>OZ002743.1:148264109-149464109 GCA_963924295.1 Dioctria rufipes | reverse complement strand
TGACTTTATTTATGTTATGAAAAAGTCATTTTAGTGGTTACATATGACCTACAACAGCGTCGTATAACTGAAATACGATTACCCATTTTAGTTATATGAACGTTTTGTATATGATTTAATCACGTCGTAAGTGTAAGTCGTTATGACGATGGTCAGACACGACTTTCTTATAACTCGATTGTGCTATTTGGGTGGTAAAGTCATCAAAAATTTTTTCTACAATTTTTCGAGAAAGATTTGGCTTTCCGTCTAATTTGCATTTTAGCTCTATAGCAGCCATTTCTATTACAATTTCTCGAAAATTTAATTGCTTTAATTCTTCGATTTTATTAATATTTTTAGTTTTTACTGAATTTTTTCCAAAACTTTCAGGCTCTTGTATGAAATTTCCTTGAATCTTTTGTTCTTGCGAATTTACTAAATTCTTACAAGTACGAGAAAAGTGTCGTTTAAAGCTTTTTAAGTTGTATGTTTGCTTACAATTTAGACAAAAGTAATCATCGGTTGGAAGTAAATTGTGAACATGTTTGTAATGATACACTAATGTTTGTACGTAGTTAAATAAAGCTTGGTTGGAGCATAAATGACAACTAATCATTTTTTATAAGAATTTAAATCCCTAATTAAAACTAAAATATCTGGGGAAACCCTTTCTGAGGTATCTTTTTCAAAAAAGTATTTCTGAATGAAAAGCCAAACAAATTTGTATGTTTCCGGATATTTTAAAATTAGAACAAAAAATACCTTAAAGCATGTGTCGAGTGTGGGCAGTAGAGATTCTAATTTATATTTTATATCGTTGTAGTAGACCATAAAGTAGTTGTCACTGGTATTTAATATAATAATTGGCTGAAGAGTTTGTACTCTTTGCTTCAAGTTCAACGAAAGTTTATCAATTGATGGATAAATGTTGTTAGTTGTCGTAACCTTCAGTAATAGCGACTGCTGAGAATCGTCAGGTGTATGAAGAATCTTACATTTCGGTAAAAAGTAAAATCTTATCTCTGATCGAACAAAAACGTCCTCGGTCATCGTTGCCCGCTGTAGATCTGGGAGCTTCCTTTGTCCCTCAAAGGACTAATGCCAGTTTACCTAAAATCGTAATTAAGAAGTTTTCTGGTAATTACATAGACTGGCCTGATTTTTACGCCACTTTCAAAACCTTAGTAGAAGAGAATGAAGGATTCAGTAATGTTGAAAAGTTGGCATATTTACGGGGAGCATTAGATGACGGCCCTTTGCAAACTATAAATAATATAAGTTTAGACTTAGATGGTTTTAAAAATGCGCTTGATGTCTTAAAAACTCGTTATGAAAACAAACGCCTCATATTTCAAAGTCACATAAAGGACTTGTTTGAGTTGAAACCGGCTGAAAAGAATTCCGTTTCGCAGCTAAGAACGTTAAGTGACACAATTAAATCGCACATTCGAGCATTAAATAGTATTGCGAGTCCTGAGCAAATTACAGATGGTTTACTTCTTCAATTAATTAGAAATAAAATTGATAACATAACTCTGATGAAATGGGAAGAAGAGGCTCCTCTTGATGTTTTACCCTCTTGGGATGAATTCTCATCTTTTTTGGATAAAAGATGCCAGGCTCTAGAGAATTCAGAGCATGGACAACATATTTCGTTTCGGTTGCCTAAAGTGGAAACTTCGAATTTTAATTCTCATAAAACCGTCAAACAAAATCGTCGTAAAACTTCTTTCACTGTGAATAAGACAGCTTTAGCTTGCAACTATTGTAAAGGTTCTGATCATGAAATCACATCGTGCACTACCTTCCTTAGATTGAACCCTATTGAGAGATTCAATGAGGTAAAAACGGCAAATTTGTGCATTAACTGTTTGAGAGCGGGACACATCACGAAACATTGCAAGGGGGGACGTTGTCGCTATTGTAACTTCAAACATAATACCTTGTTGCATAGACATACTCCTCCTAATCAGTCGTCTAGTTCAGCTGTTGTATCTACTCTGGGTGACGCGTCGAGTTCAAACGATAACAACACAATTGCGTTAACATCCAATTTGAAGGAATCTAAACACTACAAGGATCCTAGTGTAGATATCACTGACGTTGTATTGGCTACCGCGATTGTTCATATAAAAAATAATATGGGAGAACAACTTCCCTATAGGGCTCTTTTGGACTCAGGATCCTCGTTGCATTTTGTTTCAGAGCGTCTAGTTCAGCAACTTCGCTTAAAAAGGGAAAGGGCTGACATAACTGTTTCTGGTATCGGTTCCTCTGTTACTTCTGTAAAACACAAAGTACAAGTTGTTCTTGAATCTCGTGTGAATGACTATTGCACTACTTTCGAAGCATTAGTCCTGCCAAAAATCACAAGTGATCAACCATCTCGCGCTGTGAATGTTAAGGAGTGGAAAATCCCTAAAAATGTTATGCTTGCAGATCCAGAATTTAATACACCTCTACATATAGATGTACTTATTGGAGCTAGTCTGTTTTTTGAACTTCTTTCGGTGGGACAAATTCGGTTAGGAAATGGACGTCCGATTTTGCAAAAAACTCTTCTGGGTTGGATCGTCTCTGGAGGTAGGCCAACATCTTTTGGAAATTGTTTAGTAGTTGTTGATAAGCCTGCACGAGCTGAAGAGAATCTCGAGCAACTTGTTCAAAAATTTTGGGAGGTAGAAAACTACAAGCCTTCGTCAAAAACATATTCGTCTGAGGAAAAGGCGTGCGAGCAGCACTTTGTAGAACACGTTCAACGTGATCGTTCTGGTAGATTCGTGGTACGTTTACCCTTTCGCAAAAGCCCCGATTATTTAGGAAATTCATTAGAAGTTGCTCAGAAACGATATTTCGGTTTGGAACAAAGACTTTCAAAGAACTCTGAGTTGAAGCAGCAATACCTACAGTTCATGGACGATTATCGGGCTACAGGACATATGGAAAAAATCCCCTTTCACGCTCTCCCAAAGCAGCACTATTTCCTCCCACACCACTGTGTTTTTAAGCCGGACAGTAGCAGTACAAAGCTTCGAGTCGTCTTTGATGGCTCATGTAAAACGATCACAGGATATTCGCTCAACGACGTTCTTATGGTTGGGCCTGTTGTGCAAGATGATTTATTTACCATTCTCCTTCGCTTTCGATCTCATAAGTATGCCCTGACTGCGGACATTTCAAAGATGTACCGACAGGTACGACTGCATCCAGAAGATACTAAGTGGCAGTGCATTTTATGGCGAGACTCAACGCAGAGCCCTCTTGAAGCAAATCGATTACTTACTGTTACATATGGAACCTCTCCTGCATCTTACCTCGCGACTCGGTGCCTTCAGCAACTCGCTCAAGATGAACGAACAAGATATCCTGTTGGTGCAACCGTTCTGCAGCGTGATTTCTACGTGGACGATATGCTGACTGGCGCGGATAGTATAGCTGAAGCAATGAAAATGCGTACTGAGCTTCTTTCATCTATTGACGATGCTAATTTGGAAAAATGTCTGCAAATTTGCGGTGACAATGTAATAAAAACTTTTGGTATGATATGGCAACCACAAAAGGATGTATTTCGTTTCGTTTTCAAAGCCACTGATAATCAACGTCGAGCCACAAAGCGCCTAGTTCTTTCATCAATAAGTCGTCTCTTTAACCCAGTGGAGCTTTTAAATCCCATCATAGTTAAAGCCAAAATATTTTTGCAGCAGTTGTGGAGTTTGAAGCTATCTTGGGATGAATCTTTGCCTCAAGCTCTGCATGCAGAATGGATTTCGTTCTACAGCCAACTTGAATTCATAAATCATATAAAAATTCCTCGATATGTTATGCCACAGCATTGTTACGTGGAACTACACAGCTTTGCAGATGCCAGCATGTCCGCTTATGGAGGTTGTGTCTACATCCGCGCTATTGATAATGGAATCATAAATTGTAGTCTACTAACGGCTAAATCGCGAGTGGCTCCTCTAAAAACTATATCGATTTCCAGATTAGAATTATGCGCTGCCCTTCTTTCGGCTGAGCTCACATCTCAAGTAAATAGTATATTTGCCTCGTCACTTCAAAAGGTATATTGTTGGTTAGATTCCTCGATAGCGCTGTCGTGGATTTCATCCGCACCTTCAAAATGGAATGTATTCGTGAGTAATAGAATTGCAAAAATTCAGGAGCTAACAAGCAACTTTGAATGGAGGCACGTCTCGTCGGAAAACAATCCTGCAGATTTAATAAGCAGAGGAACTACTCCATCCGAACTATCAAATTCTGAATTTTGGTTCAATGGCCCAGAATTTCTTCGTTTGCCAGAGCATCTGTGGCCTAAAACACTAATTCATGTCAACAAAGAATTGCCAGAAGGCAGATCTGGATTTACTCTGGTTAGCGGGAAGTCAACTGATTTAATTGCTTGATATCATGCAAGATCGTAAGGTCAAATAGTCCACTCAAATGCCTTGATCCTTTCATTGACTCAGACGGTTTGATACGTGTTGGTGGTCGCTTAAAAAACTCTAACCTCGAATATGATGCCAAGCATCCAATATTGCTGCCAAAGTCACAATTTACTAAAGCTTTAATCAAAGAGTATCACTTCAGACAATTTCATGCTGGTTGTCAAACTCTGTTGTGCATCATTCGTACCAAATTTTGGCCTATTGGTGGCAAAGGGATGGTCAAGCAAGCCATACGATCCTGTGTACGTTGTTTTCGATTACGCCCCAAGGTTATGGAGCAAATTATGGGTCAATTGCCGAGTCCGCGGGTTGAACCGAGCCCTGTGTTTCATCATACTGGAGTCGATTTCTGTGGTCCTTTCTACATCAAAAATCCAGTGAGAAATCGTCCATCTACTAAGGCATATGTTTGCCTATTTATATGCCTTTCTGTAAAAGCAGTCCACCTGGAAGTAGCTAGCAGCCTGTCCACCGAATCCTTTCTCTCTGTGTTGCTGAAATTCGTAGCACGACGTCCACATGTTTCGATAATATATTCGGACAACGCTACAAACTTTGTAGGAGGCTCGCGAGAATTAAAGGAATTAAAGGCATTATTCAACTCTCAACAACATTGCGAAATAGTTAAAGAAATGTGCAGGAAAGATGGCATTGAATGGAAATTTATACCACCTCGGTCCACTCATTTTGGTGGCTTGTGGGAGGCCGCAATAAAACAAGCTAAATATCACCTTCGTCGCATTCTTGGTATTGAAGCATACTCGTTGGATGAGCTGCAGAGAGTAGTGTGTCAAGTAGAAAGTATATTAAATTCTCGCCCACTTACGCCGCTTTCGAGTGATGTCCAAGATTTGGAGCCGCTCACCCCTGGACATTTCCTAACAGGGGGTCAAATGGTCACAATTCCAGAGCCCAGCTTGGTTGATGTGGACGCAAAACTTTTGTCACGGTGGCAACATCTTCAAGCGAAATTACATATTTTCTGGTCACGATGGCAGAAAGAATACCTTCAACTACTTCAAAGTCGAGCTAAATGGAAGACGACGCAGCCTAACATTGAAGCAAGTACACTAGTTTTGCTGAAGGATGAGAACATTCCTCCTCTTAAGTGGCCTCTAGGCCGCATCGAAGAGCTTCATCGAGGAGCAGATGGTCATGTGCGAGTGGTAACAGTACGAACTTTGATGGGTCAAGTAAAGCGAGCTATTACAAAGATATGCCCTCTACCTGTCGATAAGGAAGATTGTTAATTGAGAGCTGAGGCCCTCAAGGCGGCCGGATTATGTTGAGGATAATTTCGTAATTTTTAAGTAATTTGAAATTAACAAAAACAATTGTTTGAATTAATGTTAATTTTGCTATTAGCTTAGTACGTATGAATTTCTAGTTGTTTTGAATTAAATTTGAATTGTTGCGCCAAATCTCTAAATCCAATAAATCGTTTGCAACTTCATTGCTATATTCGTGCGCCCTTTATTTTGTAATCTGTCAGTCAGTCGCATTAGAGTACTCGCAGCGTGAACCAAACTTGTAAATTTTGATAATAAATAATAACTCGAGGTCCACTACAACAGAATCGTTTTTTTTTTTTATTTTATTGAGTACATATCATCATTTGCTTCAAATCTCAGAAACTACTGAGAATAACAGTCTTCTCAAACGCGAGTCATCATGAAAACGTACTTCGCAGGCTCTGACCTTTCCCACACAATTCGTGCATTTGTCAAATATTTGGCATGCGGCTGACTTGGGGAGGTTGTGTGAGCTACAAAGAGGAATATTTTTCATTCGTATGCATTGTGTGGGACCGGCTTTAGATATATAATGAATATTTAAAAATCTAGAAAAGAATAATTTTAAGGAAAATGGGTTTTATTTACTTTTAAATGATTTATGGGCATCCCATTCTAATTAATTTGAATCAATTTAATTTCGTTAGTTGTGTACTCCTTTTTTTCGAACTCTGCTTTGACTGCAAATTGTACTACTCTTTAAATTTTAAACGACAGCGCTGCTCCCCGCTATTCGAAAATACACTTACTGTTGCCTTCTTGAAAAAATTACTGAAGTTGAAAAAGTCAAGAGGGAGTACCGATTGCCTGATATCTTGTCTAATAATAAAAAAAAAAAACAAATTCAATCACTTTCGAACGTGAGATGAATTTTCCGCTTGAAAGAGAAATCAAAACCTCCCCACTCCTAAAACTTCCTTTCCCTATCATCGATAGTTGGTACTTAAATCAGTAGCAGCACTTTACTTGAACTGGAAAGAGTTATGTGCGATTTTTAGAAACTGCTGTGTCCCACTTCAATAAATAAATGACAAAATCTATCTTCTATCGGTTAAATGCATCTTTTTGTAAGAGGACGTGTCGTGACAAATCGTGGCAAATATTTCAGGAATTTTTATTTGAGCAAATATGGTTTGTTGGAAGAAGTTATCATAAAATATGAGGAAAATCATTCTGAAGCGTGATATGACTTTTAAAATTGCATGAGTACAAGATTCTCTCTCGATCAATGCTATTTTGGTGGGGAAATTTTATACAATTGTTTGTTATGACACTGACATTAGTAGCAACATTAAATACACGAGAATCGTGATTCATCAGCAGTATCATGCCGAGGTTTCTATCGTCTGTTCTGTTACCAAATTTAATTACATCCCTAAATCCTTAAATTGCTGCTCCCTTCCCTATTTTTCCCGTTGAAGTAGAAGATTTATGTTGTGTAATTTTTTCTGTCATCTAAATTGTCATTCTGTTAATAGATTTGGAGTTGTAAATTATTTAGTAGCCATTAGCCTAAAAGTCTAAATTCAATTTAAAATGTTGTGATAGTTTGCTTTTGAAATCAAGTGGTATTAAAAGAGTGTTAGCTTATATATAGCTATAAGCATATAAGATGTCGCATACCATACCGTAGAAAAGTATACATATTTTAAATGGCTGGTCCATTCCGGAATAGACCACAACATGTTTCTGAGTGCTTTAACAGCAGTTTTGTATACTTTTGGTCGACTGCCTCAACATGGTAGATGCGGGAAAATATGAATCACTCGACGTAACTCTCATCATTTTTCTTTTCATGTCGCTGTACTGATTAAAGTAAGGAATGATGCATAACACAACATATTTGGTGCGGTGGGACGGAGGGACGTAAATGTTACTTCTTTCTTGTCTCGTTTTTGGAAATACTTTTTATTTTGCTGTATTTATTAGGATTTGATTTGATTTAAAATAAAGAACAACTTTATTAAATTCATTTGCCCTGAGCTGATAGTAATTTTTTGTAATGGTATTGCATGACGGTGATCAGGGTTGCCAGAAAATATAATTTTAAATCGGCAGCTGCATTTAAAAAAATCGTCAAATGAGAGTGAAAATCGTCATTACATATTAAATGAAATGCATCCTATGTATTATGCACTTTATTAAGGGAACGAAACAAATAAGAATAATAAAAGAATAACAACAGAATATATAATGAAAAACTAAGCACAACAGTTGCTTCAGTAATATTTTTAGGAATAAAATTGACAAAAAAATAATATCACCAAATATAATACCAATAGAATTTTTTTATGAATACAGAATCTGTATGAAGTCGATTGCGAGTTTTACTTTTATTATTTTATTAATTATTCAAAATATATGCTCGTCATTTGCTGAGGAGTTTGGAAGAGTTAATAGAGCAAACACAAATTTTTCAAGTTTTGGAAATATGTAATTTACAGCCGCCATTCCGTTTTAAATTGGAAATAGATATCCAAAAATTATATGATATGTTATCACTTGCATCTAGCAAAACATTTCGTCGAGTAATTTTTATGACCCATCGTTTCAAATCAGGATCATCTTCCCCAAATTGAGAAACCTAACCTAACATTTTTCTATTCCCTTCGACATAGTGTTGGTACTGCTGTTTCTCACAAAATGGTAAATTAAATCGTAATTATAAATTCTATGCAGATGCAGTTACAGTTAAGTCGAAATTTTTCTTATTTCGGAATATATTTCCAGATCAAAAATTTTACATTTTGGCATGTATGTACGGTAACTTCAGGTCAAAGATTTTTTGTTTCGGTATATACTTAGGTCAAAAAATTGTTTTGTACAAAAATGACCAAAACATACAATTGTCATAAAATCGTCATTTGGAGAAGTAAAATCGGCATTAAAATTTTCGATGCAGAAATCGTCAAAATGACGATAAAATCGTCAATCTGACAACGCTGACGGTGATGACGGTTTTACACCAACTAAATATTCTCCTATCGAACTTAACAATTTTCCTAGAAATTTACAATTCGCCCTGTCTTTGACAAACTAGTAAAATAGTAAGCCAGCAATGCCTCGCTCCATACAAAATCACCATTATCACGACCCGATGAAGGTAAGGCCACAATTTTTTCTTAGAAATTTACTGGAAATTTCTTCCTTTGAATTTTCATGCATTGGTCGAGAGCTCTAATATAAACTCAATGATGCCTCGAGCTGATGGAAGGAAGGCCGCAATTTTTTCTTAGAAATTTAATGGAAAATCCTTTCCTAGAATTTATACGTACTTTTGGAGGACGACAACAATTACTATGAGCGTAGACGCGTAGCCAAGCAATAAGCAAAAAATATTCTAGTAAATTTCTAAGAAAAAATTGTGGTCTTCCCTACATCAGGTCGAGGCATTGTTAATTTTATATTGGAGCGAGGCACAACTCTATATGTTATTAGTTGGCCCTGCCCTTTGCAGACGTCTTGTATACATTTGCACACAAATAAAATGCTTCTCGTACATAAACTGTGCGATATCCGATATCTTTCATTTACTTCTCTATTCGTAGATTACGCTCGTCTCCAGTCATCACAGCGACCAATGCCATGCCAGCATCTATTGAATGAGGATCGCTGTGAGTGTGTTTACGCCCCACCTACCGCACCGAATATGTTGTGCTGTGCATCATTCCTTTAGTACAGCAACATGAAAAGAGAAATGATGATAGATACGTCGAGTGATTCATATTTTCCCGCATCTATCACGTTGAGGGAGTCGACCAAATGTATATAAAACTGCTGTCAAAGCAACATTTGGTCTCAGCACCTCTGAAACATGTGGTCTATTCCGGAATGGACCAGCGATTTAAAATCTGTATACTTTTCTCTGGTACTGTATGCGACATCTAGTTCTTATGCCATCTATGCTATAAGTTAACGGTGGGATATGGGAGAAGAGGATACCCAAGAAGAAGAACTGAGAAAAAGAAAAATTTATTTGGAAAGCAAAAGTAAGAGCAAACTATAGTATAGTTAAACAAAATAATAATTATAACAAAAGCAAGCCCAGACAATATCAGATGCAACGTATGTTTATTTTCTACATCTTCCCCCGGCGAATAACTCATTCATCTCGAACTTTTAAAGGATAGAGGTGTTGTATTGGTCTTCTCAAACGCGAGTCATCATGAAAACGTACTTCGCAGGCTCTGACCTTTCCGTCTCATCCGGGGTATATGTTTTCGATAACACCTAATCTCCAAAGTACACGTGGTGTGTTCTGGTTATAGACTAATATTACATCCCCTTCACGTAAGCAATTCTCGGATGCAACCTTCTTTGAGTGATGTACTGATCTCAGCAACTGCACATATTCCATTTTCCATCTTTTCCAAAAGGAGTTGACTAATTTTAAATGCGCCTTCCAAATATCCTTAGATTAGCAGACGTTGCGTTACCAATACCCACATCTGAAGGAATGATAGAAATAAGTAGGTGCAAAAAATGAGAAGGAGTTAGAGGACTTAAATCCAATGGATCATCTCCTATGTAGGTCAGAGGACTATCGTTAATTATCGACTCGACTTCCGTTAAAATAGTCCCCATTTGTTCTGCTGTAACAATGGATCGTCCAATAGTTAAACGTAAGATATTCTTTATTCTTCGAACAAGACGCTCCCATAATGCGCCCCACCATGGAGCTCGTTTGACAATGAAATCCCAGGATATTTTATGATTACTTGCAAAACCTTGAAATTTTTCACTCCAAATCAACTTCCGATATCATTAATTTCCTAATTTCCTTTGACGCTCGCTTAGAAGTGCGAGCATTGTCAGAGATCATAGTTTTTGGAACACCTCGCCTAGCTATGAAGCGCCTTAGAGCTAGCAAACAACTTTCCACGGTCATATTGGGAGCCATTACTTCATGAACAGCTCGAACCGCTGAGCATGTTAAAAGCATAATATATACTTTTCTCATGCTAGTAGCATCAGAACTTATTCTAACATACAGCGGGCCGGCAAAATCTACTCCTGTAGTCTCGAAGGGTTTCGATGAAGATAGTCTATTCCTAGGTAATTGTGCAAAGGGTTGATTGGCTGGCTTTCCAAACATACGACGACAAACATTACATTTTTTTGTTATACATTTAATTAGTTGGCGTGCTCGTGGTACCCAAAACCTCTCCCTTAGTCGAAACAAAACCGCATTTACTCCCCCATGCAAAAGTTTTTCATGACTATCTCGTACGATCAGCATCGTCAAATGATTCGATTTCGGTAAAATGATTGGAAAGGAGGAATCGTACTCATTACTCAGATATTTGAGCCGACTGCCTACATGCAGAATCATCTTTTCATCCAAAATAGGGTTTAAACTTAAAATCGAAGAATGTGCTGGCACTGGTTTTCCAGCTGTTAGTGCATTGAGCTCACTATAATAATATCTACGCTGAATATAGTGGATCCAAAATTCTTCAGATATCTCAAGCTCTTTGCGTACAAGAAATCTATTATTTGATCCGCCATTATTTCGAGTTTTATTTACAAATCGTCGAATATAAACTGTTATGCGTAAAATGAGAACATTAGATCTAAATTTTGTAAAAGCGAATAATGCCCCATCATTGAATTCAACGCCCGCTTCTGATACTATCTGCAAAAATTTATGTGATTTAGGGTCTATCTCAGTTTCGGCTGACAGCTGGGGCCAGTCCTTATCATCTTTTGATAACCAAGAAGGTCCTTCAATCAAACCTTCTGAATTTTCAAGGTTATTTCCAGGTACTCCTCTTGTTAAAAATTCAGGAGGATTGTGCTCTCCTGGGATATGTCACCATTCATCTGAAAGGCAGTGTTCTCTGATTTCATTAACTCGTCCAGATACATAGGAATTCCACCGCCTGATATCTCCGTTGATCCAACATAAGGTTATTATAGAATTGGTCCATAAATTCACCTTTTCACATTTTAACTGTAAAGTTTTCTTTATGTATTTTCGTAAACGTGCAGCGATAAGCGCAGCAGTGAGCTCCAATTTCGGCAATGTTAATTGCTTATCTTCGCCTCCTTTTAAATGTGCTACTCGATTCTTAGAACAAATATATTTGATTCTTACCTTATTATTACTTTGTAATCTCATATAAGCTACAGGGCTAGCATCTGCAAAAATGTGCAGCTGGCAGGCATACGGCTCGTCAAAATCTTTGAAGCAACGAGAAAGGAATATATATTGTAAACACTGGAACTCCACACCGCACTTATTCCAAATTGTCATGAATTCCTTGGGTGAAACATCATCCCAAAATAATTTTAGTCTCCAAAGGTCCTGAAATAGTATTTTTAGTTTAATAATAAATGGAGACAACATACCAAGTGGATCGAATATTCGAGTTATTAATTGTAAGATGGTGCGTTTTGTAACCGTAATAATATTGGAAATGAATTCGTGAACATGGTCCAAATCCACTGCTATTTCATCGGATAAACAATACCAAATTGCATCAAGAACCTTTTGTTTATTAGGAGGATCAGCATCTTTCTTTATTTTTGCTTGAAGCAATAAATTATTAGAATTCCGCTTCTTTGTGTTAAAACAAGTTCGTTTCATAAGTGTACAGGTTCTGCTGTGTATGCTTTCAGCTAATTCTTCATCATCGATACTCAGAACAAGCTCGTCCATACAAAATGCCTTTCGCAATATCTCACATATCTCCGGATACACGTTGCTCTCTTCCTTTAAGTGTTGCTGCAGAACCGCTCCTAAAAGAAAAGGACTACATTTGACCCCGAATGTGACCCTAGTCATGCGATATTCTTGAAATGCTGGTAGATCTCCAGAATGTTTCAGTCGCTCAGAAAACCAGAAGAATCTGTGTACATCTCGATCTTTCGAAGCTAAAATTATTTGCAGGAATGCTTTCTCGACGTCTGCAACTAGGGCAATCTTTCTTAATCGAAATCTTAGCAAGACGCATAATGCGTCGAACACAACGCGCAATTTCGTAGTGCTTTTATCTTCTCGGTAAACGGGTCTATGTGGCATATAATATATCGTGAGACGTTTCGGTTTTCACTATTTCTGCAAATCCTGCTTGTATGATGTCATTCATGGCTTCATCATAATACATTAATTTCTTCGGCTCTAGGGAGAACCTTCGTACTAAATTACATTGGCGTAGCCAGCGTTTTGTTGTGGGGGGGGGGGGGACAGTAGGGGGCTGACTGACATCAATATTGTGTATTGTATTGTTTTTCAAAAATGTGTATAACATTCTAAAACGTTAATGAGTGTTAAATCCAAGTTTCCTTACATGAAGCAAACTATTTCATTGATTACTGTTGTGTTTTTCAACCAATATATGCTTAAATTAAACAACAATAAGAATATTTCCTAAAAACAAGAATAAAATAAGAATAATTTACTAACATATAATTATACGGTTTTCTAAAAAAAAGTTATTTCAAATTCATGGCTCTAATAAATTGTGAATGTATCCAATAATAGCCCTGAAATTAGAAAATTATTTCTTCAATAAAGCCGGAATTGGTATAAGTCCAATTCTTATGATACCCTAGACTCAAAACCCTCGAGAATACTTCACAAGCCATGAAAGAGACTCCCTCCCTACCACATGCGAGGCCCAACGTAGTCCTTACATTCTAAATTATTTGCAGTGTTCTTATGTAAAACTGACAAAAGTTTGATTTAAATAGCTCCTCCGCCCTAAACTACTATTCATACAGAAAAATTGTGTTGTGATAATCTTAAGCTTGCTTTCTTATCTTCCGAACCGTAATGAAATTTTCATACCTTTCCTAACAAAATTATTTAAAAAACTTTATCTTAACCAAATGACTACGATTTCTCAAACAAAAATTCTCAGCTGAGTAATCATGTAATGTCGCTGTGCCGTCATGTGATGCCGTGGGCTGGTGATATCGAATGTAGCTGCCTACAGATTCGGACTCCGGCTGCACATACACTCATGCACAGCTGAGAGGTATTGAACGTAAAATGGTAAGGTTACTTTGTAATCAAAACTATTTTATTATTTTGTTAAGCAAGGTATGTAGTAAGTGTAGCCTTTGGGAAGATAAGGAACCAAGCTATAAGTTACTAGAAGACTATTTTCCTGTATGGATAGTAGTTTGGGCTCTATAGCATTTAAAAAATCAATGTTTGGTTCTTTTCCATAAGCATCAATATAGAACATTTTAGAGAACGGACTACGAACGCGCACATATAGGTTTCTGTTTCATGGCTTGGGAAGTATTCTCGAGGGTTTTGCTAGACTAGATGAATGCTCGTATGTATCTGTGCAAATTTGTTTTTTGAAGTAGTTTTTCGCATGTATTACTAAAACGGTTCGTCGGACAGTAAAAATTATTGTAACCAATTTCATAGGATTTCATAGTCTGAAGAAGTTTTCAGTACAATAAAAACGTCTCGAACTGATCGTCTTCACAGTACGTAAAAATCCAAAATTTTTATATGGCAACCTCAAGAAGGGGTTGCGGGATTTATCCCAGTTTTGAAATTATACTCATCATTTTTATGAAAACGCCGTGTACAAAATTTCAGCTCTCTACGTCGACTCGATCTCAAGCGGTGTGTAAAATTTGTTTCAGGGAGTCGTGAAATGCTGTCCATTATTAATCAAATATAGTAAACGAATTTTGATTTGAATTTAAAAATAGGCAGAGGGCTGCCGAACTTACTTTTGAGGGCTTGAGAAGCCGCCGTGTTTTTTAGATGGGGTGGCAGAGTATGCCGATTTTATTATGAGAAGTAAAAGACACCTTTCGATAGTCGAATTAATTCTAATTCTTATTGAGCAGGCACTGGTTATTTATACAATTTTCTTACATACTAAACAATGTGTCTAATAATTCTAAAGGGGGGCGTTATTGCAGAATTGCAAAAATTGAAGCAATAATCAAATTCATTGATCACAATTGCAGTTTCAACAATCCTGATCACTGAACTTCATAATGAATCACTTCTTATCGGTTTGGTACAGCGATGACCTCAGATACATTTATGTTTTCATAATTGAACGTTTTTGCTTGCAAAGCCAAATTTGCGTATGTTGCAAATTCCTCTTAAGGTCGAGCAAATATTGTTTGTTTTGTTTTTCTTTTCGTTTATCGTTTTGATTTCTGTTTATTTTTCTTTTCTGTAGTCGTGGTTATTACAAGTTAAGTTGAAAGATATTATTCTTTCATATCTTTACAGGTGTCTAAATATATAGTGGAAAACCAAAGTTTTGTATGGCAAGGCAATTCAACGAAGAAGTTGCCAGATTTATTCCATTTCCGAACTTAAATTTCCTTTTTTCCCGAAAAGCTCGTGTGCAAAATTTCTAAGTAAATCCGTACTGGAGTTATCGTGAGGACGGACAGACATGCAAAAATTAAAATAACTTTTTATATTATGCTTGAGTGTCCAATCCATTTAGCTATACCTTCATTATTTCTATGTGCTACAAACGGAATGACAAACTCAGTTTACCCAATAGATTTCATTTAGGGTATAAGATTCAGTAAACAGTCCAGAATAAAGCGATGCGAAGTACACTGTTCTGTGCAAAATATTCGTCTGTTAAGTGGTTGTTAGATACGCATAAGTGGATGAAGATACAGCAACGAATTCATTTAAATGTACTTTTATTCATTTTTAAAATAAAGAAGAAATATTACTAGGGATATATATTTACATATCCATTTTCTTTATATAAATGACGTACAAAAAAAATACTTTAAACAGATTTAAATTATTCTTGCAGGATCTATCGCTGTTCAAACATATTCAACAATTCTTCAATAAGTTAATAGTGCTAACTTCAAAGTTCAATTTCTTAAATATATACAAAATTCGCAAATAATTAATATTCCCAGTGAGATAGATGAGATTTAAGCAGATCTGTATTAAATTATTAAACCCATATCTATCGAAATATTTATTCGATTCGATTAATGAAACATATCCGTTGCCAGTTACCACCCCATTAAACTATTGGGGCATCTTTCTAGGTTGCAGATCTGCTGAATCGGCTCTTTATCTTCAGATTTGCAAGGAATGGTATTATTTTCTTGATATTCGGTATTCTAGGGTTATTATTCTTGGATCTCCCAATTGAAATTCCCTTGTAAAAACTATGGCTGCGGCAAACCCAGGTGCGACAAGTTCTTTTAAGATGTTTCCATTGCCACCATTTCATTGTAAGTGAAAAAGTTATTAAAAAAACAGAAATGAAGTGTTCGGTCAGTGCTTGCAAATATAAATTGGATTATAAACTAGGGAAATCCTCTTTGAGGCAACTGAACTATCTAAATTATCTTTTTTGTTAATAGAAGCAGAGATTTATATAAATTAATTATGTCATTTAGTTCAAAATAAAGAAGAAAAAGAACATTTTTTAAACGTTTGTTTACTTTTTGCAAATTGACAATTTGCTTAGAATAGGGTAAATACATGTAAAAACGGACTACCTACCAGCGGCGAATCCAGGGGGGGTCGTTGGGGTCATGACCCCCCCCATTAATTTGAAGAAAAAATATTTAATTAATTGAGTTATTTGAAAAAAATATATTTTTTATTTTATACCATTTCTATTTATATAATTCAACTTAAAAAAATTTTTATTCCAAAACTTAAAAAAATAAAAATGTATTTCAATGAATGCTATTGTATGCATGTGATGTATGTGTATTGGTTTTTCTCGGAATTTGGGTTTCGGACCTCAGAGAAACACTTCCAAAGCCACGAAACAGACTCCCTCGCTACCACATCAGAGCCCTAACTTAACTTGCACCCAGAATGTATGCCGCTCGCGACAATTTGCTGAAAGGAGGCTTTTTGGGGAATACTTGATCGTTTAAATCTTCACCGAGTAAATTTTATGCGTCCGATATGTATGTAGGTTACCTATATGTACATGCATATCGTATTTTTATTTTCGACAAATCTTACTGAAGGTAAGATTTGTCGTGGGGCTTTTTTCTATTGAAACGACTTGGGTTGAAATTTAAAACTGTTATTTTTCCCAAGTCGTTCTATGGGAAATACTTTTTGTTTTTAACTGAGGAATTTGAATCAATTGCTGATGGCAATTTCTTTGCCTTAAAGAGAGATAAGCCCCTTTTCAGGTAATTTTGGCATGTAACACTCCTAACATTCTAAAATATTTGCAGCGTTCTTATGTAAAACCACTGACATTTAAAATATGGACTGACTACGTCCATAGAAATACACTGCAGAAAGTGGGCTCATTTCTATATAGCGTTCTCTTTCGGTCTAAACACCAACTACTAATTCGCACGTTACATAGAAATGTGACCTAACTCAAAATTTGTCGTTTTTGAGTTAATTACACCATGAAATTGGCATATTTCTATCTGATTGTTTTTGCCGCTCGATAGCGATAGTGTCACTTTTCTGTTACTTAAGAACAGAGGTATTCTTCATAGAACAGTGTGTCAGTGTCACTTTTTGAGTTGTGACGATTTCCATAACAAACGTAAATATGCTTTCGACATTTCAACAGTATTATTTTAAATTGTGTCACTTTTCCACAAAACAGCATTTATTTCTTACAAATTTTATTATGAGTTATGATATTTTTCCACAAAGTTCAAAGTACGGAATTTAATTCTTAAAAATCGTATTT
Source organism: Dioctria rufipes (assembly GCA_963924295.1). Classification (NCBI taxonomy): domain Eukaryota; kingdom Metazoa; phylum Arthropoda; class Insecta; order Diptera; family Asilidae; genus Dioctria; species Dioctria rufipes. Next base: position 149,446,736 of record OZ002743.1, on the reverse strand, counting down.
AGAGTTGTGCCACTTAAAAAAACTTGTAAAAATATTTATTTCGCAACAAAGAAAAGCGACACAACTTAAGAGAATGCGGGATTAACAGCTAACCTCGCAAACTGCGGTAACAAAAACTTAAAATAGCTTTTATATAAATCTCCAGAAATAAATTTACTAACAAATTTAAGAGTTCAGACTATTTTCAGCAAACAATTACTACGTTAAGATACAGCCTTTCGTTTTTTCGCTCTCCTGAAAAGTTGCATTTTTTGAGTTGGGTCATTTTTGTATGTAACGTGCGAACTGAGAAAGGGCTGTAAATAATAAATAAATAAGTGGGTTTGTCGAAATAAATGTTTTTAAATTAATTATTTGGGTTAATAGAAATTCGAGAGGTTTCACTTTTCAACTTTCCGCCAATGGTTTTTCAATGTTGGCACCGACGTATGAACTATTTTTGACACAAAAAATTGTACCCGCATGAAATAGCATATCGAGCAGTCCATATTATATATGCCAGTGTGTAAAACTGAGAAAAGTTTGGATTGAATGACTCCTGCAGTTTGCACCCTATTAAAAAAATTAGTTTTTGTAAAAAAAAAGTAAAAAATGACACTTCATCCACACCGCTTACTGCGGATTTCCTAGTTCCAAGTACTGCAGTGGCTATGCGAACCGACTTACCGCGTTGGATCCTTTTTTTTTTTTTGTTTTTGCTCGATTTAATTTGTAAATGACCCCCCCCCCCCCCTAATTTCAATGCTAGATCCACGCCGGCTACCAACACAACCAGAAATTCATTACGCAAAATCTGGCTTATCACCATTCCTTTTTTCTATACATTCTTTTAATTTCCTGTTTTCATGATGTCGCCTTCTGGTTTGACGAATAAAGACAAAAAATTTGATATCGCACATTTACATGCAACGAAACAGAGCGGCAAATTGATTAATTTTCATAAATAAATGATAATGACAAGTGGCGGAATTTTCAGATTTACTCTCATGTAGTACCACGCTTTTGTGAAAGCACTTTTTTCTTAGATATTGAAAGAGGTCACCAATGTTTGTTCCAAAGTTGTTGCTGTATAATCCTATGTTATTTGAACAGAACGTGCTTCTGTTTACACGCTTTGCTCTAAAGAGTGTGGGTGTTATCAGTTTTGGGAGATCTTGGGATTTCCATATCTGACAACTTCTACCATTAAGATATTGAAAAGTATTAAATTAATATGTAATGTACTTTTATAGATATCTATCCTATATCAGTAAAAATTAATTAGTTTTCGAAAGTTACGTGAACTGAACTATTCCTTTTGGTGTATTTCTTATGCTTTTGGTACCTAGGATAAAAATGGTCGGAATTAGCATAATATAATAATTTGTGGGAAAAGTTGCCATTAATTCCCATTTTCGAGAGAATTTTACCCGCAACAATTTCCCAACGTTACTGTAACTCATTCTCTGATGGGCTTGGGAAAAATGAGAATTTTATTTGACTGATAGACATTTTGTTGGAGGGGACTAGGAAAAAGGCCTAAGTAATAACACGTAGTTATTTTCAACTCGAGACGACTTTATTGACTGACTTTTTCACAAAATTATTAAATCGAGAACGATCGACATAGCGGCATATATATATGTATGAATATACACAGTACGCACAATAGAATAGATCTTATACTGAGCTGTCGCCACAAGTTAGTGATGTGAAAAATAAAACCCGTGCACGTCGCTCAAGAACAGCCGAGAATGTTGCTGCTGTAGCCGAAATGTTGAAGAAAACCCAGGTTTGTCCATTCCTCGTCGTTCTTTGGAATTAGGCATTCCACAAACGTCAATACACCGTATTTTGCATAAAGATTGTGGTCTTAAGGCCTATAAAGTTCAGTTAACACAAGAACTCAAGCCGGCCGATCATCAACAACGTCGGGTGTTTGCTGATTGGGTCCTTGAAATGCATGAAAATGATCCGGAATTCCATCGAAAACTCATCCTGAGTGATGAGGCCCATTTCCACCGCAATAGCTTCGTCACAAGCAAAATTGTCGCATCTGGGGCTCGGAAAACCCAAGAGTTATTGTTTAAAAGCCTCTTTATCCTCAACGTGTGACTGTTTGGTGCGGTTTATGGTCCGGCGGGGTCATTGGACCTTACTTTTTCGAAAATGAGGCTGGAGCAACAGTTACGGTGAATGGATTGCGCTATCGACGGATGATTAATGATTTTTTATGGCCGGAATTGGATGGTATTGATCTGGACAACGTTTACTTTCAAAAACACGGCACTACGTGCCATACAAGCAACGAAAACATTGATCTTTTACGGGAAAAGTTTCCGGACCGTGTTATCTCTCGAAGAGGTGATCACAATTGGCCACCGAGATCTTGTGACTTAACACCTTGCGACTTCTTCCTTTCAGGCCACGTGAAAGAAAAGGTCCACGCCAACAGCCCAGCGTCGATTCAAGACCTCAAAGATGGAATTCATGAGGTTATCGACGACATAGGGCAGCCACTTTGCGATTTGGTTATGGAAAATTTCATGAAAAGGTTATGATTTTTTAGGCGTGGTCGTGGTGGTCATTTGGCTAATGTTATTTTCCATCATTAACGGCATACCTTCCTCTTTATAATGAAATAAAGATCCGATCATTTATCTCAAAAAATTGCATTTTTCTTTGAATATCAAAATAACACCTCTTATTGGAAAACCCTGTATATTAATAATATAAAAATGAACCAAATCGGCATGGGCGTAGCCAGGGGTTTGTTGTGGGGTGGGCCTAGTAGGGGCCAGTTTGACACAAAAATTGAAAAAGGATATTCTTCAATCAAGTATTATTTTTCAAAAATGTGTAAAAGTTTCTAAGACGGTAATCAATGTTAACACCAAGTTTCTTTACATCAAGCAAACTATTTTATTGATTACCGTTGTTTCTTAGATCGAATATAAAATACATATGATTTTTTTTCAAATCTACTAGCATTACGATTTCTCCTGGAGTGAGAAAACTTTCATAGAAAGAAGAAAACTCCTTTTAACGGCAATAAAACCGTTGATCTAATATAAACCAAATTTAATTAATATGCGTAGAAACACGAGAAAAATTCTTCTTACTATTAGAAAATTATCGCTTATACAACGAAACTGACTTGACTATATTTAAGCAATTCTATTCTTCGTATTCTGTAATGAAATTTTTTGCTATTATCATAATCAGAGATAATTGAGAAAATTTATTTACTACTATTAATCTAATTTGTCTATATTCATTTGAATAAGACGAAGCAATTTCTCTTCTTACATCCAAGAAATGTCAAGCTCAAAATCGCACCTAACTTTCCTTGATACACATGGAACAGAGCTTATTCTCAGTGAAAATTTCTCTTAATGCATTATCGTTTAATTTGAATTCGTCACCATCCATCACCGTCTTCTAAACTAATATCGTAATAATCATAACAGAAATCGCCAAAAATCAATTAAATAAGCATTAGTTTACTATTTTTTTCTGCAAATCGGCTCAATACCTTTTCAGTTGTAATCTTCTGTAACAATGGCATTATCTGTGTTGAGCAGTAACATGCGTGACATGCGACAGAATCGTTCTTGAAGTACTGTGCTTCTAAGCAACGTTTTTATTTTCAAATTTGACTATCAGAACCAGCTTAACACAAGCTCGCTGCATGGACACGTTTAATAAATAAACGACTCAACAATACATGCGATTCATCACTTAGTCGGTGTTAGTATTAGTATGTTACACAAAACATAAACCCAAACACCAGATGAAATTACATGCACAAAACATTAAACAGAATAGATTAAATATTATATAGACGTTTTTTTAAAACATGCTTAGAAACGTCGAGAACAAAATGCTCAGCCATATTATTAACAGTAATAGACATGCGATTAATAGGTTCATACTTGGTAAAGTTAGACCTTGAGGAGTTAACATGCAACAAAGGTAGCCTTCTTAAATTGTGCCTACTATCACGGAAAGAGATTTTGTTAAGTAAAAATGGAGAATCAATATTCCCGTTTAAGAGTTGATGCACAAACGTTATATCGGCAACCATACGACGTTTCTCTAGCGAGTGCATATTTAAAAGCTTCAAGCGATCCTTATAGGGTGGAAGAATTAATGAATTATTCCAGGGTAGGTGCCTGAGAGCAAATCGTAGGAAGTTCCGCTGAACAGACTCGATACGATCGATGTGTATACCGTAAAATGGAGACCAGACCTGGCTAGCGTATTCAAGAAGGGGTCTCACAAAGCAAGTGTACAAATGCAATGTAATGGTGGGATTCGAGAACTCTCGAGACCAACGTTTTATAAAGCCCAACATAGAACTACTCTTTGATACCATGAAGTTTATATGGGAGACGAAATTCAATCTTTGGTCACATTTGACACCTAAGTCACAAACAGAACTAACACGGCGAATCGAGGAATTCGAGAATTCATAATCATAAGTGATTGGTTTCAGATTCCTGTGGAAAGTCATAACCTCACATTTGTCGATATTGAGTACCAAATTATTGCTTTTGCACCAGTCGTAAAATTTGTGGAGGTCACTCTGTACAAGTTCACAATCGTTAAAAGATTTAATCTGAGCGAAAAGTTTAATATCGTCAGCATAAATCAAGACTTTGCAGTGCTTCACAACAGATACAATGTCGTCAATAGATAGAATAAAGAGCAACGGGCCCAGGTGACTCCCTTGAGGTACGCCGGACGAAGCTTTCAAGACTCTAGAGAAGGAATGGCGGAAATTGATTTGGTATGTTCTGTTATCTAAATAAGACTCCGTCCATTTTAGGAATGTTAGGGGAAACCCATACTTTTCCATTTTAAACAATATCACGGAGTGAGATAACTTGTCGAAAGCTTTACTAAAGTCAGTATAGATGCAATCTGTCTGGAAGCCTTTTGCAAACCCGCCATTAGTATCCGAGATGAATTCTAATAAGTTGGTGGTTGTAGACCTGCCCGAAATAAACCCATGTTGGTTTGAAGAAAGCAAATTCTTACAGGAAAACGATAGCTGAGAGTAAATGATTGATTCAAATAATTTGGGCATGCATGATAATTTCGCAATAGGCCTATAGTTAGATATATCATTTTTACTACCTGTTTTGTGGATAGGTATGATGAAAGAATTTTTCCATAGCTGCGGAAAACAACCACTATCGAGCGATTTTTGGAAAATAATTCTCAGCGGGGCTACTAGGGAGAGGCAACATGACTTCAGAAAGGCTGGAGGAATCCCATCGGGACCCGTTGTGAAGTCATTTGGAAGCCCATTAATATGATCAAGTATATCCTCATGTGTAATTGTAGGGATAGTGAATGAAACTTTATGAGAGTCGTTCATATAATTAAAGTTACTATTACGGGGTTGGAAATTTGAAGAGGAAAATGCATTTTCAAAAAATGAAGCAAACATATTGCAAATTTCAGACGAATCATCACTAGTAGTATCTTTGTACTTCATGTTATTGGGGTAGTTGTCGGTTTTTTTTTTTCATATTAATAAACCTAAAAAAGTTACGTGGATCACTAAATAATTTCACATGCATACTTTGAATATACTCATCATAGAGTGAAGAGGAAAGTTCATTGAACTCATTATAGGATGTGAGGAAGTTGCTGTGACTTATAATGTCCTTGTCCCGCAAATATCTTTTCCACAGTTTATTCTTTCTATTTTTAAGGCGTTTCAGTTCTTTATTGAACCATGGCGGTGATGTTTTAGAGATCCGCTGACGCTCTCGGGGAACATGAGAAGCGAATAAATCGAAAAGAATTATGTAAAACTTAGAAACATCTTCATCAACACTATTGCAAGACAGCAATGTGTTGAAATCAATAGAGGTAAGTCTACTAGAAAGTTCTGAAAAGTCAGCTTTTCTAAAATTGAAAAAGTATTGTGTTTCGTCACAATTTGCGAGATTTTCGGTTTCATGGCAATATGTAATTAGTAGAGGGGGGTGATATTTGTCAAGAGTAGACATTATAACTGAGCTAGGTTCAACTAATAAGTTCCCAGCGTCAGTAGAAAATACCAGGTCTAGCTGCCTACCCATGTCATTCTTAACATTACTGATTTGGCTGAGACCAAGAGATGAAATAGTGTCAAGGAAACGTGATTCCCTTGTTGTCAAGTTATTAAGTGGAAGATAGTCATCGTCATCTTCATTAAGTACCCATTGTATATTGGGTAAGTTAAAATCACCAATAAGTAGTAATTCGTCAATAGGTTCCATCTTACCATGGATAAAATTAGATGTTAAAGTAAGTAGGTCGTAAATATTTTGACCTTTGTCATCAACAATATTTATGGAGTCTGGAGGAATGTAGCAACAAACTATGTATAAGTCATATTTTAGGAGAGATAGCTTAAGAGCTATGAGCTCAATATCGAGGGTGTTGGAGAAACAAGGAAGTTCAATTTTGCTGCAATTGAACTTATTTTTACACGCGAGAAGTACGCCACCGCCACGAGCCTCCGAAACAGTATGTCTATCTCTTCTAAAAGTTTGATAAGAATTATCAAGGATTTCAGCATCGCGAATACCATGATGCAGCCAAGTTTCAGTGAAAGCCACTATATCGAAGCAAGCCGCGACAGAGGATTTGAAGATATGTGCGGTTTTTGTCCGAATCCCCCTTACATTTTGATAGTAAAGGGAAAGCGACTTCAGTTTTTTGGAACAACGTTGTTTATTTTAGCTTTATTTCTAGGTAGGCGCTCACACGGTACAAATAATTCAGTAAAAATGCCAGGAGGCCAAAGTAATGGGTCTAATAACTTGTCCTGCATATCTACTGAAACAGTTAGGAGAAAGGATGCAACCGGTGTAGAGCTTTTGCTGAGTTTTCGACAAGGAATACCATCAGTCGCAATATTTTTGGACTTTAAATACTTCGATATGTCTTCGCACATCGTTTCTGGACAGAGACGGGTGACGAAAACATTCGAAGGTTTAGGTATCGTTCTCAAAGAGGCCCCAATACCATTTCCTAAAGAGGACTGAGATGCAGTGCCATTCGCTACTGTGGAAGGCTCCCTCCTTTCAGTTGCAATTGCACGTTTCCGGGATCGGTTATTACGGATGCTTTGTTTACGGATTGGCTTGGAACACTCCACAGGAATAGGAGCATTCCTATTCAAACCCAAGTCAAGTTCGGAAGATTTGGCCAACGGAAGCGGCACGTGCGAAGCCCGGACAGCATTCTTACCTACAGATAACTCCGTCTGACCACCTGCAGAGGACGTTGTCGGAAGGGATTTTTGGCTACTAAAATTAGTGTCCGAGATGGCGATTGCATTTTGGGCTGCTATGAGTTCACTTCTTAAGCTTGAAGCGGAAGAAGGAAGATTAAAATTATTAGCTGGAACACTTGTGCGAAGATCAGATTGTGTTCTGATTTCATCTGCAGTATCACTCATTATCACCCTTGTAGCAGCGAGATCGTCGGAAATAGTGGTAAGTTTCGTTTGTAGTGGGGAGGAAACGGATTCCTGACCAAACAAGTTCTCAATAGAGCTAGGAATATCATTAATATATGTCTTAAGGTCGTTCAAGTGATTGTTTAAACTTAACGACAACTCTTTGTAGTGTCTTGAATGTGTGGAAACATCCATGAAGTTCCTGCCGAATGATTCTGCAAACTTACGCAAATCAGAATCTGAAGACTTTGATTTGCCATCCTTTAAACAGTCGAGTAAGCAATCCAATTTGGATTCAAGTGCATCAAGCCTATGATGTAGAGAGGCAGAATTGTTCGAATTGTTTGAAGCCGTAGTTAGTTTATCGACTTTACAAGACAGCTCATCAAGAACCTGAGAAATAGATGAAAAGTCGGAGGATTGTACTGTTTGCATCACTTTGAGAGAATTTATATTATTGGTCAGGTTGTCGGTGTTGTTAAGTAATTCCTGCAATTGACCATTATTACATTTTACTGCCATTAAAATATGAGATAACGAAATTTCCTTACATTCAGAGCAAAAGTAGGAGAATATGTTAGAAAACTCAAGCAGTGACTTAGCAGAGAGGCGGCTAAAATTGGAGAAGCCCACGCAAGCATAATGAAAAGATCTGCCACAAATTCCTTGGCACTTGATTAGAGCAAGATTACTATCAGTTAACTGACAACTATTAAAACAGCAACCATCCATGCTTCAGATCAACATGCAAGAAATAAAAAAAAAAAAAAAAAAAAAAAAATCGAGAAAGGTTCCAGTACAAGATTTGTGTAAAGCAAAGCTTAATAAATTGCAGTCCAAGATGTAAAAATAATTGTGCGTGGCGCGTGGCTGAAGTGTGATGGTTGTCCAGGGATTTTAGAACAACAATACTGATTGGAGACTTCGTGACGAGGGGGGTTGCGTCAAGACTAAGTTATTAGCACTAAAAAATAGTTTTGTGGATTAGTTTTGAATCATTCACAGATAGGTGGCATGAAGAGTCATATCTTGTATATACATATGTACCTAATCGAGGCAACGTCAGCCCTTCAAACCCAATTCAGGTAAAAGAAAACAGCGAAAATGGGAAAAAGAAATTTTAAAAAGAAATTTTACAGGTGCACAGCATGCACCCATATGCAGAAACTACACAGAGAAGAGAAAAAAAATAAAATAAAAAATAAGGAGAAATTACCCCAGAAAGACTTTAATCACTCCCGTCGAACAAATCGAGGAGACAAACACGGCGTGATCCGAAAATAAACTACGCAACTGAAAATTAGTCCGGATCGGACAAAAACACGGAGAAACGGTTCAAAATAATAGAAATGAATAGAACAAACACAAAACAGATGCACAGAACACCGAATAAATAAAGAAATTAAAAATTAAAAGTGGACACGAACGAAAACTCGACTTGACAGCACAACAATTCACATATTCACATATCAGAAAAACTTCTCTCGCAGCTGGCGGATTTCACTGGGAGTAATATTGCCGCTTTAGAAAGTTTATACTGTTCTTTAAAAAAATTTCTCAAATTTTCAGCATTTATCTTATAATTTTTTAATTTAAGCATGTTTTACATGCCTATCGCTTCAGCTTCCAAGACTGTATCAATTTTTAAGATCTTTTATAATTACTGATGAATTTAAGAAATTTGTCATTATTTACAAGAAAGTTAAGGAATATTCAAGAAGTTACCCTACCTCTGCTAATTTTTTCTAGTTGTTAAAGCTGTTGTGAGGTTAAGTTTAGCAATTACAGCAAGGACTGGGGGTGCTTTTATGCAAGAAGTTCACCAGTCTCAATTTAGATCTCTTTCTTGACATTTTGACTTTCTAAACTCAGAACTTAAGTTTTCTTATTACGTTTTTTATATTTGACTTATTGACTTAACATTTACTTAGTTACTTCTTAATTTTGCTTTTTGTTCTTTATTAGGGGAACAAGAGACCTTACCGTGGGTCGAGGGTCTCTTGGTTCGTTCTTGATTTGGTTTTAAAAACTACTGCCTAAGTTACAGCAAAACACCGCCTTTTTACTTAGGCTCATCGATCGATTTTCTTCGATAATTGGTGATCCAGCAAGATTTAGTAAAGTGGCGAATATTTATAAATTAACGTAAGTACGTCTCCCGATTTATGTATTAATTGAATATTGGAATATAGAAGCGAAATGGAACATTTTCCCCTACGCATAAGAAAATTAAAAGCAGGCTATTGGCTAGCATGGCCAATATACAGAGCCCAATTTGTAGGTCACACATTAGGCACATTGCGCATATTTCTTCACATATGGTTAACACAAGCATACACTGGCTGTATGTGAAGTCAGGGACAGCCCAGTGCCACTAAATGGCCAGAATCGGTGTGTTGAGAGGTTTGTTTCTACGTAAATAATGAAGTGCGTTGTCGCATTATGCTAAAGCCTTGGTTTTCAAGAGAATGCGGCGCAATTGCAATTGCGCCACCGCATTCTGTCGGAAACCAAGGCTTTGGAATGGAAAATGTTGAGTTGACAATAATTCTGATGGATGTATTATCAGTTGGTCGAAATGGAGAAAGTCAAATCATGGTTAGGGTGAGTTTACACTTAGATATAAGTATCTGGATTTGTATCGGCACTTGTATAACCACGTTTTCGACTTGTATATACAATTAGTCACAAAAGTATCCGCTCATCTGATCTTCCCGACAAACTGCATGTAATTTATAAGATTGTTCACTTGCTAATAATTTAAAAAAATATACCTTTATAAACACCAAATGTGTACTATGTCTTCTCACATTCAAAAACAATATATAATAAATAAATTCCAGAAAATACTAACAATAATGAATCAATTCACAAAAAAGAAAAGACACAAAAGTATCCGCCCATGAAGTGATCATGTACGAAATAGGATAAATTTCCTAGAAATTTATATAAATATGTGCATGCAAAGTATCATCCCAGCATAAAGATTAGTTTATCGTATATTTCGTTTAAGTAAGTTTTCTTTTAAATATCTAAATTTCCAAAATGCAAAAAAAGAGTGAAACGAGCTTATCAGGGCGAAAATTGGTTATTTATTTTCCTGAAAAAGGGTATTCGCAACAAAAAATTTCAAAGGAGATGGAATACCGCAAAGTACAGTAAAAGATATTATTAATAAATACGAAAGTGACGGTATATTAATTAATAAACCGCCTACGGGGCGACCAAGGATACTAAATGAAAGAGAAGAAAGAAAAATTTTGAAGCGAGCGAAGGTGAATCTTCTTACTAGTGCTAAAGAGATATGCGCAGAAGTTCGCGAAAGTACTGGCATAAATATAAGTGTTGGAACAGTGAGCCGAACGATAAGGAAAAGCGGATACCGTAGACGGATTGTAAGAAAAAAAAACCGTGGATAAATAACACAAATAGGAAAAAGAGAGTCGAGTTCGCTAAAAAATTTGTTCATGATGCTCAACGCTTTTGGGATACTGTCCTTTTTAGCGATGAGCGCAAATTTGAAATATTTATCTCATCTCGGAAAAAATTTATCTGGAGAACGCCAGGAACTGAGTTCAAAAAAGAAAACCTGCAACCAACCGTTAAACATGGAGATGGTGCTATTATGGTATGGGGTTGTATGTCGGCGGCTGGGGTTGGGGGTCTTCATTTCATTGATGAAATGATGGATCAATCTGTTTATATCAATATTTTAAAGCATAATTTAAAATCCACTGCAGAAAAGTTAGGATTAGGAAATAATTTTTTCTTCCAACAAAACAATGATCCTAAACATTGTGCCAGAAAATCGAAGGAATGGCTACTTTATAATGTACGTAAACAGCTGGGAACACCCCCTCAGTCGCCGAACAAGAATCCCATAGAACATTTATGAACAGAATTAAAAAGGTCCATAATTCAACATTACATTTCCAGCAAAAGTATGTTAAAACAACATCTTGAAGAACAGTGGAACAAAATAACTCCCGACTTAACCAAAAAATATTTGCAATCAATACCTAACAGACGGTTAACAAACCAAATATTACAATTTAATTTATAGTACAACTCCGGATAATTTTGTGTGCTTTATTTTATATATATATTTGGAAAGGCTTTTTTAATTTTCGAATTGTTCTTGTTTTTTATACCATATTAAACAGTACAAATAAATCCAATAAATATGATTTCTTAAAATCTTTTCTAAGTTGTAAATTTTTTATTCTGCCTAAAGTTTCTGGGGGTGGGGAGGGGCACGGTGCCGTGTTGGGTTCACTGGGGTGGCCCGTGCCCACCCGTGCCCCTACCTAGCTACGGGCATGCAAAGTGGCCAACCCATCTCAAGTGATGATGTAACATACATGCGGCAATTGATTTTTATTTATATAGATACTAGTAGTATAGCTATGCGGGTTCTAGCCCAATTTCCTGTGTATTTTTAAAGGGGGGTCTAAATTCTCAAAAGTGTGTATAAAAGCTCTTCGTAGACGTGGATGAGCATAGTTGTGGGTGATGACGTCATGAAAGCTCTAGAGTTGGGTTGCTAGGTTAGTGTCCCTGGCCCCCTCAGCCGTTTCCCTAGGCTAATGTCCCCGACGCCCTCAGCCGTTTCCCTAGGCTAATGTCCCCGACCCCCTACGCCGTTTCACCAAGGCTAATGTCCCCGACCCCCTGAGCCGTTTCCCTAGGCTAATGTCTCCGACCCCTAAGCCGTTTCCGTAGGCTAATGTCCCCGGCCCCCTCAGCCGTTTCCCCTAGGCTTTGCTTATGACTCGTCTTAAAAAGTTGATAACACTGCACAATATGCAAAAGCTATCAAAACAAAACGTTATTCAATCTCGCTGCTTCAGTAAGTAGCTGCAGATTTTTTAAACCTGATTTAGCGCATAACAAGAACAGCACGTCACATCGTTCGTTGCCACTGCTGCTTCACCCAATTAAATTTGCATAATATCACAAATTGTGGCCGCTTCGGTATTGCGAGCGTGTGTAGGCCTGGGAGATCAAAGATATTTTAATTGTATGAGTAGAATGGTAGGAAGGTATGAATGAAAACAAAAGCGGTTTGTATGAAAAAACAAAAACAAAATTTGCCGGTATGTAAACAGTTTGACAATTTAGTAAACTTGAACTGTGAGCTGAAAGCGAAAGGTGGGTCATATTAATTTTATTGAATTTACCGATCCTTTGAACGTCACATCTTTTGATCACGTTTAAATTATATGCTCCTGCTACTCCACATTTAGAACCACTTCGTTCACCCAATTAAATTTGCATAACATCACAAAATTGCGACCGGTTTGGTATTGTGAGCGTGTGTAGGAATGGAAGATCAATGATATTTAATTATATGAGTAGAATGGTAGGAAGGTGTGAATGCAAACAAATGCAGTTTGTATAGAAAAAAAAAAGTTGAATCACATTCCCGGCATGTAAACAAGGGGCAGATTAAAAATGGCATTAATTTTAAAAACTAAGAATAAACGCATACTGCTCACGTTTTATAAAGATTCTTTGGTGTTAAAAACCATCAATCTGGCCAAGGCAAAGCTACAACCAGTCAACGGATGAAATTTAAGGCTTTCGTGATGAGTTATGTTGGGTGCCATGCTAGCAATAAAATTTTGTTGATAATCAAACCATTCTGTGATTCAAACTTGTTCTTCACGTATCGAAATTTTGTTTATACATGATGATCACGCTGATTAAAAATGAAAATAATTTGCATGTTGTGCTCATCTTTGCGACCGGCATCATAAAGTATATGTGATGAGGCTGTTGCTCGTTAAAACCGTGAACTAATTTGAAATAAAAGCTGAGACTACTTTAAAATAAAAACTGGTGGGATATTCGCAATAAAATAGATAAAATCAAATAAAAGTATTTATTTTTCTTATTATAAAATTTAGCTAACTAATTTATAAAAGTTTAAAAAAATTACAAAACTTTTTATTATGCATCCTAATTTTCAGTGCACCTGTTATCCACGTTTGGCGCTTATATTCTGCTGCGCCAACCATCTATTCATAGCTCCTGCCAGGCTAAAATGTAAGAAGATATATAAATAAATAATGTTATGCTATGCCGCGGTTCTAGCCCAATTTCCTGTTTATTTTTAAAGGGGGCCCTAAATTTACCAACATAAAAAGCTCTATCCGAATAAAATGTGAAAAACGCCGGATGTTCAAACCTAACAACTCTGGAAACAAATGAGACATTTTGTATCATACGTCGAGGCCGATGTGCTCTGAAAATGTATTTATAATAAGGGATTTTTTAAAATAAACGAGTTTTTAAAACCCTATAAAATTCTTTTATTTTGCATAATTACAATATTTCCTTATTAATTAATTTATTTCCATTATACTATAATGTCCCCACGGTAACGTTTCATAATTACTTAGCGTTATACAGGGTGTTTCCCCTTAGGAGGTCCATAGAGCGGGAGGTGATAGTACTCACCTAGACGAACCAAAAATTGTATGGCAGGTGGGGGGGGGGGGCAATATCAACCGTTTAGGAGTTACAGGGTGATTCATAAAAAAAAATAGGTTTTTACAAAACACCCTGTATCTTAAAAACTACAGGGCGTATGGTCACAGTTAAGGGCTCACTGTATGCAGAACTTCATGGCCTTTCCAACGACAGCTCAACCAGCCCCGTGCCCCTCTCCCCTCAGATGTTATGAAGGTCTAAACTAAAGATTTCGTATTTTCTTTCCTTTTTTTTTACTTTGACCTCTATTATTTTTGCAAAAACGTCGTTAACATAATTTTTTTTTATAAAAACTGTAAACTGTGGAGCCTCCTCTTTAATTTGACCTATTACACCCTATGTGTTAACTGTAGCCGTTAAACAGTTATTAACTCATAACCTATTCCGGTCACACCGAAATTAGACGATATTTTTTAAAATGACGTACTAAGGGAACAAATTATCGTTGAGGATAGGTTTGAAAATAGGTTTGAGAATAAGTTTAGAGCTGATAACTCTTTAACGGATACAGTTAACACATAGGGTGTAATAGGTCAAATTAAAGAGGAGGCTCCACAGTTTACAGTTTTTATAAAAAAAAGTTATGTTAACGACCTTTTTGCAAAAATAATAGAGGTCAAAGTAGAAAAAAGGAAAGAAAATCCGAAATTTTTAGTTTAGACCTTCATAACATCTGAGGGGAGAGGGGCTGGTTGAGCTGTCGTTGGAAAGGCCATGAAGTTCTGCATACAGTGAGCCCTTAACTGTGACCATACGCCCTGTAGTTTTTAAGATACAGGGTGTTTTGTAAAAACCTAGCTTTTTTTATGAATCACTCTGTAACACCTAAACGGTTGATATTGCCCCCCCACCTGCCATACAATTTTTGGTTCGTCTAGGTGAGTACTATCACCTCCCGCTCTGTGGATCTCCTAAGGGGAAACACCCTGTATATCTTTTATCATCGTTAGGACTGAGAGCAATTTTAGATTGAGTAATGGAAGAAACTTGATGTTTCCGAGATTGAATTAAATTTTGTGTAATTGATTTTTCAGTATTACTATTTAAACATTCAACATAATCATCGAAAGTTATATCATTTTTAACAATATTTCTTTTTATACCTTTAGATGTTTTTGTTTTATCATTACCCTCTACACGAATCGCGTACATCTTTGATCTTAAGCCAACAAATTCTGTCATAATTCTACCATTATTTTCATCTTTCATGAGACCCAACACTTTTTTGTTTACCAGTGGGATATTCCAATTGTTTTCTGGCGGATAGTCACTAGTATCAAAATGAGTCTGACAGTCACGTTTAATAATTTGATACAGGTCAGGACAGATTACCTCATAAATGAGAGAATCTGTGTCTGTATAGCAAACTGTACAGTTAGATCCAAATTGAGGAAGCATATAATCATAATGGAAATTGTATATTGTAGTTTTAGCCAAGTCAAGAATGCACATACCTACATAAAGTGGTTTGTTAGCGAAAATCTCAGATCTATTGAGTTCTACTGCTACTAAATTTTCATTGAATATAGTGGAGGTTTTAAATTCGGGTCTTGAAATTAGGGCTTCAGCTCCATATCGGCCCAACCATTTAGTTACCAATTTCTCATTACTATATTTTCGAACGTTTTCCATAGTTTTACCAAAGACTGCATTATTCATAAGTTTAAAGAGATTTTTCTCAAAATCATTTTTAGCTAATGCTCTAAGGCTAGTGTTTAGATCAATGTATGACTTGAGCCATATAGATTGATTAAATTGAAGAATTTTATGAATTTTCTTTAATATTAAACCATGTTGCAGAGCTTGCTTTAAATTTCTATAATGTAAAATATATTTTGTCTTATTCCTGACAGTAGCTAAAAGTTTCATTTGCTTAGATCCTGAAGCATAATCGCGTTCCGGGCAAAATGGTAGATCTTTATGGGTGTCATGAATTTCTTGTGGATATTCTACATCCACTTCTAAAATGTAACCAATAGGTGAATCATTAGGTACATCTTCCACCTTAAAGTTGTTTTTGTTTTCTACCCACTTGAAGCCGTTGTAAGGTAGAGGTTGCGACATTGCCCAACCATATTGATTGTTGATATCATAATATTGTAAGAATTTTTGTGATTTATTTGGATCATAGCTAGGTATATAATATTTATTATTTGCTTTGGAGTAGCGTTTAGAGCATTGGCTAAGACCACCTCGAATACCGCGCTCTACAAACATAAACATATCAATATCAGACAACAATTTTAACGATATATTTGAATGTTTCAGCATTGCATCCCAAGTATAGCCATGTAATGTAAAATAATGTGCGGGATCTAATGCATATGTCTTACAACAACTTGAACGGAATTGCTCAAATACGTCTGCTAGTAAAAGAACATCTGTTTTTAGATATAACTCTGAATATTCGCCCAAATTATTTAAATTAAATTCATTCCAAACTTTACAGGCATGTGTATAATCTTCCTCACTAATATCACAATCATTCAACTTATTGTAAAATTCAGAAATGGCGGGCAAAGTAGTCTCTAAAAATTTGTCTTTAGTACTAAAGTAATCGTAAGGGTATACACCTTTACGTGTTAATAGATTAAATTGATTGTCAGATAAATTTTGAAATTGAGATTTTAAAATAGGAAAAGAAGTTAAATATGATGAAAGGATATCAAGGCTGCTAGCCATAAACCGAAAAGAATCAATAAATCGAAATTTTATTGGAAGATTATCTAAATGTTTTGTGAACGATATGTATCGCTCTTTATTTATAGGAAGAAGATCAACCTTCCCTTCTAAATTTGAAGCTATATTTTTTATAATAAAATGTGAATCATAACCGCTAAGATTATGGAAAATAACAGGAACAGTGTGACTATCTTTAAAATTTATATTACACCCAGCATGTGCTGGTCCTCGGTACTTACCTGTTAAGTGACAGTGATCACGCACCTTTCTATCATCTTCTGGAAATGGTTTCTCGCAAATATGACAGAGTGGAGCTACAGAAAAGTTGTTGACCTGCTCTTCAGTTAACCGATCCATTCGTAGTGGGTTATTGAAAATATTTTCTAAATTTTCTGCAAATTGATTTAACTCGCTCACAAACCAATTAATACAATTATCGCCACTGTAGTACTTGTAAAACGATAACGTGGGATCATATGAACACTTTAAATAATACGCTATACTACATGGAACATGTTCTTGATACTTGTTCTTATCACTACAATCTATTAATAAACACTCCAAGTCTGCATATATAATAAAAGGTGCTTCTATCTTATTCTTAAAGTTTTTAAATACTAAAGTTGATTCGTTTTCTGATGGTAGTCGAATTCTCGCATTGTTAACTTTTTCACAATTCTTTGTATGTTCCTCCAGTTTTGTGGTTGTGTGGAAGTAGTGAAGACATCGGTCGCAGAAATGGTTCTTTCCCTTATGACTACTGAGTTGCGACGACAAAAGCCGGGATAAATTCTTAATCCAAACAAAGTGGTATTTAATTGGTTCTTCATCTTTGTTGTAAATATATTTGTGTTCTTCTGCATCATTGTAATATACATTTTGTATCATGAGTAGATTTACGTGCTTTTCTTTTTTATCTTTTGTCAAGTAAGTTGATAAAGTGGCATAATATGTTTTCGCAGCATCTGACGACATTTTCAAAATATATATATTGATTGAAAGATTATTTTGTTTTTCAAATCTTGGTATCTGTCTAGATAATCCGTTTAAAACATGAGCGGCATGCGCAATATTTATATTAAGATTTTATTAGCAGAATGCAATTTTAAAAATTAAAATTAAAATAATCGTACAATTATGTGAAAATTGTCAGAATCACACAAAGACTGTTTCCTTGTGACTTTGTTGTAGGCTTTTACGCCATTTTTGCTCGGCCAAAAACCTGGTAAGATGAGAATATTTCTACCAAGAACACATAACCATTATTCGCTATTCTTGCCAGGCAAAAAATCCAAACTTCTCTTTTAAATTACAGCAAAGCTGCACTCCTACACAAATGAAAGACAGAAAATATTACTAGAATAATAATTCTACAATGCCCTTAACATAACTTCAGATCTAAATGTCTCGTTTAAATTGCAGCACAGTTGTACCTCCTTCATAAATTAAAAACAGATCTCAACCTATGTGACAATATTACTAGAACAATAACGCCACAATGCCCCTAGCATAACTTGTTGTGATTTGCATCTAAATTATCTTGTGAAATTGCAGCAAAGCAGGATCTGCCTTATGATTAAAGAACAGCATTTATTCTAGGTTGAAATAATAATGCTACCCAGAAATAACTTTTCAAATCAGCCATTATAATAAAATTGCTTTTAACTACAGCGGTCATAATAATAAATTTAGTTGTAACCACAAATTCTTCAATCTGGTTTGAGGTAAAGTTAAAGATATTATTAGCAATAAAGAACTTTACTTTATGCCAGTTAAAACAT
The DNA here is from genome assembly GCA_963924295.1 of Dioctria rufipes. Taxonomy (NCBI): domain Eukaryota; kingdom Metazoa; phylum Arthropoda; class Insecta; order Diptera; family Asilidae; genus Dioctria; species Dioctria rufipes. The sequence goes on along the minus strand of OZ002743.1, from coordinate 149,428,334 downwards.
CTCATTAAATTGTGCGTACAATTTTAGAAACTATAAATAGCAAACCTTATCTTCAGTCACATCATTGAACAAGTACCCGGGGTGCGATACGGTTCATACAGTACTTACATATAAATCAGGTGAAAAGTTAGCAAGTATTAAAGATGAATGTGAAAAAATTAGTTGAAGACATGCAAACAGCATTTATTAACACTAAAAATAACCGCGAATTAATAAGTGTCGCAATAAAAAAGCTTAATAATTCTTTACGTAAGCTTAATAATTCGTTACGTCAGACCAAAAATGTGTGTAAAAAGACGCAACTAATGGCAGCTATTGGTTTATTAAAAGGATTACGCATTCAACTAAAAGCACAAAGCTTAATGTCAGGTGGTGGACACAACTCACGCCGTTCTAGTTGGGCTTCTTCCCGAGTTAAATGGGAAGATTCGCAGTCAGCCTTTAATAATAACATACGTACAGGGGTAATTGTCAACTTAGTCCACAAGGAACCACAAAAATTTTTAGAAGATTGCTCAGATCTCTTTCGCAGACGCATCAATAATGCGCTCAAAAAAGAAATAGCTTTGAAGGTTAATGCAGTGTTTTGTGGTAAATTTAAAATAGTAAAAGGAGGTGAAGAAGTCTTCGAATTTAAATATATGAATACCAAGAATGCTCCAATATATAGAGATATAGACATTAATGCTTGGTTCAAAGATAACATTCAAGATAAAATCCTGAAACAGTTAGAGGAATTTCAAGAAAAAGATAGCGGTTGGGCGCTATCGGAAATTATAAACTTGAGTATTAATATTAACAAATATACGCCACAACTAGGATCCTCATACAATGAATTACCCAAGGAAATTGAATATAAAAAAGCTTGCGTTAATGTAAAAAATAATGATGACGCCTGTTTTGCCTGGGCGGTATTATCGGCCCTACATCCTGCAAAGAAGCATCCACAACGTGTAACAAAATACCCACACTATTCTAATGTTCTTAACCTCAAAAACATTACATTCCCGATGACAACTAGACAGATAACAAGATTTGAAAAACAAAATAATCTTTCAATCAATACATATATTTTGAAAATGTCGTCAGATGCTGCGAAAACATATTATGCCACTTTATCAACTTGACAAAAGATAAAAAAGAAAAGCACGTAAATCTACTCATGATACAAAATGTATATTACAATGATGCAGAAGAACACAAATATATTTACAACAAAGATGAAGAACCAATTAAATACCACTTTGTTTGGATTAAGAATTTATCCCGGCTTTTGTCGTCGCAACTCAGTAGTCATAAGGGAAAGAACCATTTCTGCGACCGATGTCTTCACTACTTCCACACAACCACAAAACTGGAGGAACATACAAAGAATTGTGAAAAAGTTAACAATGCGAGAATTCGACTACCATCAGAAAACGAATCAACTTTAGTATTTAAAAACTTTAAGAATAAGATAGAAGCACCTTTTATTATATATGCAGACTTGGAGTGTTTATTAATAGATTGTAGTGATAAGAACAAGTATCAAGAACATGTTCCATGTAGTATAGCGTATTATTTAAAGTGTTCATATGATCCCACGTTATCGTTTTACAAGTACTACAGTGGCGATAATTGTATTAATTGGTTTGTGAGCGAGTTAAATCAATTTGCAGAAAATTTAGAAAATATTTTCAATAACCCACTACGAATGGATCGGTTAACTGAAGAGCAGGTCAACAACTTTTCTGTAGCTCCACTCTGTCATATTTGCGAGAAACCATTTCCAGAAGATGATAGAAAGGTGCGTGATCACTGTCACTTAACAGGTAAGTACCGAGGACCAGCACATGCTGGGTGTAATATAAATTTTAAAGATAGTCACACTGTTCCTGTTATTTTCCATAATCTTAGCGGTTATGATTCACATTTTATTATAAAAAATATAGCTTCAAATTTAGAAGGGAAGGTTGATCTTCTTCCTATAAATAAAGAGCGATACATATCGTTCACAAAACATTTAGATAATCTTCCAATAAAATTTCGATTTATTGATTCTTTTCGGTTTATGGCTAGCAGCCTTGATATCCTTTCATCATATTTAACTTCTTTTCCTATTTTAAAATCTCAATTTCAAAATTTATCTGACAATCAATTTAATCTATTAACACGTAAAGGTGTATACCCTTACGATTACTTTAGTACTAAAGACAAATTTTTAGAGACTACTTTGCCCGCCATTTCTGAATTTTACAATAAGTTGAATGATTGTGATATTAGTGAGGAAGATTATACACATGCCTGTAAAGTTTGGAATGAATTTAATTTAAATAATTTGGGCGAATATTCAGAGTTATATCTAAAAACAGATGTTCTTTTACTAGCAGACGTATTTGAGCAATTCCGTTCAAGTTGTTGTAAGACATATGCATTAGATCCCGCACATTATTTTACATTACATGGCTATACTTGGGATGCAATGCTGAAACATTCAAATATATCGTTAAAATTGTTGTCTGATATTGATATGTTTATGTTTGTAGAGCGCGGTATTCGAGGTGGTCTTAGCCAATGCTCTAAACGCTACTCCAAAGCAAATAATAAATATTATATACCTAGCTATGATCCAAATAAATCACAAAAATTCTTACAATATTATGATATCAACAATCAATATGGTTGGGCAATGTCGCAACCTCTACCTTACAACGGCTTCAAGTGGGTAGAAAACAAAAACAACTTTAAGGTGGAAGATGTACCTAATGATTCACCTATTGGTTACATTTTAGAAGTGGATGTAGAATATCCACAAGAAATTCATGACACCCATAAAGATCTACCATTTTGCCCGGAACGCGATTATGCTTCAGGATCTAAGCAAATGAAACTTTTAGCTACTGTCAGGAATAAGACAAAATATATTTTACATTATAGAAATTTAAAGCAAGCTCTGCAACATGGTTTAATATTAAAGAAAATTCATAAAATTCTTCAATTTAATCAATCTATATGGCTCAAGTCATACATTGATCTAAACACTAGCCTTAGAGCATTAGCTAAAAATGATTTTGAGAAAAATCTCTTTAAACTTATGAATAATGCAGTCTTTGGTAAAACTATGGAAAACGTTCGAAAATATAGTAATGAGAAATTGGTAACTAAATGGTTGGGCCGATATGGAGCTGAAGCCCTAATTTCAAGACCCGAATTTAAAACCTCCACTATATTCAATGAAAATTTAGTAGCAGTAGAACTCAATAGATCTGAGATTTTCGCTAACAAACCACTTTATGTAGGTATGTGCATTCTTGACTTGGCTAAAACTACAATATACAATTTCCATTATGATTATATGCTTCCTCAATTTGGATCTAACTGTACAGTTTGCTATACAGACACAGATTCTCTCATTTATGAGGTAATCTGTCCTGACCTGTATCAAATTATTAAACGTGACTGTCAGACTCATTTTGATACTAGTGACTATCCGCCAGAAAACAATTGGAATATCCCACTGGTAAACAAAAAAGTGTTGGGTCTCATGAAAGATGAAAATAATGGTAGAATTATGACAGAATTTGTTGGCTTAAGATCAAAGATGTACGCGATTCGTGTAGAGGGTAATGATAAAACAAAAACATCTAAAGGTATAAAAAGAAATATTGTTAAAAATGATATAACTTTCGATGATTATGTTGAATGTTTAAATAGTAATACTGAAAAATCAATTACACAAAATTTAATTCAATCTCGGAAACATCAAGTTTCTTCCATTACTCAATCTAAAATTGCTCTCAGTCCTAACGATGATAAAAGATATACAGGGTGTTTCCCCTTAGGAGGTCCACAGAGCGGGAGGTGATAGTACTCACCTAGACGAACCAAAAATTGTATGGCAGGTGGGGGGGCAATATCAACCGTTTAGGTGTTACAGAGTGATTCATAAAAAAAGCTAGGTTTTTACAAAACACCCTGTATCTTAAAAACTACAGGGCGTATGGTCACAGTTAAGGGCTCACTGTATGCAGAACTTCATGGCCTTTCCAACGACAGCTCAACCAGCCCCTCTCCCCTCAGATGTTATGAAGGTCTAAACTAAAAATTTCGGATTTTCTTTCCTTTTTTCTACTTTGACCTCTATTATTTTTGCAAAAAGGTCGTTAACATAACTTTTTTTTATAAAAACTGTAAACTGTGGAGCCTCCTCTTTAATTTGACCTATTACACCCTATGTGTTAACTGTATCCGTTAAAGAGTTATCAGCTCTAAACTTATTCTCAAACATATTTTCAAACCTATCCTCAACGATAATTTGTTCCCTTAGTACGTCATTTTAAAAAATATCGTCTAATTTCGGTGTGACCGGAATAGGTTATGAGTTAATAACTGTTTAACGGCTACAGTTAACACATAGGGTGTAATAGGTCAAATTAAAGAGGAGGCTCCACAGTTTACAGTTTTTATAAAAAAAAATTATGTTAACGACCTTTTTGCAAAAATAATAGAGGTCAAAGTAAAAAAAAAGGAAAGAAAATACGAAATCTTTAGTTTAGACCTTCATAACATCTGAGGGGAGAGGGGCATGGGGCTGGTTGAGCTGTCGTTGGAAAGGCCATGAAGTTCTGCATACAGTGAGCCCTTAACTGTGACCATACGCCCTGTAGTTTTTAAGATACAGGGTGTTTTGTAAAAACCTATTTTTTTTTATGAATCACCCTGTAACTCCTAAACGGTTGATATTGCCCCCCCCCCCACCTGCCATACAATTTTTGGTTCGTCTAGGTGAGTACTATCACCTCCCGCTCTATGAACCTCCTAAGGGGAAACACCCTGTATAACGCTAAGTAATTATGAAACGTTACCGTGGGGACATTATAGTATAATGGAAATAAATTAATTAATAAGGAAATATTGTAATTATGCAAAATAAAAGAATTTTATAGGGTTTTAAAAACTCGTTTATTTTAAAAAATCCCTTATTATAAATACATTTTCAGAGCACATCGGCCTCGACGTATGATACAAAATGTCTCATTTGTTTCCAGAGTTGTTAGGTTTGAACATCCGGCGTTTTTCACATTTTATTCGGATAGAGCTTTTTATGTTGGTAAATTTAGGGCCCCCTTTAAAAATAAACAGGAAATTGGGCTAGAACCGCGGCATAGCATAACATTATTTATTTATATATCTTCTTACATTTTAGCCTGGCAGGAGCTATGAATAGATGGTTGGCGCAGCAGAATATAAGCGCCAAACGTGGATAACAGGTGCACTGAAAATTAGGATGTATAATAAAAAGTTTTGTAATTTTTTTAAACTTTTATAAATTAGTTAGCTAAATTTTATAATAAGAAAAATAAATACTTTTATTTGATTTTATCTATTTTATTGCGAATATCCCACCAGTTTTTATTTTAAAGTAGTCTCAGCTTTTATTTCAAATTAGTTCACGGTTTTAACGAGCAACAGCCTCATCACATATACTTTATGATGCCGGTCGCAAAGATGAGCACAACATGCAAATTATTTTCATTTTTAATCAGCGTGATCATCATGTATAAACAAAATTTCGATACGTGAAGAACAAGTTTGAATCAAAGAATGGTTTGATTATCAACAAAATTTTATTGCTAGCATGGCACCCAACATAACTCATCACGAAAGCCTTAAATTTCATCCGTTGACTGGTTGTAGCTTTGCCTTGGCCAGATTGATGGTTTTTAACACCAAAGAATCTTTATAAAACGTGAGCAGTATGCGTTTATTCTTAGTTTTTAAAATTAATGCCATTTTTAATCTGCCCCTTGTTTACATGCCGGGAATGTGATTCAACTTTTTTTTTTTCTATACAAACTGCATTTGTTTGCATTCACACCTTCCTACCATTCTACTCATATAATTAAATATCATTGATCTTCCATTCCTACACACGCTCACAATACCAAACCGGTCGCAATTTTGTGATGTTATGCAAATTTAATTGGGTGAACGAAGTGGTTCTAAATGTGGAGTAGCAGGAGCATATAATTTAAACGTGATCAAAAGATGTGACGTTCAAAGGATCGGTAAATTCAATAAAATTAATATGATCCACCTTTCGCTTTCAGCTCACAGTTCAAGTTTACTAAATTGTCAAACTGTTTACATACCGGCAAATTTTGTTTTTGTTTTTTCATACAAACCGCTTTTGTTTGCATTCATACCTTCCTACCATTCTACTCATACAATTAAAATATCTTTGATCTCCCAGGCCTACACACGCTCGCAATACCGAAGCGGCCACAATTTGTGATATTATGCAAATTTAATTGGGTGAAGCAGCAGTGGCAACGAACGATGTGACGTGCTGTTCTTGTTATGCGCTAAATCAGGTTTAAAAAATCTGCAGCTACTTACTGAAGCAGCGAGATTGAATAACGTTTTGTTTTGATAGCTTTTGCATATTGTGCAGTGTTATCAACTTTTTAAGACGAGTCATAAGCAAAGCCTAGGGGAAACGGCTGAGGGGGCCGGGGACATTAGCCTACGGAAACGGCTTAGGGGTCGGAGACATTAGCCTAGGGAAACGGCTCAGGGGGTTGGGGACATTAGCCTTGGTGAAACGGCGTAGGGGGTCGGGGACATTAGCCTAGGGAAACGGCTGAGGGCGTCGGGGACATTAGCCTAGGGAAACGGCTGAGGGGGCCAGGGACACTAACCTAGCAACCCAACTCTAGAGCTTTCATGACGTCATCACCCACAACTATGCTCATCCACGTCTACGAAGAGCTTTTATACACACTTTTGAGAATTTAGACCCCCCTTTAAAAATACACAGGAAATTGGGCTAGAACCCGCATAGCTATACTACTGATACTGCAATTGAACTAGCAAAGCAGGATGATAAAACTATTGCCGTTGTCAAAGTATTGATTTACTAGTACATCAAATTAATTCATATGGTCCCAGATTTTTTTTTTTCCATAAATCTAGCAATAAAAGGATCAATTTTATACATCTAGCTGTTTCAAGAACAAAACCTGCACAAATATAAGAGCATTTCTTCACTCTTTTTCGGGTTGCGATACAAATTCCGGTTTTGCTGGCAAAGGAATAAAAGCAATACCTAGTAAAATCATTATTGAGCAACACAAATTTATCACGTCTAGCTAGTATTTTTTTTTAAAAAGATGCAGACCAAATAACTATGGCAAAAGATGGATCTCAACTTACAGTATTTAGAAAAGTAAAAAAATTGAATGTCATTAAATCAATAAAAATTTGAGCATTACCAACTGGCTAATAAATTTACTTTCAAATAAGGAAAACTTCTCCCAACTGAAGGAGCCGCTGCACAACACTCCTATAGAGTGTATTACCAGAGATAACTTCATATGCTGATGATGAATGGGAACTTTTGCCTCTAGCGGGGTATATTGAAGCATTGTACTGGAGCTGTATATTTTAACCATTTCTTAGAACATTCAGAACATTTTTCGAATGGCAATTTGTCTGAGAATGTATTTTGAATTTTACTTGATTTCAAGTTCTTGGTAAAAGCGTTTGCGATTTTATTAAAATAGGTACTTGGTTGAGGTTTTGGTAACGGTTTTTCGTGATTTTTTATTATATGGAATTTCGGTATTGACACTGACTCGATAGATTTTGAAACGGATTTGGATAATTATTCTTTATTTCATTTTATCTGAATTTTCGCTATTGCCTTTAAATGTTCGATTTTAGCTTTAAGTACTTAGATTTTTTGTTGTAGGTATATTTTGGGTATCGATTTCTGGACACTGATTGTAAATCGGACTTAGGATAGTTGGATTTTGTATATATTGAGTATTGATTTTGGAAGTTTTGATAGACTTTCGACTTTGGTTTTTATATAAATTCTAATTTTGTAATAAATGCCAAAAAGTCGCACAACCTGGGGGGTTTTTGCAACATTCAAAGTTCCAAAGCATACCAGCGTACTGAGCCAGATCTGAAATTCTATAGACTTCCAAAATCTGGAACAAGTGCTTTTGATAAATGGATTACTACTTGCAAATTAGCATCCCCGCCAACAACAAAAAAAAATTCATACATCTGCTCAAAACATTTCGATCGTAATTGTTTTGGTAACAAAATTATAGGTTCAATACCTTCCTTGACATTTGTAAACTCTTCAATAAATGAAGATGAATAAACGCTTCATGTCAATTTTTCAGGGAAAACATATGAAGAAGGAATTCAGGCTCGGATTTGCAATTATATATATCTATTTTAGAGCCTCCCTGGCAACAAGTAGATATTGAGCCCGCAAATATATTCTGCAAACAATGTTTGGAAAGTGAGAAAAAAGTATGTTACTACCGCAAACGATATTCTGGTTTGTTGAGGAAATACAAAGAGTTGAGAGGAAAAATGAAGACAGCTTATAATAAAAAACGATCGAAAAACTTCAGCAATAAAACAAACAAAATCAAAATGGAGCACTCATAGAAAATGTGTAGGAGAACACTCAATTATCATATCGATAAAACACCCTTTGTTTCCGAAGAAAGCAAAGAATTTCAGCTCTCTAAATAAATGTGTTCAGGACAGACGGACGGACAGACGGTCATTCAAAAATCAAACTTAATTTTAATATTATGCGTGGGTGTCTAATCAATTTTGCTCTACCACCATTTGTTTCTATACGTAACAAACGGAATGACAAACTTAAGTATACCCTGTAAATTTCACCTTGAGTATAAAAACAGTGTACACACAATTTTAGCTCGCTAGATCATTGCGTTTTTAAGTTATTGTACACAATTTATATATGTGTTACAAATAGAATGAAAAACTTAGTGTACCCTACGCCGTCGTAGGCAATCAAAACTACAGAACAATTCTTCAATAACCCCTCTAGAGGAAAAAGTTCCCATTCCTCATCAGCAGCCATAAAGCAAACGATGACAATGTTGCGAAAAATATTTTGTTTGCAGTTTGTTCCTTGCCCGTCTGAAATGTTAGCTTCATGATCAACAAACTCACCGCATCTCTTGTGCTCCGGACCATGGCTGAGAAGTATAAGTTCACATCATAGTGTAGCTAGAAACTTTAATATGTTGCTTATTGCTAAAGTGGTTGCAATCTCAGAGGTGTGCAGATACGAAAGCGTTTGATATTTTTATTCTAGCTGTCGCATCTTTATACGAAGTATTAAGTTATCTCTGGTATTACCAATTACAAACTTGGTTTGGTTATTAGGACAACGAGCTCGATAACAAAAGAACTAAGGTATGAAGTGGGGTTGGAACGTGTCCAGATTTATCCCAGAAAGTTCAGAATCTATTCCCGAAAAATTATCAAAAAATATTAGCTGGTGCTGTGAGCAAAGATGTGGCGGCCGAAACCAAGACTTAAAATGTAGCAATTTATGCAGTAAATAGCATGAAAGCTGCTCATATAAAGATAAAAACGTCCATAATCACGAAGATTCTCCTCAATTTGAAAGTTTTATTTATGAGGAAGAAGAATAACCACAATATAAAAAGACAAATTTCATTACAATTTTATAATTTCTAATAATTTTTTTATTTTTAAAAAGAAGATAAATTAATTAATTGCTCACTTAATGATTATGTATTCCCATATGTACCTAAATAGATTGTGTACTCATCTTTATACTATAATGTTCAGTTAGTGAAACAATAGTAAAATGTATGTTAATAAAAATGTACAATAGTCCAGCGAGTTTTAACTCTAGTTTACGACTTTCAGTACGGTGCGGTGCATTGCCTTAAAAACTTAAGTTTCGGGATGGTTTCCGCCACTTTTTCTTTGATTAAATTCAGTTAACTGGAGTTATATTACATTAAAGTTACTTCTGTCATTGCAATTTAATCCATTATTAACAGATATAATTAAAAGAAATTGAAAATCATAAAAAAAATATTGTAAAATTCGTGATTCGAAAAGCCAATTTTTGTTCGTTTTTTTTTTTCAGTTACAAACAATTTCATGCAAAATAAACCATCAACATATATACAGGGTCTGTTCTGAAAGTACTAGGACTCATTTAAAATAAAAATTTATTAATGAGAATACTACAAACGAGTAGAATTTTTCAAAGTAGAACCATTCGGCATCTACACACTCCTGCCAACGAGTTCCCAGTTTTCGTCCGCCTCCTGGAACGCGTGGACCGGAATGCTGTTTACCTACCTAGTCACGGCCTGTTGAGCCATCTCTACCGATCCGTGATGCTACCCCTTGAGCGTCAATTTTATTCTCGGGAATAGAAAAATGTCTGACGAGGACAAGTCGTGATTGTAGGGGGGCTGAGGCAGAGTTACCACTTTCGTTTTCCGGTTGGCCTTTTGCTCCTCTGACAACACTCGCGGCACCAACTTCGCGCACACTTTCTTCATGGCTAATTTTTCTGTCACGATCTCAAAAACTTTGGTTTGAGGAATGCTCAAGTTCTGATACTCATCCTACGATCACTGCTCAGTAAATTTTTCACTTGCGACACATTTTCGATGGTCTTGCTGGTCGAAGGGCGTCCAGAGCGGTCGTCGTCTTCCACTCTTTCCCTACCATCTCGAAACAGCTTGTGTAACTCAAAAACACCCGATCTACCCATGTCAGCATCACCCTAGGCCTCCTTAATCATGTCGTGAGCCTCTTTACACGTTTTACCAAGCTTTACACAAAATTTGATGGCGTATCGCTGCTCCAGTAAACAGTGCATGATTTTCCGTGGCGAGGCATTGCGACAGGGGTTCGCTCGCAGTAAAAGCGACCTGCTCTCTTCAACGACCGAGAGCCGACTGGCGATGTTTCCTAGCGTTTCCAATATCCCCCTTCACCGAGTGTGCGTAGACTGCCACCTGTCTGCCCGTTCGCTAAGGAAAAAACCAGTCCTATTACTTTGAGAACAGACTCTGTAGACCATTTTAAAGTAGACATTCCAACGGTTAAAATGAGCATAGGTGATTACCTAAATCGAAAAAGCTCCAATAAAGTTTTCTGTGGAAGACTTTGGTTTTTTCGCTCAAAAAATGTATATACCTCGGAAGACACTCATTTCCCAGATTAAAACAAAAACCCCTGATTATTAAATGCAGAAAAAGGTATGCTTTCACTAAATTTCATATACACTGATTGGTTTGTACGAGAGAAAAAATAATAACCGAATAATCGGTTTTCCGCCATTTTCTCGCAAAATTTGAGGATATATTTTAAAATGCCTTATATGACAGTTTTAGATTTCTGTAATGTCTACAACTTTTGTGAAAGACGTTTACCATTAGAAGGTCACATTTCACCGATAATCGCAAAAACCACGACCATCTGCTATAGCACAGATTCAGTCATGTCATCTCAGCAGATCCCAGCGATGCATTGAACTTTCCACTAGAATTTCCTAATGAGCACCCACCACATGTGCTGCTGTTTTTACGGAAGGAGTAATCATAATTCTGTTGCGAAACTTGAACCCAAAGAAAGGACCATGCACTTCCACGCGTATGATTGAAATAGCTCTTATCCCACGAATCGATTTGGCTCCATAAGACTTTACCTTGTCACTCATCCTACTAGGATGACAGTTTCGGGTGATCCTAGCCTATGCGATGAAAATCAACAAATCACAAGGACAAACATTCCACCATGTAGGCATCGATTTATGTAGGTACTTATCACATGGACAACTTTACGTGGCCTTATCGCGATCTATAGTGTCGCATTAGGTGAAAGTAAACATTCATCAAAATTAGTAACAAGAAGAGCTGCTGAATCATAGAAGAAATATTTTAATAAATTGGAACTTGCAGATGATGCGGAGTAGCTAATAAAGCATAACTCCAAAAATGAAGGAGAGGAGTAGCTAATTAAGCATAACTCCTAAGTGAATTGGAGGAGTAGCTAAGAAAGCATAACTCCTAAGATGACCGGGAGTAGCTAAACAGCATAACTCCACTTGATTAAAACACGATGATTGTTCTGCGATTAATGTCTCTTTTTTTAATTTCCTTATCTTATTTATACAAGTTAAAATTAGCTCATGATAACCATATTTGCTATAATTATTTCCTCATCGAAGACCTCTTTCTAAGATGCGCTTTTATTGCGAAATCGCTGAATCAGCGAAGAAACAAAGAAACGGCATTGGTAGCGGGAGTTATGTCTGGCAGCTGGAAGGATCGTCGGGGCAGTCGATCATTGACCGGCGGCGGTTATACGAAAATTCACGAAATGTTCTCATCGCATAATAGAATTATTGTAATTTTGCATATTAAATAATAATAAAATTATTATAGTGTCTGTATTAAAGTGCGCTGTGCCTGGAGGCGCAAGTTTTCATTTCATCCGAATCCTGGTTTTAAGTTTTTCAAAAATTGTTGGCTGAGTTTGAGACATCGTGGACTCTTGCTGTAATTCTGGAGTAGCAGATCTTGGTGAAGACTTTTGTATTTATTTTTGGAAGCCGTTTCGGTCCTTTTCTACAACTAATTTTGGTGGTGTGTGCAATTCTTCATTTTTGAAAGTTCATCTAGAATGGTGCAGCTTGCAACTAAAAAATTATATTTTGTGTGAAGGTACCATTAACCTGAAAGTGTAAAAGTGTGCGTCGATTGCCAAAAACATTATAATGCCTCATGCCGTAAGCTTTCTTCTGAGTTGGTATCTAGTATTGCTAGTGGAGCGGTTGGCTTTGGTTGCCAAAACTGTGGAATGCCTAGTATAAATAATTCCTACACAGCTGGTGATTCCGAATCTGAAGACACGAACACATCTGGTCTTCTCTCAGTGGTTAATCGTATGAGTAAGGAAATTGAACATATTAAATCCAAGCAGGATAAGTTGAATAAATCAGTGCACACCTTAGTAAAGGGTTTTGACGAGATAAAAAAAAATCGCAGTCACTTTAGAAGAGCATAAATTGCGTTTAAAAAAGCTCGAACTCGAAAAGTCACAAATGAGTACAGAAATGAAATACAAGAAAGATCGCTTCACTTTACTGGAGGAAGGATCATTTACAAACTTCGTGGAGATTAAAAATATTCCCCAAGAACCAAAAATGTTTAACAATGATTCATAAAATACATGAATTTTTTAAAATACCTGTGGTTGACGAGGACATAGTTAAAGTTTATAGGACTGCGTATAAACGTAATGTAGGCAAGACCAAAAGTTCCGTAATTGTAAAATACTCCTCACAATTTTTAAGGGGTAGGCTACTTATAGCGTCTAAACTTGCTAAGAATTTAACTTCCGATAGTTAGGTTTCCCAGGATATGATATTATACTCGTATATATAAATGAATTATTAACTGGGGAGAGGAAATCTTTATTGTATAAGGCAAAGCAATTCAAAGTGAAACACAATTACAAATATGTTTGGATAAAGAATTCAGTTATCTATCTAAAAAAGGACAATGATAGCAGCCCTATTGCTATTAAAGCTGGAAATTGTCTAGATCTCCTTATTAAAAAAACTTAAGTCATCCAATGAGTCTTAATATTTACTATCAAAATATCAGGGGGCTAAGAACAGACATCAGATATTTACTTATCATTGTTATCTAATAACCAAATATCTTCAGTAATATAATTTTTGATAATCGATATGTGGTATATAGAAGGGACCGAAACTTGGAGCTCTCTGGAATGAAAGACGGTGGTGGTTGTCTTATTGCAGTCAAAAAGTCTTTTACCTCATCATGTTTTGTTTCTCATGACAATTCGGACGAAATTCTGTGGGTTTCCATTAAAGAAAAAAACTTTGTTTTGTATGTGTGCTGTGTATATATACCTCCAAGTAGCACTTAGAAAACTTACGATTATCTTTTTTCAAGTGTTAGCGAAAGATTTTTGCGATTTCCTGGGAAGCCTCACATATTACTTGTGGGTGACTTCAATCTACCATACCTTTCATGGCGCTTCGACCAAGTCAATAGTTGTATGACGCCTTCCGGTATTTTTAGTCAATCTGCTCAGTCTATGATTAACAACATGACCTTGTGTAATTTTAACCAATACAATAACGCCACAATTTTCAACGATAGGATTCCTGATTTGGTATGGTCAGATTTTCCTCAGAGTAATATTAGCGTTGTAACATCTGAGTGCCCACTTTCTTAAATTGACTTCCATCATCCATCTTTAGATATATTTTTAAGTGTTTCATTATCTAAATCTGTTCGAAATGAATTTACTAAGCAGAGAAATTTCTTTTTAGGTGATTATACTAGTCTAAATAATTACCTCAATGGTATTGATTTTTCCTCAGTCTTTACATCTGATGTTTCTCTTTCTTTCGAGAGATTTTACGAAATACTAAATTTAGGTATTCGTGATCATGTACCAGTAACAAAAAAGAAAGACAAACGTTTCCGATCCTGGTATAGTCATCAACTTATTAAAGTTCTAAATATGAAGGAAAAATATCGTCGGTTATGTAGAGTTAATAGCCATCCGGAAATCTAAAAAACTTTTTCTTATCTTAGAAAATTATCTTAAACATTAATCTCAGAATGAATTTTCGTTACAAGAAAACTGTAAAGCCTTTTGGGCCTTTAGAAAAATTTCAAGAGCTCGAATACGGTCTCAAAAGAGATGGTATATAACGATGTCACCTCATCTTCTCCTAAACATATTAGTAATTCATTTACCGAATACTTCATGTCGGTCTTTCCTGAGAGGGAATCTAACTTCGATTTGGTAATCTTTCAAAATTACAATAACTCACCTAATATTAGTGTAAACTTTGTCTCATCTGAAGAGGTGCATGATGTACTAGATAAATTAAATTGTGATAAAAATCCAGGCCCTGATGGAATTCCAAACATTGTATATAAGAGATGCTCTAATAGCTTAGCAAATCATCTAAGTACTCTATTTAATCTATCCATCACACATACAATATTTCCGTTAGAGCTAAAGCGCGGATTTGTTATTCCAATTTTTAAGTCAGGTGATCCGAGATTAGTTAGAAATTAAATTATCGTCCTATATCTATTTCAAATGCATTGGCTTTAATCTTTGAAAGACTTGTCTACAATCAACAATCAGCAACAAGGTTGCCTTCCTGGACGTTCTACAATTACTAACTTAACTCTGTTTACCTACACCATCGCCTCTGCTCTTGATGAAAGCAAGCAAGTGGACTCCATCCACTATAACCATTCTAGAAAGTGTGATACAATCTACTTCAACTAGAAAATTAATAATATCTCGATTTCACGTGTAAAAGGAATAAAGGATTTAGGGTTACCTTTAATCACAAACTACTTTTCGCTTCCCATGTAAACCTTATTACAAATAAAGCTTATCGCATGCTGGTCGTCATTTTTCGCTTGTGTAGATCCTTCAAAGGCAGTGCTGCTTTCATCTGTTTTTTTTTTTTATATGGATTATACTCAGAGATTATCTCTTTTTAATCTGCCATCTGCCATTAGAACACCGCCGTATGTATCTAGACTGCTTATTTTTGTATAAACTTCTAAATGACTACGTGCTTAGTCCCGATTTACTTTTGAAGGTCTGCATAAATATCCCAACGATATACTCAAGACTCCATGTTCCGTTTGGAATCCCCTTCTGTAGAACCAACCTCCGTGTTAAGCCACTTTTAGTAAGAATGCAGACAATTTTTAATTCTAATTTTAGCAATACTGATTTCCTCTGTTCTGCCCTTCTGACATTTAAAAGATCAGTTATAACAGAGATAAAACAATTTCCAGATTCTTAGCATATTAACGGGTTTTCAAATTAATATTTGTCGATTCCTTTGGTTTTCTTTACTTTCCTTTCAATCTCTAATTTATTTCCTTGTATAATTTGTATTATTTGAAGTTTTAGTAGTTTTAAAATTTTAGTTTATCATTGTTTTTTTTTTTTACTTTTTTTTTCTGGATTTGCTTCTCTTTTTGTATATAGTTTATTTTCATATGAATTTTATTATTATTTTGTATTTTCCTTTTTAGTTTTAACAATTCTAGTTTATTTTATTTAACTTTAATTTTTAATTTTTGTTTATTATATTATTTTTTGGCTTTGGTTTTTCTTTTGTAGTCTTAGATTATTCTACCATTTTTTTTTCTTTTTCTTTTTATTTTTTTATTATTCTGATTTACTGTATTAACTATTCTAAGGTATTGCGTTATTGGATTCTCTCTTTGTAATATCTTCTTAACTTTTCGAAATAAATAAATAATCTGTTCAATTTCTATGTTAAGTACTGCGTTCAATTAATAAATGTTCTTATCGAATAATAAAATTACTATAGTTTTTTCTATAAAATAATAATAATATTATTAAAGTTTCCATATTAAATTACTCTGTTCAAGTGATGAGTGTTCTTATCGCATAATAAAATTATTACAGTTTCGAATATTAACATTATTAAAGTACTCCGATCAAGTAATGAGTGCTCCTAACGAATAATAAAATTATTATAGTTTTGCATATTAAATAATAATAAAATTATTAAAGTTTCTTTATTAAAGTACTCTGTTCAATTTCTATATTAAAATACTCCATTCAAGTGATGACTGTTCTTATCGCATAATAAAGTTATAATAGTTTTTTCTATAAAATAATAAACAAATTACGTTTGATGAAATAACAAATTAGAACATTTTTTAGCTTTTGCTATATACCAGAGAATTCCAAAAAATTCTTTCTTGAACAAAACTATAAAATAATAATAAAATTATTAACGTTTCTGTATAAAAATACTCTGTTCAGGTAATGACTGTTCTTATCGCATAATAAAATTATTATTGTTTTGCATATTAAATAATAATAAAATTATTAAGGTACTCTGTTCAAGTACTAAGTGTTTTTATCGAATAATAAGTTGGACATTCATTACGGGGCTGGTGTACCTTGCAGTAAGGCCCTCCTAGTCTTTTCTGGCAGTATTAGAAACACCACATAAATTTCTGGTGGCAGTTGTGTGGGATATATAAACCCTATAAACACGTTGAAAAAACCTGGAGGGAAAGGACCTCCAGGCAAGGCACAAAAGTGGACCATTGGACGAACGCAGAACCAGCTATAATGGAACATTGCTCGATGGACGTACTTATATGCAATAGTTTTTGTCCTAAATAGCTATAAAAGAAATAAATTTTTTTTTCCTTTTTCTTGTTGCTTTATAATTTTATATATATACATGCTGTCTACATTATTGAATTTACCTCGGCAAATCTCTGAAATTTATGGTGGTGGAATCGCGAGTGGATTATCGAGCGTTCTTCTTAAAAGCCAAGTGGCACTTATCGATGACTATAATATGAATGTTCCTAAAGCTATACTTATGTAACTTAATTACAGATTTTGTTAAAGAAAGAATTTTTTGGGATTTCCGGTATATAACAAAAGCTAAAAAATGTTCTAATTTGTTATTTCATCACACAACCCATTAATTTTTGGTGACAAGTTTCAAGTCTTGGTTTGACTCATCAACAGGTCCCAAATAGCGAAATTGGGTGATTTGAAAAACAAATGAAAAAATGAAAAAAGAAGAAAGAAATGAAAAGTTTGAGAAAAATAGAATTTGAAGATGTTAAAAAATACCTGTAGAGGCCAGCTCCGAGATTTAGATTTTACCGTGAAATGTCTGGCTATTTGGTCGATCACATCCACACCAAATTTGGTGCTATTATATAATCTAATTGTCTCCGGTAGTCGGGTATTATTTTCTTCAACTTCTACGGAGTTATGCATTGAACTAAGAATCAGTACTTTTTTATTTTGTTCAGCTTTGTAAATTGTCAGAGTACAAGTATTTGAACGATATAATTTTGTTGAGAAACGTGGCATATTGTCATTTTTCGGTTTCACCAGTTTTGGTAGCTCCCGCTTGTTTGCTCGAATTGTTCCAACAACCGTAGTTTTCTTTACTAAAAGTTTTTTCGTTAGAGACACGCTTGTGAAAAAATTGTCAATAGTTACATTTCTTCCGCATCCTGCATTCGGTTCTACTAATTACAAAGTGACAAACTCTCCAAGCGGAACTGAAGATTCTCTCCTTCCATCTTTTCCTAAATATGGAAAGGCGTTTATTATATATTTGCTATTTATATCGGACGCTAACCAGAATTTGATACCAAATTTGTCCGGCTTATTTGGCATATACTGGGTGAATCTACACCTTGCTTTTGTTGGAAACAATTGTTCATCGATAGTAATATATGGTCCTGGCTTCCAACAGTTTTGACTGTTCTCAATGAATTTATACCAAACTTCAGAAATCAAAGCGAATTGATCGGTTTGTAAGCGCTGGCTTCGTTGATTCTTATCGTCGAATCGGATAAATCTCATAATCTCCGTAAAGTTATTTCTGCTCATGGTGTTTGAGAAAAATGCTGGACCCCACTCTTTGTTCCATAGAAGCGATATATCTATATTTTTAGCCTCATATGCCCCGCGTGCATACAGAAGTGCAATAAATGCATGTAACTTTGCAGTTGACAAATAATATTTAGATCCCAACACTCGAAATGCCTCTGCTTTCGTGCATTTTCTTATATGTTCGACTATGTTCTTATCAATAATCAGAGAAAACGCCATTCTAACTTTACCTTTACTATACCCTGTCGGACCTGATGTTTCCCCAGAAATGTTGTGAATTGGTGCTCTTCCAGGATTAGACCCTTCTTTTATTTCTTGCCAAACAGTTCCATCTATAGCTGTTTCGATTACCCCTTTCTCATTCTCACGAACAGAACTAAATTTCCTTCTTTTTCGTCCTCTACTTACGTTCGAAGCATTTTCTTCATTCTCATCGGTGTTTGAGGCGTTCTCAAATAGATCATAATCATTTTCCGCATTGTTATTTTCAATATCAGAAATTTCCTGATCATCTTCCGAACGCTCTTCATCAATATTATTTCTTTTCCTCAAATATAAAATTCACATTCAAAGAACGCCTTGACATTTTGATGGATGAATATTCGAAGAATAAAATAAAAAAAAATGTAAAGCAAAATGGTTGAAAAAGATAAAATGTGAAACTTACTACGAAGTATTGTTGGATTCGTTCACTTTTTTGAAAATAACACTTATATAAAATAAGAGTACAAAAAATAATAGAATAAATATACAAAATAATAAAAGACTGCCGAATATTCTCCTTGTAATTTTCACGATTTGATGATCTCTGCTTAGATCATAAGACTTTACTGATTTGAATTCTTGAAAAGACGTCTAGGTATCCGTTCGGTTATTTTGTAACGACTTGATAGTTTCGGAATTGACTCATCGAAAAAATAGATCATGAAAGGCATTTTTCGACTAAAATCATGCCAAAACTGCAGAGAATACTAAGAACATGCTTAAATCGTTCAGCCGGTCAAATGACCGCTCGTGGTTGGTAAGGTAGGCTACAACTTTTTCTCAGTAAACAAAAAATAAAAATCGAAGTAAATGTTGAAAAATGTATTAATACATATATTTTAGCAAAATTCGTGAAGTTTAAGGGCGATACAAATACGTTGTATATAGAAAATTGTAATCGAAATATTAAAAACGGTCATTTACCGGTCATGGTAGGAATAGTGTTAAGCCCTAGCACGAGCCCTTGGAACTCAGCGTTGTTGCTTGTTGCAAAAAAACCCTATTCAACAGGAAACAAGCCCTGGCGAGTGGTTGTAGACTTCTGGCGACTAAATTATATAACTGTCGGAGATTCCTTTCCCTTCCCAACATTACGGATATTTTAGACCAACTGGCTAGATCTCAATATTTTTCGTCTCTGGACTTGGCGAAGGGGTTTCATCAAATATAGACGGACGAAGGTGGCAAATAGAAGACTGCGATCAGCACTTCCTATGGCTATTTTCATTTTAATAGGATGTCTTTTGGAATGAAAAATGCCCCCTCTTTATTTTAGATGTTAATGAACAACGCCCTCTCGGGACTACAAGGCATAGAATGTTGTGTGTATATGGACGATATTGTTGTTCATGGGTGCAGTCTTAGGGACTATAACACTAAGCTCGTTAAAGTTTTCCACCGCCTGAGTTACCACCGATTGCAGTTGCTGCCGGAAAAATGCAATTTTCTCGGTAAATAAATTACTTACCTGGGACATGTAATAGACGAAGAAGGCATTAAACCCGACCCGGAACAAATTAAAGTCGTAAGGACATATCCGACCCCAAAACCGGGTCAAGAATATTAAATTATTTTTGGGATTCATGGGATATTATCGCAGATTCATCGACAAATTTGCAAAGATCGCATAACCTCATACTAACTCAACGAAAAAGGATGTACCCTTTGCATGGGACACCTTTTGTGACGAAGCCTTTGGGGTACTGAAATCTAAGCTTATTTCTGATCCTATCTTGAGATATGCCTGTTTCGATGAAATCTTTCTGTTCACTACTGATGCCAGCAATTTCGCCATTGGCGCGGTACTTTCGCAAGGCGAAGTATGCAAGGATAGAACTGCCTCATACGTTAGCCGAACCCTTAACTCAGCTGAAGTTAGATACTCTACCATCGAAGAGGAGCTCGTCGCAATAGTGTTCGCTGTTGAACAATTCCGAGCATACATATATTGACGACGCTTTACTATAATAACCGATAATCAGTCACTAATGTGGATCATGAACTTAAAAAGCCCTAATTCCATACTAATGAGATGGCGTATTCGATTAGAAGCATATGCATATTGTATAATTTATAAATCAGGAAGACTAAACTCCAATGCGGACGCCTTAAGTCGCATACCTCCTGTTGATCCTTTGGTAATATCCGTATGTAATTACGTGGTTGAGTCTTGGTTATAGTTAGTTGAGGTACATCGAGATATATCGTAGAGAAAATTTCTTGTAATACTGGTCTTGATGTGGTTTAATTTCAAAGGACTAGGTATCTTTACACGGTTATACCACCTAACGTTGTAAGCTTGAAGAATACGTTATACAACCAAACATTGTAAACTTGAAGAATCTTCAGTATAGAAGAACGTCAGTACCATACAAGGTTAATACTTCCATCGGAGATCAATCTTCTGTACGAGTATCTTCAGTTGAGAAGGATGTCTTCGTCGGAAAGAAGTTTGTGACTGAGATTAATATTATTTTGAGGAAATATTCTCAGTGTGTAGAGGTTTCCTATGAAAGTCTAATTTTCTGCCTTAGTTTTCCAAGGATCTCCAAGAATATGAAAAGAAACGATTTTTTCAATAAGGAATAAAATCATGCGATTTTAATTCAACACAGAAAATAGAGGTTCACATGGTAAACATTTATTTTTTCTTGAATGTTTTCTACTAATTATTACAAGGATCTTTTTAGAATATCCTAAACTTAAGCAGATATTAATCTGTTGGTAAAGTAACGTGAAGTTAAATTCGTGTCGAACACTATTTTAATTCGTTGCTGATAACAATTTACAAATTGGGATTGGTTATGAATTCTTAATATATTTTAAATAATTTTTTTTTTATTTTCTTTTAAAACCAACTAAAGCAAATTATCAATGTTTTTTAAGCAAGTCAGAACTCGAAGTGACAATTTTTTGTTTTCTTTTCTTTTCCTGAAAGTATTAGCCTACTATCTCTGCTGCCTTACAAAACCTTCCAGTACTTTCGTTAGTTTCGAAATTAGAAACCTTCAAATGTCAGGTACAGTCACGGCATGAGAAGCAATTACTTATATTACGTTGTCACCACAACACTCCCCCGCCAGCGAAACCTTGGGTTTAGCGATACAAGCACCCGTTGGGGTGGATGTGTGGTTCGTCCAGCTCGAGTCGTTCTGTCAGGTAGTATGGTATTGCCGTCAGGCAAGAACCGCACGCGTCGTGATGATGCGCTTGACGAGAGTGCAACGTTTGCAGTGTGCGAGTCTCTCTTGGTGTGTACATTATTCCCTTTCAAAAGTGGAAAATGTTCATCCTCCTTCTTGGTGCTTAGATTAGCCAATAAATCTCCAAATGAAGAATCACTTCTTTCATGTTCCTGAGTAGTTTGAAAAGGTTGTGAGCCTGGGGTGTCAGGTTGCTCCTGTAGTGGGAATAAATACTCCTCATCTATGTGACAAGGCTTTAATCGGTTGACTGAAACATTGACTTCTCCCTTTTTTAGTTTCAGTTTGTAGATATATACATCTCTCTTAATTACCTCAAAGGGACCTTCGTAAGGAGGCCGTAAGGGTGGTCGGATTGAATCAGTACGTACGAACACATGCGAACATTTATCGAGGTTTTTAAACTTGAAAGATGATTGATGCGAATGATCTGTAGCTGGCGTAGGCCTAATATCTGGAAAAAAAACTTCCGAAGTGAGGTAACAAAATCGTTTTGGAAATGTGACTAAGAATTTTGGAGGAAATCTCCCGGTAAGCGTAAACCTTCCCCGTAGACGAATTCAGCTGGTGTTGTATGGAACTCTTCCATGAAAGAAGTCCCGAGACCCAATAACAGTAATGGTAAAATTCTCGACCAGGTCTTTTCCTTATGAGTCATAATTGCAGACTTGAGTATTCTATGCCACCTTTCTAGGAATCCATTTGCTTGCGGATGGTAAGCTGTTGTACGATTGCGCTGGAACCCTAGTAATTTAGAGAGCTCCGCAAATGGTGATGATTCAAATAGTGAACCTTGATCGGAAACTATTGTTTTTGGTACTCCAAAACGAGATATCCAAGATTGACAAAGTGCCTCTGCTACTGTTTCTGCATAAATATCGGCTAGTGGTACTGCATCAGGCCAACGCGTGAATTTATCGATTACGGTGAGACAGTATCTTAAACCTTGAGATGGCGGTAGAGGGTCGATAATGTCAATGTGGATATCTGGAAAGCGACCGGAAGGAGTAAGAAAAGTTCCAAGTGCGTTTTTTACATGACGCGTAATTTTGGATTGCTGGCATTCCAGACAGGGACGTGTCCAAGAATTGACATCTCTGTTCATAAAAGGCCTAAAATATTTTGAGTTTATTAGGTTGTTAGTAGATCGTATGCCAGGATGAGCTAGATTACGCACCGCATTAAAAACTTATTTTCTAAATTGTACTGGAATGAAGCGTCTGTTTCTATTTGATGAGACTTCGCAGAACAGCTACTTGTCTGTGCCGAAAATGGGAAATTTCCTAAACTGATACTGTGAATTTTGAGAAACACTCTGGAACTCTGCATCCGCGAATTGAGAATCTGCAATAGCGGCGAAATCTATTAAGTTAGGAAGATGGATTTCATCCAATCTAGAGAATGTATCGGCCACTACATTTTCCTGACGTACTACGTGCCTAATATCGGTGGTAAATTGACCTAAAAGATCCAGGTGCCGCAATTGTCTGGCAGAAGCTTTTTCGGCTTTTTTGCTTAAATGCAAAAGTTGTTGTTTGTGGTCAGTATATAGCGTGAAAGGACGACCTTCCAGGAGAAAACGGAAGTACCTGACGCCTTTATAAGCTGCCAAAAGTTCACGGTCATATGCACTATATTTACATTGAGCGTTGTTGAGTCTCACCGAAAAGAAATCTAAGGGCTGCCAAAAACCGTTAGCCTTTTGCTGGACCCTTGCCCCGATGGCTGTATCAGCAACATCTGCCCATAAAGCGAGCTCGGCAGTGTGGCTGGGAAAAGTGAGAAGAGTAATCTCAGACAGCTGCTTCTTGACCAATTCGAAAGCCTTGATAGCCTCTTCTGTCCAAATGATTTTTCTTCTCCCGTCCTTTTTGGAACCTTTGAGGAAATTGTTCAGCTACGTGTGGTAAAAATCGTCGGTAGAAATTAATCATTCCAAGAAAACGTCGAAGATCCTTGACAGAAATTGGTAGTTTGCATCGGGTGATAGCTTCGACGCGATTATTGGAGGCTTGATGCCTTTTGGAGTAATTAAGTGCCCTAAGAATGCTATTTCTTGTACTAAGAATTTACATTTGGAGGCGTTAATAATTAAAGCGAATTCCTTGAGCTGCGAGAACACTTGTTCTATGTGTTTTAGATGGTCCGCTTTGGACGTGGAAGCTATTAAAATGTCGTCCAGATAGACGAAACAGAATTGAGATTTTTGATGAGTTGTGTTATTGAACCTCTGTAACTATTGTGCAGCATTGTAGAGTCCAAACTTTATGCGATTAAACTCGAAAAGTCCGAATGGCGTGCAAATCGCCGTTTTAGGAATATCCTCAGATCGGATCGGGATTTGATAATAAGCTTTGGTAAGGTCCAAAGTTGAGAAGAATTTGCACCCTTGTAAGTTCTGAGCGAAGTCGTGTATCAATGGGATAGGACATCTCTCTGGGACCGTAATAGCATTAAGATGTCGATAATCACCACAGGGTCTCCATTCACCGTCCTTTTTCTTAACCAGGAGTAATGGCGATGACCAACAACTGTCTGAAGGACGACAAATTCTTTGACATAAAAGAAACTCGAATTCTTTCTTTGCTGCGGTCAATTTATCAGGAGGAAGTCTCCATACCTTGGCCACGACTGGAGGGCCTTTTGTAATAATATGATGTTTGACTGCATGTTTGACTGCATTTGAAAAACCCGTTTCGACGGTCAATTCCTTAAATTTGCGCAGGAGCTTTTGTATTTCAGGGCTAAATATAGGGTTCAGGGGGACTGCTAACGCCGATGATTGACCTGAAATTCGTCTTCCTGGAGATTTAAAGGGGGTAAAAGGGTCCAATAACACTTTCCGTTTAAGATCTACTAGTAGTCCATAGTGTTCCAGAAAATCGGCGCCTAAAATAGGTTTACGTTTATCAGCTATTATGAATTTCCATATGAAAACATGTCATAGACCAAAGTCTAGAGACAATAATTCTTGACCAAAGGTTTGAATTTCCGTAGCATTGGCTGCTATTAAGTATAAATCTGTTTTATTGCGGCGATCGTTACGGGTGGGAGGAATAACTGAAACATCGGCTCTTGTATCTACTAAAAAAAATTTATTGGTTGATCTATCTCAAATGTAGAGACGATTGTTGACAATGCCTTTTCCGCTGGTCAGTGGAGGGCCTATTATTTAAAGTGTTTTTAGAATTATTTTTACATGAATTAGTACTAAAACTTTGATGATGAAATGTACAAGGTGGAATACACTTCTTCGCCTTCGC
This sequence comes from Dioctria rufipes, assembly GCA_963924295.1. Taxonomy (NCBI): domain Eukaryota; kingdom Metazoa; phylum Arthropoda; class Insecta; order Diptera; family Asilidae; genus Dioctria; species Dioctria rufipes. Next base: position 149,403,301 of record OZ002743.1, on the reverse strand, counting down.
TCTAAACTTGAAGTGGTACCAATAAAATTCTTTCTTGATGCTAGTCGAGGATTTACGAAATGACGACCTACTGATGCTCCTGGACCTGTGTCTAGAGGATCTGGCTTGAGAGTTTTACTGATGAAGGTTCAACGTTTGTCTCAGAAGCTTCTCAAAATTGTCGGTCCTCTTTGACAACTGACTGTGTACTTGCCTCTGTGAACTGGAAGAAACCTCTGGAGCAATCGAGTAAAGTTCGGGACGATTACACACCTCGCCAATTTTATCCGCACAGGTACCCAGTGCTTCCAACGTTCTTGGATTACAAGCCAAGATGCCTTGCATATTGTTTGGCAAGCGTTGTAGCCAAAGAGATTTCAGTACTCTGTCGTTAAGTTTGGCTCCGGCCAGGGTCCGCATCTCTCGAAGGAGTTGCGATGGTTTCAAATCACCTAGGGACATCTCGGTCAATAGCTGCCTCAATTTCTGGTTCTCACTACCGGATAGTCTAGAAGTCAGTGTTCCTTTCAGTGTTGAGTAAGCATTGATATCTGGTGGATTAAAAACTATGTCACTGACCACGCGAATAACACTCTCGTGCAGCGCACTTACCGCATGATAAAACATCGTTTTATCTTGGTTTATATTGGCTAACCTAAATTGAGCCTTGAGTTGGAGGAACCACATGTCAGGTGAATTTTTCTAAAAAGGTACTGACTTATTTGAAACGGCGTTCAAGGTGGTAGACGGGTAAGCACCGGATGACGTAACATGACCTGATATACCAGATGATTGTTCAGTAGCACTCGAAACTTGTGATGTATCTGACATAATACTCGCGTTCGACTCATTGCGGGCCATAATAACACAGGCCGGACGCAGACAGTACCCGAATAAATTAAATGAATGGAGAAGGTTGCAGAAAAAATTTAGTAAGGCTTACACTCTTAATCTCACTAATTTAACTAGCCTAGGATTAAATTTACACAACCCAAAATAATATTATAAGGTATATATGGTATACCAGAATAAAGTAAAATCCAAATATGTGTATATATATATATAGGAAAAAGTAATTGTATATATATATATATATATTAAAAAAAAAAAATCTTAACTTTAACGAATTAAAAAAAAAACTTGTCTTTGCTCTTGAGTGCTTAATTCCGTTGAATATTGCGGCTCTTTATCGGGGTCACCAGTTTTGGTAATATCCGTAGGTAATTACGTAGTTGAGTCTTGGTTATAGTTAGTTGAGGTACATCTAGATATATCGCAGAGAAACTTTCTTGTAATATTGGTCTTGATGTGGAATCTTGGTTATAAATAGTTGAGGTACATCTAGATATATCGTAGAGAAACTTTCTTGTAATACTGGTCTTGATGTGGGTTAATTCCAAAGGAAATGCTGGTCTTGTTGCGTAGGGATTCCAAAGGACTAGATATCCTTACACGGTTATACAACCTAACGTTGTAAGCTTGAAGAATACGTTATACAACCAAACATTGTAAACTTGAAGAATCTTCAGTATAGAAGAACGTCAGTACCATACAAGGTTAATACTTCCATCGGAGATCAATCTTCTGTACGAGTATCTTCAGTTGAGAAGGATGTCTTCGTCGGAAAGAAGTTTGTGACTGAGATTAATATTATTTTGAGGAAATATTCTCAGTGTGTAGAGGTTTCCTATGAAAGTCTAATTTTCTCCCTTAGTTTTCCAAGGATCTCCAAGAATATGAAAAGAAACGATTTTTTCAATAAGGAATAAAATCATGCGATTTTAATTCAACACAGAAAATAGAGGTTCACATGGTAAACATTTATTTTTTCTTGAATGTTTTCTACTAATTATTACAAGGATCTTTTTAGAATATCCTAAACTTAAGCAGATATTAATCTGTTGGTAAAGTAACGTGAAGTTAAATTCGTGTCGAACACTATTTTAATTCGTTGCTGATAACAATTTACAAATTGGGATTGGTTATGAATTCTTAATATATTTTAAATAATTTTTTTTTTATTTTCTTTTAAAACCAACTAAAGCAAATTATCAATGTTTTTTAAGCAAGTCAGAACTCGAAGTGACAATTTTTTGTTTTCTTTTCTTTTCCTGAAAGTATTAGCCTACTATCTCTGCTGCCTTACAAAACCTTCCAGTACTTTCGTTAGTTTCGAAATTAGAAACGTTCAAATGTCAGGTACAGTCACGGCATGAGAAGCAATTACTTATATTACGTTGTCACCACAACACTCCCCCGCCAGCGAAACCTTGGGTTTAGCGATACAAGCACCCGTTGGGGTGGATGTGTGGTTCGTCCAGCTCGAGTCGTTCTGTCAGGTAGTATGGTATTGCCGTCAGGCAAGAACCGCACGCGTCGTGATGATGCGCTTGACGAGAGTGCAACGTTTGCAGTGTGCGAGTCTCTCTTGGTGTGTACATTATTCCCTTTCAAAAGTGGAAAATGTTCATCCTCCTTCTTGGTGCTTAGATTAGCCAATAAATCTCCAAATGAAGAATCACTTCTTTCATGTTCCTGAGTAGTTTGAAAAGGTTGTGAGCCTGGGGTGTCAGGTTGCTCCTGTAGTGGGAATAAATACTCCTCATCTATGTGACAAGGCTTTAATCGGTTGACTGAAACATTGACTTCTCCCTTTTTTAGTTTCAGTTTGTAGATATATACATCTCTCTTAATTACCTCAAAGGGACCTTCGTAAGGAGGCCGTAAGGGTGGTCGGATTGAATCAGTACGTACGAACACATGCGAACATTTATCGAGGTTTTTAAACTTGAAAGATGATTGATGCGAATGATCTGTAGCTGGCGTAGGCCTAATATCTGGAAAAAAAACTTCCGAAGTGAGGTAACAAAATCGTTTTGGAAATGTGACTAAGAATTTTGGAGGAAATCTCCCGGTAAGCGTAAACCTTCCCCGTAGACGAATTCAGCTGGTGTTGTATGGAACTCTTCCATGAAAGAAGTCCCGAGACCCAATAACAGTAATGGTAAAATTCTCGACCAGGTCTTTTCCTTATGAGTCATAATTGCAGACTTGAGTATTCTATGCCACCTTTCTAGGAATCCATTTGCTTGCGTATGGTAAGCTGTTGTACGATTGCGCTGGAACCCTAGTAATTTAGAGAGCTCCGCAAATGGTGATGATTCAAATAGTGAACCTTGATCGGAAACTATTGTTTTTGGTACTCCAAAACGAGATATCCAAGATTGACAAAGTGCCTCTGCTACTGTTTCTGCATAAATATCGGCTAGTGGTACTGCATCAGGCCAACGCGTGAATTTATCGATTACGGTGAGACAGTATCTTAAACCTTGAGATGGCGGTAGAGGGTCGATAATGTCAATGTGGATATCTTGAAAGCGACCGGAAGGAGTAAGAAAAGTTCCAAGTGCGTTTTTTACATGACGCGTAATTTTGGATTGCTGGCATTCCAGACAGGGACGTGTCCAAGAATTGACATCTCTGTTCATAAAAGGCCTAAAATATTTTGAGTTTATTAGGTTGTTAGTAGATCGTATGCCAGGATGAGCTAGATTACGCACCGCATTAAAAACTTATTTTCTAAATTGTACTGGAATGAAGCGTCTGTTTCTATTTGATGAGACTTCGCAGAACAGCTACTTGTCTGTGCCGAAAATGGGAAATTTCCTAAACTGATACTGTGAATTTTGAGAAACACTCTGGAACTCTGCATCCGCGAATTGAGAATCTGCAATAGCGGCGAAATCTATTAAGCTAGGAAGATGGATTTCATCCAATCTAGAGAGTGTATCGGCCACTACATTTTCCTGACGTACTACGTGCCTAATATCGGTGGTAAATTGACCTAAAAGATCCAGGTGCCGCAATTGTCTGGCAGAAGCTTTTTCGGCTTTTTTGCTTAAATGCAAAAGTTGTTGTTTGTGGTCAGTATATAGCGTGAAAGGACGACCTTCCAGGAGAAAACGGAAGTACCTGACGCCTTTATAAGCTGCCAAAAGTTCACGGTCATATGCACTATATTTACATTGAGCGTTGTTGAGTCTCACCGAAAAGAAATCTAAGGGCTGCCAAAAACCGTTAGCCTTTTGCTGGACCCTTGCCCCGATGGCTGTATCAGCGACATCTGCCCATAAAGCGAGCTCGGCAGTGTGGCTGGGAAAAGTGAGAAGAGTAATCTCAGACAGCTGCTTCTTGACCAATTCGAAAGCCTTGATAGCCTCTTCTGTCCAAATGATTTTTCTTCTCCCGTCCTTTTTGGAACCTTTGAGGAAATTGTTCAGCTACGTGTGGTAAAAATCGTCGGTAGAAATTAATCATTCCAAGAAAACGTCGAAGATCCTTGACAGAAATTGGTAGTTTGCATCGGGTGATAGCTTCGACGCGATTATTGGAGGCTTGATGCCTTTTGGAGTAATTAAGTGCCCTAAGAATGCTATTTCTTGTACTAAGAATTTACATTTGGAGGCGTTAATAATTAAAGCGAATTCCTTGAGCTGCGAGAACACTTGTTCTATGTGTTTTAGATGGTCCGCTTTGGACGTGGAAGCTATTAAAATGTCGTCCAGATAGACGAAACAGAATTGAGATTTTTGATGAGTTGTGTTATTGAACCTCTGTAACTATTGTGCAGCATTGTAGAGTCCAAACTTTATGCGATTAAACTCGAAAAGTCCGAATGGCGTGCAAATCGCCGTTTTAGGAATATCCTCAGATCGGATCGGGATTTGATAATAAGCTTTGGTAAGGTCCAAAGTTGAGAAGAATTTGCACCCTTGTAAGTTCTGAGCGAAGTAGTGTATCAATGGGATAGGACATCTCTCTGGGACCGTAATAGCATTAAGATGTCGATAATCACCACAGGGTCTCCATTCACCGTCCTTTTTCTTAACCAGGAGTAATGGCGATGACCAACAACTGTCTGAAGGACGACAAATTCTTTGACATAAAAGAAACTCGAATTCTTTCTTTGCTGCGGTCAATTTATCAGGAGGAAGTCTCCATACCTTGGCCACGACTGGAGGGCCTTTTGTAATAATATGATGTTTGACTGCATGTTTGACTGCATTTGAAAAACCCGTTTCGACGGTCAATTCCTTAAATTTGCGCAGGAGCTTTTGTATTTCAGGGCTAAATATAGGGTTCAGGGGGACTGCTAACGCCGATGATTGACCTGAAATTCGTCTTCCTGGAGATTTAAAGGGGGTAAAAGGGTCCAATAACACTTTCCGTTTAAGATCTACTAGTAGTCCATAGTGTTCCAGAAAATCGGCGCCTAAAATAGGTTTACGTTTATCAGCTATTATGAATTTCCATATGAAAACATGTCATAGACCAAAGTCTAGAGACAATAATTCTTGACCAAAGGTTTGAATTTCCGTAGCATTGGCTGCTATTAAGTATAAATCTGTTTTATTGCGGCGATCGTTACGGGTGGGAGGAATAACTGAAACATCGGCTCTTGTATCTACTAAAAAAAATTTATTGGTTGATCTATCTCAAATGTAGAGACGATTGTTGACAATGCCTTTTCCGCTGGTCAGTGGAGGGCCTATTATTTAAAGTGTTTTTAGAATTATTTTTACATGAATTAGTACTAAAACTTTGATGATGAAATGTACAAGGTGGAATACACTTCTTCGCCTTCGCTCTAAACTTGAAGTGGTACCAATAAAATTCTTTCTTGATGCTAGTCGAGGATTTACGAAATGACGACCTACTGATGCTCCTGGACCTGTGTCTAGAGGATCTGGCTTGAGAGTTTTACTGATGAAGGTTCAACGTTTGTCTCAGAAGCTTCTCAAAATTGTCGATCCTCTTTGACAACTGACTGTGTACTTGCCTCTGTGAACTGGAAGAAACCTCTGGAGCAATCGAGTAAAGTTCGGGACGATTACACACCTCGCCAATTTTATCCGCACAGGTACCCAGTGCTTCCAACGTTCTTGGATTACAAGCCAAGATGCCTTGCATATTGTTTGGCAAGCGTTGTAGCCAAAGAGATTTCAGTACTCTGTCGTTAAGTTTGGCTCCGGCCAGGGTCCGCATCTCTCGAAGGAGTTGCGATGGTTTCAAATCACCTAGGGACATCTCGGTCAATAGCTGCCTCAATTTCTGGTTCTCACTACCGGATAGTCTAGAAGTCAGTGTTCCTTTCAGTGTTGAGTAAGCATTGATATCTGGTGGATTAAAAACTATGTCACTGACCACGCGAATAACACTCTCGTGCAGCGCACTTACCGCATGATAAAACATCGTTTTATCTTGGTTTATATTGGCTAACCTAAATTGAGCCTTGAGTTGGAGGAACCACATGTCAGGTGAATTTTTCTAAAAAGGTACTGACTTATTTGAAACGGCGTTCAAGGTGGTAGACGGGTAAGCACCGGATGACGTAACATGACCTGATATACCAGATGATTGTTCAGTAGCACTCGAAACTTGTGATGTATCTGACATAATACTCGCGTTCGACTCATTGCGGGCCATAATAACACAGGCCGGACGCAGACAGTACCCGAATAAATTAAATGAATGGAGAAGGTTGCAGAAAAAATTTAGTAAGGCTTACACTCTTAATCTCACTAATTTAACTAGCCTAGGATTAAATTTACACAACCCAAAATAATATTATAAGGTATATATGGTATACCAGAATAAAGTAAAATCCAAATATGTGTATATATATATATAGGAAAAAGTAATTGTATATATATATATATATATATTAAAAAAAAAAAAATCTTAACTTTAACGAATTAAAAAAAAAACTTGTCTTTGCTCTTGAGTGCTTAATTCCGTTGAATATTGCGGCTCTTTATCGGGGTCACCAGTTTTGGTAATATCCGTAGGTAATTACGTAGTTGAGTCTTGGTTATAGTTAGTTGAGGTACATCTAGATATATCGCAGAGAAACTTTCTTGTAATATTGGTCTTGATGTGGAATCTTGGTTATAAATAGTTGAGGTACATCTAGATATATCGTAGAGAAACTTTCTTGTAATACTGGTCTTGATGTGGGTTAATTCCAAAGGAAATGCTGGTCTTGTTGCGTAGGGATTCCAAAGGACTAGATATCCTTACACGGTTATACAACCTAACGTTGTAAGCTTGAAGAATACGTTATACAACCAAACGTTGTAAACTTGAAGAATCTTCAGTATAGAAGAACGTCAGTACCTCACAAGGTTAATACTTTCATAGGAGATCAATCTTCTGTACGAGTATCTTCAGTTGAGAAGGATGTCTTCGTCGGAAAGAAGTTTGTGACTGAGATTAATATTATCTTGAGGAAATATTCTCAGTGTGTAGAGATTTCCTATGAAAGTCTAATATTCCCCCTTAGTTTTCCAAGGATATCCAAGAATATGAAAAGAAATGCGTTTTTCAATAAGGAATAAAATTATGCGATTTTAATTCAACACAGACAATAGAGGCTCACATGGTAAACATTTATTTCTTCTTGAATGTTTTCTACTAATTATTACAACGATCTTTTTAGAATATCCTAAACTTAAGCAGATATTAATCTGTTGGTATAGTAACCTGAAATTAAATTCTTGTCGAACACTATTTTAATTCGTTGCTGATAACGATTTACAAATTAGGATTGGTTATGAATTCTTAATATATTTTAAATAATTTTTTTTTATTTTCTTTTAAAACCAACTAGAGTAAATTGTCAATGTTTTTTAAAGCAAGTCAGAACTAGAAGTGACAATTTTTTGTTTTGTTTTCTTTTCCTTAAAGTATTAGCCTACTATCTCCGCTGCCTTACAAAACCTTCCAGTACTTTCGTTAGTTTCGAAAGTAAAAACCCATAAATGTCAGGTACAGTCACGGCACGATATTCAATGACTTATATTACGTTGTCACCACAATTCTGTTGTTAATGCCGTAACACGGTAATAGGCCCGTCAAAGGGAAACTCGTACCGAGATACCTAACCCTGGTGCCACTACTAATTCTACTCCCCCTACAGCATACACTTACGAGGCCAATGTCGATTATTTAAAGAAAAGCACACTAGACTACTCGCTCATTCACGAGAAAAGAGGTTCCTTAATAAAGTTGAAAACTCCCTTCCCAAAATTCTTCATACTAGCCCCAAACGACCACGAGATGAAAAAAAGTCTTGAGCTATATATAGACCTAAAATTAGACACCCTTCCCGGAAAGCTAAAAACATACGGAGCCGGAAAGAACAAAATCCTAATCGCCGAGCTTCCCTTCTCACTACACGCCCCTCTGAGAAGAGGACCACTCTTATTACTTTAAAAGAGTGCCTCGAGTCTGCTGGATCACTCAAACTTTCAACGGTATTACTCTCCCCTAGTACCAGAGACCCCTCCAGTTTGTTGTAGGTTAAGGCTAGGTGTACTTTTATTTTCTCAACATAAAAACTCCCTGTCCACATTTCTCTCAACGAAGCGAGCGAATTGTTGACAGAGAACATATCCAGCAGGTGAACCGCGACTATCACACTACACCCCTAGGAGGCCACATTGGCATCCACAGGAACTTGAAACGGATAAAAATGGCCTATCATAGGCAAAATATGAGCCAAGACGTTGTTAGTTTTATAAAAAATGCCCTTCCCGCCAGTCTAGTAAACTAAATCGAAACAGAAAGGTTCCAATGAAAATAACCACTATGAGTAGGAGACCGTTCGAAATTGTTTTCTTCGGCGTAGTTGGGCCACTTCCCACTAGTTGAAACTGGAATAGGTTCATTTTCACTTTCCAAGACGATCTCAGGAAATTTTCGGAAGGTGTTCCCTTACCGGATGCCGAAGCAAATATAGTCGCCAGATAACGTGTAGGATATGTATAATTATAGGATATGTATCTATATTTAACCTCCAAATATGATGTCCGTACTTAGCAACACAATAGGATGGGTGTAGGAATGTTATTGCTGATGGGTATTGTAGCACTCCGCAGTATGATCTTTAGTTCTTCGAATGTCTGCGAGAATACTGTTGCTGGCTTCTTGTGAGTGTGTCAATGTAATCTTTTCGGCTCTCGGAGCTTACCTCTGTATCTTGATAATTACGAGGAACCTTCAAGTTAGAATCCTTTGGATTTGGCTCATTATGTGTGCAACCTTGAGGCGAGGCGAGAATTCCTCAGTACTAGTCAAAAAAGCTCTGATGAAGAAAGAAATGATATAAAAGCGAATTACTCCAGCTGGCAATTTAAGTAACAGGCCGTTCTTTAATCAGCAAGTAAACACAATTCTCGGGTATTGAATTTTCATTTATTGTATCCCGAACTGTAGCAATATAACAAACTATTAGCGAAACGAATGTTGTAAGATTTTTTAAACTCTAACACAGTTATTTTACTAGTTATTTTTCTTATCATTAAAACATGTGAGTTGATGAAATACAAACACAAAAGTCATTTTTTAAAAACAAAGGCGAGTAATAAAACAAAACATTTGTTGAAAGGTTGCTAAGTTTTCCCAACCTTACCGCACCTATAACGTGCAAAGTAGCAGTTCTATTGGTTCCACAAAACCGACAATTGTTCTGGCACTGTTTCTGGGAATGCCAATCACGAGTATTAATGACGCGCGTCAACGTTGTGTTAAAGATAAGCATCGGCGAGAGGCCGACGTCGCCACAAACTCACTACTAAAATCATACGCCGCCACGGAATTCCCCAATGTATCTTGACTGACCAGGGCACAAATTTTGTTAGCAGACTTTTTTCAGAAATCTGCAAACTGTTAAAAATCCATAAGTTACAAGCTACCCCTTATCATCCCAAGCCTAATGGCGCGTTGGAGCGCAGCCATAGGACGCTGGCCGAATACCCCCTTTCTTGGGATTCGTCTACAATTCAACCCGTCACTCAAGCACCGGATTTACCCTGCATGAGGTTGTTTATGGATTCCCGGCCAGACGCCCCACTTCCCTAAATCTTGAACCAGAAACCTGTTACAATTACGGTAATTATTCTAATGAGCTTGAGGCCCGACTTCGGCATGGATATGAAATGGCGCGTCAAACCATCCTGAAACATAAGCAAAAATAAGATTTATTATGATAAAAATTCATCAGAGCGTTTTTTACTCTCGGAGATAAAGTCTTTCTTAAAAGTCATGCAAGAAGGTCCAAAGTCTCGCCTCTTTGGCTCGGAGCTTATGACGTTGTGGAATTGAATTCCCCCGAGAATAGCACCGTTAAGAGGGGAAACAAGATTACGATTACACATAATAACGATTTAAAACACTACAAGAAAGAATTTTTTGGGATTCCCCGGTATATAGCAAAAGCTAAAAAATGTTCTAATTTGTTATTTCATCACACAACCCATTAATTTTTGGTGACAAGTTTCAAGTCTTGGTTTGACTCATCAACAGGTCACAAATAGCGAAATTGTGTGATTTGAAAAATAATTGAAAAAATGAAAAAAGAAGAAAGAAATGAAAAGTTTGAGAAAATAGAAAAAAAAAACAATTTTTTTATTTAAAAAAAAAAATTAAAAATTTTCATTTCTTTCTTCTTTTTTCATTTTTTCATTTGTTTTTCAAATCACACAATTTCGCTATTTGTGACCTGTTGATGAGTCAAACCAAGACTTGAAACTTGTCACCAAAAATTAATGGGTTGTGTGATGAAATAACAAATTAGAACATTTTTTAGCTTTTGCTATATACCGGAGAATCCCAAAAAATTCTTTCTTGAACAAAATTAAGTTTAACCCGGTAAAAAGTCCAAACGTAATCTGTTTAAAACAGTACGTTGAGTAAGCGAAGCTCTTTCCTTTCCAGGATGTCGAACAAGGGTAAACTCCTGCTATTTATACAAATGCTATGTCTATGTAGCACCGCCGAGTTTACTTCGAGGAAACAGGTACTGTGGGACTCTTTAGCCACGAGTCACATATCATTGGTTACTTCGACCTGAGGGGTCTGAATTACGATTTAGTCAAATGGAGGATAACATACGTGTAATCAAAGGTCTTTGTCAGCGGCTGCCCTCTTACACAAGCAACCCCCTCCTCTATCAGGCCTCTTTAAACAGATTTTGGGTATCTTTAATAACATTAAGGATAAGGAAAGCTTATTGTCTCCCCTTAATGTCCGACAAAAACGTAGCCCCTTTAACGCAGTAGATTCCCTGAGAGAAATACTCTTTGGAACTTTAGATGAGGATGACGCCATTAAGTACGACCACCTGATTGACAGTGTGAAAACTGACCAAAGGCGCCTCCTCGACCTGTTAAAAAACCATACATCGATAATAAACGAGACGGTTAATGTTTTCAACAGGAACCAGCATGAAATTAGGGCCCATTTTTCATTTTTGGATGAGAAGATTAAGAATCTAGAATTACTACTGCTGAACACCGCAGAATCTCAGTTCCACATGACGCTCCAAAAACAATCACTTATTTATGCTGTAACAAGTCTACCATAAATGCTATCCTCGATTTGATGATAGATGTGAAACATGGCAAGCCGCACCCTGCTATTATGACTCATAACCAATTGTGGAACTCTATATTAGCCATACAGCAGAGGCTTTCAGATAACTTGAGGCTTCCAATTTCCCCCAGCCTACAAGATTTGTTTGGCATAAACGCGTTGAGTCAGACAAGCACAGCTAGAATTTAAAATACCTTTACCTTATCGAATGGCATACCAACTATATAAAGTAACTCTACTGCCAACCACCTATGAGAACGAATTCGTCTACATCCCGCCATCCGTTGACTTTTTAGTAGTCGATTACAATCGGGAACACTACTACACCCTTAATAACTTCGACTATCAGAAGTGTCTTACTCGTGACGTTTTCCATTATCTTTGCCGACTGATGCACCCAATATTTAGCGTGCATCCAGAAAACAATACTTGTGAAGTTGAGCTTCTAAAGCACGTCACTAAATTACCCGACTCTTGTCACATTCGAAAGGCCTCCCCTCATAACCTTTGGATTCAGCTTTCACAGGCGAACAAATGGCTTTTTGTTCTAATAAAGCACACCACACTTGACGAAGTCTGCACTAACAAGATCATCAGAAAACTTGTTGGGCACCGAAATACTGGAGCTCTCGGACAAATGTTACCTGAGAAGTGATACACTAACTATCCAACGCCACTCGTCCAAAAATACGGAAATGCGCAACTACTACGTCCCCAGCTTAAATTTATCTACAGCCTTGAAATTTCCTAACATTACTAGACTCACAATTCGTAACACCACCAATACTCACCTTTTTAAATTTTTAAATTTGAAAGCAAATCGAGGACCATATAATTTAAATGAATTGCTACATTAACTATCAAAGATCCTTATATTTATAATAAAAGAACTCATGATCCCCAATAAATAAAATATACCTAATAATCGTCACATACATTCAAGCCGCACCACACAAAATTTAACTGCGATGAAGGGGTCGAGACAAGAAAGCCAATAGTTGAAAGTTTATTCTAAAATCCGAATAAAAAAAGAAAAAAAGAAATATTTATAGTAAAGTCGGTAAAGCTAACTTCCCTGGAGGAAGGATTAATAAAGCGCTACGAATAAAAAAGGAAAAGTAATTAGACGTCGAGCAGAGACTGAGCCGCCACGCCATTGATTGGATAGCGAGAACGCGACGTCGTCAAATCCCAAGCAAAATCGTAAAATAATATTCTATATTATGTTCACTAACAATTATCTAAATACTTAGGTATATAAAAAAAATTAGAAAATAACTTAATAAAAAAGTAAAACAACACCTAACAAGTAAAATAGCTAGAATTGTTCTAAGACCTATTCTAGGTGAATGCTCATATGTTATTTGGTATGGTCACCTCTCTGTGCAATTTTTATTGTAGAAGTGATTTTTCGCATATATTTCTAGAACGGTTCGTCGGACAGTCGAAATGGTTACAACTTAAATATTTGATAGAATTTCATATTCTGAAGAACCTTTCCGTCCATTTAGGACTTATTTTTGGGCTGCCCAAATCAGTCTAGTTTTGAAATTATATTTACTACTTTCATGAGAACACCGTGTATAAAATTTCAGTTCTCTACGTTGACGCCTTCTCAAACAGTGAAAAACGAAATTTTTGTATGGCAATCCCATGGAGAAGTTACACGATTTGTATACCGTGGATGAAATCTATAGGGTATACTAAGTTCGTCATTCAGTTTGTAATGCACGAGTACAATGCTGGTACAACAAAATGGATTGCACACCCACGCATAATATTAAAAGGTATTTTGATTACGGGCACGATTACTTGAGAGCTTCAACTTTAGAATGCTGAAATTTTACATGTGGCCCTTTAAAAAAAAAAGTAAATCTATGTTTGAAAATGAGACAAATCGGGTAACTCCTTCCTGGGATTCCAATACAATTGTTTCGTTTATCACAATATGTATGTTTGAACACTGTATGAGAACGCGTTATTGTGGAGAGCTAAAATTGTGTAAATGGCCTTTTCATGACAATAGTAAATATAAATCGAGCAACCCTTTCTTAGTGTTGTCATATAAATATTTATTTAGGTTTTTTACTTATACTATGAAAAAGATCTAGAAATCCATGCGAAAAACTACTTCAACAATCAAATTTGTACAGAGGGGGAGCCGTATGAAATTACATACGGGCTTTCATCTAGTAGGCCAGTCAATAAATACATATAAATTCCAAAATTTAATACGAAGTATCTTATGGCAGAAACACATCCAGGCCTAGAGGCTTCCTCGAGGTGTTGTCAAAATTTCCAACACGGCTTTTTAAATGGTGCAACACAAAACCAAGCCAGCAGCTAGCCTCAAGGCCTAGCCGCAAAGCTCGCTTTGCTCAATGTTCGAAATTTTTCTCTCTCAGGCCTACTTCTGTCAACAGATGTACTAACAAAATTAAAATGACAGCACCGAGCCACAGTATATTGTACAGAGCCCGGTGGTATCATTTTGTTTTCATTTCTCTGAGGCAAGCCTTGAGGCGAGCTGCGAGGAAGCCTGAGAGAGGCCAGGCCTGAGGCTTGCTTGGATGTGTTTCTGCCTTTATGTCTTACATAAAGACTTGATACATAAAGCCGAAATATATCCCGACAATCCGGAATTGAACAATTCCGATAACCCTGGACCTCCTGGCAGCAAGGAGTGAAGCTTTCATAACTGTTAATTTTTCAAACTGCAATAGAAATCAACTGCAAACTTGCATTAATATTAATTATTAAAAGAATCAAGCGTTTTGATTTCAGAATAATTGTATTAAATATTTCATTTATAATTATTTTATTTTCCAAGCTATAAAAAAAGGAAAGTTTTGCTATGCAGGTTGAAAATTTGACTACACGCGAGTTACATTATCTCACCTTAATACAGGAAACAGAGATTCAATTACAAGTCTAGACAATCTCGACATAAACATAAACAGAAAAAAAAAAAAAAACAAATTAATAAAAAGCTTATAAAAACTTAACGTGGGTACAATGATTTGGTAAGCAGTTTTATCTATCAGAATTTTAGAATTGAAGAAATCAGATTAAACTCTTAAAACCGCCACTTTTTGAAGAAAAGCTTCAGCAAAGAATATATATTTGTTTCGATTTACTCTAAAGAGAAACCAAAGATTGGTGATAATTAATGATTTATAATAATTAACGATTATAAATTGATAATTTTGTGAATAATTGTGTACATTGTGGACATTGTGTTTTTTATTTTCCGAAACCTATACTTAGTTTTTTGTTACCAATCCTAAAGGAAAAATTTAATTCGCGTGAGCGTATGTTTAATAACTTTCTTTGCATTTGCAACACTTTTGAACTAGTAGAGGGTTGCAAATTGATATTCTGATGGGGTAGGACATACGAAGGACTATGTAAAATTTGCAAAGCTTTTGCGGTATTTGTATGACTGCAGAATGTGCAAAATAATAATTGTTGATAATTTTTTTTTAGGTTGCGGTTTGTGTGAGGTTCCAAACTTAAGAGATTATGACCATCAACGATTTGAAGGTTTGCAATCCAATTTCAGAACATTTGTAATTTTTTTTAAAGATGGCAGCCAATAAAGCAATTTTTGCTCCATTGATTTTAAAAAAAATATGTTGCGAGCAACATAAAAAGCTGCAAATTAGTGCAGGTACTCAAGTAAGTTGCAATAGTTATTCGACCATTTTGCAGTAATTTTGTAATTTTTTTGATATTCATTACTAATAGAAGCATTATTTTTCGATAAAAAATTATGTTGCGGGGAGGGGAATGAGTTGCAAATTTAACACATTGTGGAAAATATCAGAGTAAACATTGCTTTAGGTTTGCAGGACTTTTGGATTTTTTTAATGGAAGTTATAAGAATGAATTATAAGGTGATAGATTATAAGGTGATGGTTGCAAAATTAAATTTGTAGTTATTTTACCTCACCCAATATTCCAACAACATTTCAAAACTTTTGTAATTAATGTGAATTCATTGTCTTTATTGGCTGGCCTATATGCCGATACCCTAGATTCGGTATCATAAGAATTGGTCTTAGACCAATTCTAGGTTACCTTCTTGTTATTATTTAGCATTGCACTTGAGTTTTATAGAACCCATCAAAGCAAGTCAAAATTACTCATCTCTAGACAAAATGGCTTACAATTAGGCATCTTCAAAATCAGCCAAGGACTGGTATTAGTGAAGGCTTCTTTTGTTTTCCAATTATTCTTCTTTTTAGTCACTTATTACTTTTGTTACGTTGTAATTATAGTTTACATACATATGTACATATCATACTATTGTAACATTTTCATGAGAAAAATTCTTTTCCAGTTTTGTTGAGCTTGTGCACTTTCCGAATTTTTTATTTTCTCTGGTAATGCATTGTATATAGGTACAGCTGTATATTTTAAAACGGTTTTGTTTTCTTTCTGTCCTAGCTTAAGGTAATGTTGTGTCGTAGTTATGCGTCTCATCATTTTCAGTTAAGTATGTTTGACTTGATCTTGATATTTCTTATAAACTCATAAGTATTCCCAGCTTTTGACCGACATTTTTTATGCATTGCTCTGATCACTTACAAGATGTTGATATAATGCCTAGAGCGAATGAAATTGCATAGATTAAAAAAGACATAATATTTCAAAAGTTACAGAGAGAACAGAGAGTTTATAAGTTACAGAACCCACAAGAAAGGTAATCTCAATTCTAGAACATAAGTTCCTCTAAAATAGCTCTGCACATAAAAAATAAAATTATTTTCATAAAAATAAAAAAAAAATAAAATAATTCTTGATAAAATAATTTTCATTTTACAAGCTGGAGACATCGCGTTATTATTTTTGTAATATGTAGTCTTCCTACGTGAAACCATAGATGGCACAAGAACTAGATGTCGCATGGCATACTAGAGCAGAGTATACAGATTGTGAAATGAGTAGTGCATTCTGGAATGGACCATAACATGTTTTTAGATGTCGCATGGCATACTAGAGCAGAGTATACAGATTGTGAAATGAGTAGTGCATTCTGGAATGGACCATAATATGTTTTAGAGCGTGCCAAAAGCAAATGTTTTACTAATAGCAGTTTTGTATACATTTGATCAACTTCCTCAACACTCCAGATATGAAAAAATATTAATCACTCAACTTATACATCATTTCAAATGTTATGGTCTATTCCGGAATGGACCACCCAGCCATATAAATTTTGTATACTTTTTTTGGTATTGCATGCGACATCTAGTTCTTGTGCCATCTATGGTGAAACTTAACTCCACTCCCAAGAAAGCAAAAAAACTAAGTCAGCACTTTTAATTTACTGCAAATGCAGGTGTCGTGCCCCAAAAGCAATCAACAATAAAACAATTAAAAACACTCGCATTACTCATATATAAATATTTATTCCACGCAGAACTGACCTAACTTAATACATTATTCACACAAAGCTAACCCGAACCGAACGATAACTTGACACCTTAAAAACAAAAGTTAACTAGCGACTGAATACTTCACGGCCCTCGCCAGACCAGTCATTGGTTTTTTATGCACCAATATTCGGAAGTAAACTTTACTAACAACGCGGAAGTAAACAAACGACAACAACCTTGCCGTTTGTTCTACCGGTTGCAGCACCTGAGTCGCTCAGTAGTAAACAATCGCTTTACATAATAATTACCATGCGAGGTTAATTATTATTGTAATCGTCGATTGCTCCACTAAGCGCTCAACGCAGCCAGCTATTGAGCTAATCAGCAAAATAACCGACAGTTGCAGAACAGTACCATGCGAGGTTACTGTTTAGCAATTGCTAATTATTTCACTAAAATGCGCCCTTGGTTGCTGGAAGATTCTTCCGTATATTGGGCCATAACATCCCTCCCCCCTTTGAAAAACTAGTTTCCGCAGGGAACTAGATCTGGATAGTGCAATAGTCTTAAAAATTGAAAATATTTTTGGTCTCCGTTCCGTTGAGATTGTTTTACATTTTTCTTACATATCAATATAAATCTTCTGATTTATCTTTTCTTACATTTTTATCATTTTGCATTGTTTTACTCTCTTACCACCTGTATGCTATCTTTTCTTTTTGATTTCACGTATTTATTTTCACTAATAATTTTATAGTTTATCTGTTTAACTCTTTTTAACATATATTTATTTCCTTATATATATTTTTTCTTTGTCTTCATGCTTATCTCTAATTTATGAATTTTTTCTTTCACAATTAACACATTTTTTTTTCTTCATGCATATCTTTACTTTATGAAATTTTTCTATCACAACTAACATATTTTCCCAATAACTATGTACTTTTCCAATGCTATAATCATTTTCTTTAACTAAATTTACATGATTAAAACAAATATTCTTAATTAATTCACATGCATTTTAAAAATATGCTACGTATTTATTGTCTGTCTAATAACAAAAATAACAAAAAATTACAAGTTTTCTTTTTACAAGTGTTTATAGCACTTACATATAACAAAATTACTTATACAAAAATTCTATCTAAGGGTATACTTTCTATGGGTGCCCCAAACTTCTCTAATTACAATACTATGGCTACTCTAATTGTACCATCTGCTTTCCGATGAGGGTAATTTTACTGTTTGCAGGTTTGTTGTTCTTGATATGATGACTATATACTGGCCTCTGCTAGCTTGGATAACCTCTTGTTTATTGACCCTTTTGATAGTTTTCTGATGAAGGCTCGCACTTTTTACTTTTATAACGTTTCAAACGGTACACTATTCCTGATAATGCTGCTGGCACTTGATCACCTTTGAATTTCAAATAAGATTTTATGCTGAAATGCTACTTTATCCCATTAATTATTTCATCTACATTGCATTTCTGGAAACCATTACATCAGTTTTTAGCTTTTAAGATGTGATCATCATAGAACGTATGACCATTTCTCTTTACAGGGGCTTTTTCTATTTCATTTCAAGAAACATCTTAATAGAAATCATTGCTCTGAGGGTCGGTGGTAGGACGGACTCTTCAAAATGGTTTTTTTTTTTTTAAAAAAGTTTCTTTTAAGTACAATGGAGTTCTCTCAATTATATTGAGAGTCTACGTTTACTTAAAGATTTGTTTTTTTTTTTATCTCATATAGTACGGTATATATATATGTTAGAAAGTACACCATATTACAGACCTCTTAACACAAAATTATGCGGTAGTAGTTCCGTCAGATTTCCTAATTTTAGCTTTTCCAATAAATGTTTATCTAAGATGTAGCTGTATTTTCGGGCCTTCTCACTATTGCTCCAAGTTCGGCATCCAGATCACTTCTGTGGAATTCATCTACGGTTACCTTGTGCATGTCTAACGCAAATCTTTATGGTTGCGGAGTTTGTGTCTTTTTTTAAGTGCAGCATTTTCCGTGTGGGCAGGATAGCTCAATGTATGGTGTATAAATTAACTTTCCCACGGTGCTCGAAAAACACTCCTGTACGGCTTGATACTATATGCTGTCTTCTCTGTCTCTCGCAAGGTGAAGAGTGCAAAAATTACCGTGATTACCGCTTTCCTGGCGAAAAACTAAACCCTATACTTATATGATACTAATCTATGGCAACCCTTTTATTCTCCTTAAACAGATGTGTTTTTTTTTACTTTAGAAATCTTTACTTTTGTTCTGTATTCTACTTCAAACCTTTATCTTTTCATTCTTGTCTCCTTTATAACTATCTTTCTTTAACTCCTATTTTTTAAAAACTTTTAAATTTTTACCATATCTTCTCTGTAAATCTTATATTTCTTCTAAATTTTCAATCTTTTCTTAACTCTTATTTTTAACAACCTCTTAATTGCTTTTCAACATTGTTAACATATTGTTTTCCTTTAGTTTTTATCTTTCTTGAACCTACTTTTTAGTTTTCCATCTCTAACTTTAAACATTTATTTATTATCTTCATACATTTCTTATTCTTCTAACTTTTTCTTTCTATTTCGTGTCAAGTAATATTGTGTTTTTTTTTTTATAGATATTCTCTTTCTTTTAGATCTCTTTTTTTTTTCTTTTAAATTTCTCTTTACTTCAAAATCTCAATTTCTTCCTTTTTTATTCAATTTAATTCTTTTTAAATCTCAATTTTTCTTTTTTCTTATTCTGGTTATCATTTAAGTAATTAAATAACTCTTTTTCCTAATCTCTCTTTATTTTAAATTTTCAAATTTCCATTATTCACTTGCTCTCTCTTTTTTTTTTTGTTAAAGACGTTCGTACCTTTTATTTTATAGATTTACTTTAGATCCTTTCCATATTTTCCTGTCCGTATCAAGCTCCGCTCATCGAATTTCTCCTAAAATTAAAGGGAATTTGTTGGACATATATTTGATTAAGCCCCCCGATTCCTGGGTCATAACCATTACTTACCTTGTAAGGGGTTATTAAACTTGCAGTAGAAGGCGCATTTGCAACATGAATGAAGTTCCGTTCCCCTACTTTCCTTCTGCCTTGACGTACTTCTGTCCTATCCGGCTTACTATTATATCCCTGAAATTTAAACTTACCTTTTTGCCGAATCCCCTGGGCTTTTCGTATTTGCCAATAGAAATTATTTCTACTCTTGTAGCGCCATGCATATCGTTCAGGATACTTGCGAGGTTCGCGTTGCCCATCCGAGAAGTTCATGTTTTCTTCAGGATAGGCTCTTGCATTAGCAACTCTTACAAATGCACATCCATCCTCGAGGCTATTTCCGCTGTGGCCATAATATTCATCTCGCCTCCTCCTCTCCTCCCTAAATTCTTCGATTTTTACCTCGCGAAGTCTCGCACTGTCGCGATCTGTCTCTACACTGGTGGTCTTAACTTTCCATTCGTTTTCTTTGCTATTAACACCTGTACTGATGATTTCTGCCATGCTCCTTTCAACCTCCTCTATTCTCGCTTGTAAAGGGGTTCTTTGACTGGACAATTGCAGAGTATTTGGTACAACTTGTCCACTAGCTGCGACATTCTCGAAAACCGCACTTTCTTCCTTTGCATGGCCGACGTTTTGTATCCATAATTTCCTATTTACACAGTCGATGATAGCTCTGTCCCTCAGGAAATCCATTCCAAGTATCCCGCCAGCAAGAATTGAATCAGTATCACCAATGGCATTAAATTGACAAGCCTGCTGTTTGTTATCTATATGCAAGTTCGCCTGACAAGTGCCTATGGACCTCCTAGCGAACCCAAAGAGACCTCCAATTGTTATTTTCTGTTGTGTCTGTACGGGCGTATTTCCTTTTATTCTATTGATCTTAATTAAACTACAGGTGGACCCAGTGTCAATTAAAAGTCTAAAATTACCTTCTAAAGCTATATCTGATGTGACTGTGATGATAAATTGATTACTGGAAATCAATTTTTCTTCTTCTCTATCTGCTAAATATTTCTTTAAGCAGATATCCGTGTAATGGTCACGTGTTCGGCAGAATTGGCAATAAAGCCCCTCCCTTCCTGAACGGGCTTTATCTTGAATGCTAGCTGCACAGTTGGCCACTCTTACGCGGTGAACTTGGCAATTGGATATCACGTGCCCATATTCCTGACATCGCGTACAGACAGGTAATTGTTGGCACTCTCTCACAAAGTGTCCAGGCTGGCCACACTTGAAGCAATGTTTGGATCTATGTTCATATGTTTCCCCAGGCATTCTTCTGTATGATTCTGTATGAACTGGCTGTTGTAGAGCAGATAAAGGTTTCTGGCGAGATACGGGCTCATCTCCGTTGAAATTGTCACTTCTCCATCTTTCCTGTGAAAAAATCCTATTGCCCCCGAGCTGAAGTCTTCTCGCGTCCCTTTCGAAAAATTCCGCCTCTTCTCTCAACGCCTTCAATGAGCCGAATTTTCGCCCTATAAGGTGCACCTGCGTGGGTCTACTCAACACACCAGCTTTAAAGGTAGTTACAACATCGTCCTCCAACTCAGCTAGTAGTCACTTCTCCCCTCCCGGGTATTTGGCCGAGACAGCCTCCTTTGTCTGATCACGCAGTTCTTTCATCCGATCCGCGAACTCCCGGATGTCCTCTCCAGGTCTCTGCCTATATGCCAACATTTCAGTGCGTAATTCACTGAAAGATTTTCTCGGCAAATATGCAGCTTTTATCGCTTGTTGCAAAGATTCGAAGTCCTTTGGCTCTTGAGGTAATAAGCGTCATCTTCCAGGCGATATTTTACGCACTTCATGAAAATAACTTTTTCTGCGGCTTCCAGTCGGTCATAAAGATCTTTGCAGCAACACAGAAATCGATATACTTCCTTTGCCAACTTCGGTGACCTTTCTCCAGAAAATATCGGCACATATTTAGAAACCAGGTCCATGATCTTCTCGTATAAATCTACCATCTTGTATACAGTTATGATTTTCAATTTTGTTTTGTTTTTAACTCGTTCTGGTACTTTCACTTTTTCACTACTAGCATTTATACTTCATACCTGAGGACCGAAAACTTAGTACAAGGCGCTCTAGAAAAAACTCATCTTTATTATAGGTACTAATCGACAACCAATACTTAATATAACGTAACATTCAAAACTATCATATAATTAACACACTCAATTCAGCTATTATGCGTACATACAAACAAACATGCTCAACATTTTTTTTTTTTAATTTTTTATTATTCAGATACACCCAATGAAAATATAACAAACCATACTTTACTTAAAACTTTCTACCTACTTAACCGCGTAAAACCCGAATACATTTGTTCAAAATATAACCCGGCGTTATTACGGCTCTCAAAAACTCGATAAATTAAATAAACGCGCGTACGACCAATGCCTAAATCGAAACGTGACGTTGAAGCTGGTGATATTCTTATTACCAACTTTCACTTATCTAAAAAAATCTTGCACCTTACAATATTTCCTCTTATATATTACTCCGTAGTTTATCACATCTTAAAATTAAGTCTGTATGTATGTATGTATGCTTGGAGTAGCTAAAATTAGCTTTGCTCCCAGTGTGTGTGTGTGTGGAGTAGCTAAATTAGCTTTGCTCCCAGTGGGTTTGTTTGGAGTACAGTTTGCAGAACAGTACCAAGCGAGGTTACTGTTTAGCAATTGCTAATTATTTCACTAAAATGCGCCCTTGGCTGCTGGAAGAATCTTCCGTATATTGGGCCATAACACAGGTACGTGTACACAGTCGGGGCGATTTTAATAAGAAAAGCTTTGGAGATATGGCAGTCTTTGTCAAGGTTGAGAAGCGGTCAGAAAAACGAAGAAAAATTTTCAATTGTTTCCCAGTGCTTATTATAATTCTCGTTGAATGTTATTGAACACCCGGAGAGAGAAAAGCATGGTACATCGCTTACCAGTTAGTATAACTCATCAGCATTCAATCAATTTTTGGATAACTATAGTCAGTCAACATTCGGCGATCGGCCGACATTTATTGCTTATTGAGACCAACGGCGTCGAGTATTTATGAAATAGTTTTAGTCGGACATTTAAATTATTGTATAATCATAGGAAGTAGTGTTTATTTGATAAAAATAATAAAATTTACACGATTTTAAAAGATGAATAAAAAAAGTGGTGACATTTAATTACCAAAGACCTTTGTTTATCATATCCCCTCCTTTGCTTCTCTTACGTTTTGTTCAGTCCACCGTCAGAAATACGCCCCAAATAATTCCATCGACGAAACAACACCCTCCTAAAAAGAAAAAAAAAGAACACAAAGTATAACTAACTTAAAATATTTCAGAGTACTTATCTATGCAATTTCAGCTGGACCACAATAAAATTCTCACACTAGGTTATATTGTTATAATCCTCCATGTCTGCAGTCCGTGACAACTTATTTTATCTAAAATTATAAAAAAAAAGACAAAAGAAAACAATTATGAAATTAACTATTTAAAACAAAAATACCGTAAAGCATACTTACATATCTCTGTATATTTACATTTTTTATGTCATCAAATGACATTACTCCAGTCAGCCGATTTCGACTTCACCTCAGTCAGAATACAAGCAATTGCAATAAGCGTTGCTAGAGCAACACCAAGAGGCGAGATGAACATAACCGGTGACTATGGCTATATAAAGCCGACGAGTCGCAATAGATGGCAATTAATGGATTTTCCTTCCACAGGCGCGGACATTCGGGTGCAACTCTCAAGAACCAAGCAAGATACCCACAGGAAGAAAAGGAAAAAGGACAAAGACAAGGAGAAACCAAGAGGAGTGCAGGTTTGCACGGTTACTGACCCCGAAATGCCTTCTGAAATAGAGAGCGACAGCAACGACATCATCATGACGAAATCGATTAGCTTCAAAGAGGCCTTATTGCCTTATATCCAACAAATCGAGCAATTTAAAAGCATCATTGCCGAGCTGCGCACCAGCCAACGAGCACAAAAGGCAGCTGAGCAAAATACAGCAGAAGGAGCTACCCAACCCAGGCATTCTATGGCCAAATATCATACCAAAGCGCAACAACATCAGACCAAAAGGCGGCAGCCAGAATATCAATCAGGAACATCAAAACAACGCATCAGAAATACGAACAATGTAAGTACCCAAAAGCCATCCTCTAAAAATCCTAATAAATTTAGTTTGCTAAGTCAGTATACGGCTGACATTCAGTTAATGGTAAAAGAAAACCTTCCGCTTACAGTCACCTATAACATTGAGACTAAACAGATAATAGACACATTAAATACGTTCGCAAACGATTTCAGTCTAAGAAGAATTAACAAAAACATTACTCACATCAAAGTTAAGAAGACCAGCGATTTCATAAAAACAAGGGAGCTTCTAGAAGCCGCCAAAAACAGTACTACATGTACACCCCAAAACACCTAAAAACCTCGATGGATCATTCGATGAAAAAGACATCGCTAGCGATATGGCTGACATTAAAGTCTTTCGATTCAGTACCAGAAACTCCATAAAAAATAACAGAAGCCTATACATGTGGCTTATACAACAAAATCCGTCTGCCAACTTCAAAGACCTCCTCTACCTCAATTACCTATTATACCAAACGGTATCTATAGAACCTTTAAGAAGATCAGAAATCTTGCAATGCAAAAATTGTCAACATTACGGGCATACTGCCGCAAATTGCAGCATGCTTTATTGTTGCCTAAAATGCGCAACAAACCATGCTCTTGGCGAATGCCAAAAACCAACGAGTACTATACCCAAATGTATTAATTGTGGTGAAGAGGGATACCCCGCCAGTTACAAGAACTGCCCTCAGTATCTCACGATACTCAAGAGGCTCCAAGAAAAAAGAGATCACCTCCGTAGAGAAAACGAAGTCAAACGAGCTTCCGTAAAAAATTTCTTTCAGCTAAATATTCCTTTTGCTAACCTTTTCAAGGCACCTAGTCAAACCTGTCTGCCAAGTCAATCACAAACCCAGACATAAAACTCTACTTTCGCATTCTTGAATAACGAATGCCAAAGCTTATTTGGTAACAACTTCCCCAGTATTCTTCGGAATATAAACGAATTTCTGCCTCAATACAAACATCTTTCCTCACCAGACGAGAAAAAAGTTTCTCTCGTATCATTCCTTTTCCAGATCTCGTAATGAGCTCTCAATCCGTATCAACGAGGTCAACAAATATGCACAATCTAAAAATAATGGCACTTAAAGTAAACGCCTTTGTTAACAAAATTAAAACGCACAATTTGGAAATATTCCTCAATAATAACAAACCGCATATAGTTTTCCTAACAGAAACAAAACTGAGCAAAAACATTAAATTCAGTTTAGAAACCGGAAACGTAGTCGGAACTGGCATTTTAATTCGCAACAATTTCAATTTCACACAAATTCAATTCTCCATCGAATTCACATCCGTAGAACAGACAACGCTAAAACTTGCGACAAATTAGAATACATCATCTCCTCGGTTTACCATACCAACTCTCTCGCGCCCACCATAGATCCCACGAGCTCAACTACCGTCTCCAGCTCAAAAACTCCACCCCCTCCAAACAAAAACGGATTCGTTATAATCGGTGGCGATCTTAACTACAAACATTCATTCTGGCGAAACACCCATTCTAACGCCTCAGGAATGGCACACCACAACTGGTATACGACTAATACTATAAACCTAAATAATTATCTACTTTCGAGCAGAGAACCCTCCTTTCACAAAGGAAACATCCATTCATACCTAGACCTGTTCTTGGTGTCTGCAGATCTTAACATAAAATTCAACCCAAACTACCAGCCATATTTAGAATCTGAACCATTCGAATCCGACCAAGATAGCTTATTTCTTAAAATCATAATCGACGAAAAAACATCCACGTCTATCCCTATAGAAATCCTCAACTATAGCAACACTAATCTTCACAGACTCAGACACGCAGTAAACCGTGACCTCCAAAACCTTAACATACCGACAAACCGAAACCTTAGCACCGAATAAATTGACGAGTTCAGTAACAACTTAGACAATATTACCATCAACGCAATTGAAACTTTCACACCCAAATGCATAATTAACAGTAGTTCCCAGATACCTCTTGCAGAATTAATATTAAAGCTAATAGAGACAAAGAACAAACTCAGAAAGATCCTCCACAGAAACAGGTACAATCCCGCCTTCCAATTCCTCAAACCAAGAATTAACCTACTAAATACTCTAATAAAAAACCAAATTAACACACACTATAACTCACATTGGAAGAAAAAACTTGCTATAATAAAAATGGATAACAACACATTTAAAATAATCAAAAAGCTAACAAACAAACCCAACACCCATTCCTTCCCCAATATAACAATAAATATAAATAACATACCTACAATACTTTCGACGGTCGAAGAAAAATCTAACTGCTTGGGCGACCACTTTGTTAGTATATCCACGGCTAACTCAAATATTTACCAGGATAGCAATACGACACATACAATAAATAGCGTCAACTAAATACTTCGTAACAACACTACCCCTATTACCAACTTCAGAAATAGCTTCCGTGCACTAGGCCCCAGGGAACAAAACCACTAAGAACCCGTAAGCACTGAACAAACAGAAAGATACCTTAGTTTTATCCACGATAAACGCACTACACAGTATATCCGTAGCCGTAAGAACAAAAAATCTTGCGGTCCTGATCAAATGCCTAACTTCATCATCAGGAAGCTCACCCTGTCTTTTAGCCAAAACAATTTGCAACCACTGCTTCAACATTGGCTACTTTCCCAAGGCATGGAAAAGAGCAACAATAATTCCCATATTAAAACTCCAAAAACCACCTAACCGACATACTAGCTATAGACTTATCTCGCTACTTCCATCAGTAGCCATTCGAATATGCTTCTTAAAATACAAAATCTTCGTTCAATGTGAAAATCAAAATATAATACCCATAAACCAATTCAGTTATAAGCAATTTTGTTCAACTACCCACGCTCTACTACAGCTAAAGACTGACATTGAACATCAGCTAATCCTCAAAACTCCCACAATAGCATATCTGTTAGACATAGAAGAGGCCTTCGATACGGTCTCCAACCATAGCTCTGCAAAATTATCCTCAGATTCCTCAGAGATCGTTCCTTCAAGGTAAAGATAGGCTCCAAACCATGTCATAACTGCCATTCAAACATAGGCCTCCGCCAAGGTTCAACACTTCACCCACCTTGTACTACTTATACACAGCTGACTTCCCGATCCCTGAGGATTCATCCCAGTGTCAAATCACTGCATTGGCGGACGATGTCATCATATACATCAGCTCCAAGAACACAAAACTTGCTATAACCAAAATAAACAAGAATTCCCAATGCATTCATGATTACTACGTGAAATGGAAATTAAAAATTAACACTGACAAGTGTCAGGCAATTGCTTTCACAGGAGTAAAATACTATAACGCTAGACAGAGGAAACCCTTAAAGGATATGAACATACTCCTAAACAACTGCGGAGTACCAAAAAGAATTCAGTAAAATGATAAAATAATAAAATGATAATGATTGCCTTTGTGTAACATTTACAAGACCTGCAAATGAAAATTAACACTCCACATTCTGAGGAAGAGAGCGGATTGTGGCACTTGATTGGCCAAACTTCTCAACAAGGGACATCGATTCAGCATGTCAATTTCTGTCCTATAGTTTCTGATATATTGCGCTAATTTTCTTTCTATTTAGCTGAAGGTGGTAAAAAATTTTGAGACACTGTCGAGATGAATATAATCTCTATTATTAGAATGCGTATTCATAAAATTTACAAGACCTGAAGTACTTCGCGCTATGACGGTATTTGTAGTAAGTGCGTTAAGTTCAAGTATCGGGACTTGTACTTGGAAATTTTTTGATTACCAGTACCGGGACTTGTACTTGTACTGTAGTAGTATATTATGATTACGGTCGCCATGTAGTAGTTGTTTATTATTTTACGGTCGCTAAGTGGTGAGAAGCTTAACAAGCAGGTTTAAAAATGGAGAGGTTCAGTGAGCAGACCTCCTAGTAGGGAAGCTTTGAAAAAGCAGATCCCCATTTCTTCTGGGCAAGCTAGAACTAGCAGATGGCCTGTTAACAAAACACACAGTCTGTTTAATCGACAATCAACTAATTGCCTTTATTGGAATATCGCTTGCGTATTTATACAAAAGTAAATTTGCTAGCCTAGACATAATTGTTATTAATGCAGATTAATACATGATTTGTGTACATGCCCGTGATTTGGGGCACGTTAAAACTAAATCGCTTATTTGCACTTATGTGCTTAACTCCGGCAGAAACATGTGACGCAATGTACTTGAACCGTACTACGCTGGTTGCAAAAATGTAACTAGTGACTAGTTAATCTTATTCTATGTAGTATAAATGCATTGTATATATCTAGCTGCAAAATAGATCGTGGAACTTTGAGGGAGATTTCCATGTTACGGTATGATACCAGATGACCTTTCATTTTTATTTCATTTATGGAGTATTTTGAATTATATTTAACAGATTTTCTTCCGAAAAATTCAAATAGGGACTGCAAAATAATTTCGGTGAAGATACCTCGTGTCCCACCGTAACAATCAAACGGGAACTTCTATTATACATACATATGTATATGCAGTTATTATCATAGAGATTTTTGTGTTGCGGGAGTTATTTTCTATAGTGAGAAAGTATAACCTTCATTGCTTTTAGTATAACCGAAAGACGAAGAATATCTCTGATGGTGTTAACATATATGGATTGTTTGAAAATTGTATCAGTTTATCGGTTCCGTGAAAAAGGTTGAATAAAATAATGCCGAATTCCGAAATCCGCTGTTATTGCAATTTCATAAAGTGACAGAAGGCCAAATTTCAACACTCGGCCTTAACTTCATAAAGTGATTTAATCCACATTCGCCCATATTAAGATTTTTCGTTCTTGTGTCTACCTCAATTTTCACCTAACACATTTTTCGAGCTAATTTATGGTTACTTGAAATAAATTCTAACGGAATAATGCTGAATCGACTTTATTTCCACTTCTACACGAAAATAAAGGGGATTCTACGAACTGAAATATTTCGACCATATTTCCATTCAGAAATGGAATTAAAGTTGAAATTTTCCAGGCAATAAAGTCGAAAGTGTTAAAACTTTTTTCTTGAGTTTTTGTATAAAGAAAATGTATTCCCCTTTTACAGAAATCTGGAAGGAATTGATATAACTGTATAGTTTCAGTAATGTATATCAACGAATTTTCTTTCCTAAATCCTTCACAATATTCTAAGGGAAACCCCAAATCATCTTCATGGATTTAGAGTTAGAAAATTTCTTGATGGAATGAGGCTCATCAACTACTGGAATGATCCTAATTAAGTGCATTCAACAAAAACTTGATTCGATAAAGTCACTTTTTTTTTTAACAAATTATTTGAATACTTGTCATATTTCACAACTTAGTTCAGCATTATAATTTACTTTATGAAAATGCAATAATTTCAAATTTCAGAAATCGGCATTATTTCGCGCGGCCTTGTTTTGCGCCGCCTTATTTAATGGTACCCAGTTTATCTATTCTTGACTATTCACTTTGTGTACAAGCGAACGTTATATTTTAATAATCCTCATTTATACAAATAGGATAATTTGGATAAGAGTCGCCTACGTACTCGCATTTTAAATGATGAACTGCTTGACGAGTGTTCTAATACCGCAAGACGACTTGAATTACATCTTTAGATATAAAGAAGTGTGTGGTCAGTTTGTCATCCATTCTCATTCCAAGATATTACAGACTAATGTTCAGTTTTTTCTTGCCTCTCTGTTGAAAGACCATGTAGATCGTGTTTGTTGTATTTATTGTAAGTTATTTTCATACAGCCATCTTGTGTAAGTACTCAGTTTGTCCTCTCGGTAAATCGTTGCCATTCTACTCATGAGCAGCATATCATCAGTCTTGACAGAGTGCTCCTCGGCAGGCGCGGATTTAGCGTTAAAATTAGGGGGGCGGGGGGTCATGGTCATCTTACTGCAAAATAAAAATACAATTGTAATGTGTTTAATTTACCAAAAACGAATATGTATTTCAATATTGATATAACAGATATGTATTTATATAGCATTTAAATAATTTGGTTACGTGCCATAGTGTAGAGAAAAGAAGACATCTATTGGAAATGGATACTTTGATTGAAAGACTAATTAAGAACGGACATAAACAACTTTCGGGAACATTATGGAGAAAAATTTTCATCTGAACACTTCCCAAATTTTGCGAAACGCTTATGGGCCAACCAACACACTTCACTTCTAGGGAAGGAAGGAATTTGCTGGCCTCGTGCAGAGACGTGTTATTACAATAGTTTTACTATACTATATTCCTTATATGATTACCAGGTTAACTGTGGAAACGTTCAAACAAGTAACAATTTTTAATATAAATAATAAGTGTATCACAAATTCACAGCACATAATGAGAATTTTATTATATTATCACCTCAAATCGGATGTAAGCCAGGACCAACACGCGGGTGATTATAGGCAGTTTTTACGGGTGAGAAGTATTCGGGGGTAGGACAAATTCCGAAATGCTAAATCTCGATAGGCAGGACGGGCAGTATACCTATAATACTACTGAAAAGGAAATTGATTCGGTCATTTTAAAATTGTGAAATTTCTAATCGATTGGTTGTACATATACATAGTTGTTTACATGCAATTTGAGGTGATAATATAATAATTAAATTATCATTACGTGCTGTGAATTTGTGATACAGTTATTGTTTAACATTATTAAAAGAAATTAAAGGGTATTCTACTTGTTTTTAAATTTAATTCACAAAAAAAAAAAATTTCTTCTCGTTATAAATTTACTGACAGCTGTTTTGATCTCTATCGGATCATCCTCACAGGAGTAGCACTTGTTTACAGCACTTGTTTACTCCTCTTAGGATGATCCGATAGGGATCGAAACAGATGTCAGTAAATTTATAACGAGAAGAAAAAATGTTTGTGAAATAAATGTAAAAACAAGTAGAATACTCTTTAATTTCTTTCAAGAACTCTAACTTAATTGAGCACGCACACAATTAATTTTGGCAATCATATATGGAACTATGCGTAACAAAATAATTGTGCTGGTATGTCTAAGCACAAGGGGAGCAAAATCCTTCCTTCCCTAAAAACTTCTCCTAGTGACCGTAAAATAATAAGATTAAGATTACAAGTATATTTGTGCTCGATTACTGTCACTGTTATCGACAGATAAGAAATACAAATAACCTGATATCGACGGCTGCACTACTATCGGTCTGTTCGCATATTTTGTTCAAACAAAAACATGAAAATAATCAAATTATATGATAGGGAGAGAAACTGCGAGTGACACTCGCAAAGTACGCGAAAGGCTTCGAGTAAAAACTTGTGTAAGGTCAAATAATCAAAGTGGATTACCTGATTTATTATTTAAATTATTGAGTTATTGTGCTCCTATTTGAAATAAATATGCATGCCGGAGAATTACTTTCTATAGTACAAGTACAATAAACAAATTTAATTCACCACTTTGAATACGTAAAATGTTATTGTGGAACATTCTACTTCCACAGGAGGAGGAATAGCAGGTTTATCCATTTCTTTTAAAGTAAACTAAAAACTTGAAATATAGCTAAAAACTCAAAATAACTAAAAACTAGTGGGAGTGGGAGCTATCAAATCTGACACTTTTGAAGTTTTTACTTGACGATTTTTCTCTAGTCAAATCAAGTAATAAATTGAACGGAGGTAAAAGTGATGTCAACAAAACGATTTGAAGCTAGTACGCGAACAGACCTAAAGTTTATGAGTATACTGCACGCGCATTTTGCTTCATTTTTGTGCCTAGACGTGTTAATGTCATCAATAGAAAGGAAATAGTTCCAGAAATTTTGAAATTGTGAAATTTCTGATCGGACGGCTTATTTAGGGCGAACTCACACGAGAAGTTTTTAGGGAAGGAAGAATTTTCCTCCTCTTGTGCTGAGACGTACCATCACAATAAATTTTGGTACGCGGAGCTCCGTATATAATTACCGAAATTAATTCAGTGCGCGTTCAATTAAGTTAGAGTTTTTGATATAAACCTAAAGAGAACGCCATATAGAAGTGAATTCACTTTCTGCAGTGTCTTTCTATGGACATTACTCATTATACATGTCAGTAGTTTTATATAAGAACGCTGCAAATATTTTAGAATGTTAGGTGTTAGGACTAAGTTAGGGCTCCGATGTGGTAGTGAGGGAGTCTGTTTTGTGGCTTAGGAAGTGTTCCTCGAAGGATCACACAAAGTTGGGGTTGAGAAGAACTTATACACATACACCACATGCACACAATAATATTCATTTAAATAAATTTTGGTTTTTTTAAGTTTTGGAATAAAATTTTTTTTTTAAGTTGAAAAATATAAATAAAAAAATACAAAATAATGAATATATTTTTTCAAATAACTCAGTTAATTAAATATTTTGTTCTTCAAATTTAGGGGGTGGGTCATGACCCCCACGACCCCCCCCCCCCCACCCTGGATCCGCCACTGCTCCTCGGTGGGAAGTCCAAGAGAATGGAGTTGCAGTACTCACATAACCAAATAATAAATTGCATGGAAGATAAGAAGCATCTCAACTATTTTTAATTTACAGGGTGATTACGAAAATATGTTCGTTTTTCACGAAGCACCCTATATATATATATATATATATATACCATTGGGACCTCACTATACGAGTATGTGTATTTAGAACCTCCTCTCCAGAGCAATGGCGCTCTAAAATAAAAAAAACTTGGATTTTTACATATTTTAATTACTTTGAGGTTTTTCTTTTGAAAAAAAAAACAAAGAAACATTTTGTTACAAGAATTAGAAAGTTTGGACCCTGCTTTTTAAATTGATCTAAGTAGTACACATATGTCCGAACTGCAGATGTTAAATTATTAGCTGTTAGCCTATTCAGTTTAGATAATAAGGTAATTACAACATATTTTTTAAAAGTACGTGTTTTCAGTTACTAAGGCTACAAATTTGTTTTTACCTGAATAGACTAAGAGCTAATATAACTTCAAACTATTTAATTCTTGTAACAATATTTATGTTAGCAAGTTTGTTAAAAAAAAGTATTTATTTTACTAACATCTGTGATAATTATCTGTTCTCCCTTTTTTATATTTTTTATGTGGTCAACATAATCTGGCAGTAGTTTTTAAAGGCTGCAATACAATCTGCGGCCTTTAATTTTAGACAGATTAGTACCTATATAAAATTACGTTTTCCAAAGCTTCTTATGGAATTAGGTAATCAATTCCAAGCACTCTTCGATTCTAACAACTTCCTAGTAAATGGCAGATAGGCTGTGTGATTGCCTTAGTGAAAGTAATTTCAGTCATTTCATCTGCAATCTATCATGGGACACTCTCTATGCTAGTATTGTTTAAAGGATTTTGATAGTGCTAATCATAATATTTCTTCTAAGTAATTTGGTTTACCGTACTGGTCTGAATTTTTATCTTTCTCAATTCGAGTTTTTCCTTCTTTCGATAAATATCGGTATCAAGTTGTTAAGTATATTGAGGCATAGTTTCTTTGCAGTTTCTTGTATGGTGTTCCGCAGGGTTTTATCCTGTCATCATTGCTCATCGCTTTGTACATCAATAATCTTGACTATAATATCCTTTCAAAAGTAGGTATGCTGACAATCTTCAGGTGCACATAAACTGTTCACGAAAAATGACAGAGGTCAAAATCTTTAGATTTAACCCAGATCTAGTATTAGTGACTGGTACTAGAATATTGCTCTAATGTTTAATATGTTTAAGTTTAATGGTTTGGTTCTCCATCGCAGTGAATTTACTTATAATAATTTTTCTATCATTAAAAAACAGTTTACTTCAGATTGTCGAAGTGGTCGTGTGTAAAGCTTACTCTCAATTCAAAATCTCATTTTGCGATACCTACAATTTTTATTTCTATCTTGAAATTTATATATCTTACCCTTCATTTTGTGAAGAATGGAATCTTCAAAATTACAAATACCTACTCTAAGCCCCTTTGATGAGAATTTACCATTTATCAGAATTTGAGTGAAGACCATTAGGTATTGGATACCCCAAAAAATTCATATACAAATATATAGGTTAAGCTCATTTTTAAGGAGCCTACTGAAATATCTTGGAAACTAAACAAGATAGAGAAATATTTTTGTACAACATTTTACAGGCTTTAAGGTATAAATAGGACGTGGTTTTATTGAATTTTCTATATACAGAGGCACCACTTTGAAGTTCAAGTTTAATGTTTTAGGTGGAATCATATATTTTCTCCTATGGAATTCCGTCCGGCCCTACATTCACTTTTGAGTAAAATTGCTTCACATAAATTGATATGCATGTAATGAGATATTTCTTCAAAGGAACAAAACCTTCTCTGCGTTACCCAGAATCAACAAAGCTGAAAGTTAACATTCGAAAAAAAAATCAATCCTGATCTTATCCCATTTTTTGCCTTTCAAGTCTTAAAAGTGTACCTATATACTACTTACCTACATATATGTAGACTCGTACATGGTAAAAAATATATTTACATATAATATACACTCTCAATCCCAAAGCAATTTCAAACTTTTATTATTTTCCGAAGTCAGCTGATTTGATTAAATCGACATTCTGGTTACAACTGCAACGATAAAAGTTATTCAAGAGATGAACAGATTAAATATTGACTTTAGATAAAAAAGTTTCCGTTCTCGTGGTACGAGTGCGGGAATAAGAAAGTTGAATTATCGCCGGTAAACTTTTTCAGCCTTTCCTCTTGAATCTGAATTGCTTTACTATTTGTTTTGCACTTGAGAGATTCAAGAAAGGAGACAGGCACTACGCGACCGTCAATAGAAATTTTTTGTTGAAAAAGTTCTAAAACTCTTCAGAAACCATTATTGACATTTTCTAAGGCTTAGTGGGAAACTTCATGGGAAAATATTCGACTGGTTTTCTAAATTTATTTCAAAATAAAGTTTTTAGGAATTAAGGGTTAAAATTTATTTTCCAGATATTATTTTTCTTAATTGCTAGCATTTTACTAAAGTTCAAATATTTTTGGAGGATTTCAATTAAAGTTCCGCTAAAGGGAATAGAAATGCTCACAAAGATATTTTGAGTGAATATAAATAAAAAATAATAATCAATTTTCTATTGGGACTAAAGGAAATGAGTGCAGCTCGTGTATGAATACTCAACGAAACTCATAGATTTAAAATATGAGTTATGAAGGACTTCTTAATAGATTTTTTTAATATTGCACTCTATTATAATAATCTTAGCTTAATTTAGCTTTAGTAATATATTTTTACTAAACATGCAGTCAGTGAAAAAAAATAAATGTACATGTACTAGATTTGTAAAATACTTAGTTCATTAATTCGCTAATATTAAGGCCTATAATAAGAAGAGAGTGGCGGAGGTGCTGATGTATATCACTCTTGTACATTTGCAGATTGTAAGCCCAAGGAAAACCAGAAGATGGTACACTGTTCCACATTCGCACATTTCGGGATTAGAAAGCATCAAGGAATTGTACTGTAATTTGAAGGGTGCAAGGATGTGGCCGGCTTGCAGTATTGCGAGTATTGCATGCAGGAAGTAATTGACAAGGAATCAGACTAGATATTTCATCAGAACATTGGCCATGCATGTAGCGATAAAGAAGCTAAAGGCATCCAACATTGCTGCGGTGCTCCAGTGAGCCGATATGGCAAGCTATTGCCAAATCATCAATAAGCTTGAAGTAGTTATGCAACGACAGTTCTCCGACCGAGTTTTTGTTTTCAGGATTTCGCCACAGAAGACGACACCATCGTTAGGTGAGTTCGTGACCATGCTAAACCTTGGGGGAGGGGGAGGGGGGGGGGGGGGGTACAAGAAATGAGGAATTCGAGTTTGCGTCGCGGATAGATCCATGGTGCACCTAAATGTAGGATTTTTGAGTATGGTTTTGCTGTTTGCAAGTGTTACGCCTAAATTTAGGAATTGGGTTTGAATTAATATTATTAATAATTCAAGTTACCCTAGAATATTTTTCGTTCATGCCAATGGATTCTAGATGGGGGGTATGGTTGTTTGGGGGAATAAATTTTTCATCAGAATTCCTCTACGGGCTATGGTTTTCGAGATATTACCGATTTTACCTTTTCATATATTATTAATAATTCAAGCTACTTGGGATATTTTTGTTCATGCCAATAGATTCTAGAAGGTGTCAGTGAAGGAGTGGCGTTAAAATGGGGATAAAATTTTCATCAGAAATCCTCTACGGGCTATGGTTTCCGAGATATTAGTGATTTTACCTGGTTCTGGACCATTGCAAGTGTTGCGCCTAGGCTTTTACAGGATTCGAGTACAAACGACATTTCTTGAGTAAGGCTCCCTAGCATGGGCGGATCCAGCAAGAGGACGCAGCAGGCGCCCGCCTCCCCTTGAAGACCACTGAAAAAAATTGAAGTAGATCTTCTGAATTTTTTCTAAGAAAATGATTCCCATCTATTCTACTTCAGCTTTTGTAAAAAACGTAACAATTTCTAGAAGCATTCAATATGATACATTAAGGAACGCAGGCTCTATCTAGTACGTTGGCCTTCGTTCATGGTTGTTAAAGCCTATAGAGAAAACACGAAGCGCGGTTACCTGTACATGAGTGTCGCCTTGCACGCGATGGTTGAAGCAGGACAGAGCCTATTCATGTAAACGCTATGGTAGGTTTGTTTTAATTGAAAACAGTTGCCAGAGGGTTTTTGATAAGCCTTCCATATAAAGACGGCTTCTTAGAACATTATCGGCGCGGCGTGGCTAGGCATAAATTTCAGGAAACAATTATAAGTCGTATATGGCGAAATTCAGCGAAATTACACAACGGCGAACAAGTCATTGCGCATTGTTGTAGTGAATGTTATTAAATTTAAAGCAACATATCAATTTTTAAATAATTTTTTTTTTATTATTTCGTTAAATGTCATAGTTTTTATAGAATACTTAGGCCAAACGTTAAATAAAAACAAAATAAATCTCCAGATTTGGAAAGTCTCAATAAGTATCCTAGAGAATTTGATTGGTCGGTCTGTTTTGCTTCAAGGGATGTTGATGGACGCACATTTGAATTTAGTACAATGCTAAGTCTTGAAAATGCGAGAATACATTCGGTAGTGGCACACCAGATCTTAACAATAGCAAAATCGCTTTTAGTTTAACGATAAGTACAACCAAGTAATAAAAGCGAAATAGTCTGCTTTTAGCACCTATCAATTGCATCCATGTCCAGAACTGAAACACTATCCAAAGAGAAAAATCTGTTTTTAACCAGAACGTTAGAATATTGGCAAGACGCAAAGGCAGCAAAGGTTTCTCGTCCCAGGTTAAAACTATCAGGAGCAACTTCAGCAGTTCTTTATTCCTTCACTACTTTACAATGAGGTGATTTTTGACTTCCTTAATAAAACTAATATTTAGACTGTTAAACTCACTTCAAATTCTCCTTTTCCACCTACTTTACATCTCCCTTGTAGATGAGTACAAGAGCCAATACACATCCATACGAGAGATATGTTCAAGGTCCTTAATGAGACCAACGTCTCCATCAGCTGCAGGTCCTGACTGTTTCAAGCTCCCCTTAAATAAAACCTGTGCCTCATTCTTGGCTAAAGCTCTGCTAAAACTATTCTGTTTGTCTTATTCGACAGAAAAATTTCCAATTGCTTGGAAACTAACTCATGTTCAGTCTATTCCTTAAAATGGAGGGGGTAGCTATCCCTCAAATTATCGACTAATCGCAATCACTTATATTATTTCAAAGGTCCTTGATTCTATCATAAGCTCCAAATTAATGAAGAATCTAGTAACTAATCATCTCATCAACGATCGCCAATATGGCTTCCGAGCTGGACGGTCATCTGGAGACTTGCCGACTTTTCTTACGGATAGTTGGAATCGTGGTCTTCACAATTTTGGTGAGTACAAAATTGTTGCCCTAGATATTTCAAAGGCCTATCATAGTGTCTTGAGTTCAGCCCTTTTAGCCCAATTTAAAGCACTTGGCCTCTCTCGTCCTCTTCTATTATGAATGTAAAGTGTTTTATCTGGTCGCTTAATATGGATTATATTAGATAGCGTTACATCTCAATCTCAGCCAATAAATGCCGGGGTGCCTCAGAGCTCTGCTATCTCTCTATCTCTCTTCTCAATTTTCATTATTGATCTGCTTTCCCTTAATATCAGTCCCATCCGTTGTTTTGCCGATGACATTACCCTTGGTTTCGCTTACTCACTTGACAACCTTGGGGATTACATAGAAAATGTCACATCTGTCAAACTAGGTCGAGTAATTAGATTTTTGAATAACCACCTCGCTTGGAGCAAACCGAATCGCATCGAATTCTACATCTCAGTTCCAAAGCTGTCCCATCTTTTAAACACAAGATCATAATTTTTCCATTCCCGTTTCTTTTGATGGCGTACTGCTTGACGATACACAGTCTTCATGCATTCTTGACATTAACATTTGCAGTATGTTAAGCTGAACAGATCACAACTTCTCTGTTGCCAAATAAGCAACGAAATATCTTGGATTTCTGAAAAGATGTAAGAAATATTTCGGCCCATAGATTCTAGCGCTCCTCTACAAGCTCTACATCAGACCTAGAATGAAATACAATTTCCATATGTAACAGTCTCCAATCTTCTGTCTTTCCTCCGGCATGCAATCTGCGAAAGTTTAAGGGTGACATACATCAGTACCTTCCCCACCTTCCTCACGTTCCCTATTTTCTTTCTTTATCGCCTTCTTGCCATGCTGTGCTTCGCATCATAGTTCATAGGATATCTTCTAAGCTTGGCTTAATAATATAAAAAACAGAAGAAGTCACACTTTCTTAACTTGCCGACGAAGTTACATATATACAAAGAATGTATTGCATCTATTTTGTGACTGCTGTTTTAAATAAATATAAATTTTTACTTCCTGTATTTTACATAGATACAATTTATGATGATTCGTGAATTTGAATAACGTACGTTTCTCTAGTGTTACTAACTAAAAATGGTGATTGGGAAATTTTACACTTCCACCATTTCCAAACGAAAAAAAAATGAATACTAACATCCCCTTTGACTTTTCGGAGTGGCAAAGAACCTTTCTTCGTTGCGAGTGGTAGCCACTTGCTAATCTGTTCGAATCGATAAATTTTGTGCATTTCACATTTGCGAGTGGTGGAGAGTGTCTTCAAACTTTTGTTCAGTTTTCAGCATGTAATATTTTTAAACCATAGTTGCGCCCCCCCCCTCTCACCGGAATTCAGGATCCGCCACTGCTCCCTAGTGACATTAGCCGGAACTACCAGCATGCCTTGGTTTTCCTACTTTTATTAGCAGGGAAGCTGTACATATCAGCATGACATCTTGGTTTTGCTGTTTTGA
This sequence comes from Dioctria rufipes, assembly GCA_963924295.1. Lineage (NCBI taxonomy): Eukaryota > Metazoa > Arthropoda > Insecta > Diptera > Asilidae > Dioctria > Dioctria rufipes. Next base: position 149,363,959 of record OZ002743.1, on the reverse strand, counting down.
AGCTCTGCACCTATATAACTTTTCTTAGAGTGAAAATTGTAGATATCAGCATCATATGAATTTCACAACATGACATCACCTTGAACAGATTCTAGAAGGTGTCAGTGGGGGGCTCTGGGTGTCAAACATGTTTATCAAACATTTGTTCAAGCTACTAATTGAGAATTAGCTAATCATTTATTTAACTACGAATTGGCAATTAGCCAATTGGTAATTAGAAGCTTGGTTGATAATAAGCTAATTGGCTATTGGTGATGTGGTGTGATGCGTTTTACTGGAATTCTCATAAAGTAAACAAATTTAGGTAATATCAACAAATGCAGATAAGAGATATGAGGCAAATTGAAGCAATTTCAGCCAATCTCTACTCAAATCTTTCTACACGTAAACCAATTTAAGTAATATCAGCCCTTGATTTAACGCTTAAATACTCGCGCAATGTATTGTATACAACGAAAATAATTTGTGATTGATCGAAATTGTAAATATATTTAATAGGAAATAATAGTAAAATTCAAGTTAAAGGTAAAGGAGGTGTATTGATACAATTTCTTTTGCTGAAAAAATGTTGTCAACTATAAATAATATACCAAATCAAATCTCAATATTTATTCACACCAAATTCATTATTCTAAATCTTAAGTTATAAATTTTTATTCAAATTGGTAGCAACATAAGTAAAGTTCTATGGATCCTATCTGCGAATCGATAGCTGATAAGAGCATATATCTCCCAATGTCCTTTTCGAGGTACACATTCAATTATATAAACTTGTGGAGCGGCAGTACTAAATATAATCTTCATTATCACTAATAATTTAGAAACATTTTTTTTATTTGTATATCTCTTTATTAAGTGGCTCAGTGGCTCTTTCAAAATTCCTTCAAAATAGGTGGCTAGTTAATATAAAAGTTATAAATGGTCCGTAGGGACAATTAAACAATTAAAACAATTAGAAAACTAATGAATAAGAAAAATGACACAAATGTTGTATAATCGTTTCATAATTTATCGATGATTAATTTAAAAACGATTTCCTAAAACTTTTTAATGTTGCATATTAATCCATATGTAAATAAAATAAAAGAATTTTACATGCAATGATCAATGCCCGGTCAGCATAAATAAACAATGACCTAATGGCTTACCTTCGCAAGTAGGAAATAAAGATAATCTTGTTTAAAAACATCCAAAAATTTCTGGCACAGAAATTACGCGTAGCTGATTCTGCATTTTTTTAAATAATCTTATTAATATGGAGTGCAGTAGAATAAGTTCAGTTTATTTTGAGTCTTGACAGCAAGCAGAGCTAGTTTTAGCAATATAGTGAGCCGGTAAGAAAAAAGATTAATATTTAAGTAGAAAAGTTCCGTGCTAAGAAAGTGTTTAGCGGATGGGTAGTCACTTGAAACAAGTCACCCGCTATTTGCTTGCGCTGAATGCAATTCTGTATATCCTAAAAGCCTTTTCAGATATGGTGTAATGGCGTATATGATACAACTACGCTGATTTTCCGGAGAAGAAGTCTTCGGATTGGGGATACCTGAAAAAAAAAATGACCAGTTGACCCAATGTCAAGCTGGCCCATACATATATGACGGTCCGCATTGATACTATTCGTCATCCTGTGCTTGGGAATAGAGTGACGAGATAGATGATGTAGTATCGCCTTTCAGGACCTTAGCGAGTTGTATATAGTTCAGATCTTAACGAGTGAACTGGAGACTTTCCTTCGGTGAGTAACTCGCAATGGACAAGAGTGTCAGCGAGCACCTTGAGATTAATACCTCGGCGGATCGGCTCCTTTCAGTCGGTGGTAACTCGTCGTCACGCCGAGTAGTACCTAGAGTTCAACAATGCTTCTTGGTGAACTGCTCCGTGGCGTAACTAAAAAGAAAATAATGAATAGAAAATGGACTGCTGTCTGAGCGAGTCCAGCGGCACATTCCCAATAACTATACAAAGAATAATAGAAGGTTATTATTTAAATCATTGGTATCTAATGTTTATTTCTTGTTATTTTATTGTTGGCCAAGTAAAATTATCCAAACGTTATAATAAAAATTCTAAATCTTAGCTTTTTGTATAATCTAATCCCGTATAAATTCGACGTGAGACTACCATACCTATTTTTGTTTTTATTTTTTACAAATTATTGCCTACGTATTTAGTACTTTTTACGACCAGCAAGTATTACTATCGAGAAACTACGAAACAAATATTGCCCGATTCACCCGTGGTTTGTCCAAAAGGCTGTTTTCGGAATATCTTCGGGTTCGACTGAGATCTGGTCGTATGCCTTTGCCAAGTCCAGGGTTGAAAAGTGTGAACAGCTTTCTAGATGATAGGCAAAGTCGTGGATCAGAGGCACTGCGTAACGGTCTGGTATTGTATTCGCGTTTAATCTTCTGTAGTCCCCGCATGGCCTCCATTCACCATTTTTCTTTTGGACAAGATGTAATGGCGAAGACCAAGGACTATTTGAAGGTCGGCAGATTCCTTACTATAAAAAAAACTCGAATTCCTTTTTGGCTACAGTCAATTTTTCACTTTTGGTGAAAATGTGGTGTGTAACCGTGTGGGCCATCTGCTTAGTGAACCCTGTTTCAACAGTAATGGCGCGATACTTTTTGAGCAGCTCCTGAATAGTTGGATCAACTGCTGGATTAATCAGAATCGACAGTCCTGAGTTGTGGCTGTTGATACGCTGTGCCGATGATTCCAACGAAGTGAGAGGGTCAATGAGGGACTTCTTTTTGATGTCTAGTAGAAGGCCATAATGACACAGATAATCTGCGCCTAGTATAGGTCTAGGGACGGCTGCGATTATGAATTGCCAGGAAAAAGATCTGCGCAAACCCAAATCTAAAGATAGAACTTTTCGGCCAAACGTACTAATGGAGGAGGAATTTGCCGCCACCAACTGCAAACTGGAATTTGGGAAACGGTGAAAAGACGTTTTTGGGATAACGGAAATATCCACTCCCGTGTCAATCAGGTAATTTCGTTTTGAAGATCTGTCAAAAATGTACAGACGACTATTTTGCGCGCTACTTCCACCCGTCGTCAATGGCGGATGGCTAATTAATTTGGGTCTTCATTACCGGCAATAACGCCATACGGCGTTGAATTTTGATTGCTTCCCTTGAATTTGCAGGGAGTGATGGACTTTCTAGCTCTGCCTCCGAACTTACGGTGATGCCAGCAGAAATTTGTATTTGCGTCAGATATTGAATGCCGAGAAGATGATCGTTGCCTATATCCGTTTCTAGGTGAGCTTTGTCTAGTTGGATTGCGGAGAGTGAGAGACTTCTCGTACCTACATGTGAGGCTGTGCAACTTCTTTTCCAATTCTGAAAGGGCCTGGTGGTGATTATCAAGTGGAGGAGCTATGGCAAACACCTCGGATTTAGGGCTAACCTCATCGATTTTGTCGGCGCATGTTGCCAAAACTTCGAGCGTACCAGGGTTGCAGGCTAGTATTGCTTGCATATTTGCTGGGATTCGTCGAAACCAGAGCGACTTTAGCACAGCTTCACTGAGTTGGTTGTTGCTGAGTGCTCTCATCTCGCGTAGTAGTTGAGACGGTTGTGCATCACCCAGCGTGAGTTCTGTCAGAAGTTGTCTAAGTTTCTGTTATACACTTCCTGAAAGTATGGAAATTAATATTTCTTTATGTTGATCATATCTATTTGACGCTGGCGGTGAACGTATAATGTCACTCACCAAGCGTACAACGTTTTCGTCGAGCGCCCCAACTACGTGGTAGAACTTTCTTTTATCCTGATTGATGCCGGCCAACTCAAATTGCGCCTCCAGATGGGGGAACCACAGGTCTGGATCGTTTTTCCAAAATGGTACTGGTTTCACCGACACCGCCCCGAATACTGCTGGTTGAGTGGTGTATGCTGGCAAGGACGTAGTGGACTCGCTCAGTGTGCCACTGTTAGCAGAGTTCAAGCTGACATTTACGTGTTGTTGGTTGAGCACCTCTTAACGCAGATTTAAATAAACGAAGGCATGACAAACCACAATGTAATTGCACAACTGATGCTGGTAACGAGGAAAGAAAAACTTTGCTAAATGTAGGCAAAGTGACAATGTAAAAGAAAGTTTAACGGGCTTGACGTATGCCGAAGTACAACAAATAAAACTAGTAAGTCGTTGTTGATCGTAGTAAGCTTACACCATGTCTTACATTAAACAATAATGGTTGATTTAAAGAGGAAGAAATTTATACTTAAATGTTATTGAATTAGCAATATAATAATAAACTGTAAGTATTGTTATGCTATGAGTAAAATGTTCAAAGGTGTAAAATAATTAACAGAATTATAATATTCCTATTCTATCTAAGTTTTCCACGTTTGACTTCTTCGGAGATGAAGCCTGCGACTTGATTCTTATACCGGGGTCACCAATTTAGCGGATGGGTAGTCACTTGAAACAAGACATCCGCTATTTGCTTGCGCTGAATGCAATTCTGTATGTCCTACAAGCCTCTTCAGAGATGGTGTAGTGGCGCCTATGAGCCCATTTTCAGGAGAAGAAGTCTTCGTGAACTGGAGACTTTCCTTCGGTGAGTACCTCGCAATTGACAAGAGTGTCAGCGAGCACCTTGAGATTAATACCTCGGCGGATCGGCTCCTTTCAGTCGATGGTAACTCGTCGTCACGTCGAGTAGTACCTAGAGTTCAACAATGCTTCTTGGTGAACTGATCCGTGGCCTAACTAAAAAGAAAATAATGAATAGAAAATGGACTGCTGTCTGAGCGAATCCAGCTGCACATTCCCAATAACTATACAAAAAATTATAGAAGGTTATTATTTAATTCCTTGGTATCTAATGTTTATTTCTTTTTATTTTTTTGTCGGGCAAGTAAAATTATCCAAACGTTATAATAAAAATTCTAAATCTTAGCTTTTTGTATAAGGAACTAATCCCGGATAAATTCGACGTGAGGCTGTCATACCTATTTTTGTTTTTATTTTTTTACAAATTATCGCCTACTTCCTTAGTACATTTTACGACCAGCAACTATTACTATCGAGAAACTACTAAACAAATATTGCCCGATTCACCCGTGGTTTGTCGTGCGTTCAGGACGCAACAAGTGTATAACGTACAGTTGAAAAAGAAAAAAACAAATTGAATTGCGTATAATTGGAATAATAAAAGTTGAATTGTGTGAATTGATGTACAATATCTGTATGTGCGAATTACAAAAATAAAAAGAAATAAGAAAGTTTAATTATGTGAATTGGACACTAAGTAATTGTTTACATTTATTTGTGAATCGTTATATAAAGCTCCACATCCCTTTTTCTCGCGGTGTATAAAATCTGAATACTACATTTCACGCAGCCGGTAGGATTCGGTATAATTAAATAGAGCTGAAATAGACTCTAAATTATAATCGTCTAGTAATACTTCAACTGGTATTAAAGGTGCTATATCCGTATCCAAACCTACTTGAAAGCGAGAGCGAGGCTATCTACGATTTACAAAAGATAATACCAGTGTAAACAAGAATTAGAGCAGCAAGCATCTAATTAAAATAAAAAAAGTGAGGAAGAGACGAAACCTGCCAGGAAATAACCGCCTATAAACATGCAGGGATTGAGGAAGATGTAAAAACTGTTAAGAAACAGAATAGCCCGAAGCCAACCTAAATACAAGGATGAGGAAGAATTGAACTTGCCAGGAAATGGAGCCGCCAACAGCCTGTCAAAATAAAAGGATTAAGAAAGAATGGAAGAACAAACTGTTTAAGAATAAAGCAGCCTACAGCATAAAAAATACAGTAAACACATTACATAGTTACCTTCTCTTTATTTTTATTTTTGTTATATTATATATAATTCTTATAACAGTGTTAAGATGCGATTAGAATGCGCAGAAGCCCTTAAACTCAAAAATAGGGAAACAAGTTTTCTGCTAGGTGATATTGAGCCACTTGAAGAAACAGTACTGCGATCAGGTCATAGAATAGCGAGACCTCCTACTTTCACTACGAGTTCTGCCGAAACTTTCATAAATTCAGTCCATTCAACCACGGCTACTGATCTACTCTTTAAAACCGCTGAAGAAACGGGCAAACAGGTTCGGGAATTCTGATTTGGAGTACTTCCAAGTAACTTCTCCACCTTCCGAAATAACGCAAGCTCCAACTCTTTGTGGAAAAATGTCTACCCCCAATAACAACACCAGTCTTAGCAAGACTTTTCACTGCGAACCAACGTCCACCATATTAAATACCATAAACCAAATAGTGCCAATATTTTCCGGTTAGCCACCTTCAACGGCATAATCCGATTTGAATGTGTTTCTGAATATTTTACAGGCGTATTACAACTCCTTGGATGAAGAAAAGAAGGCAATTTTCCTACCTTTTATCCACAAACTAAAGTTGCGTAAAATTCCTTACGAGATTTGCAAGAACACCAGTTTTAAAACATGGGATGAATTGCAAGAGACCTTAACGGCCTATTACTTTCCCTGTAAAAGTTTAGCAGATCTCACCCATGACATACAAAGCTGTAGAGAACTCAATGGAGAAACTGTGAAATATTTTGGTCAACGAGTAAAACAACGTCTAGAGGAATGTGAGCTGAACTTGCGACAACAATGCAAAACAGATCCAGAACCAATGATAAAAGAACATCAAAATATGGCCACACAAGTTTTTAGGAGCGGACTTTTAAGTATGACACTCAAGCAATATGCCTGCATGTCAGATAGTGCAAACTTTACAGATTTAATGAAAATGGTTTGCTTTGTGGAAGACACGGAAAATCAAATTTACGGTGGTGTAAACTCCAATAAACTCTCTTTTGGTGTTCTAAACCCCAATAAATTCCCTTTTGGTGGTGTAAATAACATCCCTGGACAAAGCGAAATATATATGAATGGGCTAAATAGTCATAGACCTTTTTGGCCAGGGTGGTTGGCCAAAACGAAATAAATATGAATGGGTAAATAGTCATAGACCTTTTTCACACTTTTCAGAACGTCCATGTGTACCCATATATCCACAGATTTATCAATACCAAGAACCCGCCCCGAACCCGATATGAAGGCTTCCAGTGTCCTAGACGTACCGCATATGGTGCTCCTCCACGAAACTCAGCCCCCATTACCAGCTTTAAATGTGGAAAACCAAGTCATTCGAGTAGAGACTGCAGAGCCTCCGATAACTCAAACTATCGTCAGAGGTGTAAGACTTCGGGACACGATACAAGAAGCTGTAAGCGAGCAAGTGATCCACCCTTGGAAGTGAGACAGTTAATCATAACTTTCGATTTCTGCGAAAGGCATGGCCATTCGGTATTTAATTGCGTTTCTAAAAGACGATGGGAGGAAAAACAAGAAAAACCGGGAAACTTGACGACGCCGATCGGCCCACACCCCGATCGGCAGTAGCTTTCTTATACATAAACAAGAGCCTTAACGAAGTAAGAAATTCTGAATCGCGAACTCCTCATGACTCTGTAGTTAAGTTGCCGTTAGATGTAAGTAAAAAGCGTGAAACAAAATTTTTGATAGATACTGGCTCCCAGGTAACTCTTATTAAGGAAAACGTACTGAAAACGGGTACTAAAGTAGATAAGAATGAACAAATTCGAATAAATTCAGTACATGGTAAACAAAATACTTTAGAGACTTGTATAGGAACTTTTGTGTTGAAATCTGAGTTACCCTGTAAATTAAATGTAGTATGTACGGGTACTAACATTCCGGAATATGGATTGTTAGGAAAGGACTTTCTCCAAGAAAATTGCAATGTTGAAGGTCCTAGAAAACGACTACTTTTTCCTCGCACCTAAATCAATAAAGTAGAATTCGCAGTGCCGTTCGAAGAAACTGCGACGCATTCAGAGGAAAGTTCAAGTGCCAAGGCTAGTCCAAAGTTGGATTGTGGAAAGGAGACTCAGAGAGCAACCCACAATCTCGGCAAGCCAGGGCATGCTGCACAAATTCTGCCCGCATTACCCCAGCTGATAAAATAAAAGACTCGCGACAAGAGAGTAGCACTGAACAATTTACTAATGTTCAGTGCCATAAGGAAAGTGAATTGACTTCGAGAGAAGTTCATATTCCTGCTCGATTAGAAGTTTTGGTCAAGACAGCTTGTTCAAATGAACGAGATTTGATTTGTTTAACCGAAGAGCTAAGCCCTGGAGTGTTCATTTCAAATTGTATAGTGCATCTAAAGGACAAAATCATTGTGATAAGTATAATAAATATCAACGAAATGGCGGTCACAGTGAAAAATATTAATCCCAAGATTATGATATAATAAGACTTAATGAAGAAAAATTGAGAAACTAAGGAAGAAAATGGTGAATGAAAGTAAGGAAATAAACGCAGTGGAGATAGCAACTGTAGTAAAGAAGAATATTACTTGCCAAAGAATTTATTGCAACATTAACCGATTGCAAAAATAACATGAAGAAATAAGCCTAGATGAAGGATTAAACCCTGAGGATAGGGGTAGAATATGGGAAATTTGTGAAGACTATGAGGATATATTTCATTTGAAAGATGATCTTTTGACGTACACTCCAGTACTAAAACATAAAATACTGGTAAAAGAAGACCAGGCACCAGTTAATTAGAAAAACTACAGATTACCACAGAGTCAAAAGGAGATAATAAATGAACAAGTTCAGGAAATGCTCAGAAATGATATCATAACTACTAGTAAAAGCCCATGGAACTCCCCATTACTGGTAGTACCAAGAAAGCCTGGCTCATTTGGTACCAAACGATGGAGAATTGTCGTCGACTTCCGCAAGTTAAATGAAGTTACTGTTAAGGACGCTTTCCCGTTACCGAGATTAGAAGAATTGTTAGATCAGTTGGGTCACGAAAGATATTTCACAACTTTAGATTTAGAAAGTGGTTATCATCAAATACAAGTAGATAAACCAGACAGATAGAAAACTGCCTTCAGCACTAATTATAGACATTATCAGTTTAAGCGGATGCCCTCTGGACTCACCGGAGCACCAGCAACGTTTCAACGCATAATGAACCATATCTTGACGGGTTTGCAGGGATTTAAATGTTTCGTTTATTTAGATGATATTGTCATCAAAAAGTCTGAATGATCACAACGCCAATCTGTTGGAAGTATTCCAGAGGCTAAGGGAAAATAACATAAAATTACAACCGGAAATGTGTAAGTTCTCACGTCGTGAAGTTGTTTATTTAGTACACAAATGTGGTAAGGAAGCTGCCTTGCCAGACCCTGGAAAACTTTAAGTGTCCCAAATTGTCCAACTCCCAAAACAGTTAAACAAGTGCAATCTTTGGCAAATTATTACAGGAAGTTCATTCGCGATTTTTCCAAAATAGCAACTCCAATAAACAAACTACTAAGGAAAAATATAAAATTTAAGTGGTCCGAGGAATGCCAAAATTCTTTGGGCGCTAAAAAATGCTTTAGTTACACCTCCGGTTTTGTTATACCCTGATTTCTCTAAGCCGTTCATCCTAAGTACCGACGCCAGTAATGATACTTTGGAAGCTGTGCTCTCTCAGGGAGAAGTAGCCAAAGATCAACGCATAGCATACGCAAGCCGAAGCCTGAACCAGACAGAAGAAAATTATAGTATAACAGAAAAAGAGCTCCTGGCCATTTTGTGGGCGTTCAAAAACTTTCGATCCTACTTGTTGGGAAGAAAATTTACGGTTTATACGGATCATAAGATTTTAAAATGGACAGTCAAGGTAAAAGATACCACTTTGCGTCTAGCTCGGTTTCATGTGAAATTGTCAGACTATGATTTCAATATTGATAATAAGCCCGGCAAATATAATACAAATGCAGATTTACTGTCCAGAATTTTACCTCTTAGCGCAGAATTAGCAAGCTCCGCGACGGAAGATCAGGAAAACAGCAAAAGCAAATGATTGGTGGTTACACGATCTCAAGCCAAACAGCGCCCATATAACTTGCCTGTAATATCAGAGGAGCCTCAACGTATACAAGATAGACCATTGAATCACACAACCACGGAGCCTTCTACTATGGAAGTACACATATAGGAGACTCCTCTCAGTTCAGATGAAGAAGCTGGTGATACAACAAATGAGGAAGAAATTAGCACAAAAGGCAAAATCCGAATCTTAAAAGATAGGAACAAAATTGAGACTATCTTACATAACTTCCACGATGCACACCTGGGCGATCACCAAGGCGTGTGGAAAACATTTTTTAAGATCCCCAGAGAATTTAAATGGAAAAGTATGTTACCGGATATAAATAAATACAAAAAAAACTGTATTAAATGTCAACGTTATAAAGATAGCCGTAAAAATTAAAGTCCCATGGTAATAACAGATACCGCTCGAACTTTTCGAGAAAGTTTATTTGGACCTTGTAGGTCCTTTAGAAGAAACGAGTGTAGGTAAGAAGTATATCTTAACTTTCGAGGAACTTGCTATACCAGACGCAAAAGCGTCAACAGTAGCGAAAGCATTTTTTAATGAAATAATAACGCGCTGCAGAATTTCCAAAGAACCGGTTACAGATCATGGAACAAACTCTACAAGCGATTTTTTCAAAAGAGCATGTAAAATGCTTAAGGTCAAGAAAATACAGACTACCGCATACTATCCGCAAAGCAATGGAGCTTTGGAGCGCTCTCATAGGCCTTTTGTGAACATCTCCGTTAAGTCTAAACTCCGTACATGGGATGAACTTCTTAGATAAGCAATGTTCGTACGAAATAACAGCAAACATAGAGGAACTAAGCTAACGCCCATGGACTGTTTGTTCAGTTTCACTGCAGAAATTCCTAACAATTTGCAACAAAAGCCTGAACCAGTATACAACTTTGAAAACTATTACATTAAATTAAGGAGTATTCTAAAACAAGCATATGCAATTGCACGTAATAATTTACTACAAAGTAAAGAGTACTCCAAAACCGAATATGACAAAACGGCTCGGCCCTTAATTTTCGATATTGGCGACTAAGTGCTGCTAAAGAGCCCGGTTAAAAAAGGAAAGTTTTCGCCTGAATAGTTAGGACCGTACAATGTAATTCAAGTACCTTCGGAAGTAAAAACGGTAATACAAATTAAAAACGGTAAACGGCGTGTACATAATAATAGATTAAAACTTTGGAAATAAGTAAAACAAACAAATATTTTTTTTTCTCTTATTCTGTTTTTTCCCTTAGTTTTCTTTATCTCTAGTTAGATATACAAAGAAAAAATCCTTCCGCTGAATTTTCCTAGGTATGAAAATACTCCGCTTTCTAATGACCAGACTTACGTGGCAATATATCACCAGTACTCCCTTCGACATAAAACTACTGGAGCCGGAAAAGGAATCTTGATGGAACCAATAGGAACTGCAGTATTTTACCACGGACTGTGGTCACTCGCATGAAAATGCCTAATTGGACAACAACCATCGACAACCATTAAACTTGTGCAGTTTCAAACGTAAAAATAAAGAGTGTAGGTGCAATTTCTAGGATAGTTTATTTAAAATAAATATAATAGACGTCCAGGAAGGAATTTCTGAATTGACGTCCTTCTTAGCGCGACATCCCGAAAAATGAGGGTTATTGGATATTGGTGGGAAAGTGTGCAAGTTTTTGTTTGGTTGAATTGATAATGACGATGCCAACAAAATCTACAGTCGCCTCGACGCGTTAGAAAACCAAGAAGATCAATCCATTCATCTTCTGGAAAGGCAACTCACTTTAATGAAGTCAAATTTTGAATCGCTATCGTCGCCAATACTAGACTTGACAAAAAATCAGGACCATTTAATACAAGTGGTCAATAGTTTTCTTCTAGAGTTAATGGCACTTTGAGCGAGTTTGACGTGGAAATTCATAGAAATAGAATACAAGCTGAACTGAATGAGATTATTCTGACAATGTTATCTCAGTTACTATATTTCGAAAATTTTCACAATTATAAATGCCTTCGAACAACACCGATTACACCCACTTCTTTTACGTTCAGAGAACTTGGAAAATTTATATCAAAACATAACCTTGTATTCCCAGATTAACCATTTACTTCGAGATACTTCCATTATTAATGAGGTAATATCGGTACAAAGCCTCTACCTGCCCGATCATATACTTATTAAAATTGTTATACCCGTAGGTACCTCGCCAGATTTTTACATCAGCAAAATTCACCCCCCTCCGTTCCAAAAAACTGATGGAGTTTACGCTGAAAAACTTTTCAAAAATAATATTACTCAGCATACCGTCGTTATGTTTCAAAGTGAGCTCAATACTTTATGTCGTCGTCTATCTACATATCGAGAAACTGAACTCTATCTCTGCAGACAGAGTAAGCCCCATTATGTTTACCATCAATTACAGGAATCATGTGTTAACAGCCAAAATGAAAATATCCTCATCTATCCAATAAAACTATTACCTGAGCCTCCCAATGTTGTGACGGAATTAACTGCCCCCAACCACTGGCTGTTTGTATTCCACGAAGACAAAATTCTACAAGCTCAATGTCTAAACAGAGTTTTCCAATAGACTCTCTCCGAGCTCCCCTCAAGACGTAACTCAATTGATGTACTAAATACGTACGTGCATGCAAACCTTTCCCTTCCAAATTAAATTTCGAGGACTTCTAAATCAGACTATCTATCTTTAACGCAACCAAACTAAGAAATCTAACCATAACCTCATCACACCCCAACTTTCAATAAGTACTTAAAAAAGCTGCTCTAAATTTCAAAGAATTAGACAATGAAGTAACCCATGCAAAACACGAAAAGGTACAGTCTGCTCATAAAAATTTTACATATACCAACACCGGGCTTCTCTCGTTAGTAACTGCCTTCCTAATAGTCGTAGGAATTTATTTATATTAGAAGGGAAGAGCATCCTAAAAGATATCAAAATCACGTTTTACGATAAATATATCCTCTCCAATAATAACATCATCCACCCTCACTGCTATCCCGCACGAGTTTGGCACCACTTCTTCAATAGAAACACCCAGAATGCATCCAACAACGGAAAGAGTTTATGAGTTGCCTATAGAACTTGCACCAGCACCACCAATTTTTAAAAACAACTATCGGAAATCGGTCCACATTCCCTAACACACAGTCTCCAATTATTAGATTAAATTATATTAAAAAATAAATAAGTGAAAAGAATCTCTATAGGAACTAGATCAATAGCATTTAATAATCATTGTAACACTTTTTGGATACGTTAATGTACTAGAATAACTAAGCTAAAAATGAAAATAATAATTTTGTTGCAAACAAAAAAAAAAAAAACAAAACAAAACAAAAAAATTCTAACAATTAGTTTTAATTATTATTAGGAATTTTTCTATTTTTTATTATTATTATTCCGCTGAACATGTATAATTAATAAAATATAATTAATATAAAATATATAATTTTCTCCTAAGTTAATCAATATACCTGTATTTCTTAATAGCTCAGATGATCCAGCTACTCGTAAACTTCTGTGCCAACAGCATAACTTTTTTTCCCTATGTTCCATTGCTACTAGTGTAATTTCTTCTCTCGACGAAATATGATACTAATCTTTTGTATCAATTTTTTTTTAAATGGGGGGAAGGAAGGTTGTATAATCGTTTCATCATTTATCAATGATTAATATCAAAACGTTTCCTAAAACTTTTTAATGTTACATATTAACCCATATGTTAATAAAATAAAAGCATTTTATGTGCATTGATCAATGCCCGGTCAGCATAAATAAAGAATGACCTAATGGCTGATCAGAATTTATTGCAGAGTGCCTTACCTTCGTAATAATGACCTACTTCGCAGGTAAACAAAGCGAAGTAGGAAATAAAAATAATCTTGTTTAAAAATATAAAAAATTTCTGGCACATAAATTTCGCGTAGCCGATGCTACATTTTTTTAAATAAACTGGTTAATATCGAGTGTGTTCAGTGTGTTTTGAGTCTTTACAGCAAGGAGAGTTAGTTTTTAGCAATAGAGTGAGCCGGTAAGAAAAAAGACTAATATTTAAGTGAAAAAGTTCCGAGTTAGGAAAGTGTATAACGTACAGTTAAAAAAAAACAAAAAAAAACAAATTGAATTGCGTATAATTGGAATAATAAAAGTTGAATTGTGTGAATTGATGTACAATATCTGTATGTGCGAATAACAAACATAAAAAGAAATAATAAAGTTTAATTATGTGAATTGAACACTAATTAAGTAATTAAATTTATTTGTGAATCATTATATAAAGCCCAACTCCCATTTTCTCGCGGTGTATAAAATCTAAACACCACACAAACAAGACAAAATTCTCAAAAGAGGCTAAATAATGGATACAAGAATTTTGAATTTTGACAACTGGGTAAGTGGCAGTTCCAAGAAGTTCAAATTTGCTAAATAATCTAATACAAATGTTTACCTAAACGAACGATTTTTCAAAAAAAAAAAAAATTGCAATTTAGCACCGAGACCGAATTAAAAATGAGAAATCGAACGAGCGAACGAAAAATTTACGCGATACCGTTATAGAGTCCCGCGATGGCAGCCTGTAGTATCATAGACCTCTACAAACTGCCCCCATCCTCCCTCCAGCTTAGCATCTCTAACAGAGTGCATATGATAAAGTTTTCCATGTTTGTTGTCGCCGACTTAGGAAACACCAAATAATTGCTGGAAAGTTTTTGGATTCAGTAGTGGGTAGCAGAGAATATTTAAGATAAAATTGAAATCGTCGTCAAATTGGGAAGATTTTCGATATATTGTATCAACGACTTCGGAAACGCCGAATAATCTGTGAAAAGTTTTTGGCGTTTTGTAGAGAACAACTGAAAAGAGACGAAATAAATTTGAAATTATCATAGCTCTGATAAATCTCTTGTATTTGGTGATACCGCCTTCAGAAATACCAAATACTTTGTGAAAAGTATTAGATTCGGCAATAAATAATTGAGGATACTTAATCGAAATTCCAAATCTCTACTAACATTGATAAGTTTTCAATATCCGGCGGCTACGATTTTAGAAAGGGCGAAAAATTTCCGAAAGTTCTTATGTTTTATAGCTAGCAGCCAAAAATGAATATGAAATCGTCTTATTTTTTTATGAATCTTTTTGTTTGTATACGACACCACCAGGGGCCTCGATTGACGACATCTCGCATTTCTAAACAGAGAAGAAGTAGCGATTGGGTAGAATGGCAGAGGAGCAGCTGGACAAAATTCTGCAGAAGCTCGATTATTTGAACTATAAGTTTATTGCGCAGTCAAATAAAATTGTAGAAATCAGTGACGAGGTGAAGGCTCTGAAGGGACAGCATACTTCCTTCAAGGAAGATTTAACACTACAGAGGCAGATGGCCGATTTTTCAGTCCTCAGTGCAACTGCATTTGTCAATCGAGTAATGGATGATACGCAGGGTCACCCCAATGACAAGTCCGTCGACAAAGAAGCTAATAGTCCACCACCTAATGGTCAATCTACGCCGTCGTCTTCGAAAATTCCAAGAGAAAGCCCCGATAGTAACGAGACTAACCTAGTTGAGCCAAATCAGTCTGCGGGTATTTATTCGGACCCGGTGGCGTCCCAGCAAGCAGGTGAGACACCTTCTACATTATCTAATCGACTACAGTACCTGGCGAATGACAGACTCATAAGACCACCAATGCTCTCGCCAACAGAATACGATGGCAAGGCCCCGTGGAATCACTACGAGGTGCACATCGAAGACATCGCGGAAACGATCAGTTGGGATGACTAGACAAAAGCTCTTTACTTATCCGCATCTCTGCGCGGCACAGCATTGGGTTTTTATGAGACGTTAAGTCAAGAGGGTAAAAGGTTGTATACTAAGTCGAGAAATGCGCTCTTCATCCAATTTGCTGCCGAGTACAGACAGTCATTTGGTCACGTCCAGCTCAGCACGAGAGTTCAGAAGAATGGAGAGTTTTGCAGAATTTTCTACGGAACTTTTACGGCTGACCAGGCTTAAGTTGCCATATTGTCCAGAGGATGCAAGGGACCAGATCGCTTTGGAACATATCCTATACGCAATTTTTAACTTAGATGTCCAGGAAAGAGTTCACAATTTTAACGTAAAAACTCTGCAAGACGCAGTACACACCGCTTTCCGAATCAGAGCCAATCATAGAGCTACGAGGGCTGCCAGACGGAATATAGGAATCGCTGTAGTATCGAGTAATATGAGACTTCCTGCACGAGAACCTCCGGACTGTAGAAGAGAGTCATCGTGTTAAAATTCATCACGCAGGACGCCGCGAAACGCCAGCGAGCTAGCGTGAAGTAGCCGCTATTAGCTCAACTCGCTGACTTATAACAATGGACTGAGCGTATTGTCATTTTCCTATAGGAAAGCATGGCACAAGTTTTATAGTTCTCTCTTTCGCCCTATGGCAGAGTTAGAGCTACCAACAGAAAATATTGCATTTTGGAACATTTGCTTATGCCATTTGATGTTTTATGTTGTCTACAGATGCAATCACCTCAGAAGGATTAAGGTAAAGATAGTGTTTACCATGCTCCGTCTCTCTTGCCCATAAGCTGGATTCAGTTAAGAATAACTTTTGAAAATTAAAGTCGGAATGAGTTTAATTCCTTATAAGCGATTAAAATATCACTTGGACACAAGAAAATATATTTTTTTAATTTAATTCGATTTACGGGTGTAAAATTTTATCTGATTGGTTGAGTTTTACATGTTTTTCATGTAATCGTTTTAAAGGGTGCTCTAACGGTGATATACAGAAACACAATATTTTTTGTGCCACATGAAATAGCAAATCGCTCAGTCCATTGTTATAAGTCAGTGGCTCAACTCAATCAAAGAGCTCCTACATTCGCTACGAACTATCCTAAAACAAATCTCATAGCTCGAAATGTGACGGGGGCTATCCGCCCGTGCGACTTTGGACGAAGATTCGGTTTCATCGTTCGTAATGAGACTCAAGTAGATGTATTCTTCCATTTCACAAATTTTTAGAATCGGGTCGTGAACCCAGAAGCCGAGTTAATTCCTGGAAATCGTGTAGAACTCGCGGCTTACCAACCGAGCGATTAATATGCGTCTCGTACCAATTGAGCCTTTATTTGTTTGGTATAGTTTCATTGAGCTTTTGTTTATGATAAAAGCAGTTTGGTTTACAGCATCGAATCGGATATTGCTAAACAGTTATCAATCTACACATTTGTAGACAAATCAGCAAATATGGTTGCGTAAAGACCTTCAGCTTCCACTACATATGTAGAAAGTCAAGAGAGTGATTTTGACTGTACAATTGTACACATTTCAGAAGAGCTTGTTGCAAAAATAAATTAAATGAAAATATGGAGTATGAACTGAAAAACATATTAAAAAACTGGGCGGAGAAGCATTGTATGAGGAATTTAAAGGTTCTTTTATTAAAAACGTGATGAGCTTTTATAAAAAATACTAAAAAATTCAGATCATGGAATAAATTTACATTGTATAAGGAAAGTGAGGGTGCATTATTTGGATGCAAATTGTTCAAAAGAAAAATATGAGCACCTTATAATTTTCAAAACGTAAACAGCTTAAGAGAATCTTATTGGTGTTGAGAATTTTTATAATCGTGTAGCAAATCGTTAGGAATTTTATGAATGAAAGTTTTCTTTCATCAATCTCGAACTAAAATTGCTTTGGACATTTTTTCAACCTAACGAAAATTCTAATAACCTTGTTACCTTGACATATCTAAAAATTTGTGTTTTAGGCTGGACATTGCCCATTTTCGTTAAATGTAAATATATGTGTGCTACTTAACTCCCAGATGTTGTAATTTAAGTTCAAGATTGCGAAATATTTCGAAATCTGCATAATGCTTCTACGCTAAGAAAAGTAGTTCGTAAGCATGAAAAATATATTTTGGACGTAAAACCACTCGCCTGTTTCTTATTCACAATTCAGATAGATAAGTATTATCTTTGGAGGAAACCGGAAAAGTTTATTGAACCAAATATTCAAAGTATGCTTATATAATAATATGCACAACATAGCAGCTACCTACCAATTGATTATCAAATAAAATTGTATTTAAAACATTGAAAGTCCTATTTATTTCAGAAAAATTGTGAAATTTCGAGGAAAACATTATATGTAGGTACCTATTTGTAAAATTTATGACTACTTGCCGGTAGACTTTTTATAATATCTGTCTGTATATCACATTGAATGTTCTTGGTTATAGTTTTAATCCGCTTTATTTTTAAATGGCCCACCAATTATTTAACAAACTTGCAACAGTTTTTAGATGTTTTGCAAAACTTCAATATGTAGATGAGCTTGTTATATTAGGGTTTTAAAATAAATCATAGATTTAAACACTTTATAAACATTCTTTTATTTACAATATTTTTATATTCACATTAACATTTTCTAAGTTTATAAAAGGAGTAGATAACTTATTTTGAGTTGAGCTGTTAAACAATTAACAACATGAAAAGCTGCATTTACATAAAATGTGAAAAACAGTTCTCAAGAGCTGGCTGTTTAAGAAGTCATCAAAAACATAGCTGTAAGATAATACCAACGAACCTAAAGGTATTGTCAGAGCAGCCTACTTTTAAAATACAATTTATCGCAATATTTGAAGAAATGATATTAGCGGCACATAATCAACAACCTTTTGGCCTAAATGCGCAAAAGTATTTATTAGAAGATTATTATTGGAACGAGTTTGAAAATCACTATTTAAATTTACCGGAAAATAAAAACGATAAACCAGTTAGAATTGTTGCACGTTTCAACTATATCATTCGAAATAATGAGTGCAAAACTCAAACAATAAAATTTACTACAAAGCTGGATAATAAGAACATTAAACAAGAATATCTAAACATAATTAAACGAAGTATCATACAGAAAATAAGTGAAATTGAAGCAGGAAAAAATTGCTATCATATTAAATATGTGTTTCGTTAAACTCTTTTTTGAAAATCTGCAACCACTGAAACCGCAATCGGATGTTGAAATTATACAGATCAACAATGCTGTGTATGTGATGGTTGAAGATTGACACTTAAAATTTATTAAACACGAAGAAGATGAAATACCCGGCTTTAGAAACATGTAAATACAAAATTAGAATTTAGCACAGCTGCTAATATGCCTACATAGGGTTTGCTTTTTCACAATAGGATTGTTGAATACGTTCTTTTTAACCAGCGAAAATAGAAAACTCAACTAGAATGTCAGTCATCATTGATGTTGAAGGATTCAAACAAATAAAAAAACGTGGCGATTTTAAGAAGTGAAAACCAACTTCAACATTTTAAGCCACCTTTTCCTATAAGAACTTAATTTGAGCAGAAAAGAAAGAATTTTTATGGATTAAAATGGGGTGATGCATACTTACGCTACCGTAAACTACATATGTATACAAGTCTAACCATTGCTACAAAGCAAAATACTACATGTTGGAAATGTCAGGTGCTCAAATCTAATAACTCTGGAAACAAGTGAGACATAATGTCGAGGACCATGTCTTTGTAATAAGGGATTTTTAAAATAAAATAGTTTTAAAACGTAATAAAATTTCTTTTATTTATCGTATAGTGTGATAATCTAATTGACATTATTTTCTTATATTTACATTAATCAATTTCTGTTATACGATAATGACCGCACGGTAGAGTTTCATGGTTATCTTTAAGTAAATAACTTTTATCGTCGTGAGGACTTAGCGCGATTTTTGTTTGAGTTATTGAGCTAATTTCATGTTTTTGAGATTGTATTAAATTTTGGGCAACTATTTTCTCACAGTTAGCATTTAAACATTCAACGTAATCATCAAAAGTAATTCTATCCTTTACGATCTGTTGTTTCAACCCCTTGGATTTTTAAGTTTTATCCTTGCCCGCTACCCTGAGCGCATACATTTTTGATCTCAAACGAGAGAATTTTGTCATAATGCAACCATTGTTCTCATCCTTCATGAGGCCTAGCACTTTTTTGTTGACTAGAGGTATGCTCCAGACGTTGTTGGAAGGATAGTCACTGGTGTTAAATGCGAATGACAGTCCCGTTTAATAATATCATATAAATCGGGGCAGCTAATTTCATAAATATAACATATATATATATATATATATATATGAAGAATGTGGTGAATTATTGGGGATCTCCGATCATCAGTGAAAACACAGGCTACTTTCTTATGTTTACATTTTATTTATGTTATGGCCCGACGTTTCGACTCTTGTTGTGAATCCTTTTCTGAGGGACAGACATATTTATACCTTATTAAGTCAATATTCGATGGTTAATTTAATAAAATATTGTGGAGAACAAATGAATGAGTAAAACACAACGATAATAAATTAAACATAGAAAAACGCGGAAGTTACACTGAATTAAATACATTAATAAATATTAACACAGAATACGATACGGAAAAGAAATTAAATTAAACAATGTAAAAGTTAGACGAGTGAGGTGATGATAATGTCACAGAACTACTTGTGACAGCTATGTTGGATGCGGTGTAGTGTTTGCTAGTATTTGTGGTTGTCGGACTGTGTGTATAGTGTTGTTGTGGATTAATTGGTTTGTTGCTCTTTCGTTGTGTGCATGTGTGTGTTTATTTATTCTATTCAGTATTGTGTAATAATCTTTGTGTATAATTTCTGTGTCCAATCTGATATTAACTAGTTGTTTTCTGTTGATGTATATGTGGCATGCTTCTTTTGTTTCTCTTTTTCATTTGTGGTCTTCTCTGTCGATGATGGCAGCCTGATCAAAGTTGAAGATGTGAGTAGTTACACTATGGGGGTTCTGGCGCACTTTTTCCATACAAAAAGTGCAAGGTAGATTCCAACAATTTTGGTGGCTCTGGACTGGGGTTCTGGGCCACTGTTGGCTTTTGCTGGAATCGAACCGAGAACGCTTGGTTTTGTAAAATCCGATGCGCTCTACCATGAGACCATGGAGGTGTTGTATGAATATTCTTTAAAGTTGCTATATATGGGTAGAGTTCTATACCAGAGGTGGGGGATTAACCGGTACTACCGGGATGTGTCATTTGGTCTTTGCTGCACCCTAGTAAGTATAGGGTCAGTTTGGCCAGACAGATGTGACGTCACCGACCCTGAGGTCATTGACCTTTGACCTTTGACCCTTGACCTTTGACCCTTGACCCTGACCCCGATGTCATTGACCTTCACACACACACACACACACACATGCACACGATACAATTTGAGGTATTACGTCACAACTCACAAGTCCTTGCTCATGACATTGGCGTCTCAAGCTCTATCTTCGCTGAAATAAAAAATTGGCTTTGTGTTGGAATCGAACCGAGAACGCCTGGTGTGAAAATCAACAAAAAAAGAAACCCCAAGACTTATATCATTGAAAAAATTGTGCCAATGGATTCTAGATGGTGGGTATGTGGAGGGGGATAATAAAGATAGGGAGGGGGGGTAATGAAATTTTCATCAGAAATCCTCTACGGGCTCTGGTTTTCGAGATATTAGCGTATTAATAATTCAATGCTCATGGAAATGAATTCTTGCCGGTGTGGGGTGGGAGGGGGAACGAAATTTTCATCACAAATCCTCTACGGGCTCTGGTTTTCGAGACAAACAATTAGCTAAGGGGTTTGTCATGCTTGAAGTTTTCTTAGCTGAGCAGATAACGAATTTGGCATTTGGAAGTTGCAGATATCGATCATCACAAGATTCGTAAACAAATTTTCACATCCTGTTGTAAACAAATTTAAGCACATTTATTCTTATCATGTAATTTGATACCACACTTCCTATAAGCCGCCCAATTCCAAGAATTTTACTGATCAACACGTTTCATTGGAATTCGTAAACAAATTTTCACATCCTGCTGTAAACAAATTTAAGCAATATCAGCACATTTATTCTTTTCATGTAATTTGATACCACACTTCCTGTAGGCAGCCAAAAAAAATTTTATTGTTCCAAGAATTTTACCAATCGAAACGTTTCATTGGAATGTAAACAAATTTTTACATTTTCTTGTATGTAAACAATCTCATTTGCAAATTCGACCAGCAGAATAAAGTAATCAAATTAATTTGAATGATTTTTTTATCGTGTAATTCGATATCATCTCAGCCTATAAGCAAATTCGTTGGAATTCATCCTGTGCAATTTTAGCAGCAGGATCATTCATGTTTACAAACCGTTGCTATAAAAGCGCAAGGAAACTCTTGAGGAGCACCAGTCAGTTTTAGTGAGTCTCCGTGATAGTACATAAAAATAAAAATGACAACCGCGCTAGTAAATAAAACTTTTTCAGTAATTGAAAATTTGCGAAAAGATGTGATGGAGTGTTTAAAAAATTCAGTGAATAAAGACTATATTGTTCAAAAGTGTAATAGAAACATGCATAAATTTCAAGTTGCATTACGGAAGTGCAATAAGAGTGCTAGGAAACGACATTTCGAGAGCTGTCTCGAGCAAATTAAAGCATTAAGAGCACTATTGAGAACTCCCCGGCGAGGTGGAGGAATTACTCGCGTAAGAAGAAGTGATTTTGTAAAGTGGGAGGAAATAAAGACAGCGTTCGCAGACAGAATTCGACAAGGTGTTATTGCAAATTTAAAACATATCGATCCGAAGCTATTTATGCAAGACGCTGCCAAATTATTTACGCGTCGTGTTAAAAATACCTTAAAACATTATTTTAATATTAAAGTTTCTACAACGTTTTGCGGTGAATTTGTTAAAGAAACTGGTGACAATGAAATGATAAAAGACGTTAAATATTTCCAAGCGAGTACTGCTCCAATTAGTGCAGATGACAATTTAAAGGAGTGGTTTAAATCAAACATTTTGGATCCAATACACACTCAGCTGGAAGAATTCCAGGAAAAAGACAGTGGCTGGGCACTGCACTCAATAATACATCTAGCAGTACACATCAACAAGTTTGAACAACTCCGAGGATCTTCATATATACCTCTACCAAAGGATATTGCATCAAAGAAAGCTTGCATTAGTTTGAAAAATAATGATGAAGCATGCTTCGCATGGGCCGTAACATCAGCGCTATATCCTACAACTGTCAGCTCCGATAGGACCTCATCATACCCACATTATTCAACTGTACTTAATTTAAATGGGATAACATTTCCCATGACACTTAAGCAAATAACCCAATTTGAAGACCAGAACGAGATATCAGTAAACGTATTCATCCTAGAGAAAGAGCGTTTCTTCACCACAGTTCCAGTTAGACTTACGAAACACAGGAAGGAGCGACATGTAAATCTTCTTATGAAAAAGGATGACTACGATAATGCAAAGGATGTAGATCATATGGATAGCGATGATGATGATGATGACGGTAGATATCATTTCTGCTGGATTAAAGATCTTTCCCGACTCATATCGGCACAAACTTCAAAACATAAGTGTAGAAAGTATATATGCGACAGATGTTTGCTCTACTTTTACTCTGAAGACAAATTAGCATCACACACTCCCGAATGCGAGAAGCAAAATGATTGCAGAATTATGTTTCCATCAGAGGAAAAGAAATGGCTTTACTATATCTGTTCGAACATTGACTTATACCACCTCGAATGCCTCTCTCTATGAATAGCAGTATATCTACGTCGGTTATCAGCTCTAATTTCACATTAGTGTATTTCAGCATAGCATCCCATGTTAGGCCTGGCATGGTGTAATAATGTGCTGGATCTAAATTGTACGTCTTCATGCACACTTCTCGAAAGTTCTCAAACACATCGGCCAATAGGAGAACATCAGTCTTAAGGTATAGATCTGAATATTCACCAAGTGTTTGTATTTCAAATTTTTGCCAGACCTCTTCAGCATGATTGTAGTCCTCAGGAGATATAGCACTGTCAGTTAGTTTATTGTAGAACGCTTCCTGTGTTGGCAAGTTCTGGAAATCCAATTTATCCCAATCATCAATAAAATCATATGGGAAGACACCTTTGCGCGTAAGAAGTTTGATAGTGTCGTCATCCAATCCCTGCCATACTGATCTTGTAGTGCTTAATTTATCCATTGGCAGCAATGATGATAGCTTATTTAAAGATTCTGCCATAAAACGGAAGGAATCGATGAATCCGAATTTTATATGGCTGCCTTCCATGTGCTTGGTGAACGAGATATATCTTTCCTTGTTTATTGGTAAGAGATCAACTTTTCCTGGGAAAGATGTAGCTATATCCTTAATAATGAAGTGGGCATCATATCCGGATAAATTATGAAAAATTACTGGAACTATGGAGCAATCTTGATACATGAGATTGCATGCATTATGCGCTGGTCCTCGATATTTTCCTGTTAAGTGGCAATGATCCCGAACTCGTTCCTCATCAGCTTCATACGTTTTTTCACATATATGGCAGCAAGTATTTTCCATATGTGAACGCCGTTCCTCTTTAGTCAGGGGTTGCATTGGTCTGATGTTCAGCTTTTCCTGTGTAGCTATGGATGCCATTTTTTGCAATTCTAATGCAAACCATTGTTGGCAATTCTTGCCTCGATATGCTCTGTAATATGAGAGCTTAGCATCATGTTTGCAGTGGAAATAGAACCCTATGCTATGAACTTCATGTTCCTGGATTCGCTGTGTATTTTGATCGTTTCCCTTAATCGGCTTCAATATTGACTCAAGATCGGCATACACACAAAACAGGACTGGATTCTTATGGTTATAATTCTTAAATTCCAGCCATTTCTTTTCCTCTGATGGAAACATAATTCTGCAATAATTTTGCTTCTCGCATTCGGGAGTGTGTGATGCTAATTTGTCTTCAGAGTAAAAGTAGAGCAAACATCTGTCGCATATATACTTTCTACACTTATGTTTTGAAGTTTGTGCCGATATGAGTCGGGAAAGATCTTTAATCCAGCAGAAATGATATCTACCGTCATCATCATCATCATCGCTATCCATATGATCTACATCCTTTGTATTATCGTAGTCATCCTGTATCATAAGAAGATTTACATGTCGCTCCTTCCTGTGTTTCGTAAGTCTAACTGGAACTGTGGTGAAGAAACGCTCTTTCTCTAGGATGAATACGTTTACTGATATCTCGTTCTGGTCTTCAAATTGGGTTATTTGCTTAAGTGTCATGGGAAATGTTATCCCATTTAAATTAAGTACAGTTGAATAATGTGGGTATGATGAGGTCCTATCGGAGCTGACAGTTGTAGGATATAGCGCTGATGTTACGGCCCATGCGAAGCATGCTTCATCATTATTTTTCAAACTAATGCAAGCTTTCTTTGATGCAATATCCTTTGGTAGAGGTATATATGAAGATCCTCGGAGTTGTTCAAACTTGTTGATGTGTACTGCTAGATGTATTATTGAGTGCAGTGCCCAGCCACTGTCTTTTTCCTGGAATTCTTCCAGCTGAGTGTGTATTGGATCCAAAATGTTTGATTTAAACCACTCCTTTAAATTGTCATCTGCACTAATTGGAGCAGTACTCGCTTGGAAATATTTAACGTCTTTTATCATTTCATTGTCACCAGTTTCTTTAACAAATTCACCGCAAAACGTTGTAGAAACTTTAATATTAAAATAATGTTTTAAGGTATTTTTAACACGACGCGTAAATAATTTGGCAGCGTCTTGCATAAATAGCTTCGGATCGATATGTTTTAAATTTGCAATAACACCTTGTCGAATTCTGTCTGCGAACGCTGTCTTTATTTCCTCCCACTTTACAAAATCACTTCTTCTTACGCGAGTAATTCCTCCACCTCGCCGGGGAGTTCTCAATAGTGCTCTCAATGCTTTAATTTGCTCGAGACAGCTCTCGAAATGTCGTTTCCTAGCACTCTTATTGCACTTCCGTAATGCAACTTGAAATTTATGCATGTTTCTATTACACTTTTGAACAATATAGTCTTTATTCACTGAATTTTTTAAACACTCCATCACATCTTTTCGCAAATTTTCAATTACTGAAAAACTTTTATTTACTAGCGCGGTTGTCATTTTTATTTTATTTTTATGTACTATCACGGAGACTCACTAATACTGACTGGTGCTCCTCAAGAGTTTCCTTGCGCTTTTATTGCAACGGTTTGTAAACATGAATGATCCTGCTGCTAAAATTGCACAGGATGAATTCCAACGAATTTGCTTATAGGCTGAGATGATATCGAATTACACGAACGATAAAAAAATCATTCAAATTAATTTGATTACTTTATTCTGCTGGTCGAATTTGCAAATGAGATTGTTTACATACAAGAAAATGTAAAAATTTGTTTACATTCCAATGAAACGTTTCGATTGGTAAAATTCTTGGAACAATAAAATTTTTTTTGGCTGCCTACAGGAAGTGTGGTATCAAATTACATGAAAAGAATAAATGTGCTGATATTGCTTAAATTTGTTTACAGCAGGATGTGAAAATTTGTTGACGAATTCCAATGAAACGTGTCGATCAGTAAAATTCTTGGAATTGGGCGGCTTATAGGAAGTGTGGTATCAAATTACATGATAAGAATAAATGTGCTTAAATTTGTTTACAACAGGATGTGAAAATTTGTTTACGAATCTTGTGATGATCGATATCTGCAACTTCCAAATGCCAAATTCGTTATCTGCTCAGCTAAGAAAACTTCAAGCATGACAAACCCCTTAGCTAATTGTTTGTCTCGAAAACCAGAGCCCGTAGAGGATTTGTGATGAAAATTTCGTTCCCCCTCCCACCCCACACCGGCAAGAATTCATTTCCATGAGCATTGAATTATTAATACGCTAATATCTCGAAAACCAGAGCCCGTA
The DNA here is from genome assembly GCA_963924295.1 of Dioctria rufipes. NCBI lineage: Eukaryota > Metazoa > Arthropoda > Insecta > Diptera > Asilidae > Dioctria > Dioctria rufipes. Next base: position 149,337,168 of record OZ002743.1, on the reverse strand, counting down.
GAGGATTTCTGATGAAAATTTCATTACCCCCCCCCTCCCTATCTTTATTATCCCCCTCCACATACCCACCATCTAGAATCCATTGGCACAATTTTTTCAATGATATAAGTCTTGGGGTTTCTTTTTTTGTTGATTTTCACACCAGGCGTTTTCGGTTCGATTCCAACACAAAGCCAATTTTTTATTTCAGCGAAGATAGAGCTTGAGACGCCAATGTCATGAGCAAGGACTTGTGAGTTGTGACGTAATACCTCAAATTGTATCGTGTGCATGTGTGTGTGTGTGTGTGTGTGTGTGAAGGTCAATGACATCGGGGTCAGGGTCAAGGGTCAAAGGTCAAGGGTCAAAGGTCAAAGGTCAAGGGTCAAAGGTCAATGACCTGAGGGTCGGTGACGTCATATCTGTCTGGCAAAACTGACCCTATACTTACTAGGGTGCAGCAAAGACCAAATGACACATCCCGGTAGTACCGGTTAATCCCCCACCTCTGGTATAGAACTCTACCCATATATAGCAACTTTAAAGAATATTCATACAACACCTCCATGGTCTCATGGTAGAGCGCATCGGATTTTACAAAACCAAGCGTTCTCGGTTCGATTCCAGCAAAAGCCAACATTATTTTATTTAAAAAGTCAGCTATGACAGAGCTTAATCAGCTGACGGGGATCAGCCAACCAGATGACGTCATACCCTGGTCAGTCAGACGGTAGGAAAGGAATTCGCCAGGCAGGCCCTGTGACGTATACCACTAGACGGAAGCCCCCTCAGTGGCCCAGAACCCCAGTCCAGAGCCACCAAAATTGTTGGAATCTACCTTGCACTTTTTGTATGGAAAAAGTTCGCCAGAACCCCCATAGTGTAACTACTGATGTGCCCTGTCTCTAGAGAGTGTGTTGCCAGCGCAGAACTGGGTGTCTGCTTCTCTATATATTTTTTATGTTGAGATAGTCGGGTTTTTTGTTTTTTTGACGTTTGGCCGATGTATGATTTCGGGCAATTGTCACATTGGACCCTATACACTAATTTATCTTTTTCTTGTGTTGATATAATATCTTTGGTTTTGGTATATAATTTACTGAGTTGGTTAGTGGGTTTGAACGTGATATTGAGCTGGTCATTGGTGGACTAATAAATGTCGTCTTATTTCATGTGATATTGGCCTAATGTATGGGATGGAGGTGAACCTCTTAGGGTTGGAATTGTCTAGTTCTACTGTTGGTATTGTTATTCGATTGTTAGATGTTATGTTGTATTTGCATTTTTTTTTTGTAGCTTTATTGATGATTTTTTGTGTTATGTGTGGTGGATAATTATTTTTTGTAAGAATGTCAGTGATGACTGTCCTATTTTTTGTGTGGAATTTTTTGTGGCTTAGATTGAGTACTCTGTTGACAAATGTCTGTGCTGTGTTAATTATTGTTGATGGTGGGTGGTTGGAATAATAATTAATCATGCGGTTTGAGCTGCAAGGTTTACAATACCAATCCGTGATGATTTTGCGGTCTCTAGTTCTGATGAGAAGCATGTCTAGAAATGGTATTTGGATGTCCTTTTCCGTTTCTAGGGTGAATTTGAAATGGTTGTGAGTGCTGTTGAAAGTGTGTAATAATTCATTTATATGTTGTTTCGGGATTGCACAGATGATGTCATCCACATATTTCTTGATGAAAGTGGGTTTGTGGGTGGTGTTGTTAAGAGCCTCGTTAATTATGTGATCAAGTGCGAAATCTACTAGTATTCCCGATAAAGGGTTGCCCATTGCCAGTCCACATTTTTGCTGATATATTTTGTTGTTGTATGAGAAATAATTACAGTCAATGACACAATATTTAATAATTTCTATGAACAGATTTTGATCAATAGGAGTAATGTTTTCTATCAAATGCCATTTTTTGTCAATAATTTGGAGCGCTAGTTTTGTCTCTACATTGGTATATAGAGATACCACGTCTAATGAGATAGGACATCATGGGTTTCTATCTGTAGGTTATCCAGCGAATTTTTTACACTGTTGGAATCTTTTATGTTGATGGGGTTGTCAGTATTGATTTGTTGGAGGATTTTCGTCATGTATTTGGATATTGTGTAGCTGGGATTATTAATCATGGACACAACAGGTCTCATGGGGATGTCGGCTTTGTGAATTTTGGGTAGGCCATATAGTCTGGGGCATGTGGCCGTGTCTGTGCGTAGAAAATATCGTTGAAATTTGTTGATGTATTTTTTATCTGTCAAACTTTGTACTAATCTGTTGTTTTTTCTTTGAAGTGCGGGCGTAGGGTCGTTGTCTAAAAACGTGTATGTGTTTGCGTCCTCGACCATGTTCGTCATTTTAGATTGATAGCATTGTTTACCCATAATGACCGTTTTATTGCCTTTATCAGAATTAACAACGTATAGGCCGGGATTTTCTTTTAGGAATCTTGCTGTGGTTTTGTGACAGTGTGAAAGAAATTTATTGATTTTGCTGTTGGAGTTATCATTAAGGTGGTGTGTTATAGAGTTAGCAATGTTTCTTCGAACCATTTGCCTGTTGTCTATATCTTGGGTGGTGTTAATTGTGTTTTCAGAGGCTGAAATTAGTTCAATAATATTGTTATTGTTCAGTGTGGTGGGCATGTTGAATTTGGGACCTAGTCCTAACGTGATGGTTGCTTCTGGGGGTATAACAACATTAGTCAGGTTTTTTACGCAATTGTCATCAAATAAAAATTCGGTTGTTGTTAATTGTGCGTTGATTAAGGTATCGATCTTGTGTTTTAGTCTTTGGTTTGATCTGTTTGTAATTCTATTAAAACTGTTATGCTGTGAGAGTAAAAATGATTGGGAAATATGATTTGGTATTTTGTTGATTATTAGTTGTTTTTGTTTTGTTAGCAGTTTGTTTAAGTTGTTAACTTTTATGTGGCAGTCCTTGATTTCAATATTTAGCAAGGAAATTTCTGTTTTTGATTTGATGTCGTCTAGCCTTTTACGGAGGAAATGATCATCTACATGGTATGAGATATTTTTGCATCTGTCTTTGCTGTGTTTGGGTATTAGGTGTAAGCTTTTACAGCGAAGTAAAAATATGCGTTGGGATATTTTTTTGGCAAGAACTGTGTTTAAAGTTATGTACCTTGATATGGTGAGTTTTGTATTTGTTCCATATTTCTGTTCCATTTTTTGTAAGAAGCTTGGTGTTGTTGTATTTGTGGTTCTGTGGTTTTGTGTGTGATATCTGTTGTTGTGCATTGTTTGGATATTACTCCAGTGAAAAAGCCGCCTGGGATGCATGTCGTGTTGTTGTGTGTGTTCAGAAGAGCGTGTTGGTTTATGGTGTGTATATTGTTTTTATATCCAGCTGTTCTATTTTGTTGTTGTGTTTGTGTTGTTGGTTGTTCGTGTGTAGTGCGTTTATGATTCGGCTGAAGAATGTGCTGGTGTGAGTGTGTGTGATGTAACCCTTGACTAGAAAAATTGTTGATGTGTGTGTGATGTGATACTAGGTGATGATTGTGTGTAGGTGCAGTGAGTAGGACTACGTCCCAAATTCAACATGCCCACCACACTGAACAATAACAATATTATTGAACTAATTTCAGCCTCTAAAAACACAATTAACATAATCCAAGATGTAGACAACAGACATGGTTCGAAGAAACATTGCTAACTCTATAACACACCACCTTAATGATAACTCCAATAGCAAAATCAATAAATTTCTTTCACACTGTCACAAAACCACAGCAAGATTCCTAAAAGAAAATCCCGACCTATACGGTGTTAATTCTGATAAAGGCAATAAAACGGTCATTATGGGTAAACAATGCTATCAATCTAAAATGACGAACATGGTCGAGGACACAAACACATACACGTTTTTAGACAACGACCCTACGCCCGCACTTCAAAGAAAAAACAACAGATTAGTACAAAGTTTGACAGATAAAAAATACATCAACAAATTTCAACGATATTTTCTACGCACAGACACGGCCACATGCCGCAGACTATATGGCCTACCCAAAATTCACAAAGCCGACATCCCCATGAGACCTGTTGTGTCCATGATTAATAATCCCAGCTACGCAATATCCAAATACATGACGAAAATCCTCCAACAAATCAATACTGACAACCCCATCAACATAAAAGATTCCAACAGTTTAAAAAATTCGCTGGATAACCTACAGATAGCAACCGATGATGTCCTCATTTCATGAGACGTGGTATCTCTATATACCAATGTAGATACAAAACTAGCGCTCCAAATTATTGACAAAAAATGGCATTTGATAGAAAACATTACTCCTATTGATCAAAATCTGTTCATAGAAATTATTAAATATTGTGTCATTGACTGCAATTATTTCTCATACAACAACAAAATGTACCAGCAAAAATGTGGACTGGCAATGGCCAACCCTTTATCGGGAATACTAGCAGATTTCGCACTTGATCACATAATTAACGAGGCTCTTAACAACACCACCCACAAACCCACTTTCATCAAGAAATATGTGGACGACATCATCTGTGCAATCCCGAAACAACATATAAATGAATTATTACACACTTTCAACAGCACTCACAACCATTTCAAATTCACCCTAGAAACGGAAAAGGACAACCAAATACCATTTCTAGACATGCTTCTCATCAGAACTAGAGACCGCAAAATCATCACGGATTGGTATTGTAAACCTTGCAGCTCAAACCGCATGATTAATTATTATTCCAACCACCCACCATCAACAATAATTAACACAGCACAGACATTTGTCAACAGAGTACTCAATCTAAGCCACAAAAAATTCCACACAAAAAATAGGACAGTCATCACTGACATTCTTACAAAAAATAATTATCCACCACACATAACACAAAAAATCATCAATAAAGCTACAAAAAAAAATACAAATACAACATAACATCTAACAATCGAATAACAACACCAACAGTAGAACTAGACAATTCCAACCCTAAGAGGTTCACCTCCATCCCATACATTAGGCCAATATCACATGAAATAAGACGACATATACAGTCCACCAATGACCAGCTCAATATCACGTTCAAACCCACTAACCAACCCAGTAAATTATATACCAAAACCAAAGATATTATATCAACACAAGAAAAAGATAAATTAGTGTACAGGGTTCAATGTGACAATTGCCCGAAATCATACATCGGCCAAACGTCAAAAAAACTAAAAACCCGACTATCTCATAAAAAATATATAGAGAAGCAGACACCCAGTTCTGCGCTGGCAACACACTCTCTAGAGACAGGACACATCTTCAACTTTGATCAGGCTGCCATCATCGACAGAGAAGATAACAAACGAAAAAGAGAAACAAAAGAAGCATGCCACATATACATCAACAGAAAACAACTAGTTAATATCAGATTGGACACAGAAATTATACACAAAGATTATTACACAATACTGAATAGAATAAATAAACACACACATGCACACAACGAAAGAGCAACAAACCAATTAATCCACAACAATACTATACACACAGTCCGACAACCACAAATACTAGCAAACACTACACCGCATCCAACATAGCTGTCACAAGTAGTTCTGTGACATTATCATCACCTCACTCATCTAACTTTTACATTGTTTAATTTAATTTCTTTTCCGTATCGTATTCTGTGTTAATATTTATTAATGTATTTAATTCAGTGTAACTTCCGCGTTTTTCTATGTTTAATTTATTATCGTTGTGTTTTACTCATTCATTTGTTCTCCACAATATTTTATTAAATTAACCATCGAATATTGACTTAATAAGGTATAAATATGTTTGTCCTTTATATATTCTCTATTTTCCGTATATCTCTGTAACCAAATTATAATTAATGAATGTACGTATTGTAATTTTTACAGTCCTCAGAAAAGGACTCACAACAAGAGTCGAAACGTCGGGCCATAACATAAATAAAATGAAAACATAAGAAAGTAGCCTGTGTTTTCACTGATGATCGGAGATCCCCAATAAGTCACCACATTCTTCATGTATCATCCTCCCGATCAGAAACACGAAAACATATATATATATATATATATATATGTCGTACACATTTGACGTAACTCAGCCTTTCACGAAAAGTCTAGACACTTCATGGAAAGTAGGCAAATAATGTAACGGTTTTGACTTAGCCCCTTTTTACATTATGTGTCTGAAATTTATAGTCATTTCACGCGGCGCGTGTATGTGTGTGTGTGAGTGTATATGAGTGTGTATTTGTGTGTGTATGTGTGGTGTGTGGGTATGTGTGTCGCAGGCTTGGGTGCGACCTCCCCATCCACCACACATCTCCCGCTACTAGTATTTGGTTATATAGGGTGGTATTACAGTATCGGCGTAAACGCTTCTAGCAATTGATGAAATGACTAAAAATTTCAGACACATAATATAAAAAGGGGCTAAGTCAAAACCGTTACATTATTTGCCTACTTTCCATGAAGTGTCTAGACTTTTCGTGAAATGCTGAGTTACGTCAAATGTCTACGACATATATAACAAACAGTATAATTCCAACCAAACTGGGGAATCATATAATCGTAATGGAATTTATAAATGGTTGTCTTTGCTAAGTCTAAGATGCACATGGATATGTAGATTGGTTTATTGAAATATATTTCTGATTTGTTTAGTTCAATGGCTACCAAGTTCTCATTAAAAATTACTGAGGATTTGAGCTCTGATTTAGAGATTAGGGCTTCAGCTCCAAATCTATCTAACCATTTCGTCACCAATTTGACAATGTTGTGCTTTCGAACGTTTTCCATAGTCTTTCCGAACACAGCGGTGTTCATGAGCCTCTTGTGTGTTTAAATCAATATATGATTTTAACCACTGGGATTGGTTAAACTGGACGATTCTATGAATTTTTGAATTTAAGTAAGCTTTAATCCATAAAGAAGAACCAGTTGTAAATTACGATAATGAATTACATATTTGCGTTTATTGTGGAGAGTGGCCATTAGTTTTTTCTGTTTTGAATTGGGGGCGCTGCAATGCTCTGGACAGAACGGTAGATCCTTATGAAGATCATGAAGCTCGTGAGGATATTTCAAATCCACCTGTAAAATATAGCCTGTGGGGGAATCATCCGCCACATCTTCAACCTTAACATTGTTTGCGTTATCTAGCCACTTGAAGCTACCATATGATAGGGATTGAGACATGGCCCAGCCATATTGGTTATTTATATCATAACATTGCAAGAATTTTGTTGATATATTTAAATCACAGTCAGCCATATAATATTTATTATTTGCTTTGGAGTAACTGACTGGAATTGTGTGATTATCCGTTAAATTAATATTACACCCCTCGTGTGTTGGAGCCAGTAAGGTGACAGTGATCACGTACCTTTTTGTCCTCATGCACAAACAGTTTTTCCAAAAATATGACAGACTGTGGCTCTGTTATAATTCTCTTGCTTATAAGCGTTAAGTTGGTTCACTAGTAGAGGGCAAAGCAAAATTGTTTTAAGTCCTCAGAAAATTTACGTTATTCACCCGTAAACCACATAATGCAGTCCTCACCACGATGACATTTATAAAAAGATAACTTTTGGTTATATGTACATATCACAAAATTGCGAATACTACAGGGAACATGCATTTGGTATTTGTTCTTATCACTACATTCTATTAACAGACATTCTAAGTCAGCATATATAGTGAAGGGTACTTCTATCTTATTCCTAAAATTCTTAAAAGCTAACTCATTCTGGCCCACTGCTGGCAATCGAATTCCGCAATCATTCAACTTCCTGCAGTCCTCCATGTGCTGTTCTAATGCAGTAGCGTATAAAAGTAGTGAAGACATCGGTCGCAGAAATAGTTCTTTCCCTTATGACAACTAAGTTGCGATAATAAAAGCCGCGATAAATTCTTAATTCTGTTGAGCTCATAATCCGATTTTTCTTTCTCCCCAACATCTTCGGCAAACTAGATGTTATGGATCATTAGTAGGTTTACATGCTTCTCCTTCTTCTCCTTAGTTAAACAAATGGGTAGAATTTTATAGATTTTTTTGTCCCTTTTACCACTATTTTCCAAAATATATACGTTAATTGAAAGATTGTTTTGTTTCTCAAACCGGGGAATCTGCTTAACAATCATTGGGAACTGAATACCAGTCAAGTTCAAAACGGTATTGTAATGAGGGTACTTTATTACATGTTAAGGATCCTTCTTTGTCGGATGTAGGGCCAATATTACTGCCCAAGCGAAACAAGCATCATCATCATTTCGAACGTTTATACAGGTTTCTTTTTGTTTTATTTCTGCAGGCAGCTCTATGTATGAGGATCCCAGTTGTGGTGTAAACTTATTGATATTGACCACTAAGTTTATAATTGCAGTTAAAGACCACCCACTATCTTTTTCTTGGAACTCCTCAAGATCTTTTATAATCAAATTCTGAACATTTTCCTTGAACCACGTACGAAAGTCTGTGTTATTGTAAATGGGTGCGCTTTTTATATTTAGGTATTTAAGCTCAAATACTTCGTCACCCACTTTCACAATTTTAACTTCACCGCAAAACACGGCATTAACTTTAAGAGCCACTTACTTTTTCAAGGCGTTGTTGATACTACGACGAAACAAATCACTGCAATATTCCAAAAATATTGATGGTTCTTTATGTGTTAAATTGGCTATTGCTCCAGTTCGCAAACGATTCTGGAACGCCGACTGGACATCTGCCCATTTAACCCGGCTGCTTATATAGTTTGCTCTATTTGGGTTGGGGGTTTTATAACCACCGCCAACCAACCTGAGCTGCTTCATTTGCGATCGAAATGTACTTAAAGCGCATATGCCGTTGGTCAGAAAATTTTATTCACCAAGAGTTGTCGTCGTATTCAGTGCAACCCTTAATTTGCTTATTCTCAAACCTTATTGCTTTATTGCACCCTCCAACAAGTCAGGGTGCTCTTTAGCGTTGTGAATTGCCAATTCGGCTTCTTTAATTAGAATATTCACATTAAGCGCCATTTCTGCCAGTTTTGTTGTTTGCTTTTAATATCACTTTAGCACTTTGCCGGCGTATTTCCTCTTTAATATTTAGTGTGAAGCTTCTAGCTCTTTGACGTGTTTTCGTTAGAACAATGTTTCCAACTCGAGTGTTTGTCAATGAATGGGTGTAAATATTAAACGCGACTGTTTATATAATAATCGCCAGAAAATTGAATAGCTGATGAAACCCAAATTTTAGAGTTTCTCTAAATTGGCGAATCGCTCTGTTTTATTAATGTAAAAATTTTAAAATTATTATTCTCAATTTACTATATTTAAAATATGACTTTACTGGTTTAGTTATTAGTCCTCAATTGGCGATATGGAACTATGAAAGATACACGAAAAACTCCGTTTTATATACAGTTTTGATCGGTCACATACACAAAAACTTTCTACCGCGTTACATGTTTTTGTAGTCACTGAGTATTAACATCATAAAAATTTAAAATATTTCAATACCTTAATCTCCCCAGCTGGTGTCTGTTAACCATCACTTTATTATACTCGACATATGTGAAAGGAGAAGTTAGCAACAATGTTGTATTTAATGTTTAGTACTTTCTCAGCAGTGAAAGTAAAAACAAAAACTAGCTATTTGAACATACTTATTACTTTGTATGTTGGGCTATAAGAGAGGAGGCTGAGGTATATAAAAGGTGACCAAAAACTACGTCGTTTTGTTGAAAGTGAACTTTATAGGCAAAAGTTGTGTTGATCGGGAAATCTTGTGCCGCTTTTAATATAGTCGTTTTTGAGAAAATTTACTGTTCACTCTATATATACATAAAACATTTTTGGAAAGCGAGCTACTATATGTAACTCAAACTATCAATTAATAGTTACAAATATAAAAATATTGTAAATAAAATAATGTTTATAAAGTGTTTAAATCTATGATTTATTTTAAAACCCTAATATAACAAGCTCATCTACATATCTGAAGTTTTCCAAAACATCTAAAAACTGTTGCAAGTTTGTTAAATTATTGGTGGGCCATTTAAAAATAAAGCGGATTAAAACTATAACCAAGAGCATTCAATGTGATATACAGACAGATATTATAAAAAGTCTACCGGCAAGTAGTCATAAATTTTACAAATAGGTACCTACATATAATGTTTTCCTCGAAATTTAACAATTTTTCTGTAATAAATAGGACTTTCAATGTTTTAAACTGATTTTTGGAAATACTGAAAACATTATGAGTTTCTACTAACTGATTTCCTGGTTTTATTTTATTTGATAATCAGTTGGTAGGTAGCTGATATGTTGTACATATTGTTATATTAGCATACTTTGAATATTTGGTTCAATAAACTTTTCCGGTTTCCTCCAAAGATAATACTTATCTATCTGAATTGTGAATAAGAACCAGGCGAGTGGTTTTACGTCCAGAATGTATTTTACATGCTTACTAACTACTTTTCTTAGCGTAGAAGCATTATGAAGATTTCGAAATATTTCGCAATATTGAACTTAAATGACAACATCTGTGAGTTAAGTAGCGCACATATATTTACATTTAAGGAAAATAGGCAATGTCCAACCTAAAACATAAGTTTTTAGATATGTCAAGGTAACAAGGTCATTAGAATTTTCCTTGGTTGAAGAAATGTCCAAAGCAATTTTACCTCGAGATTGATGAAAGAAAACTTTCATTCATAAAATTCCTAACGATTTGCTACCCGATTTTAAAAATTCTCAATACCAATAAGATTCTTTTAAGCTCTTTATGTTTTGAAAATTATGTATTATATATTGAACAAATTGCAAACAAATAATGCACCCTCATTTCCCTTAAACTATGTAAACTTATTCCATGATCTGAATATCTTAGTATTTTTTATAAAAGCACATCACGTTAATTAATAACAGAACCTTTAAATTCCTCATACAATGCTTCTCCGCCCAGGTTTTAGTATGTTTTTCAGTTCACACTCCATATTTTGATTTAATTAATTTTTTGCAACAAACTCTTCTGAAATGTTTACAATTGTATGGTCAAAATTACTCTCTTGACTTTCTACATATCTACATATGTAGTGGAAGCTGAAGCTATTTACGCAAGCAAATAAAGGCTATGAAGAGTGAAAATTGCTCTATGTGAATTTGCATGTTTAGTCACAACATTTTCCATTCGCTTCAAGAAAATTCTGTTTCGGATTCTCAATCCAATATTTTTATAAAGATTATAAACACGATTTTACGTATACTATACTTGCTCTTGGACTTTTTGTAAAATACATTATTTTACGAATTTTGAAATATTTGAGTTTTTTTTAATTTTTGTGGTTTTATGATTTGGCAATTTATTTTCGCAATTTTACTAATTTTTATTTTTAACCTACACGATGCTGCAGCGTGCAATTTAAACCCTGGTGGATGAGATAAATTTATCATTTTTTGAGGGGACCGACAACTGCAGTAGGATTTGTTCTATATCTTTTCCTGTTAAATGCATATAAAATAATCAAATTCAAAGCATCGGTTCATTCAATAAATTAATATGGCCCAACTTTTCGCTTTCAGCTCACAGGTCTAGTTTACTAAATTACTGTTTACATGCCGACAATTTTTTTTCATTTGCTTGGAAACTGCTTTGTTTGTATTTAAACCTTCCTACCTTTCTACACATATAACTAAAGATTATTGATCACCAGTTCCTTTGCATGCTAGCAATACCATCGCAATTTGTTCTATTATGCAAATTTAATTGGGTGAACGAAGTGGTTCTAAATGTAGAGTACGCTCCGTATAATTTAAACGGCGTCCTGTTAGCCTTCACAATGCATTTATTTTTATTCTTGTTTTGGGGTTTAATAGAAAACAACAATTGCTTACAGCGGCAACGAAGAAGCCAAAGTGATTAATATTTAATAATTAAAACTGTAGATCAGGTTTTGCGTCATGAAAATTATACATGTTGAGTAAAGTTTGCGATTACCTATAATGGTTTCTGATTACCTGGTTATCTGTTTTGCGTTTAGCTTGTTCATTGTAGTATATATTTCTAATCAAATACAATTTTCTATTTTTGCATACTTATGATTCAGGTGCCTGTGTGTGTGTGTGTGTGTGTGTGTGTGCGCGCGTGTGTGTTGCATGTTGCAGTGCGAGGAACGCTCCTCCAATGACGTCACACCACTCATCATGTGTGGGAGTGAGACAGAGACGGATGATGCGTGCGAGCGAGATAGCTGCAAAAGTAAATTAGGACCTCTATAAGATTTTGTATCCGGACCTGTACAGCTATACTACTGCCGGAAATCTGGTTAAAAAAAGGGATGGCTCGACTAGATTTATGCGCCGATTACAGGCGGCTGGATGAGGTCACCAAAAAGATTCGTATCCACTACCACGTATCGATCTGACACTGGATGCACTGGCCGGTTCATCTTGGTTTTCGATACTAGATTTACAGTCGGGCTATTGGCAAGTAGAAGTGGCAGAAGATGACCGTGAAAAACCGCGTTCACTATAAGCAGTGGATTGTGGGAACTTTCAGTTATGCCATTTGGACTAACCAATGCCCCTGCAACCTTTCAGAGACTCATGGAAATAATACTATAAAAGATTCCACATAAGGCGTGCCTAGTATATTTAGAGGATGTTCTCGTACATGGCCCCACGTTCGAACAAATGGTAGAAAATCTCCGCCTCGTTTTACCCGATTAAGGGTAGCAAATCTAAAAGTTTCACCGAAGAAATCTCAGTTGTGTCAGAGAGAGGTTAAGTTCCTAGGACACGTCATCAGTTACTCTGGATTATCAACGAACCCCAACAGAACGAAGGCTGTCAAGGGTTGGCCCAAACCGGGGCTCGAAGAAAAAAACACCATCACTATTCGTCTAGCTAACGCGCAAGAGGATATAGCTCAACACCAGGAGGATTTCCTCACATTACGACACATTCGGAGTTGGCTGTCTACGGGTCAGCGCCCAGATAACGACAGCATCAAAGACCTTAGTACAGACATTAAAGAGTTTTGGTAAATGTGGTCTGTACTGAAAGTAAAAACTAACATCGTCGTCCGACTAATCAGTCAAGGAACCGAATCTATAAAGCAAATCCTGGTCCCAAGATCTCTTCGAAAGCTTGTCCTCAATCAGGTACACGATTTTGTAGGTGGTGGACACTTCGGCATTGACAAGACTTTAGGTAAGCTTCGACAGAAATATTATTGGGTGGGTAGCAGGACTGATGTAAAGGATTGGTGTTCTGGGGCCGGATTCTGTAGCACGGAGAATTTGGGAATTTGGGAGATGAGAATTGCTTTTTCTTAGAATTCTTAATTCCCTAATTCTCCATACCCAATTCGCTAACATGGTTGGAGAATTAGGGAAAACGTAAGAAATGTGAAAAAATGCGAATCTCCTGGGACGATTAAGGGTATCAAATTTTGTTGTAGAGGGTTGGATTTTTTTTCATATGTGAGGTACATCTGCCTATTACCTTCCACTGTCGAAATAAATTTAAATTTCTTTGTTGTTGGGGTAGTTTTTGAGGGATGTAGGAGGGTAGGTTTTCTCGAGTTTTTCCGGGATAACGAGAGAATGGAGAGTAGAAGGAGAATGTATGTGGTATCAAAAAAAATGGGAGCTCAGCGCGAACAAGATAGGTTTAGTAAAAGGGGCGGGGAGAGTGCGGGGTAGAAATGGGAGCTGATTAATGGAAATTAAAAAAAAATTAAGACAATATCAGGAGCTGCAATAATTCGCAGGGGTAAGCTCAGGATCTCTAAGCCCAATAAAAAAAAAGTAAGAATTCACTTTGGTAATTAGCCATGCATGGGCATTATAGGCTATATTTTATTTCGATTAACGGTAATTTGCAGATTTGAGCGGCCTCGGCGGTAAATTTTGCTATCGAAATATTCACGGGCGCCTAACTCTATGTGGGAGAGCTGTAGAGTATTCGAATTTTTTTGATAGATTAAGGGTTTAGAGTACAAAAATATAGGTGAATAATTTTTGAGGCAGGGTGTTTTGGGGGTTGGGGGTCGTACCACCCCTCATAGGGGGTTGCTCACACTACGTCATGTTTGGTACCAAATTAAAGAGGGAGGAGAGGGTAATCGAGTGGTGTAGTTTGTCTTTGATCGTTTTAACGTGATAGCTGACTTTTGACCGCCGAAAAACTATTTTTTTACACTACGGTCATATACACCCCAGTTTCCATATTTTGCATATATTTCTTCCGTTCTTTGTTTCACATCCATTAGTACTCCGTTGTGAACATTTTTGTCATGGGAAGTAAATTTCCAGGATTTACAAGTTCTCCGCAATGATGAAATGAAATGTGTCAATTTTTGTACCAAAACCGGCCAATTTTTCACCTTAAAAAGGACTGCTACATTTCTTTTACAGTTATTTCTAAAACGGTTTATCGGATTCAAAAATTGTTTACATATTTAATTAGGGGACAAAATGTAGATGCGATTTCATCCTTTGACCCATTCATGACTGGAACAACTTTTTCTTTTCTTTTAATCAGTTCAGTAAGATTGTAAATTATGCGCAATACAAATAATTTGCGATGCAAAAGGTCTATGTTTTCAGATCCGTTCTGATATTTAAAAATATGTTCGCGTTTGCCGCATTTAATACAATCACATTGTGTCTAGTATATAACATGCATTACAATTCTGCTTTTTGCTATTATTAAGTTTACATTGTGTACAACCGAATCAGATTTGTCTTGATATCGTTTATTTTGAGTGCTTTCACAATCAAAAAATATGAAGAGAAAATTTTTTGTAAACTTTTATAAAACACAAGTGATCTTCTGGAACGTATTTAAAACAATTTGTGCAGAAACTCACCAAAAATGTGAATTTCCTGCCGTTTAGAATAATCGACTTACCACAATGTTTATAAACTTGTAAAGTTTTACAAATAGTTTCTTTATTCAATATATTTTTTAAGTGATTATTGTAACACACGGTACCCCTAAAAGGATCTTTCAAATTTATTACTTCTTGCATAAATAAACACGGGGAAGATAAATAACAATATGTATACTGCATTTCACATTTGTGGTAAAACTTTTGATCATATAAATTATCAAAACAAACACAAAAATAGTTTTTATTAAAAAACCCTGTCGGAGATTTAATAACGTAAAAATGGTTTTCCGCTTCAGAAAAATAAAGATAAATTTTCTTATTCCGCTCGAATTGTGTTGGTCCCTGAAAAAGTGTATTTCTGTTTAACGAATTAAAGACCGCAATTTGAAAATCTTTTGTTTTTGAAATTTATATATATGTGATAAGAAACATCCTTTATTTTCCGTTACTTGAACTAAAGCATTCTTGCACAACGCTTTTGAAAGGCTAAGAAGTTTGTTTTCAAACTTTTGTGAGCATTTTTTTTTTGTAGAATTATACATTTTGATATTTCTATTGAATAACACAAGCATTTTGGAAGACACAAAAAACCGCTTTGACTAACATTTGTCAGACTTTTTTGTTTCTCAAGTAAACTGTTTCATTCTCCATGCTACTAAATTTTCCTCCGCCGTATGGAAAATTCACTATATTGGCTTCGACCTGCAATATATCATCCAAAAAAAATACGGATTTTGACTGATTAACATCAGAAATTAGATTTACGATCAATTTACCGTTAACATTAGCCACCGGTCTCATGCTAACCCATATCGGTTTAACTTCTGGATTATTTGGCAATGAAAGTGACAATGCTACATGACTTCCCTCATTGCTGTTTAGAACTAATTCCTTAATCATTTCAGAAAAGGCTCTTTCCATCCATTCAATTAAATTATCAATGTCTTCAGTGAGGAATCTTGCAGTTGAAAAGTCATCTTTGCACTATTTCACTGAATTCGATACTAGAAGAACGAATTGCCACGTCACCCGTATGCCCTAATACGTTGGTATTGACACTAGACTCATAAATATCCACTACCTTGGAACTGTGTGTTTTATTTTGACGGGATAAAATACTTACATTTTCTAAGGTAGAAAGATCTTCTTGAAGTGAAGGGTTTTGGAAGCAGTCCATATTAGAAAACGCATATTTAAAAATAACTTGTGCTATTTTAAAATATCTTTTGTTGTTAAAGCAACATTATTTTCAAACATTTGGTTTAACGCGGATCTTAAAAAACATGAAAAAAACTCTTCACCCTTTTCTACAACTAGTTCTAAAATATTTCAAAATTTATCTGATAACATGACGCCGTTAGTTTGATGATTTCTTTAAGCTGGTGATCCTGCTGAGAAGGTGCTGTAACAAAAACAATATTAAAAACTAGCACTTTAATTCACTTCTTAAAGATTGCCTCTTACCTTTAGTTTTGCTTTTTTTTTCTCTGCGCACTAAACACGATTAATATAACAACACATGAGTTTCTGACCAACACAATAAAAGTTCGCTTTCAATAAAAATGGCGGTATTTTCGTCGGCCTTTCATATACACTAGTCTCCTCTGTTTAAGTTCATGTCTTACTTAAAACGTAGTAAAAATCCAATCCTTTTGAGTTTTTATTTTTACTTTCAGCGTTGAGAAAGTATTAACTACTGAATGCAACATTATTGCTATCTTCTGTTTTTGCTCATGTTGAGCAGAAGTGTGTTAATGAATACCCAGAAGGATAACTGGAACCAAGTGGTAGAGGTAGGTATAATTTTTGTAGGATGGGAATGACTTTAGTAAAACAACCGAAAAGGTATTAATTTTATATACAGGGTGATTCAGACCAAGATACCTTCCGGTATACCACGTGATTCCTTGAGGTAAGATGATCAAAAAATTGCTCCACATACCCCCCCTTAGAAACATTCCTCTAGGAGTTGTGGCCAGTTGAAGATTTCACCAATATTCGTGAGAATAAATGAGTATAAGTTTTGAACCACCCTATAGATTTTGATTATTGTTACCTTTTTAAATAGCCAAGAATAGTAGCTATTGAAAAGGATATAACTCTGTATTTTTTAATTAAGCATCTTTAAATTATTCTCAAATATTTCCAAAACATTGATTTTTTTACACACATATTTCATAAATACCGTTATTTATTTCAAAAACTTTTGTGTGTAAAAAAATCGAAAATCGAAATCAATGTTTTAGAAATATTTGGGAATAATTTAAAGATGCTTAATTTAAAAAATACAGAGTAATACACTTTTCGACAGCTACCATTCTTGGCTATTTAATAAGCCAACAATAACCAAAATCTATAGGGTGGTTCAAAACTTATCATTTATTCTCACGAATATTGGCGAAATCTTCAACTGGCCACAACTGCTAAAGGAAGGTTTCTAAGGGGAGGTATGTGGAACAATTTTTTGATCATCTTACCTCAAGGAATCGCATGGTATACCGGAAGGTATCTAGATCTGAATCACCCTGTATGTGAATTTATCAATTTATGTATTTATTGATATTTACACTTATTTGATTTATTTACTTATTAATATTTTCTATAACTTTATTCACTTATTTGTTCTATTCCCGGATACTAAATCAATTACTCTCTGTTTAATAACTCGCTCGTCCCGATGTACCTTACGTCTATATTCAATCGCTTGTCTTCAATCACTCGCCTTCAGTTCTTTCAAAACCTTTCGTCATGTTTTCGCACTGACCTATTTCATATTGTAGGTTCAGCGGAATTAGCGTATTTTTAGGAATTTAAAGTTGATCAGCTATTGCGAAAGTAAATACTCGATATCTTATAGGTCGATACCCTAAAGAATTCAATTGCCTCGCAATTGCTTTTCTGGGTTATATATTTTGCAATAACTGAACAGCACTTAACGGTAACCACTTTTACATTAGATTCCTCGACCCCTTTGAAGCGATGGCTATAAGCCTTCGTTAGGGTATGAACTTTGGGGTTGTATTATATGTAGTGGTTCGTTATTAGAAGTGACGAAAATATGTAGAAACCAAAAACAGAAACAATAGGTTTTGAAAATACCTGAAGACGAAATCTTTAACTAAGAAAGAGTTTCTTTTGCTTCTATAACGGAAATAAATTCATAATATACAACTTGCTTTTAGATATACATTCATAAATTTATATGTATATATATATACAATTTGTATTATTTTATCATATTAGCGTATTATTTTCATTATGTAGTTGTAACACATGGGTCACTTCACATTTAATATATAAGTTCTAATTACTTTTTCTGTTTTTCAATTTTTGATTTTTTTCCTGCCTTTTCTGTATCATTTTATTTTAGTTTTTATATAATTTTTTTTTCTCCTATTCTTCTAGCTCATATTCTAATAGAAACATTTTGGTATAAAAAGAACTATGATCGACGAAACTAATACACGTTTTTTTTGTTACAAATATAAGACATAAGAAATTACGTAATATAATTTGTATGTAGCTATTATTTATAATCTTTCTCGAAATCCTGTCGATTTACTTTACTCACATATCCGAGTAGTATAAAGGATTAACAATTTATATACATATACATATTTTTAATATGTGTTTTATATATGTATTAATTTTTAAATTTATAATTCGTATAGTTGCTCCAGTATAACTTTATTATTACTTTATAGTATACCCCAAATATTTATTTATACATATTTACGTTTATTATATATTATTACAACACTTTATAAAAATTTATGAATTGCTAAAAAAAAAATTCAATTAATTAATTAAACTTACGCTTTTGCATTTAAAATTTTGAACAAATAATTAATTTCTTTTGTCGTAAATAACAAAATATCCACTCTTTTTTTATTAAATTATTTTAAAGTCAGTAATATTAGTCTTTTCTCCCACACGACAAAATTTCAAAGTACTGGTAGTTAATGGTATCGATGGTGTCTTGATTTCGTATTTGTTTTATTTTCAATTTCTGGAGTTTTATCGTTTTGCTGTATTTTGACTAAGTTATTAGTTTTGAAAATTTTTCTTATTCATACTGAGAAACCTGCTTGGTAAATGGCTATTTGATCTACCAAGCCTTGCTAATTTTATTATTAACAATATTGACAGTATGGCAAGGAGACAAATCGAAACTCCGAAGACAAGTGAATGACTCCTTTCGTTTTGCCTTTGCGATCGTAAAGCCCGGTCTTTTTCTACTTGTTCTACCTTTAACTGGAAGTTTTTTAGTTTATTTTTTTTTGTACTTCGTGGTAGGTGGAGTGCGATTGGTGGTTTGTTAACTGCAATTTCATTTCGGCCGTGAAAATTGGATTTTTTTGTTTAAACAATTCATATGTCTAATTCGAAATCAATTTTCGGTATAAACTCAATCGATTCTATTGAGACATTTCGAACAAAGATGTTAGTAGTTGTCAGAAGTACATTCCCGATTTTCATAATATATTTCGGTTTTAGATTCAGTATAACTTTACCTACTAACTTTATGATTGTTCTGAAATCTTCACGCTCAATAGTCGCAGTAATTTCTTTTACTATTAAATAAAGCCAAGATATTTGTATGACCATTTTGATAAGTGAGTCGTGTTCTTGGAGTATATGAGAAATAGTGCATGCTTGGTTAGCTTCTGGCCAATCCTTGTAAAGTAATATAAGTCAATGATCATCAGGTGCAGTATTGATGGGGAGCATAAAATGGCAGGCTAATAAGATTTTTCTTGATAATACCAAGGGTAACCTTCTTACAGATTTTTAGTTGAAATTCGACTAGCAGAATAAAGTAATTTGCGCCGTTATCTGTAAGTAAGTAATCCTCTGTTATCTTATAATGCACTGAAACATTTCCCGTGCTAATAATGGAAATAGGATACGCTTTTTTAAGAGAAAGCCACTCTTTTTGGAATAGTGGTGTTATAGCTTTGCATATTAATTTCTGCTCGTCAAAAAAGCTTTCCAATGTAGTCAACTGCTGTAACAAGAACGGGGTTTGAAGTGTCTCACTAAGTCGATTAGTTGTAGGAAGATTTTCCTTAGCTCCGCAAGTTGAGCGTAACTAAGCACTAAGGGGTTTAACTGTTTGCTGCTTATGCTACTAAGAATGATATAATGATTTTCAATTTGCCGCTCAATTTCTTGCAGTTGAATGATAATATTCATTGTGGTTTCATCCAAAGAAAGTTGCCATTTTATGAATGAAATCTCTGAAAGTATTTTTGCTATTGTTTTATTAAAGAGATTTAGCATGGTCATTGTTTGGTTTTTAATTTCTTACAAGTCCCTGTTGAATTTTTCAAAAGCTTCATTATTGTCTTCGTAATTTGCTTTTATTACGCTAACTTACTCTTTTATTAAACCTAAAATTTGCTTATTATCCTCTTATAAATTGTCTAGCCTAGAGTAAATCTCTTTCGCATCCTTTTGATCCATCATTCCGAAGAGGAAATTAGCAAACGACCTTACACCATCGAATAATGAACGCCGCTGTTTATTTCTAGGTTTCATTTCTATTTTACTTGTGCTAGTCTTATTTTACCTGGTATATATTGTACATTTTTTATGTCTCGTTTCCAGGTTTGATTTATGCCTAAAACTATATATTGATTGCAAATTATTACCACAATACTTTCACTTCAATCCAAGTATTCCTCCGACACCGAAACTCCTGACAAATTGACTGCAGTGAGAATGGTTCACTGGTCCTTGTATAGGAGCGCAGCTTCTTCAAAAATAATAACTGTATTGTTTGCCTGGGTTCGGGTAAATGGAACCTCTACTCTAAATAAGAGGAGCGCTCCCAATACAAAGATAGGAAGTATTTGCATTTTCAATTAATACCTGATAGGGAATAAAAATCGTAAATTCAGTAATATGAAAAAATTATGTTTTTGTTAACGTACATTGTACATATTCAGGGTATTTGCGTAGGCTAAGTTAATTTTATTTTTGGAATTTCTTTAATCGATTAGCATGAACAATTTTCACCTTCCAACCTATCTGAATTTTTAAATTCACTGGAGAGGTTATTTCCTTTACCTCATATGGTCCGATCCATATCGGTGATAACTTATCCTTTCTGGCTTTAGTTTTCAAAAGGACCACATCACCTATAAGAATGATTCCTCATGGATTGTACTATCATAATATTTCTTATTAACCACTTTACTATTTATAAAATTTTTTCTAGCAATATTATGGGATTGTTGAATTTTGTTTCGACGAATATAGAAGTAATTTTCGTGGTCATATATTGGTTCGGGCTTGCGCTTAATATTTGTTGGTTACTCAGGCGTTAACCGAAAGAGACAATCCATTGGTGTTAAGCGTGTCTAGGAATGTTTAGTATTGTTGTGTACATGGATAGCCTCTCTTAGCCATTCATACCAAGTATGAGGGCTCCCACTAACGAAGTCTCTTAAGTATTCCCCTAATGGTCGATGGGATCTTTCCAAAGCACCATTCGGTTGAGGGTGATACACAGAAGTGTTGAGTTTTTGAATTTTCAGGAATTTAAATAAACGCTTAAATAAGTCACTTATGAAATGAGTGCCTTCATCAGTTACTAATTTCTTCGGTAAACTTCATAAAACGTTTTCGTCACAGTGGCTGCTTCTCCATTGGGTATAGCGTAGCAATCCATAAACCTTGTTGGATCATCCTCAATTGTAAGTATGTACTTATTTATTTGGATGGCCATAGGAAGTGGACCTACTATATCGAGATAAACTTTATGAAGAGGCCTTTTTGCTGTATCCGGCATTACCATTGACATTCGAATTTGCTTACTATGTTTATTTTTTTGACATTTAGGACTACATCCTTCAATATATTCTTCCACCTGTATTGTCCTCGAATGCGATGATATGTCCGTGCAATGCCTTGGTGACTACCCAATGAGCTCATATGAAATGCTTTTAATATCTTATTGATATCTTTTCCATCCGTAATAATCTGATACTGAGTAGCGTTTTCTCCTGAAGTAGATAAATCATCTTGATATTCTGTTCCTTAGCTTAAAACCGAATCTTCTTAGCTGGTCATTTCTTCTTGATTTAGTTTTTCGATGTCTTTCTATGTTTCTGATTTCTTGCTTTGAGATCTGGTGGTGACTAGTAGAAAATTTTCTTCCTGAGGTATGCGGCTTAATGCTTGGAACAGAATGCATCGCAGCCACCCCGCATAAATGCCGCGATGAAGTGTCATAATCGTAGCCACCAACCTGCTGAACACAAGGGTAATTGTTGACTGCGTCAAGGTGACACTTCAAATAGTTGTCACAACAATTAATTGATTTTTAACTATTTAATTAATTTTTATAACTATGGACGATATGGAAGTTTGCATCATGATGTTCATGATAATGTTGTGTTATATTGTGATACAACGCTCGAACAAAATCCCTAGACGATGGTGGGTTAGAGAAGCAAACTTGACGAGGGAGATTGATGACTACTTTAAAACGTGCTATCAAGGAATTAAAAATAATGACCCGGAACGATTTTTCAAACACACCAGGATGACAAGACCAGTGTATGACCTCTTACTAAACTTATTAACAGAGGACCTGGCAAAGAAATCTATACGATCACCAATTGATCCTGAGTGTAGATTAGCAGTCACGCTTTCGTAAGTAACATAAAAGTCTAGAATAAAGTCATAATCCTACTGAAACTGTTGTAGGTATCTTTCTCAGGGAGTCTCTCAACAATTTCTAGCGTGGAGTTACAAAATGGGGAAATCCACTGTAAGAGATATAATTCTAGAAACCTGCGATGTTCTGTGGAATCTTTTATCCCCAATTTATGTGAACCAATTAATCAATCAAGATTATAAAGATATAATGAAGGATTTCCAAAACATTTGGGATATGCCCAAATGCATAGGTGCTCTAGATGGGAAGCACATTCATATCAAACGTCCCCCCAAAAGCGGATCAAATTTTTATAACTACAGAAATAGATTCAGCATTGTAGTGTTGGTAGGTTGTGATGCTCGATATTGTTTTACAGTCATAGATATTGGTGCGTACGGTAGCCAGAGCGATGGTGGTAAGAAGCTGAGCTTAAACAAGTTTGAAGTAAAACGTAAACATATTATTTACAATTTGGAAAATTACTTCTAGAGGATAAATTGCCTTTGCCAGCGAATTCTATTCTCCCTAACTCGGATATAATATTTCCTCCATATTTTGTTGCAGATCCGGCATTTCCTCTCAAAAGGAATATTATGCGCCCTTATTCTGGAAAGTGTTTAGAAAATCGAAAGAGAATTTTCAATTATAGGATTTCTAGGGCTCGTGTAGTGATTGAAAATGCGTTCGGAATTTTTGCTGCCAGATGGAGAGTGCTTCAAACAAATATGCAATGCCTTCCAAAAAACGCAGAAAAAAATTGTTCTTGCGGCTGTTGTTTTACACAACTTTATTATGCTCAATAAATTAAGTACAGCTTACAACCCACCACGTTTTGCTGACTGGGAAGATGGGGAAGGCAATCTACACCCGGAGAATGGCGGAAGGAAGTAAACCAAACTTTCGAAAAAATAAAAATTGGCTCGAACAACGCAAGCAGAAGAAAGAGGGAGCCATTGAAAGGCAAAACAAGGTAAAATGAAGCTGTCTTTTTAGCACGAACAACACACCAACAAATATTTTACATAATTTTCAAAATAATAATAAAAAAACATTTGTGTGATTTAATAATTTATTTCTTGCAGTTGCACATCTGCTAAATATTTTATTATTTCTGCTTTTGCCCTTTTTTGGTTTTGCGCGTTTAATGTGGAAATAATAGCTGACACCGATTGCCCAAACTCATCATTGGGTTCTGGGGGTGACTGTGGCACAGTGCTCTTCGGATTCGCCCTTGCCAGATAGTCTTTGAAGACACCCATTGTCTGGAAGAGCTCATTGTTAAGGTCCTCCTATTTCACTTTCATTCTTTTTCCTGCTCTGTCATAATATGAAAAACTTTGTTCACTATCTACAGCATCAATCGAAGTGGATGAATCCAGAGCGGGGTCTACTTCCGAAGAACCTGTGAAGGTTTCATCAAGAGACAGATCAATGGTTTCGTCGGTAACTTCTGAAAAATTTCTCTCCCTCTGGAATTTGTTTTAAATATATAATTATTAGCAATCAAAATTTATATTTCTATAATTACTTCCTAGGCTTTATGTGCTCCTTAGGAATAATAGGGAAACGTAATGCTCCCACTCTCCCACCTTAACTGCCGCACACCTGACGGTAAGTCTTTGCTGTTGGCCTCCCTCGAAAATCTTTGCCGTAGAGATTTCCACCGACTTGGCAGTCTTCAGCTGTATGTTAATATTTATTAAATTTAGAAAATACCCATGTATTAAGCAAAACTTCTACCTGTTGAAGACAAGCATGTCGCAATCTCGTCCCAGATTCTTAATTTCGCCTTTATATTTTTATACTCCCCCGAAGATTTTGCGTATAGCACGGGGTATTTCTTTACCGCCAGGATTAATTTTTCCTCGAAACTCATTTTCCGAGCAAAATTTAAAAGATAACAGAAAAATCAATCAAACAGGAACTTAATCAGCTGGCAGTCTGACATATATCAACACAGGCTAATTGCTTCAAAAGTTGAAAGTTAGTCAACTTCTGCGTTATGGCTGCGTTGGCTACAATCATTACGGTCACTTAATGGTATTGCCTGCATGGTGGCTGCGACCATTCTGTTCCAAGGGTAAGGCGTCCGCGTTAAAGTTTTTTCGACCTGGCTTGTACTTGATTTCGTGGTCGTATTCCGAAAGCATATTGTGAATTCGTATCAGTCTTGAAGTGTGGTCTTTTATATTGAATACTCCTAGCAGTGGCTTATGGTCAGTATAGATCGCAAATTTTCCTCCAAGAAGGTAATATCGAACAGTTTTTACAGCCCAGACTATGGCTAACAACTCCTTTGCTATAGTTGAGTAGCATATTTCTGCATTATTGAGGGTCCCACTAACGTACGCAATGGAACGATCACGACCTGAGAGGCCTTGAGATAGGACCGCACCCAATGCTTCATTGCTAGCATATGTTGTAACATTAAAAGCTTTTGTAAAGTCAGGATAAGCCAAAAGAGGAAGTGTGGTTAACGATTTTTAATTTCTTGGAAGGCTTCTTCACTTGTCGGTGACCACGCGAATTTTAGCTTTCCGCGCAACATTTTTGTCAAAGGCTCTGCGATGTTAGTGTAATTTGCTATAAACTTTCTCTAGTAATTACCTAAACCTAAAAAGTTTGAAGTTGGTTAATTGTTCTGGGTGTGGGGAATCCTTGTACACATTTGATTTTGTCCGTATCAGGTGCACAACCTTCTTGTGTATATTTGTGACCTAAGTATACTACTTCTTTCCTAAGAAATTGGCATTTATTTGGTTGTAGTTTTAAATTATATTCTCTAAGTCTATCAAAAGTTTCCTTTAATTTTTTTCATTTCTTGTTTGATGTAACTATGTAACTTTCGAGTGATCAAAAATATTATTATACATACTGCTACACGATAATATACTGAAGACAAAATAAATTATTGAAAATTACTTAAGAAAAAGGCTTCACTGGAGACATAATATATTTTATCTATACTTATACAGATATGAATATATAAATCCATTTTTAATTTAGTTAAGGAGCAACTTACAATCTAGTTTTAATAATACCTTTATATTTAGAAATATTTTGCTCTAAAGTAAATTTTTCCATTAGGAAACGTGTGCACATATTGTTCGCCTACTATATAAACACTTTTATTTGGCTCAGTATTAACGGCGATGTCAACGATCAAGTACAAGTTAACATTTTTATCCTTATTTTTAATTAAGTAGAAATTTCTCTTATATTCAACATTTCTATAAGTCAAGCTATTTATCGTGCATAATTTTTCATAATGGTTTTCTATGAAATTATAGTGTAAGCTATGCTTGAATAAATTTTCTTTAAGACATTTAGGATATCTTAATTCTTCTGAGCATGTTTGGTTCAATAGTTTATGTGAAAAGTCTAGGCAACATTTTCTGTCCAAAGAAAGTGGTAAGTTTTTTCTGTAATTAGTGTTATTACAATAACTTTTTAATATTTTGTGTTTTGATTCAAAACGGAAGCACCATATATACTTCAGAGGTCCTATTTTTTCAATAATTGACGGATAGTGTATTAGAAAATGGTGCTTCGGTTTCAACGATTCAGAAAACAATTTTTTTATAAAGAAAGTGATGAGTTTTAATTTTGTTTTTCAAAATTAATAATATAGTCTTGTCAAATCAAGACATTAGGAGTATGTCAATTATTTCTATCAACATGCATAATAGTTTCAAATATTTATTATTACTTGGGACCAAGTCCCCAATGAATAACGGTAAAAAGTGGCAAAATGTCCACATTTCTCTTGCCAACATATTTAATTTATTTCTATTTATGTGCTCCATTTTTATGGCAGAGCTTATGTTACCTATTTCAGTGACCCCGTAATTAATATATCTGAACTAAAAATTCCTTGATTATCTATAAATTAAACAAGATTTGACAAATGTCGTAATAGCACACCCCTCAAATATATCGTGCATCATATCTACAGCATAATTTTCGATAACGTGGAAAGAAGAAATATTATTAAAAAGGAAATTTTCTCTAATTCCTGTAAGTGTTGCCCTTTGTCCTGGATCACCACTAGATAGTAAACGTTTTCGTAATTGGTTTTATTTCGTAATTTTTCCTTAATTTCTAAAAATTCTGTTTGAAGTTCTTCTTTTGAGCATTTACAAAATCTGCAAGGAAAATTTGAACTAAAACTTTTAATGAAGCCCAAAATTGTGTTAGGTCCTAAATTATTTCCTAACATAAGACCTAAAGTAAAGTATACACAAAACGTCCCATCTATTGTTATAATTTCGATACCATCTTTTACAATTTTTTCAATTTCTTCTACTAAAGAATATAAAAGCAGCTCATTTCCAAAAATTTTGTCTTTGCTTTTAAATAACATAGCCAAAAATATATTTTCAAGACTTGAAAGCTTCCATTGTGGTAGACAAGGAAAGCTATAATATGTGGCACCTATCGCTTGACATCCTGCATGTGACCCTAAAGGATTATTATATTCAAATTCATCAAAGTAAAGAAAGTAAGGTATAACAATTTTGTCGGAATTTTTTAAATTTTGGCTCTTTTTCATCCAAAGTTCAGCATTGATAAAGTGATTCAAATTTTTCATACTGCGAATTTTATCCATATTGGTTAAAGTTTCTTTAAAGACCCCAGGGCTTTCGAAAAATTTCTTAAATTGAAATATTAGTGGCATCAAAATTCCTTCAGAAAGGTCTTCATCTCAATTAGGGGAACTATTTACAATAACGGGTCGTATTTCATTGTTTATGATACATCTGAAGGGCTTTTGATACAATTTAAGCTTGGTAAGCTTTTGATTAAATAAATGAAATGTTTTAATTTCCTAAAAAGGATCTTCTAAATAAGTAAGAATTTTTTGAATTAATGGCCGTCTTCTTTAGATAAAGCCAGGCAATGTCTTAACTGCTTGGAAATTTGAGTAAACAAGCCGTCGGCGTCTGTTAATCGCGTTAGAATTTCATCTACAAATCATCTTGATAAATTTGGTTAATAATATAGCTTACATAGTAAT
Organism: Dioctria rufipes; assembly: GCA_963924295.1. Taxonomy (NCBI): domain Eukaryota; kingdom Metazoa; phylum Arthropoda; class Insecta; order Diptera; family Asilidae; genus Dioctria; species Dioctria rufipes. Next base: position 149,309,594 of record OZ002743.1, on the reverse strand, counting down.
AATAGGGAAGATTGATATAGAATATCATTTGTGGTATTTTCAGTATTTTGGTAGCTTGCTATTTTTTCACAGTTAACTCCTTCTTGATCGTTGACGTAACTAATTTTTATATCAGCTTCTTGATTACAAGATTTACTGTTACATTTGAAATGTGTTTTAAAACTACTAAGAGATTGCTAAGTTTGCTTACATACTAAACATTTGTAGTTATCATAAGCTTTCAGAAAATGAAAATATTTAAAATGAAGAATAATTGCATCAATATCAGGAAATGATATTTGCGCTGAACAGATAAAACAAGTAATCGTTTTTGAAAACCAGTATTTGGTCTATACTATAAAATCTATAAATAAAAAGTTACTACTATGTACATTAATAGAAATTGACCCTTTCATAACAAGTATGCTAGATAAATCGTATAAATTTAAACGGATTGAATTTTTCAAGTTAAGTTAAGTTAAGTTAAGTTAAGTTAAGTTAAGTTAAGTTAAGTTAAGTTAAGTTAAGTTAAGTTAAGTTAAGTTAAGTTAAGTTAAGTTAAGTTAAGTTAAGTTAAGTTAAGTTAAGTTAAGTTAAGTTAAGTTAAGTTAAGTTAAGTTAAGTTAAGTTAAGTTAAGTTAAGTTAAGTTAAGTTAAGTTAAGTTAAGTTAAGTTAAGTTAAGTTAAGTTAAGTTAAGTTAAGTTAAGTTAAGTTAAGTTAAGTTAAGTTAAGTTAAGTTAAGTTAAGTTAAGTTAAGTTAAGTTAAGTTAAGTTAAGTTAAGTTAAGTTAAGTTAAGTTAAGTTAAGTTAAGTTAAGTTAAGTTAAGTTAAGTTAAGTTAAGTTAAGTTAAGTTAAGTTAAGTTAAGTTAAGTTAAGTTAAGTTAAGTTAAGTTAAGTTAAGTTAAGTTAAGTTAAGTTAAGTTAAGTTAAGTTAAGTTAAGTTAAGTTAAGTTAAGTTAAGTTAAGTTAAGTTAAGTAGTAGTAGTAGTAGTAGTAGTAGTAGTAGTAGTAGTAGTAGTAGTAGTAGTAGTAGTAGTAGTAGTAGTAGTAGTAGTAGTAGTAGTAGTAGTAGTAGTAGTAGTAGTAGTAGTAGTAGTAGTAGTAGTAGTAGTAGTAGTAGTAGTAGTAGTAGTAGTAGTAGTAGTAGTAGTAGTAGTAGTAGTAGTAGTAGTAGTAGTAGTAGTAGTAGTAGTAGTAGTAGTAGTAGTAGTAGTAGTAGTAGTAGTAGTAGTAGTAGTAGTAGTAGTAGTAGTAGTAGTAGTAGTAGTAGTAGTAGTAGTAGTAGTAGTAGTAGTAGTAGTAGTAGTAGTAGTAGTAGTAGTAGTAGTATTAGCAATAGTATATGCTTTGTAAATAACAAAATTTCTTAACATTATTATTATACAATAGAGACGTTATTTCTTATATATTCTATTACATACTTTTTAAACAACCTTAATTCCTTTTGATCTCTTAAATATTGCAGCAGTTCATTAAACATTTGTAATTCTTTATACATTAACATATTTTGAGTATTCACGTATCTATACTTATTTAACCTAATTCTATCACTATTTCTTAAAGGATATGGTTGTGACTCATATTTGGGATTCCCCGAAATATGCCGCTTCAAGTGTACCCTTATAAGGCTTTATTGCGTTTATTATTCATTCCTAGTTAGTTTATCTGATGATCAAGTAGTTTCTTGCAGAAGTTATTTTGTGAATTAAATTTTTTCTTGGCATGGAAAATAAAAGGAAAGAAATTAGTGTAGGTGAAAGAAAAACCATAATAAAATTATGGAAAGATGGAAACAGCTACAGAGCAATAGCGAAAATAGTGGGAAGACAATATTCGTCAGTTCAAAGAGTCATAAACAATTTCAAATCGACAGGAGAATTCACCTCCAAGCCTCGTTCCGGCCGCCCATCAAAGTTGTCGTGCAGGGAAAGACGACATATAGTGTCATTAGTAAAGAAAAATCCACGACTACCTGCACTCCAAATAGCAACTGAAATCAAAGAAAGGTATAACAAAAATATTTGTCCTGATACTGCGAGAAAAATTCTCAAGAAGTATGGATACCACGGTCGGGTAGCTCGAAAGAAGCCGTTTATTTCACGGGTCAACCGACAAAAACGCATTGCCTTCGCCAAGAAGCATATAAACAAGCCAATAGAGTTTTGGAGGAATGTAGTCTTCTCAGACGAAAGCAAATTCTGTATTTTCGGCATAAAAGGGCGCAAAATGGTATGGAGAAAATCAGGAACAGCACTCCAAAAAGAAAACTTGCTTCCCACTGTAAAACATGGTGGTGGTGGAGTAATGGTGTGGGGGTGTATGGCGAGTATTGGCGTTGGGAAGATGGAATTTATTGAATCGACAATGAATAAATTTCACTACCTCAACATTTTAAAAAATAATTTGAAAGAAAGCGCCAGAAACCTCGGCTTAGGTACGGATTATTGCTTCCAACATGATAATGATCCGAAGCATACAGCCGAGATTGTAAAGCTTTGGTTACTCTACAATGTCCCAAAACAGCTACATACACCCCCACAATCACCAGACCTTAATCCCATCGAACATTTATGGGATTCACTAGAAAGGAGGGTTCGTCAACACTCAATTACAAGTAAAGAAATGTTGAAATCTGTATTCAAAGAGGAATGGGAGAAGACAAGTACTGAGGAGACAACGAAGCTTGTCAATTCAATGCCAAAAAGACTCCAAGAGGTCCTGAAGAATCAAGGATACCCTACCAGTTACTAATGAACTTCGAATTTTTTTATTATCGTATATTTCATCACTTTTGTTACAAGTGAACGCAGACTTTTTCTGTCCCATTTTTGTGTGTTTTCTGTGAAAAGTGCCGTTATCTAAAAAACTGTGAAAGCGAAATAAATGATTTTGTATGTGTCTAATGTTTACGAAATATGTAATAAATAAATGAATTAAAATCTGCAAAATATTTGTTCGTTTTTGATATTTTGACGTTACTATCCGATTGACAGCGGGTGAACGCAGACTTTTTCTAGTGAGTGTACGTATCTAACACAGTCAACTAAATATTCCGGCAGTAAATTATTTCTAATTTTAAACACAGTTATAAACACATTTAAATACACTCTTTGGTTCACACTTAACCATTTCAATGACTCCAGCATAAGCCTCCTTGGCGTTGTTTTGTTGCATCGTAAGATTATCCCCATTGCTCTATTTTACTGCATCTGCAGTCTATTCCAATCTTCTCTTGTGCTCATAAATATTATTGGCGCGCAGTCTTCGAAATGCGCTTTTATTATAGTATTGTACACCTTTATTGCAGTTAAAGTGGATTTATTATTACGAATTCTTCTGAAGAATGAGATTTTTTCTGCCACTTTCTTGGAAATATAGTTGATATGCTTATTATATCTTAGTTTATCATCAATTAACACTCCTAAATATTTTATTTCACTGACAATTTCAATGATTTCATTACCCATAAATACTCGACAATCCATGTCAGAATTAATACGCATGCACTTAGTTTTACTCACATTTAACTTCATCTTATTCATTTTTAGCCATTCACTAAGACGTTCTAAGTCTTCATTTAATTGTCCAACACAATTCACAAAATTGTCTCCCGATATATATATTAAAGCATCATCCGCGAAAAGACGTAATTCAGTGTTTTTCAATACAGATTATTCAAGATTTTACAAGATAGCGGTGGGACACCAAAACTGCTTCGGTGACTGCGCCAAATGAGCAATTTTTTCCGATTACTCAGATCCGTTTTAAGCACCCGTACTCCTGTTAATTAATATAACACTCCAAACTAGTGTGAGTATACACAATTTATATTAAAAAGATTATATTTGGACTTAAAGATTATGTTTGGACTTTTTACCGGGTTAAACTTAATTTTGTTCAAGAAAGAATTTTTTGGGATTCTCCGGTATATAGCAAAAGCTAAAAAATGTTCTAATTTGTTATTTCATCACACAACCCATTAATTTTTGGTGACAAGTTTCAAGTATTGGTTTGACTCATTAACACGTCACAAATAGCGAAAATTGTGTGATTTGAAAAACAAATGACAAAAATGAAAAATTTATACTATATTATGAAAAATTATTTATATTAAAAATTTATATTAGATCAAAAACATTAAATTAGCCAGAAAACTAACGTAATTTATTAATATTGCGAAGCAGAAATTTCACCGACCTGTCAGTTACCAGTGTTGCCGGTATATGAGGTGATAATAATTTATCTCGGACACGATCAATATTTAATTATTTATTTTATTCTCGCAATTCCTTACTCCGACAGCAGTAATCTATCTGCCGTCTTCACTTAACATATTCTGCAACCTAAACATCTTTGCCCCCTGAATGTCTCTGATGACAAAACATGTCTGTCTCCTAAACATCTCTGCCCCCTTAAAATCTCTGCTCAAGTAAATATCACTACCACCCATATACAATATATATATAAAGGACCCCAATTATTTCTACACCATACTCGATTATCTCGGGATATAAAAATTATTAATTATTTCATATTGGTTTTTTTTTTCAATCTTTGTCTTTAATAGTAATTATTATCTAATCTGACATAACATTTGCTTTTATATGTAATAATATTGTAGATTTTCTTTCTACAGAACTTTCATATGTTGTTTATATAATTTTTTACTCTTATTTCTATCCTTTTATCATCACTATATTTTAATGTTAGATATCCTCAATCAAGTTATCTTTCTCAACCACCTCAACTAATCTTCCACATCCCTGCAAATCCCCATCCACCTCACTTTTATTGCTCCATCTTACACACACGCACCACCACCCCTATCACCACCACCCCTATCACCACCACCCCTATCACCACCACCCCTATCACCACCACCTCTATCACCACTACCCTCCGCCCCCATCGCTCTCGTAACAAGCGGCCACAACCTAATAGGTAAATGAAAAAATGCGAGATTTTGAGTTTCGAAGAAGAAAAATCCTAAAGGAATCGATTGGCATTCTCTATCCTGTTTGTTTTTGTTATAGTTTAAACAATATTTGAAGGTCAATTTAAAAAATTAATAGTTAAGTTTTTCGCGGTTGGTGATAATTGCAGTCCCCGAAGAGGGTTGTTTAAAATCTGACAAGTTGAGATTTGGACTATGAAAGATGAGTGCTTTTTTGTTTCACTGTCAAATTTTAAGCTATGAATTCATTGGAATTTTTACGCAGAAAATTTTTTTTATGCATATCTACATATCTACATATTATCTATCCAAAAGGGTAATCTTCTTATTTATTATCTACAATGTGTAGATGTTAATTCCTTATTACTCGAGAGTATTTCATACTATTTCGCGTTTTCCATCAATACTCGACTTACCAGGTATTGTATATGTGAAACTAAAATAATATGTCTTGCATATTGCAATTGTTTATGATATGCCATGTATACCTCCCATACGAAAATAACAGCGTAAGCACACTAAAGAACTATCAGGGTTAATTGGCAAAAATTTCCGTTCCCTATTTATAATCAAGGACGTAACATGAGCAACTTCTTCAGACAGTGGATCGTATGAACTAGGATTACTCGTTCTATGGCAATCTTTAATAAGCTAATAAATGTCGTTAAGAAAAGCCTTAGAACGTGACTAGATCAAAGAAACCCAGCTTTCTCGCTTTCATCACGCCCGAAGGGATATTCTGATAGCGGTTGACATGATAGGTGGAATCTGCCAGTTACTCCCTCATGATTAATTTAATTGTACGCTGAGCGCTAAGTAAGCTTCCCGACACTTACTCATTTCCATATGTACATTTAATTTTTGTTTTTCATACACGCACATGAACATTTAATCATTTAATCTTATTGTTCTTTACAAGACCTTGGATTACGTGCAGAAAGCCACTAGGTAAAACATGAATTTCGTTTTTGTCCAAAATAATAAACAAACGAGGATAAGATGAAGCTTTATCGCAAGAAACCATTTTCAAAGCTCTGCAAACATTTAAGGCCTTATTTTAGATTTACCAATTAAAGAGGGATTGAGAAGGGAAAGCACATGCACATGTTTACTAGTATGACATTCCCCAAAATATTGTCAATAAAAGTAACCCAGATTATTCCTTGGTGGCGGCTGTAATGTTGATAAGAAGATGCTCAAATTTTCTATTGTTGACATCAGGACGAATCACTTGTGGCGTTTTTCTCTCCATTTAATCAAGAATATAGTCAAAAGAATTGCTTTTTATATGTTTAAATACTTCTTCCCAGTAGTGTCATAATTTAAGACAATTTATAGCATTGGTGATAAAAAAAAATAAATAAGGGAATATGTGTGGGTTCGTTTATGTTGCCTATAAACATGAGTTATTAATATTTAAAATTTTTATAGATTGGGGAGGGGGTGGGGGAGACAAATGTTACAGATCATAAATTCATGTGGCAAAATACAAATTTAATTTATTCATGCCATGTTTTTCTACAATCCTCAACTTTTTCACACCTACGTCGTTACATTTCTTACTCTACATATGTATTTTTAGTTATATAGTGAGGGCAGGGGAAAAGAGATTTGAGCTCTTCGAATAAAAACTTCAAAAATTTACAGTTTTCCTTAATGCACACATTTTACAGTCTTAAAGTTGTTGCCTCAAGCTACGGGTTATATGGTGGATCACAACTCACTACATGTTTTTTCATAGACCACAAATGTTGTTAAAAAAATTTCTTTAGGGGAATGGAGATATATGTACATGTGATATTCTAAATTAACCAAGGAGCATTCCTACCAAGTTTAATCATAGTCGCTTACTATATTCATAACAAAAGGAACGCTTCTTTATACCATTATCTAATATGACTATACAGCGCCATCTAATAAGCATAATTTGAATTTTTTTTAAGGCCCAATTATGTTAATAATAATTCACCTAATTATACTTTAAATTATCCGATTTATTTCATGCAATCACCTTTTACCGTTTATTTTTTCAAATTGTAGGATTTCACACTATCGACGAATTGGAGATGCATACAAATATCTGAAAAAGTAAGTTCTTCAGATTTATTTATCTAAATTAAATAGATTATAAAATGGTAAATAAAGCTCGTGTGTAACAATATTGGAAGAAAATTCTCAATTTTTAGACATACGCGCAAATTTATGATTTTCCATAAGGGGAGTAAAAGCGATCAAAACAACTAAGGTGATAAGAAATAGAAACTTACGACCCTAAAGTTTCTTATATATAATATATATATTTTAGAGAATTTTTATCAAATTTTCGATGTAAATAAATTTAAGTATAGATATTACTTCATATGAAAGACGTCGCTATTTTATTTTATTTCACAAGTGTAATTTATAAATCCATGAATATATAAAAACAAAAAAACACCGCCGCATTAGCCAAATCAAACCATATTATAAAATAATTTACTTAATAGATTTCAAACCTTCGACCTTTCGACCTTTTAAACGCCAAGTTTTATCCTTCCTAACTGTTATTTTGATTTTTCCATGTTCGTCCGTCCGTCTGTCTGTCTGTCCATCAGTGCACACCATAACTCGAGAACTTAGACAGCTGAAATTTTGTACCCGGACTTTAAAAAAAAAGTTAAAATTAAGTTCGAAAATGAGACAAATCTGGCAACTCCTTCGTGGGGTTGCCATACAAAAATTTCGTTTTCCACTATGTATTTGGACACTGTCTGAGAGAGCGTCGACGTAGAGAGCTGAAATTTGGTACATGGTGTTTTCATTGAACTAGCAAATGAAGTTTCAAAAATGTACTAATTCGAGCAACTCGTTGGTGTTGCCATATAAAAATGTAGGTTTTTTACGTATACTGTGAAAATGGAGTCCTAGACGGTTTTAATGTACTGAAAAGTTCTTCAGAATGTGAAATCCTATGAAATTGGTTATAACCATTTTTACTGTTAAATGCGAAAAACGAGTTCAAAACTCGTACTTGCACAGAGAAGTTACTATTAAAATTATATACGGGCATTCATCTGGAGTATCATAAGAATTGGTCTTAGACTAATACTAACTTTTCTACTTGTTTTAATATAAAATCATTTATTTTCAGAAATTCAAATATCGTTTCACTTTTTCATGTTTTTTTCATAATAGATTTAAATCTTGCATATTGGCAGCAATGGAGCACCAGCGTTAAATTAGGATTAGAGATGGGTCGACGACCACACCGACGTCAACGCCGTCGGCGTGGGTAATGTAATACATTTCAGACATACAGTACTGTCTTTAATTATTTTTGACATAAAACGGCGACTACGCCGACTTACGGCGTTGTTAATGTAATCCGTCCATTACACTGTTTATGTTTTTTTTTCAGAAACTTAGGCATTAATTATTTCCTTTCAGTTATAATAAAGGGTTTTCCAATATGAGGTGTTATGTAATTAGCCCGCTATTTCGGTAGATGTCACTTTTGGAGCTGTCTTTTTTTGACATTTGACAAGTAGAAACTGCGCCATTACTAAAAATGGAACGATACACGATTCAACAACGCATTGAAATTATTCAAATTCACTATAAAAATGGTGAAAATGTGGCAGAGACAGTTCGTAAAACTCGAACATTTTTGGGTCGTCGTGAAGCACCTTGTCGGACCGCAATACAGAAATTGGTAGAAAAATTCGTGCTGTCGGGACAAGTTGGTAATGTGAAGAATAAAACCCGTGCACGTCACTCAAGAACAGCCGAGAATATTGCTGCTGTAGTTGAAAGTGTTGAAGAAAACCCAGGTTTGTCCATTCCTCGTCGTTCTTTGGAATTAGGCATTCCACAAACGTCATTACACCGTATTTTGCATAAAGATTTGGGTCTTAAGGCTTATAAAGTTCAGTTAACACAAGAACTCAAGCCGGCCGATCATCAACAACGTCGAGTCATTGCTGAGTGGGTCCTTGATATGCATGAAAATGATGATGGTATTGATCTTGACAACGTTTACTTTCAACAAGACGGCGCTACGTGCCATACAAGCAACGAAACCATTGATCTTTTACGGGAAAAGTTTCCGCACCGTGTTATCTCTCGAAGAGGTGATCACAATTGGCCACCGAGATCTTGTGACTTAACGCCTTGCGACTTCTTCCTTTGGGGCCACGTGAAAGAGAAGGTCTACGCCAACAGCCTAGCGTCGATTCAAGACCTCATAGATGGAATTCGTGAGGCTATCGAGGACATAGGGCAGCCAATTTGCGATTTGGTTATGGAAAATTTCATGAAAAGGATATGGTCCTGTAGGCGTGGTCGTGGTGGTCATTTGGCTAATGTTATTTTCCATCATTAACGGCATACCTTCCTCTTTATAATGAAATAAAGATCCGATCATTTATCTTAAAAAGTGGCATTTTTCTTTGAATATCAAATTAACACCTCTTATTGGAAAACCCGTTACAAAAATATGCAAACTGCAGATGATGCTACTTAATTCACCTTTTGGATGTGCCGCATCTCAGGAATGTACTCAACTGAAGTAAGACAAGGTCAAATTTTTTGTGATTGGTTATTGCATGACGGCGCTCGAAAAGTGTTTAAGAAAATGCAATTAATGAAAATTAAGTTATTTTGTTTAGTTCACAGGAAAAATTATTTTCAATTTAAGAAGTAGCATTTAGATTGCTGAAATAATTAGAGTTGGTCCGATTTCCACCATACGTTATGTTCAAAATGGTAACATATTTTGGTACCTTTTCCTCTACTCCTCCTATTCCTCCTACTCTTCGTACACCTCTTCATCTAAGTATAATTGAAAAGTCATTGTGGTAAATTTAGCAATAAAAGTATTTATTGCAATGACCTATTCGCAATAAAAGAGGAACTTAGAACGGAAATATCTTAATTTTTGGGCTTCAGGCACTGTTACAGCTCCTGTGGCTGTACACTAAAAATTATGAAAAATAAAATAGGATAGGTAAACTTATTCAATAAAACAGGTAACCTTAATACTTTTATTGCATACTCTTAAAAACTAACATTAATTTAATTAACTCTATAAACAATAAAACTGTGGTCTCAAATAGAATTCAAAAGAAAACAAAACAATAGAATTCAACGGAAATAAAAATAAAATCAAGAACTTAAGTATAATTTACTAACTTCTACTTTTTTTTTTAGTCTGCAATAAGAGAAATATTACCTTATTAATAGAATGGAATAGCAGTTCAAATTTTTGTTCAATATAATTCAATATACTTAGAAATTGATTAGTACATCTGAAATGGGTTATCGTATTTATATATATTTATCAAACCTCCCTGTGGTACACTCAACCGTGAAGGGTTTATTAAGCTGATCCCAGTATCCGTGTCTAATCTAAATCTGGACTCTAATCAATTTATTATTGAACCACTGATACTTCCCATTAATTCCCAATAATTCTATTGGAATTCCGGTCGTTTTACTTGTCATTTTTGACCAGGCTACGTGGAAATCCGGACTATTTGCGCAGGGATTTCCGATTCTTCAGCTGTAGGGAATTGCGTCGAGATTCCAAGTCTTTGATTGTATTGGTAGTTGGAACTAAACGTGAAAATCTAACAGATTTCCATGCTTTTCCTTATTATTTTCGCATGGATTTCCATGGATTTCCATGGCATTTCTATATGGAAATCCTAAGGATTTCAATGCTTTTATGCAGTTTTTCTTTAATAAATTATTCGTCCAGATTCTATGCAGGTAAAAGTGCGAACTTGGCTCAGTGAAAAATAAATAAATAAATAAAATAAGAGGAAGTCATAACTTCCATAAAGAGGTGGTGTGGAAGAGAGTTCCTCTTATTTTATTTTTATTTTTTTTCCACTGACCTAAATCCGCACTTTTACCTGTATAGTATTTGTTGTAGACCTAAATTACCTGAGAAGGGTAATTTAGAAAAAAAAAATTATAATCTATTTAAATATTCATACATAGGTATAAGCTAATCATGCTTAAAACGTGGTTAGCTTATCTCGTTTTTGTACATAAGGGCACATGAAGACCATGTTGTGCCAAAATTTGCAATAAATTATCACTGGCTCGGCGTCTTATTTTATGCGTAATGCACCAATTAGCTAAATTATCGGCAAGGTTTTCTTTTTTCTCGGTGAAAGATTTACTTTATCATCATTATTTCTGTCATCATCCAAATTTAATAATTCATTCTGAAATAGTGTTTCCTCCTCAGACCAAATTTCATTTTGCTTTCTATTTTCAATTTCCTGAAGCTCTTTAGAAACCAAACGCCTCATGTGCCTTTTGCTAATACCACCAAATTTTTTACTCAGTTCTCTTTTCTTTAATCTGGAACTAATTAGATCGTGTAATTATTTTACTCCATAAGTTGTGTTCAAATGAATAAATGAAATATTTGTCCGGATTAATGATTATGCCCTCGACACACTGCGACTTTAATGAGTATATTGTTAAAAATGTTTATCGCATATTTTTTTGACAAATAAATGGTAGAAAACCTCTCAAAAATACCGTTAATAGTAAAAAAATACAGAAAACTCGCATTGTGAAGATCAGAATAATTTTTAAGCACAAAAATTAATTAATAATAAACTACGTAATTAAGATATAGGTACAATGCAAGAAAGGTGATGATACTATTCAAAGTAATTAACAAACTGTGATGATGATATATATAGGTATTCTTAATGTTGACAGTTGACTAAACAGATTTTAAGTAGAGGGTTTTGCAATGAAAATTCATAGCGAAATAAGTCAATCTCAAATTGACCCAGTTTGCTGCTAAGTCCGCAGCACAATTAGTTTAGTTAGAGCTTTCTCCAAAACTACGAAAATCTTTCAGATCGAGATTTTACAACAACTTTGGTAATACTTAACGATTCTTTTTTTTTCTTGCCGAATGTAGGAATTAGTTTAGTTTTCCCCAATTTATTTTTTATTATTAATGTGGCTTAGTTTTTGTCGAATACACAATTTTATGTAAAACACATAATTAAGTTCCATAATGTTTAAAATTATCTACAGCACAGATACATCAAATTTTGTATTATTTCAAATTCAATCAGTCTTATATTTGACCACTCTATGTATAATATAACATAATTAACAATGTGCTCATGATTCTATAAATGTAAGCGGCCGCTAAATAATATAATATAAATAATCAATTATTTTCTTATTTTCAATTCTAGTATTAAGATTTTTTAATCGCCCCGCCTAGAGCAAATTCTGGATCCGCCTTTGAGAGGGACTATGTAATAGAACTAGCTTAATTATCAGAGAGCTATATGGACAATGTAATGGGAATATCCCATTTTACCTAATTCAATTTCCCAAACAGACATTTGCCCTAATGACGATTATTCAAAAGTAAGCTTTCCCAAAATTTGTTTGCCAAAGCTAGCCATTTCTTAAAAGGATGATTTCCAAATAAAGATCTTTACCAAAAGATCATTACCAAATGGAAAATATTATTACCAAATGGACATTTCCCAAAAATTTAAACGTTTTTCCCTGAATGATAATAATATTTTCAGAACGGAAAATAATGCTGAGTCTTGGCACAATAGAGTCCATCAATTAATAGGTGAAGATTACTTAGGCTTTTACAGAATTTTAAGTGACTTAAAAAACGAAATCGCTCCAGTTCTAGAAAGAAAATGAATTTTATTTAAAAGTTGAGAGAATCATATTAATGACACATCTACCTATCTGAATTATATTTCTATAATTTTAAGAATATTCTTACCTCTGAACTTTACAAAACATAATTATGATTTAAATGACTTTGAAAAACTCTCGTATTTTAAATTTCAATAATTCCATAACGAAATTTTAATTTGTACAAATGGCTACCATGTTTTAAGAAAATATGTGTCTACAAATGGCAAATATGTTGCATGAAATGGGGCGCTCGAGTTACGTGCATAGGCATGTTGCATTGCAATATACCAAATAGCCAATATATGCAAACGAAGCATATTTAAAATAAAAGAGAATTTAATATTCTCATAGAATAAGTCATCCGAATAAATTTTCAGACATTATATGAAAGCTGACACCGTCTTGTTAATCTAAATCACAGAAGGCCCGTTTTGAAAAGTACCACAACAGCTCTAAAAAACTGAAAAGTACTTCGTGTAGGGAAAGAGAAAGAGTTTTCAGTCACAGTTCGGAAATAAATTTAATTAACCAAACCGAAGTGTTTTAATAATTTTTATTGTATTAATTTTTTTTTCTTTTTATCGAGGAAATATAGGTAAAAGTGGCATAACACGAGAGAATATCGTGCAAAATACAACAATAGATTAAACAAAATCATACCACAACCAACGAGCGAAACTACAGATAATTAAAGCAATCTTTATCTGGTTGATTATGTAGATCGAAGTTTGATATTTTCCTTTATATTTATCCTAAATGTCAAAATTTCCAAAATATATTAAGCTTAAGCCTGAGAAAAAACAAATTTTTATTTGGAAGAAAAGTGATTAATACAAGTGAAAACGATAGTGAATCTGATACCGAAATTAACGGAAAGTTGAATAGTAGTGAAGTAGAATCAAGAAGTGATTTAGAAAATTCCGACGAAGAATTGCTTGTAAAATTAAGTAAAATCAATTTATTAGAGAAATACGAAAATACGAATTCACTGACTCTTTTGAAGAACTAAATATAAAACCTAGTGATAAATCGTTAAATATAAATCTAGGTGAACCTAAATTTGAAATTAACGAAAACAATAATACCAGTGCAATACTAGAACAACCGTTAAAGGTCAAATCTGTACCTCAAGCAGAATTCCTCGAATTAAATAACTTAAGCCTACAATATGAAATTTAGAAAACACCATTCATATGTCAGATACACCGAGGAGTATAACACACCTAATACGGGTATCACACCTAAATGAGGAAGAAAAAGGTCAATATTGAAAACTTGTACAGACTGTGAACAGATATTCCTGAAAAGGTGACAAGAATTAAAGTTCACGAAGAAAATAAAGCACAGCCCCACAACAGACGACATTCCAATTTATACTAAATCATATGAATGCCCCTACGTGCACAAACAGGAAGTGCAAGGACAAATTGACGACATGTTGAGCCAAGGCATAATAAGACCAAGCTATTCCCCATGGTGTTCACCTGCTTGGATCGCTAAAACGAGACGCAAGTGGGAAACAGAAATGGGGCCTGGTTATGGATAATCGTAAACTGAATGAGAAAGCTTTAAATGATCGGTACCCAAATCCCAACATTAATGAATGGGCAAAAGTATGTGTTTTACAACCCTTGACCTAGCAAGCGGGTTCTGTTATACGGTATAATTAAAAACAACGCTATTATGAATTCAAGATGATTTTAATGCGGTCTAATTAATTACAAGGTTAATCTGCAACTGGCTGTACTTGCACTAGAGGACTACTGCTAAACGCATTTATACAAAAAGTTCCTCTGGTACCGGGTGATATTGGAAATAATCAGTATAAAAATCTTAAATCATAAAAACTTGCTTATCAAAAAAACGGTTGCATGTAGGCAAGTATATGTATAGGATCAAATGAAAGGTAACATTCTGAGGTTTCAATTTTGCAAGAAATTGTAACGGTTAAAAGGCAATTTGGCGGAAAAATCGTAAAAATTTAAAAAATTTAGGAAATTTTCTACAATTTCTTTAATTTGCCGTCTCATAAATTTAAATTTTACACAATTGCATTTTAGAGTTCTTGTGTTGTCACGTATGATCATTCTTTGTCTATAGTCTCTTGCGGCATCGCAAGTGGTTAACAAGTATTAAATTTTTCTTCCAGAATTGCGTTTTTATAGTTCTTATTTTGAATAGATTAGGTCATTAATAAATATATTTATGTACTAAAATTATTCTTATTTGGAAACTATTTCAGACCAGGTAAAAAAAAAAACGAAACGTTAAAAACTGTTAGTATGCAGTTATATTTATATATATTTTTGCAGAAAATTATATATTTTTGAATCTGCATATAAAGTGAAACATGGATGAAAGTGCAGATGTATACTTAGAAGAGAACTTTGAGGATATTCTTTCAAACATTCCCAGCGATTATGAAAAAAGTGCTTTAGAAGAGTCTTCTGATTCTATATTTCCCGTACCAAGCCATCGACTAATGGGATGGCATCGGGCGGAAAAAAAAGGGGGGGGGGGGGCAACGTTTTAACATCAATTGTTTATAGTACGCAAAGGGAGAAGCGTAGCTGGGTGTTTGAGGTTTTATATGAAAGCTGGCGGCTTGGGCTACCACTGGTAACCATATCCAGTTTGGAAGAGGGGGGGGGGGGGCGAAAATGCGACCACCAATACATACGCAAAAATCCGAAAATAAAACTTACAATTCAGTCCACAAGACTTTTCCATATTTTCAATCACTCAACATTTTATTTTTTAATTTTCTCAAGACATTTCAAGGCTACTAGATTCTCGAAATACATCGCGGGTATATCGAAACATAGATACCTCTATAATTGCCAGTAAGTACATATTACCTTCCCAGCTCTTCTTGGGTTTTCATTTCTGGTGTTTATGGTGGTTGCGAGACCTGAGGATTTATGACTTTCTTTGCTTACAGCTCAGCCACGCTCCGTTTGTCACATCCACGTGGTGTCTTTATTATAGGTATACTTATACAGGGTGTCCCGTAAGTCGACGTCAAGCCAAAACCGGGTGATAGACCAAATCGTAACAGTTACCAGAAAAATATAAAAAAAAATCTAAGTCATGTATTTTTCAAATTATAGGAATTTCTTTTGTTTTTGAGAAAATGTACACCTTGTGATGGTTTATTAGCTCCTGTTGCTACAAATCTTTACTTTTTTTAAATTTTCTTTTGTTATGTAATCCCGAATAGTGCTTATGTAACCTGTTGCTTTAAGTTCTAAGCCAACTGCTCCAGCTTGGAAGAAAATGTCAAATTTTGACGAACCAAGAATATAAAGTTAATAATTCGTTGAACTTTAACTGCCTGTACTGAAAAAAAAATGTACTACGCCAGTCTGGCAAGAAACTTTAGAAGTTGATGCATTTAATAAGGATTCTGAAATGGTATAACACTTCCTAGAATATTTCTTAGAATACGGAAAAAAAAATGTTTTTCTTCAAAAAACCCTGTTTCGAAAAAAAATTTTCATCTACTAAAAATTAATCTAATGTACCCACACACCAAAATTTCGGCAGTTCAGCCCCGCAAGCTGCGAAGCTCTATAAAACAGAATCGCTGTTATTTGATGACAGCGCTCTCAATCTCTCTCTCTCTCTCTCTGTCTCTCTCCAACTCTCGGATTGTTCATAAACAGGGAGCTAATTAGCGAGGAAGGAACTAAAACAGGTTTGTTAGCTCCATTGCCCAAGCAAAGAGATGTGTCGTAAAGATAAAGTTAGTTCATCAATTTACCGGGGCAACGGGACAAACCAAAGCAAGAGCATATGATCGATTATTCAGTCGCTGCCAGTACTCAACAAGATGCAGCAGCTGTTTTATAATAAGATACAAAAAAAAGTACAAATAAACCACCACTAATTAGCCCGAGATGGGCGAGATACTAAAATTACTGCCAAACTATGAGAAACTACTGGCTTCTTCCTGGAACCAGCAACTGTGAACGGAGCTGAGATTCATAAGGTGTGCTTCGCATACAACGTACAACTTCCACTGATTGTACGATCATCATGCGCTGTCAGTGTCGATGTCTTACGACAGGCACTGACGAAAGAAAAGCAAAACTTGAAATTTAGGAAAAAAAACACAAAAAAAAAGGGGTGAAAACAGATTTCCGATCCCTATGTACGTGAGCCTTGCTGTCTCAATCCCAACACAAGGGCGGCACCATAGAATCAGAACATGAACACCGTTCATAAGCTTGACGCAGGAGTTGAGATATTGCCATTTCTCTTTAAATGCTAAAAATGTTTTGTCGATGAATGATCATCTCCCCAGTGTTCACGGGCTGAAGCCTAGCCTCGGAGAGTACGCTTAGCACACAAAACCTGCTTACGACCGAGGAAGATGAATGCTTCATCACGAAAAGTTATAAAATTCTACAAAAAAAAATTTGGATGTAATTTAAAGAAATTTTACGTAGTTGCACAAGTGAATCGAAGTCCCAGACAACCTTGACCCGCTACACCAGCCCTGGCTGCGAGAGTAAAAAGAGCGATCACGGAAGCATAGCATACTGAGGAAAAATACATCGCATCTTAGTCAAGGGAAGCTTGACTAATTTGAAAAAAACAAAACCGAGGTTTTGGGCGCCATTTGTAGCACAATTTGGCGACCAGAAATATAAAAAAAAAGAGCTTAAAGCCAAAGCTTGGGAGACATTTCTAGCGCAGAGTGTGTCTGTCGTCGAATCTATCTAACCCCACCCTGACCGGGAGATAGATAGTTCCGCCTCTGACACCTCTAGCTGCAAAAATCACTTCGGGGATATGTGTTGGTGGCCGCTAGCGATCAGCCGGCTTGGAGTGGTTCTTGCCACCCACATCCCCTCACTGCTTGAAAGCTGTGCGAAAATAAAAAAAAGAATCAAAAGGCTGGCTCATGTTCATGGCGACTTCAGACGGACAGACGGATAGAAATCGAAGCTTTTACGTCGTATGGTGACTCGCCTCCACTGGTGTAACCTAAAATCCTGAGAAGAAAGAAAGGGTAGCTAGAATTTGAAGCCATGTTGAAAGCTAAAAAACAAAGGTGAAAATCAGTGCAACGTAGTACAATTTAAATTGCACCCGGAGAAGATTCAACGCCGACGTGGAAAACAACGTCAAGTAGAAAGAGATAGAGAAAGTGTGGACTCCTGATGATGGTGGAGTTCCGTTTGGACGTAGATGGGTCATATCGCTCCCATCCACCCTAGCTAAGACGTCGCAGTCCAACAATAAAACTGCATCAGGAGTCTCCCCGCATCACCCTACCGCCATCCTGAGCTTCCTACTCCAAAATGCTAGCTGGCTCAGCTAACAGTTAACCAAATAATATATAAATAATTTATATATATATATATTATTTATATAAATTATATAGATATATATATATGTATATAAATTATTTATATATATATATATATTAACTTAAATATATTATATATATATAAATAAATAATTTATATTTAATGTATTAATATATATAAATATGAAATTTTTTAATATTATTTTTAATTATTATATAATTAAAAATAATATATAAATAATTTATATATATATATATTATTTATATAAATTATATAGACATATATATGTATATAAATTATTATTCAATATAATATAAAATAATTTATTATAAGGGGCATTAATTAATTTTAATATTTATGGGAGGTATTTACATAAATTAATTATAAATGTTAAATATTAATAATAATTTATATATTACTTTACTGCACCGATGAGGGGGGGGGGGGGGGGGGGAGGTCCTCCTTTGATGCAACAAGTAACCAGAGACAAAGCTGGAACCGAAGTAAAGGATTACATAAATAGAGGAGAATAAAAGAAGAAAGAAATCAGAAGGGAAATGATTAATGAGAAATAATAATACCGACGTGTGCGTTATGATTTCACTTTAATGTGTAAATGGGTTCTCCTTGTCTACTACAACCTGCCTATAATCACAATAATTTCCCAACAAAATTTTCTTTGCCCTTGGTTAGCTACCTATTTCATAACTTTCTACGACTAAACCCAAACATTTGGGTGACTTTACTTAGATATGCGCTCGACCCCTAACTAGAGGACTTGCGTCTAATTTAAACCAGGAGTATGACAGTGTTCATACTTACTACAATGAGGTATACTAGATAACAGAATAAAAACAGCAAAAACAACAACAAAATCGTTACGAACTGAAATCAAACTATCAAAACTAGGACCGGAAGGGTCCATGCATAGCCTTGTTTCGGCTAATCATCATAGTCTAGTACGTTGCCGCAGAGCAATAGAATCATAACCGTATATATTCCCAACTGTTTTTTTTTTTTTTAGATAATTCAAAACTGGACTTTACCAAGTTTTCGGCTCCAAATATATCTATTCTGGCACTTCAGCTCAAAATTGGTCTTTCAGGTAATTACGCGCACTGCTGATACGCAGGTAAATGTCTACGAATCTTTGAATATTGGTTACAAAAAAAATTAAAATTTAAACTCACGAATTTGTCCTTTCAGGTAATTCTACTCACTGCTGATACGCAGTAAATATCGAAGAATGTTTTATGGTAAGCCAAGAAAGAGCTTTGTAATATTCTATAAATGCTTTTGAATAATTACAATTCAAACAATCCACTAAGCGAAAATTCTTTCAATAATTTCAGATGGAAATTATTTAACTGAGCCAGGCAAACTGGTGGTTTGCGAATACTTGAATTTAAGCAGAAAAACAATTTGTAAACTGCTGGATTGCAAATACTTCAAGATAACTTAAATAAAACTTTGTATTATTCTAGAGATCCCTTTGAGTAATCACGAATCAAACAACTCACTACTCAAAAATTCTTTTTATTTATTTCAGATGGAAATTATTTAATTGAAGCAGGTAAACTGCTGGATTCCGAATACGAAACATCTCAATTTTTCGCTAACTCAACGGAAGCACCAATTATTCAAAAATTGCCTCGACCATCTTCCAGCAAGCTTGGCGATCATTTCGTTCCTTGGAGCTTGAATATTGCTAGATTCTGTCCTACTGCCTCAATGCAAGCAGGCAGCGGCAATTCCCTAAAAATTTTCGGGCAGGTCTACTGTAGTGCATTGCGTGATGGTATCGTGTGATATTTGTGATATTTTACGGCTAGGTGAGTTGCCGTTTGTTTGTTGGAATTTTCGATGGCAAATGGTGTCTGCCTGGATGCTTTGCGCTGAGGATGGGGCATAGATGCGAGATTTATGATTTTGTTTTTTCAATTGGATTTGAAAAGGAAAGATTTTTCCTGCGTTGCCGAAATACTTACTCAAATAAATTCTTACGTTTTGCAGGCCCTTTGGAATTTTTGTATTGCTTCTTCTTTTCACGGTGTATGAGGAAGAATATAATTTGTGCGCGTTCTGCACAAATTAAATTCTTTCTTTTTTGAAATAATTTATTTTTCTCGTCTTGTAGGTTTTTTTATGCTTATCGAAAAGTAGCAACGGGGCACTTTTCGGGAATAATATGGATATATATGAAGGCTTTTCCCCCCTTTTCAGGTAACGCGGAGATTCAGAAACAAAAAGAAAACAAAACGGATAATTTAGATAAAAGAATAAAACAAAGGAAAAGAGATTAAACTAATTTACAGACAAAAAAAAAAAAATTAAAAAGGAAATAGCGAAAAGAAAGACGCGTGGAGGCAGAACGCTACACTTCTGGAAAACTTTGAACAACTGAGAGAGGACACACGAATCTGCCTGTATCGATAAAGTAAGAAGCAATAAACCAGCGGCATATGAGTTAATAGAAAGCCAGGAACTAAATAAAAATGTTCGATCAGAAACTACATCCTACTAATCAATGCTCCTGAAACCATAGTATACTAAACATGCGGAGTTAAGCAAAAGACGATTCAATGTACCATATTAATTCACTTCAACCACTGCCAGGCAGAAATAAAAAAAAATCATATACGAAGGAGTCAGTAACACCTGATGATATCAACATCTACCTATCAATATTCAGTTAAATAAATGCTTCCGAAACAGTCGAAAGCCAAAATTTGGAAAAGCTCAGAACATATTATTTTGATAACCTGGATTCAATTCAACTATTACAAATAAACATCCAATACAAGAGTTATGCAATATACAAGTTAACACGCAATCACATAACTTTCCCATAGAAAAATAGGAGCATCATATTACATCCTCGCGATGCAATACAACGGCGGCACGTTGCAGTCCATTAACATGGGGAATCGTCGTTCTCACGCAAAATTTGTTGAATCAACGTTTTTAGTAATTAGGAAAACAAATTGTAAAAGGTTTTTGCTTATGATTATCATTACGCATTTTCAGTTGTATTTTAGATTTCGTGAATTTATTTTTTAAATTTCCTAAGCCGAATTTATTAACTTACATATCCATCATACTCATCAACGTGATTTAAATAACCTACATAATAAGCCGAACGAAAAGCCGAAGTTCTGGAAAACAAAATTCTAACCCATCATTGCGATTAAGAAACATCATCCCTGTAACACCGGAAGCCGTTCCTGCAAAAGAAGCTTCAAAAATTCAGTTACTGTGGCCTTCGGTATATGCATAGGCATGTTGCATTGCAACATGCTAAGTAGTCATCATATACATACGAAGCATATTTTAAATAAAAGACAATTTAATATTCCCATAGAATAAGTCACCAGAATAAGTTTTCAGACATTATAGGAACGCTGACACCTTCCTGTTATTCCAAATAACAAAAGACACGTTTTGAAAAATAATCAGCTCTTTGAAAAGAGTGAAGTACATGGTGTAGGAAAATAGAAACAGTTTCTAGTTCAGTTATTGTTTTGACTAACAAGAAATCTGAAATGAATTTTAATTAACCAAACCTGAAGTGTCTTAATAATTTCCTTTTCTTTATAAATTCCTCAAAGGGTGTTATAACTCTCGTGGGCGGGCCTTATTTCATATAACACATATGCCATTTGCAGACACATATTTGCTAAGGCCGTTTTAGCAGAGATCCTTTTGACAAAGAGCTTTTTGGCAAACGAATTTTTGTTTTTGGTATAAGTTGAAAAAGATTGCTTTTGTAAAACGTCCTTCTGTGAAATGAACTTTTTGTAATACGTCTTTAGGGCAAACGTCCTTAGGGGAAATGTCATAGTCCTCAATGTAATAGATGCAGAAACTGTCACCGGTAAATATATCTTTTAAATTAAAGCGACGTCAGTTCCACATTAGACTTGCCTTCGCTGTTACTGATAATAAATCGTTGACTTACAAACAAGAAATCGTTTCCTATTTTTGAGTGCTGATTTCGAGTTTTTGCCCACATACATACTATGTTTCTTTCGGTAAAGACTGTAGCGAAAGCTATGTCTCTACTTATTTCGGCAATTGTAGGTTTTCGAATATGAGATGACGTAAGTACCTTGCAGGATATCGGAAAATATTTTGAATAGATTCATTTTGTAAACGAATAAAAACGTTTGAAGAAATTTTTTTTGGGAGTTTTCGATTAACGAGAATCGAAGACACTATTTTTGTTCTGTAAAAAGTCTAGAGAACATAAATCCCAACAGTTTTATTTTAATCCATTATAACATAATAATAATTAGGGAAGTTTATCACTAATATTGTAAATTTTATCGCTAAGAATTTAGCCGTTCCTCGTCCAATAATTTGAATTTGTTTAACGTTATTTTGGAGATTATGTGCCATTTGAGTGACCGATATGTGTAGGGTTTATCCTCGTTGGTTGCCTCATCCAATTGTATAAACTTTAAAAGGTAATCCAGATGAAAGAAAACCTTAGATATGAAAAAGCTTTAATTTGTTACCTCAATAACACAACCTGAAAACTTACATTTGTTAGGTTTAATATTTGATATTTTAAAACCAATGAACCCAAAAGCTGTTGTCCTTGGAGAGTGGCGGAAAGATATTAAAAAGCCTTAATTATCACATTTAATAACCTTCTGAAATTCTTTATTACACTTTAAACTTGGAATATTTACAACCTTTTTTCCAGTTTTCCACTCATTCAGGACAAAATCAAACATGCACCATGTGTTGAACATGACTAGGGATCGATTATATAACCTATATTGTGAAATTTGAATGCCATTAATTTCATCTCATCTGACAGTGGAAGTTGTTCATCTATTCCGCTTGGTCTGCAGATATTAACAAGGGATTTATTTCGCCTTTTGTAGAACCCATAAAAGGAAATTTAGAGCAACTCGTCCTGACTATATCTACCTACCTTCAAAGCAAGCAGATCTGTCTGGCTGAAGAATTAGGACGTGACAAGATTTTAGTATTCAGCAAGGATAAAGAAGTTCATAATTTGCATTTTGCCAGAAAGCAACAAGTAACGAGTTTCGAAGAAAAACATTAAATTATAGAACCGCGTTTATAGGAAAATTATTTAAATCATGATAGCCTTTCTGTGGAATAAGTCTTTCCTTTGTCGGCAAAATTACCAAACACCGTAGTGGATGTTTGATGGCTGTCAGTCAATGGAGATATTTTTGTTATTTGAGGTGCCTATTTTGCTTAATTCAATTTTCAGATGAAAATGTAATTTATTTTTTTAAAAACTAATTGGCAAGATGAAGTTTTATATTATTACAAATTACATATTTGGGATTACATTTAACCACTTGATAATTATTTTTGATATAATATCAGATGCTTAGCTTATCTTAAATAATTTTCGATTATTTATTTCTTAAAGCACGTTTATTTTAAATTCAATGGTTATTAGAAATAGTGTATTTATTTTAATTTATTATTTCGATTTTTATCAAATACATTAATTTATCAATTTGAAATGATATGTACATTTTAAATAATTAAATCAGGCTAAGCTTACTTAATTTCTATAATTAGTAGGTACTTGAAATGTCCTCATTGGTCGAAGACATATCCTACACCTTCGTAAAAATAATCATAAAGTTAAATGTAATACTGAAGTCTTACTTTTTATGTTATTGAAAACATCTAATATTTTTTACTGAAGTTCCGCTGAGGTTTATAATGGCGTGTAGTATTCCTTCTCTTTTAAAGAACATCAGAAGTAGAAATACGGATGACTCAAATCCGAAGATCTGGGTGGTCACACAGTGGCGTATCCAGAGCTTTTGCTGCCCGGGGCGGTCATAAATTTGCCGCTCTTTCTAAGTCAATCAAAATCAGCATTGTTTATTGACAATTACGGAACATAAATAAATAAATAAAAACAAATATATATATATTATTTTTATACAAATTGTATACATATAATGATAAAATGTAAGCGTATTTAAATAGTTATTTTGCTTACTTTTTTATTAGGAAAGTCTTTGATTGGCATTGTCAAAATTTATAACATCTTTAGTTGTTTTTCTATGGAGAGTATCGCTAGATTTCGCAATCTTAAATCATTCAACGAAGGTAATTTTCAAATCATTTTAATTTGGTAAAGCTCGATTTACTACTAGTACTACTACAGTAATGGCCATTGCTAACAGAGTCTTTCAATCTAACTATTATACCCTAGATGAAATCATGCCATATACTACTTTTGTCATTTGGTTTGTAACGCACAGAAATAATGATGGTAGAGCAAAATGGTTTGGACACCTACACATAATATTAAAAGATATTTTGACTTTTTCATGTCTGTCCCTCCATCCGTCTGTCTGTCTGTCCGTTCTCACGATAACTCAAGAAGGTGTGTACTTAGAGAGCTGATATTTTGCAGATGAGCTTTTTTAAAAAAAGTTAAATTAAGTTCGAAAATGGGACAAGTCGGGTAACTCCTTCGTAGAGTTCCCATACAAAAATTCGTTTTTATATATTTGGACACTGCCTGAGAATACCTCAACGTAAACAAATAGTAAATATAATTTTCAAAACTGGGCTAAATCGGGCAACAGCTTCTTGGTGTTGCCACATAAAAACTTAGGATTTGTTATGGAACTATGAAGAGTGATTGGCTTGGACGTAAAGTCCAGACTGCCAGCATGAGCTGACAGATCACTCGACGGACAGCGTTGACTGCAAGGCGGCACGCTAGCTCGCCTCGGCTCATTGGCGTAGAGTGTGGGGAGGGTCCACGAAAAATCCTGCCTTATCGTCGCTGTCCTATATTTGCAGAGTGACGAATATTTAGAGGTGGTTGAGGTGGGACAAAGTTCGGTCTAGGCTGACCAGTAGGCTGACCAGAATGCTGACCAGTAGGCTGACCAAAAGGCTGACCAGTAGACTGACCAAAAGGCTGACCAGTAGCTGATGATGGTCTCTGAAGCGAATGTCTCCTCAGATTGGGGAAATAGTTCGATGGTCTTTGTTTACCCATGGACGCAGGAGGTCGTAGAAAGTCCATTGACGGCAGTGCTGCTGCTACTTGTTGTCTGATGCTATCTACTAAATCAGTCCGCACGACATTGAGGCTTTGTTCGAGACCTTCACGTAGTAGATCTTGCATTTGTATGCGCAAGCCTGCCATCAACGCATCCGTAGCTGCTGACGTGGGTCCTTGAGCTGTACGCACTGGACTGTGTTGTTGGGAGTTGGGGTTTATAAAAGTCCTTGAATGCAGGTCGGGCATTCTCAGTGAGAGTGATCGTCGATTCGGTGGTGGTAAATTGATGGTAGGCAAGTCAAAGGCCGACAATGAATCATGCTTGGTAGACTTCGCGGGCTTCACCATTTTCCGTCTTTTTAGGATGGCACCAGTGTAATCAGATAGGTCCTGTGGCGTCAGGAGGTGTCTGTAGTTAGGGCAACTGGAATGTTCGCCTATCCAATTATATATACATGCCTCATGGAAAACATGTCCACACACGGTCATGACAGGCTTCCGTTCGGCTGACCAGCTCGTATCTCTGCAGATAGTGCATGGCTCAGGCAACATTGTCACACCGTTTGTCGCAGGAGGTAGTGTTCGTACTGTAGCCATAATAAGTTCAGACGTAATTCGAGTTTAAAATTTAAGATTCCAAGAAATTTGAAAGTTTGGAAGAGATAGCAGGCTCTTCACTATGTGAGGATGACGAAACTAATTTAAGTTGGAGTTTGGGACGATATACTAAAATTAAGAAAAATTTCTTCCCAAACGTTCGAGGAAGTTTTCAATAAAGTGCAAAAAAAATCAAAGATTCGAAAAGTTAGCAAAAGTCCTCCCGACTCGATATAATATAAATACAAAAAGTCCAAAGTTCGGAAAAATTAGCACGCAAAATACGATTTCTCCTTCACTTCCCGAAGCTACTCCTTACATAAAGGTTTCCAAGCCGCTCTCCCTCCTTACAGGTCAGAAAATTATACCAGTAAGTGACGTGAATGTGTGGATGAAAAAGTCTGAGTCCTCACATATCTGGGAAGAGTCGGCTTGGAGAAGCTAGAGACTGAAAATGATACTAGAGATTCTTCAGCCAGGCAGTTAGTAGTATGCCAACTCCTCATTACTGAAGGTCTCCAGCATCACTTCCATCCTCCAACAACTCTTTCCTTCCTATTCACCTGATTGTCATGTCCAGCTAACCTTCCAACTGGGCAGAGTCATGAATCTGGTCGACTAGTTAGCTGAAAGCCAAAAAGATCATTAAAACAAAACAAATTAAAAAAAATTCAAAACTAGACAATTGTTCAGACTAGAGGCTCGACCAAAGTCAAACCTAGAGTCGAACTTCAATTCAAAAGCTTTCAAAAATCTAAAATGTTACGTTACTTTACTTTGCTCAATCAAAAATTCAAAATATCAAAACAACTTTCAAAAGACTTCCAAAAAACTTTACTTTAATCGTTCAACTTTAAAAACTCTCACTTTACTTTACCAAACATTTTCAACTAACAAAAACCAATTGGACTCAGCTCTGCCTATAACTTCCACTGATTGTGCGATTACCGAGTCAGACTATTTAGCTACAAGCCAAATGTCCATATCTCAACCAAATGTCCATATCTCAAGTATCGCAGTCCTCAGCACAAGTCATATTCAGACCACCGAAGTCCAACTGAGGTGGCCCCACGTTGGGCGCCATTTTTGTTATGGAACTATGGCTTTGGACGTAAAGTCCAGACTGTCATTAGGAGCTGACAGATCACTCGACGGACAGCGTTCACTGCAGGGCGGCATGCTAGCTCGCCTCGGCTCATTGACGGAGAGTGTGGGGAGGTTCCACGAAAAACCTGCCGCAGCCGTCAGCCATAATAAAAAAAAATTCGTGCCTACTAAACAAAAGCCGGCACACATTCGGTCCTGAAGGGACCCTTACGTCACCCACCCAGATATTTTGCCTTCTTTGCCAGCCCCATCCTCCCATCTGACTCTGAGTGGCATAATTATTCAGAGTCCCTATTTGACCTGCAATGAGAGAGAGAGAGACCAGGCGAGCCTAGACGACCTGCATCCTATGTGAGAGGGCTCCGGGATGATAACGTTATAAAAATTCATTTTATATAAATACTTGCTTATTGGTTATTTACCTAGTGACTTTACAAAAAGTACGCGCGATAATCTACCGACACTTATAAGTTTGCTATACTAGATGATATCACTATTCAACTTAATATCAATATATTTATGAGGAGCTATTATAAAGAGGGAAATTACGAAATAGTTACTCATGTCAATTTGAACATCGTTTTAGCTAAAATCAGAATCAATACTCCATCCATATTCAACGTGGAGTTCATTACTAACTCTAGTGTTACCACAACTCATAGGCAATATCACAAAATCATCATGAAAGGAATGGGAATTGTAAAAATCATAAGTAAAATAATTAAGTCAAAGCGAATCAATAATTCGGAGAGGTACGTATGCTCTTTTTACTTTTATTCAATGGCTAATAACCGACATTCGCGGACTATATTAGGCTATGCATCAAAATTTCATGCCCTTACTCTTACTTTATTCATTATTTTATCGTAATTTATTTATGTATGTCATTCCTTATTTTATAGTAATGTATTTACTTATTTTATTCTTCATTCTTATAGCAAATTTGATACCTGTCATCATTTTAAATTAATAAGGTCTGACTGGTTTTAAAATTAGTCATCCGACGTTGTAACAAACAAGCAAAACGTATTGGCTGCGGTTAGATTTGGTGGCATGATGTGTACCTAAAAGAATTAAGCATCAGATGCTACAGTACCAGAAACACCTTTATCCCATAATAAGCAACGTTTCAGAAGGAAATATTACTCACAGTGTATATACATTTCTACTTTGGTTCATGGTGCGGTTCCAACCAGGAACGAAATATTTTTGTTTAATATACAAAAATTGTATTTCTTATTTAAATTTTATGCAATTCGATCCCATGTACATTATTATGTATGTAGTAAGCACTTTGATATAACACACTAATTATTCTGATTTGGACTAAAGCGACTTTGAAAAAAAACTAAAAATAAAAAAAATTACAGGAGTTATGTAAATTGATTGGTGTCTTAATTTCATTTCACCATATTTCTTGAGATACTACAAATTCTATTTTATAATAGCTCTCTGCTCTTCCGTAATTCTACCTTACAAATATGTTCAGTAGGGATAAATTCTTACGCAGACTTCACACATTTTCATATATTCTATATTAATTGAGTCCTAATACTGACTTTAGTCGTCTTCTTCCTCTTTCTCTAGTATTTCACTTATCGTTTTTTTTTCTTTACCTAGTTGATCTTTCAGGATATGCGATTTAACCAAATTTGACGAGAAAACGTTTTCTCGTTTTTCTACGAAGGTGGTGCTCATTTGAATTCGAATTCAAAGGAGCAGACGCAGACGCAGCAAAAAAAAAATTCACAACACCGAAATATTTTAGGATAAGACCCGCTTACGCAATGCTGTTGAAAATAACTTTAAAGCACTGTAATGCATTAATTCATTAGAGTTCTTTTATATATATGTATCTTACATATTTAATTAGAAATTAAAATATTCATCTTGTTTCACTAATCAATAATCAAGACGACTCTGTTAAAAATTTATATTAGCACAATGCGTCCCAAGGACGTAATAAATTGTAACTATTTTCTTTGCCTCACTTATGTGTACCATTTGTAATAATTCAAATTTTCTTTCTGTTTTTTTCTTTTACTAAACCATTTACTTTTCTTTTATAACAGTATAAGGAAAATGTGCGAATGACCTTCTTGTACTATTTGTAAGGTTAAACATGACACTTTCTACGAATACTTGATCTTATTTAGTGGTCTTATTTAATTGGGTCCCATGGTTATGACGAGACTGCGGCAGCTACTGCCGGTATAATCGATATAATATTTTACATTTTTCACTGAAACCATTGTGACATCTGTATTAACCCTAATCTTATTACAAGAAAATTTCCTTCTCACGGCTACTATAATTTAAAAAAATTCGCTACTATTCTAGTAAATGACAGCAACTAACCTGAGTACTGCACAGAAATCAAAGAAATTCTCCTTGGGGTAAATAGACAATATGCGGGATTCTAGTTACTGTTACCCAATTAGTGCGATCGGATTGTTGAAAAGCTAGGTTAATCCTTGCGCTGTATCCCACTGATTTTCGTGCTATGACACATGGTACTGCGGAGATGGTGCTGGCATCCTGGCGTTTAATTCTAAAGCTGACTACTGCTTTTAATTGCTTCTGGGGTGCAGCGCATTGTCTCAGCAATGCAGTGGTCAGCAACAAATAACTTTAGTACGGCGTCAAATACTTGACCACCCTTGCTGTAGTTCCAATGTCAGCTCCGTGGGGGTGTTTCAACAATTACGTAAACTTGCCAGGCCCGTGTCTCTGGAGCACTAGTAGTGACAAGGAATTTGTCTTTATACAGCGCCTGTATTATTTTAGGATTTCGGCTATGCCGTGCTCAATTTCGAACAAAACTCCTCTTTTTCGAAGGTTGGGTTATAACTATTTATTTCGGTATTTGTTCATGAGAAATTTATAATTGTAAAATTATCAGAGTATTGGAAATAAAACGTTTGAATTCTACTCACATTTCTACGTTCCTTCTCGAACTTAAATTTCGGTGTTTTCCCCAAATCGCTAAGGCAATACTTCGTTATTATTTTAATTATCATCAGAGGCTCCTCCGATAAGAATTCAAATCGTTATTCATTCGCGATGCAAGATAATTGCTTGGATTTTTTTCCAAATGAAATTTCCGATGAACACTACTAGTATTGCCGTTTTTCTTCACACACCTTGCTCAAAGTCGAGACGTCAAAAAATGGGATCCGGAGAAACTTCTTCTTCTTTCTTTTCGCATCCGCATGTCATCTGGAGCTTGTGGAAACGCATTTCTTTCGGTCGGGGTGCGTTCAGCCGCCAGCCGGCATACTTCAGTATGTCATGTAGCATATTGCTATATGCAATACGCTACGACCATAACAGATTTTTACGTATATTGTGGAAACGATCAATCCTAGATATTTTTATTACCCTGAAAATTTCTTCAGAATATGAAATCCTATGAAATTGGTTATAACAATTTTTACTGTGTGACGAACCATTATAGAAATATTTATAGGCGAAAACCATTTCAACAATCAAACTTGCATTGATGAGTAACCATAACTAATCATGTACAGGCATTCATCTAGGGTATCATAAAAATCGATCTTAGACTAAACCTAGATTTTTTCCAACGTTTTGCTTGTTCTTATAGAGCAGGTACAGATACTATGTAAAATTCTGCATTTTATTCGTTTTAATATGGAACTGCTCTTCGTCATTGTGGTTTCAAATTGGTTGGCCCTAGATTATAACGGACAGTCCTTATGTGTGTGGGCAATGGCACGTGCCACGGTTAACTCTGTACAACACCGTTTGGAAAACAATACGGTTTTCCTGTATCATTTTTCCCATATACGAATGCGATTGCCTATGCTGGTTTATTCAGCGTGTGTGCATATAAAATTTACGAAATTTAAATACATAAACGCACTAACTATTGTACGGATTCTCTTCTTTGAAGTCATTTTCAGCTACTGATAATATTTATGAAATAATAAGAGCATCTATCTCGACTCTGGAGCGTGCTAATTTTACACACTGCAGATGCCATGGAAATGAAAACAACCGCAATTTATAACCGTATAATCCTATGCTTTAAGAATATATGCGCAGATGTTACGGAAAGAATGTGTGGTGTATGAGCGGGGAGCTTTTATTGGCGCCGTAGGCAACACTGCCTCCCGTAATAATTTAGAGGATAGCGTGCTAGGAAGCTGTTGTGTCTACTAATGGCACTAAAGAAAGTACGAACAGGTGATGTTTGTTCTTTATACATGTTTTTAGACCGACATTTGTGCTTAGTGTGAAAACAAGTTTTGTAAAGTTATAACTGGCAAATGTTATTAAGAATTACGGAGATGTACCTACTATTAAAAAGCAACCAAAAATATAGTAGTGTGTATTAGGTATTAGATACATCTACATCATTATTGCAATAATTCTCTTGAAACAATTGACCCTTTTTGAAGGTAGGGTTTGATTGGTATTTTCGACCAATTGTTAGCGTCGCGTTTAACGAGTTCGGAAAAATATGCTATCAGATTGAACGCGTTGACATTTGAGTTTCATCAAATTTGTTTTCAATTTTTTGTTATAAATTAGTTCGCATTTTTCCACTTTCTCAATCAACTTTTCACGAAAT
Organism: Dioctria rufipes; assembly: GCA_963924295.1. Taxonomy (NCBI): domain Eukaryota; kingdom Metazoa; phylum Arthropoda; class Insecta; order Diptera; family Asilidae; genus Dioctria; species Dioctria rufipes. The sequence continues at coordinate 149,278,327 of OZ002743.1, read as the reverse complement.
TCCTTTCTGCCTGGAAATAAAAAACAAAATCTCAAACAAATCCAGCAGTAGTAGGTACAATCTCCCAAATGTGAGGTTAAATTCATCGCGTTTGCGATGAAAAGTAGAAATTCGCCTAATAATTGCTTCGCTAATGTCGCGTGCGGTTGTAATCTAACACTCCCTATACAACAAGCATACATTAGATATTAAATGTCAACACACGCTACGCTAGTTATACGTTTGAAATTTTTAATCTGACTCACGTTTTAAAAAGTACTTTCATAGCAGCTCTAATTTCTACCACTAAGCGACTTATCTTTCTGTGGTTATCACCAATTCCAAATTTACGGCGCAATTATCGTAATTGTTTATTTTACTTTTTATATAATTTAGACAGACATATAAAAAATGCCGCCCGGGGCGGACCGCCACCACCGCCCCACCATAGATATGCTACTGTGGTCGCAGGACTGATCAAAAGCATCTAATCCATCTGTAAGGGAATATCAGGTTTCGATATTCGGGTACGTTTCGCCCATAATGTGGAAGGGCATCAACATATGATGAATTTTGCATTTTAATTTTCATCGAAAGTTCATGCAGAACAGCCAACAGATCATCATCTCAAAGAGCAATTTAGCAAATGGACAATCTTACAAATGCGCAAACGCCGTTTTACTGACGACATTTCGTGTATTCGTTCGCGGAAGTGGATAGTGAATAGTGTATGTGTGAGGGACAAATTGAAAATTGGACAGTTCTTTTTGTCGTGTGAGCATATGTGTAAAAATAGTTGTACAAACACAAAGACACTTATGAAGCAACAAGGGAAGTGAAACACCATTTGCCCACGGCATTTTGACACTTCGTGAAATAATTTTGACATTGCTTTCGATGCCCAATACAGCATAAATGATATTATGAAGGTGGACTGCTTTCTGGACCAGATAATCCATTGGGAAAAACATCTCACCAAAGGAGTTGCACAACGTAAGCGGTGCCAGCATTTCGGACATGTCGCCAGCAACTGTGCCCAACACTTTCGCTGTGTAAAGTGTGAAAAACTTCATGGACCTGGAGAATATTCCCGAATTAAAAATGATGAGACAACGAAACCGTATTGTGTCAACTTTCAAAAGGAGGGACACCCAGCGAACTATCGAGGATGCCCCAAATACAAGGAGGTAACTGCTATCAAAAATAAATGGCGGGAGCAGCAGAAGCAACGAGAACTCTTCGCGCAGGAATCAGTAAGAAATTACGTCAAGCTAGGTATGACTTTCCCGCAAATTTTAAATAATAACCCTGATAGCACAGAAGTACTGAAAATGTACTTCAGGTGGCCTGAACCGAAGCCTTCCACTGTCGCGTTTTTAAATGATTTATTTGCGTATGTAAGAGCAGGACAGGTCGCGCCACCAAAACTGAAAACCCCGCACTTTCAGGAGGGAAGCATCAGTTTTTCATTACTTTTATGCTGTAGTCTCTGGGGGATGTATTCGGTTCTTCTAAGCCAATGAAGAGAAGCGCAATATTCAGGTATTTTTCAGTAGTTTTGTACCAGTGAAGAGATGCCAATATTCAGGCATATTTCAGTAGTTTTGAAGTAGTGAAGAAAACCACAATATTCGGGCATATTTCAGTAGTTTTGAAGTAGGGAAGAGAACCACAATATTCGGGCATATTTCAGTAGTTTTGAAGTAGTGAAGAGAACCACAATATTCAAGCATATTTCAGTAGTTTTGAACTAATGAAGAGAATCACACCATTTCCAAAATAAAAAAAAAACTATTTTCTTTAAATATATTTAATATATATAATACTTTACTAATTAAATTTAGTAAGTTAAGAGCCCTTTTCACAGCAGTACATCTCCAGTTATAGTCTTTTCACTGCGTCAATGGCTTGTCAATTGACTCTGGTGAACCTCTAAAACGATAGATTGTCTATAATTATAAAACTTTTTTTATTATAATTAAAAATATGTTTCTCAATTCTTACCAATTTATTACTGATATGTGAAATGCGCTTCACTCACACGCACTTCCAATGGATTTAACTGGAAACGAATTCTGAATTTGTTAATGTAATGTACTTCAAGACTACTTTGAAAGCCCTGAAGAGATGTAAACCAATTAGAATGGGACAAATCTATCAATATACTTTTATCTTTCTATGAATACTGAACTAAACCGCTTCTGTGAGTACTGAATCAGCCCTGAAAAGATGATGCAATAATGTGGGAGACGGAACATATCGGGAATTACGTTTTGTTTCATTTTATGCGTGTAGCTTTCCGTAGTGTTTCAGTACATTTTTACGGGCTGAAGTACATGCAGTTTCACCGATAGAATAAAAAAATTATGATTGTAGTGATAACCCCTGAAGTCGTGCTATCAGGGAACGAGTCTACTAACAGAAACAACTACACTAACAATCCTAGGATCCCACAAACCCCAGCGATACCAAAACTAGCCCCAAGAGCACAAGCAACAACACCATCAGAAAACGAGTCAGATAACTTCTGCACTCAGGAGGAAAAATACCTTATCGGGTATAATCTCAATGCAGGAATCTTTCTGCTCTAGCAGAACGCTAAAGTACTTATCTTCAAATTGTCTTCGGCCTATGTCTACGGAAATAACCAAGTTGAAGAAAATAGCATTGAATTGCAGCTCACTTCTGCGGAATTGCAAAAGAATAGACATTGGGGAAGAAAAACCTAATTTTGTCCTCATATCAGAGAAACACCTAAACACTCGCCACAAACTAGTCTTTGAGAAATTCTCAACTACCCGTTCTGATAAATCTGACTCAGCTTTGTGTACAGCAATACTAATTCCGGATGGGATTAAATTCGAAAAATTAAGTTTAGGCCCCTCAGCAACATGTAGTGCACGGCAGTGAAGTTCTTCCTCGCCTCTCAAGAAACGCTTCTTCGAATCACTCCGTACAACAGGTGTGGTGCACAGACGGCTCAAATCAGAAGGAATCTTGAGATTCTAAACAATGTTTCAAAAGACTGTACCTACACGGTTATTGAAGAAGACTTCAACGCCAGGCATCCAATGTGGAATGACCCTATTCAAAACTTTGCTGGCAAAACTATTGCCAGCTGGTAGGACTGAAACTAAGAGCGTAACAGCTTCATTGTGGTTTCACCAACAACACAAATATTTTCCCGCTCGGGATCACACATAGACTTCAACCTTGTCTCCTCTAGCATGGTAAGCTTACTGCGCCTAATCACAAACGCCAGCCGCGAGACTCACCACGGCTCTTCAGACCACCTAGCTATTGAATTATCTATAAAAGTAATATCTCCACTAAATATACTCACCATGAGCTTACTAATATCGTCCACTCTGACTGACGTCGATTGGAATGAATTCCAAGACAGACCGACATCACTCTACCAAGAAAATCTCCCAGATGACAGTAGAAATCTCTCAAATTCGGAGATAGACTCCCAAAATGAGATTTTTACCAACTGCCTTCAAAGGAGTATCGACCACTTCTCCCGAACAACCCTGGCTAAGAATTACCAATTCAAGAACCTTCCCCCAGGTCTTCAGAGTCTATATAAAAATAGACAAAAGCTGCGGAAAATGTTCAACCGCATTTACCACAGAATCCTCAATACCAAAAATTCTGCGTATCAGTCCATTCTTTCCCAAGTCAAGTGCTTATCAGTGATTATATATGAGCAGACTACACTGCTCTGTGATGAACAGTTTAGAAAAGACTCGAGAAAATAAAACAAGGCCCACAGACCTTTGATAATATTAACAAAATCTGTTCTAGGAAGCCCAAGCTCCCTAAAATCATACCCATCAGCGAAGGAACTCTATCACTTTCATAGGAAGAGTGGTAGGCCTTTGCAATATTTTTTCAAAACACCTTCAAAGACAACTTAATCCTCAGAGATCCAACCTGTTCTTTTGAAGTAGAAAGGTGCGCTGGTAGCTTTCTTAGTGCAAACGAATCCATACCGCAAACCTTTTTCGCTGTGGACAACCCAGCAATCAACCCAGAAGATCGAGACACAAACCCCCTCCAAACCTATGTCTTAACTATGACAATAAATAGCAAAAAAATTGAGCTGACCTGATAAAATTTGAATTTCAATCATCAAAAGCTACCTCCCATAGCACTCGATTTCCTCGCAACCATTTTTAACAATTGCATTAATAATTCTTACATCCCGGAAAAATAGAAAATCTCACGAATTTTCCCCATCCCGAAAAAATCTTCGTCTAAAGACAACAAGGAATTTAGACCAATCTCGCTCATCTCTAATTTTAGAAAGCTTTTTGAAAAAGTTATTAAGCAACAAATAAAAATTACCTGCGAAGAAAAGCACATCCACCAAGATTCCCAATTCGGCTTCAAGCCTAAACATAGTAGGGTGCTTTCTCGACGTTGAAAAACTTTCGATTCAGTTTGGACGGCAGGGCTAATATTCAAATTAAATCAATTCGGATTTCCTCCACACCTAAACAGACTTATCCACACTTTCCAAACTTCTAGGAAATTCTATGTGGAACCCGGTGACCATAAATCTCCGCTCAAAACAATTGCAGCAGAAGTCCCTAGGGCTCCATATTGGGCCCAATACTCCTCATGTGGGGGTTCAAAATTAACGTCCAAATGTCCGAACTTATTGTATTCGTAAACCTACCACCGGGCGAAACCGGAAGGTCGATAAGTCCAAGAGAATTACGGCCGTCTACGATTGGGTAATAATAAAGCCCATACAAACAGCGAAATATCTAGGAGTATATTTCCATGAACTCCTACGATTCAATAAATATGCTAAAGCAAACATTACCAAAGCCAATTTCTTATAAGCCCTATAATCAATGCCAGAAAGGGACACACAACCCCGAAAAAACTACTCATATATAAGCAACTAAGAAAGCCTGTCATCACATATTGTTTTCCGATATGGCACACAATATCCCCCACTTATATGGACTTATATGGACCGCCTTAACAAGCTCGAAAGAAATGTTCTTAGAACTTGCACAGGACTCCATAGAAGAGCGAACGGAAAATACAATCGCAATGAAGTATTGTACGATGCAGTCAATATAACTCCTATCAAAGAGTATTTGTTTGGTCAAACCGAAAAACAAGTGGAGAAAATCCCTATCCATTCAAACCCACTCATAAACAACTTGCCGTATCTTCGAATACCGCAAAATTTCAAATATCTGTCACCCTTGCTCTTGGCTCAACCGGATGCTAGAAACGTCGAGCTCTACGAAGGAAGAATAAATTTCTATTATACTAAAGAAGATTACTACAGGGGGTAATCCCAAATAACCAAGTCAAGAACCCGGAAATGTCTCTGAAAAAACCTGCCAGTGTAGGAACTTTCCAGTCTTTAATTTCCTGAAGATCCCAAAACATATCCAATCCTTACTCCTTCCCAGTCCCTACCAAATTTAATAATAAGCTCATGTGAAAAATTCAGTAACTACAGCTGATGTGGCGCAGCAGCTGTAAGAAAAAGAACAAACAACAAGACGAAAGGTGAATATAAACCAAACCAAGAATCAGAAGGAAGAAAAGGGAAGACATCGAATCTAACTGAGGGCCAAAAATAAGCCCCAATGCCCTAAACAATTCAATCAGAAAGATGTGAAAAATCATCTAATAAAATCCATAGAAGTAAGGCAATGAAGGAATTTGAAAGCGCAAAAGCACTTGACTTGACTTGACTTGTCTTTTGTTTTTCCGGAAAGCACCGATCGCTTGGTTTTAATTATTCGGTTTTTATTCATTTACTCAACGTTTCTGGTTCAAGTACTACCCTTCTTCAGAAGCTCTTTTTATCTACTGGGGCCGGATTCTGTACTACGGAGAATTCGGGAATTTGGGAGAAGAGAATTTCTTTTTTTAAGAATTCCTAATTCCTTAATTCTCCATTCCCAATTCCCTAACATGGTTGGAGAATTAGGGAAAACGTAAGAAATGTGAAAAAAAGCGAATCGCCTGGGACGATTAAAGGTATCACTTTTTGTTGTAGAGGGTGGGACTGTTTTTCATATTTGAGGTACATCCGTCTATTACTTTCCAATGTCGAAATAAATTGAAATTTGCTATTTGAAGGGGTAGTTTTCAAGGGATGGCGGAGGGTAAGTTTTCTCGTGTTTTTCCGGTAAAACGGGAGAATGGAGGGAAGAAGGGGAATGTATGTGGTATCAAAAAAACACAAAAAAAAAAAAGGGTGATCAGGCCGAACAAGAGAGGTAGAGGAAGTTTTTGTGCACTATGCTTACTTCTAACTTTTCCCTTTTTTGAGTTGCACCTTTCGAATTTTATTTCCGGTAAACCTTCCACTTCTGTTGGTGTAAGTGTCTCTGCATGCGCAGTTTATCAGGATGGGCACTTATTGGGCATTATACAGTTATAGTCACCGTTGTGTCTTCTTTTTCTGCATTTTCGTTGCGTTTGTATTTGCAGAATGCTAATATCCCTTAAAGTATTTATATCAATTTTTGTACTTGATAGAACGTCTGGTCCGACGTTTTCTTTTCCTTTAACGTAGTGGATTTCAAAGTCGAATTCTTCCAGACTCAATCTCATTCTTGTAAGCTTGGACGAAGAGCTTTTCATCCCAAATAAATATGCAAGTGGTCGGTGGTTTGCTCGTACCAAGAATTTTCTGCCGTACACTTATGGCTTGAAATATGTTATTGACCAGTGTATGTCTGTTAATTCCGTTTCTATTGTCGATTAATTTCTGTCTCCTTGTGTGAACATTTTGTTGGCATATGCTACCGGCAGCTCTTTGCCATCTATGTTCTTTGCTAATATTACCCCGCATGCATCGTTTGATGCATCCCTTGAAATTATGAATGTTTTTTTTTTCTTAAATTCGGATGCTGTTATGTTGTTGGGGACATAGTATATACATATATTAGCGTTTCGAATGATTTTTGGTGAGTATCTGACCAGTCAAATTTTAAATTTTTGCGGAGTAATTTGTTCAATGGTAATGCGATATTCGCAAAGTTAGGGACGAAACGCCTGTAATAAATACAAAAATGCCGAAGCGTCGAACATCGTCCTTGTTTTTCGGGACTGGGTAATTTTTGATAGCTTTAGATATATTTCGACCTATCTGGTTTGATGCCTTGCGCTGATATTTGGTGGCCTAGATAAGTGACTTCAGTTTGGAAGAATTTGCATTTCTCGGGATTGAGTTTTAAATTTCTTTCCCTGAATCTTTTGAAGAGTGGTATCAGATTCTTGAAATGGTGCGCCTGAGAACGTCCTATTACTATGATATCGTCGATATGTAGGAATGCTATTTATGGGGCTAGTCATGCCATTGCAATAGCCACCATTCTCTGAAAGCTATTTGGACCTATATTAAGTTCGAAGGGAAGTCGCATATACTGGCAGCGGCCTTGGTTAGTAGAGAAAGCTGAGTTCTCATCTAGCTGTATTCGATGAAAACCTGACATGAGATCTAATGTAGAGAAGCATTTAGCTCACCCTATTTGATCCAGTATATCCTCTAGCCGCGGTAGAGGGAATTTATCAGCCAGGACGTTTTTGTTTAAATTTCGAAAATCAACGAGTAATCGCCATTTTTCTCTTCGTTTGTGGACATTTTGGGTACAAGAAGTATGGGGGATTTAAATTGCGAACCCGAATTTTCTACCACTTTATCTACCAGCATGTTTTCCACTTGCCGATTAATTTCATTTTTGTGAGCTTCTGGTAATCTGTAATTTTTGGTATACACCGGTCTGTTGTCGGATAGCTCTATGTGTTGTTTGTAGAAATTATTTACCGTTAGTGGTTCATCCTCTAGGACAAATATGTCTTGATATTGTCGGCATGCACTTTCAAACTGCGGTCTGGCATAGTTTGGTATGCTGTTTAGATTTAATTTTGACCTTACTTTATTAGTTCTATCAGAGGTTTTTTTATTCTTGTGTTTATAATATGGAAGTGGTCTAAAAGTTCTGTTTTAATCAGCATTTTTAGGAATGGTACGTTTTCATTTGTGACATTTAAAATTCTTACTAGAGGGTTATTTCGTGATATAATTGTTCCAGATAAGAAGATTCCGGGGTGGATTTCTTCACTTTGATTGACTAAGTCATTACATCTGCTTGTTTGAGGGATTTTCATACTTCGGGCAATCTCACATCTTGGGGGTGCGGAGATGGAATCTGCGGTAGGTCCGCTTGAAATTGGTAAAACTACCGAATCGTTATTTTTTTATTATGCATATATGCATGTACATATATAGATGTAATGAACCTTATTACTAACCGCGCTTACGGGAGTTATGTGCAACAAAACGTAGAAGCTATGTCATCCTACACACAAGCTTTATCTTGTATATTTAAAAATTTTACAGCATTTCTTCTGTACTGGAAAACGACCAAATTGATCATTCTCGCGTGATTTATAATTTTTAGCGGGTACCTTGGGACACAAGATCCATGTTAAGGATTGCATGGATTTCCATAATTTGTTTTTTAAAATATAGCTATGCAGTGAATACATAACTCAATTTGAAATTTCCAGGTACCTAGATACTTTCACAAAACGCAACAATAACAGACAATACAATTTTTCCACTTACTTTTCCGCTTGCAAAACACCGGAGAATTTGAGAAGTAAGTAGAGAATTCCCGAATTCTCTATTCCATATATATTATATTATATAATGCTAGATTCTGTCCTACTGCCTCAGTACGAGCGGACAGCGGCAATTCCCTAGAAATTGTCGGGCAGGCCTGAGTAGATAAGCTATGCCGGTTCTGGAACACTTTTTCCATACAAAAAGTGTCCGGAAATTTCAAACTATTTTGGTGGTTCTGGACTGGGTTCTGGGCCACTGAGGGGGATTCCGTCTAGTGGTATACGTCACAGGGTATGCCTGGAGAATTCCTTTCCTACCGTCTGGCTGACCAGGAGATGGCATTAACTTTTTAGTAATAATTCAAGTTTTATTTTTTTTTGCCCATGGTGTGCTGCGCCTAAATGTAGGCTTTTTTATTGTGATTTTGCTGTTTTCAAGTGTTGCGCCTAAATGCGGGCTTTCGGTTTTGAACTAATATTAGTAATAATTAAAATTAACGCTATGCTATTCTTCTTCATACCAATAGATTCTAGGACGTGCCAGTGGATAGGGTGTTGGTACTATTGGGGGACAAAATTTTCATCAGAAATCCTCTACGGGCTATGGTTCTCGAGATATTAGCGATTTTATCTTTTTAGATATAGTTAATATTAGTAATAATTCAAGTTAACCCTATGCTATTCTTTTTCATACCAATAGATTCTAGGAGGTGCCAGTGGATAGGGTATTGGTACTGTTGGGGGACAAAATTTTCGTCAGAAATCCTCTCCAGGCTATGGTTCTCGAGATATTAGCGATTTTACCTTTTAGATATAGTTAATATTAGTAATAATTCAAGTTAACCCTATGCTCTTCTCTTTCATATCAATAGATTCTAGGAGGTGCCAGTGGATAGGGTATTGGTACTGTTGGGGGACAAAATTTTCATCAGACTGTGGTTTTCGAGATATTAGCGATCTTGCCTTTCAATATTACTAATAATTCAAGTTACCCTGGGGAGCTGTAGATATCAGCATAATGTCGCCTTGGATTTGCTGTTTTCTTACTTGAATATTTCTTAGTGAGGAATTTGTAGATATCAAAAGTTCCGGATGACTTTCTATAGGCGTTCTGGGCATCAAATATGAAATGTTTACTAAACATTAGGCATGCTTCCCCTATTTATGATGTAATTTGATATCACCGCTGTAAACAAATTCGCATTTAAGCTGAATGAGTCATGCACACCTGTATAAACTTCCTGTTTAAAAAATTCGCATTTTAGCTGAATGAGTCATGCACATCTGTGTAAATAAATTTAAGCAATATCAGCACATTTATTCTTTTCACGTAATTTGATATCACACTTCCTGTAGGCAGCCAAAAATTTTATTTTATTGTTCCAAGAATTTTACCGATCGAAACGTTTCATTGGAATTCGCATAAAGTAAACAAATTTTCACATTTTCTTTTTATCTTGAAATTCATTCATGTAAACAATCTCATTTGATATTTGCAATTTCAACCAGCAGAATAAAGTAATCAAATTAATTTGAATGATTTATGTTTTTTTTTGTTTATCGTGTAATTCGATATCATCTCAGCCTGTAAGCAAATTCGTTGGAATTCATCTTGTGCAATGATTATTTTAGCAGCAGGATCATTCATGTTCACAAACCGTTCCTATAAAAGCACAAGCAAATCGCTAGGAGCCATCATTCAGTTTCAGTAAGTCTCAGTGTTAGTTTAAAATATAAAAAAATTAAAAATGTCTTCGGTGTTAGTAAATAAAAGTTTTTCAATAATTGAAAATTTGCGAAAAGATGTGATGGAGTGTTTAAAAAATTCAGTGAATAAAGACTATATTGTTAAAAAGTGCAATAGAAACATGCATAAATTTCAAGTTGCATTTCGGAAGTGCAATAAGAGTGCTAGGAAACGACATTTCGAGAGCTGTCTCGAGCAAATGAAAGCATTAAGAGCACTATTGAGAACTCCCCGTCGAGGTGGAGGAATTACTCGCGTAAGAAGAAGTGATTTTGTAAAGTGGGAGGAAATAAAGACAGCGTTCGCAGACAGAATTCGACAAGGTGTTATTGCAAATTTAAAGCATATCGATCCGAAGCTATTTATGCAAGACGCTGCCAAATTATTTATGCGCCGCATTAAGAATACATTAAAACATTATTTTAATATTAAAGTTTCTACAACGTTTTGCGGTGAATTTGTTAAGGAAACTGGTGACAATGAAATTATAAAAGACATTAAATATTTCCAAACGAGAACTGCTGCAATTAGTGCAGATGATAATTTAGAGGAGTGGTTTAAATCAAAAATTTTGGATCCAATAAACACTCAGCTGGAAGAATTCCAGGAAAAAGACAGTGGCTGGGCACTGCACTCTATAATACATCTAGCAGTACACATCAACAAGTTTGAACAACTCCGAGGATCTTCGTATATGCCCTTACCAAAGGAAATTGCATCAAAGAAAGCATGCATTAATGTGAAAAATAATGATGAAGCATGCTTCGCGTGGGCAGTAACATCAGCGCTATATCCTGCAGCAGCAAATGTTTGCTCTGATAGGACCTCATCGTATCCACATTACTCTACAGTACTAAATTTAACTGGGATAACATTTCCCATAACACTTAAGCAAATTACCCAATTTGAAGACCAGAACAATTTATCAGTAAACGTGTTCATCCTGGAGAAAGAGCATTTCCTCACCACAGTTCCAGTTAGACTTACGAAACACAGAATGGAGCGACATGTAAATCTCTTAATGCTACAAGATGACTATGACCAGGCTGATGATCATATGGATGATGATGATGATGCCGACAGATATCATTTCTGCTGGATTAAAGATCTTTCGCGCCTCATATCGAAGCAAACTTCGAAACATATTCATAGAGTGCATATATGTGAGAGATGTTTGCTCTACTTTTACTCTGAAGAAAAATTAGCATCACACACTCCCGAATGCGAGAATCAAAACGACTGCAGAATTATGTTTCCCTCAGAGGAAAAGAAATGGTTGGAATATAAGAATTATAACCATAAGAATCCAGTCCCGTTTTGTGTGTATGCCGATCTCGAATCAATATTGAAGCCGATTCAGGGAAACAATCAAAATACACAGCGAATCCAGGAACATGAAGTTCACAGCATAGGGTTCTACTTCCACTGCAAACATGATGCTAAGCTCTCATATTACCGAGCATATCGAGGAAAGAATTGTCAACAATGGTTTGCATTAGAATTGCAAAAAATTGCCTCCATAGCTGTACAGGAAAAGCTGAACATCAGGCCAATGCAACCCTTGACTAAAGAGGAACGGCGTTCACATATGGAAAATACTTGCTGTCATATATGTGAAAAAAACGTTTGCAGCCGATGAGGAACGAGTCCGGGACCATTGCCATTTAACAGGTAAATACTGAGAAGCATAATTCAATTCATTACTTTTCATAAATTCTTTTAACAGGAAAATACCGAGGGCCAGCGCACAATGCATGCAATCTGATGTATCAAGATTGCTCCATAGTTCCAGTAATTTTTCATAATTTATCCGGATATGATGCCCACTTCATAATTAAGGATATAGCTACATCTTTCCCAGGAAAAGTTGATCTCTTGCCAATAAACAAGGAAAGATATATCTCGTTCACCAAGCACATGGACGGCGGCCACATAAAATTCAGATTCATCGATTCCTTCCGTTTTATGGCCGAATCTTTAGATAAGCTTTCATCATTGCTGCCAATGGATAAATTGAACACTACAAGATCAGTATGGCAGGGATTGAATGATGACACTATCAAAATTCTTACACGCAAAGGTGTCTTCCCATATGATTTTATTGATGACTGGGATAAATTGGATTTCCGGAACTTGCCAACACAAGAAGCGTTCTACAATAAACTGACTGACAGTGCTATATCTCCTGAGGACTACAATCATGCTGAAAAGGTCTGGCAAAAATTTGAAATACAAACACTTGGTGAATATTCAGATCTATACCTTAAGACTGATGTTCTACTATTGGCCGATGTGTTTGAGAACTTTCGAGAAGTGTGCATGAAGACATACAATTTAGATCCAGCACATTATTACACCATGCCAGGCTTAACATGGGATGCTATGCTGAAATACACTAATGTCAAATTAGAGCTGATAACCGACGTAGATATACTGCTATTCATAGAGAGAGGCATTCGAGGTGGTATAAGTCAATGTTCGAACAGATATAGTAAAGCAAATAACAAATATATGGATGATTTTAAGCCTGAGGAGAAAGAGAAATACCTGATGTATTATGATGTGAATAACCTTTATGGATGGGCCATGTCACAGCATTTACCAACCGGAGGATTCAAATGGGTTGATGTTCCCAATATTGTCGTTTCTGAAATTCCTGATGATTCTCCAACTGGATACATATTCGAAGTCGACTTGGATTATCCTCAACATCTACATGATAAACATAAGGACTTACCGTTTTGCTCTGAGCATGCAGCACCACCTGGAGCAAAATTAGAAAAGCTTCTGACAACATTACATTCAAAAATTAAATATGTTATACACTACCGAAACTTGAAGCAATGCTTATCACATGGACTCATCCTGAAAAAAGTGCACCGGGTACTTCAATTCAACCAATCAGCTTGGCTTAAACCATATATTGACTTAAATACCACCAAACGGAAGGAGGCTACCAGTGATCATGAGAAGGACAGCTATAAGAAGATGAATAATGCAGCTTTTGGTAAGACCATGGAAAATGTTCGCAAGTATAGCGATATAAAGCTTTGCGTAAAGTGGGAAGGTCGCTATGGTGCAAAAGCTCGGATTGCGGCACCCAACTTCCACAGTGCAACGATATTTGATGAGAATTTAGTTGCTGTGGAATTAAGGCGACTCAAAATCTTATTCAATAAGCCCCTCTATATTGGAATGGCAGTTTTGGAAATTTCAAAGATATGCCTCTATGATTTCCACTACAGTTTTATGCAGCGCGAATTTGGAGATAAATGTAAAGTCATGTATACAGATACAGATTCTCTAATATATGAACTTGAAGAGAAAAATGCATATGAGTTTATGGCTGAAAATATAAACAAATTTGATACAAGTGATTACCCAGAAGATAATCAATTCAATTTACCGCTCATGAATAAAAAGATTCCTGGTCTAATGAAGGATGAACTGAATGGGAAAATCATGAGCGAATTTGCAGGCTTGCGCTCGAAAATGTACAGTCTACGTATAAACGATGGTAAAACTGTAAAGAAAGCAAAAGGAGTAAAGACTAATGTAGTCCAGAGGCATATCAATTTCGAAGACTACGTCGAATGTTTGAATAACAAGCGAGTATTAACTGCTAATCAGAGCTCCATACGATCGCATAACCATAATGTCTACACGATCAGCCAAAAGAAAATTGCATTGAATCCATATGATAACAAGCGGTATATTATGAGTGGGACAACGGATACTCTACCATGGGGACATTACTCTATTCAATCAGAACAGCAAGGAGCAGACGCAGAAAAACATATAATCTAAGGCTAGTCTAAGATATAAAAATTGTATTATAGCTAAAACACCATTTAATGAAATAGTTTGTTTTAATTGTATTATAGTCTAAGATGATGTACACTATTGTAAAATAAAGGAAAATATTATAATTATAGGGTAACCGATTTAAGGAAGCCTAATATAGAATGATAACTTAAGAATTAAATGTTAATCTAGAATGATACCTTAAGAATTAAATGTTAATATTTTTCAATTTATAATAAATCAATAATAATATTTTATATATGGTATTCTTTTATTCAATTTCCCTACTATGTCCAGAGCTCCCGAATAATATTTGCCCACTACCGTGAGCTCCTAATCGGGCGGTTGAGCGTTTTACCCAGAATGTTAGGATGACTTAAGAAAAAAACATTTACACGTGGACTCGACCTTGACTCCGGCATCATCTTTGAAACCGGAAGGGAGTCTGATCTTTGACCTTCATCCGGAAGTGTATTATATATATATATATATATAAGTGTATAATCAAGCATTTCATGGGGACTCCATATTGCTTTTCAAAACAGGTTAGATAACAGCTTAACAGCTTTTTAAACAGGTCTGATAACAGCTTAACAGCTTTTTAAACAGGTCCGATAACAGCTTAACAGCTTTTCAAACAGGTCTGATAACAGCTTAACAGCTTTTAAACAGGTCTGATAACAGCTTTTTAAACAGGTGTGATAACATCTTAACAGCTTCTTAAACAGGTCTGATAACAGCTTAACAGCTTTTCAAACAGGTCTGATAACAGCTTAACAGCTTTTTAAACAGGTCTGTGAACAGCTTAACAGCTTTTAAACAGGTCTGATAACAGCTTAACAGCTTTTAAACAGGTCTGATAACAGCTTAACAGCTTTTTAAACAGGTCTGATAACAGCTTAACAGCTTCTTAAACAGGTCTGATAACAGCTTAACAGCTTCTTAAACAGGTCTGATAACAGCTTAACAGCTTTTTAAACAGGTCTGATAACAGCTTTTTAAACAGGTCTGATAACAGCTTAACAGCTTTTTAAACAGGTCCGATAACAGCTTAACAGCTTTTCAAACAGGTCTGATAACAGCTTAACAGCTTTTAAACAGGTCTGATAACAGCTTAACAGCAGCTTATAAAACAGTTATCAGACCTGTTTAAAAGCTGTTAAGCTGTTATCAGACCTGTTTGAAAAGCTGTTAAGCTGTTATCGGACCTGTTTAAAAAGCTGTTAAGCTGTTATCAGACCTGTTTAAAAAGCTGTTAAGCTGTTATCAGACCTGTTTAAAAAGCTGTTAAGCTGTTATCAGACCTGTTTAAGAAGCTGTTAAGCTGTTATCAGACCTGTTTAAAAAGCTGTTAAGCTGTTATCAGACCTGTTTAAAAGCTGTTAAGCTGTTATCAGACCTGTTTAAAAGCTGTTAAGCTGTTCTCAGACCTGTTTAAAAAGCTGTTAAGCTGTTATCAGACCTGTTTGAAAAGCTGTTAAGCTGTTATCAGACCTGTTTAAGAAGCTGTTAAGATGTTATCAGACCTGTTTAAAAAGCTGTTATCAGACCTGTTTAAAAGCTGTTAAGCTGTTATCAGACCTGTTTGAAAAGCTGTTAAGCTGTTATCGGACCTGTTTAAAAAGCTGTTAAGCTGTTATCAGACCTGTTTAAAAAGCTGTTAAGCTGTTATCTAACCTGTTTTGAAAAGCAATATGGAGTCCCCATGAAATGCTTGATTATACACTTATATATATATATATATATAATACACTTCCGGATGAAGGTCAAAGATCAGACTCCCTTCCGGTTTCAAAGATGATGCCGGAGTCAAGGTCGAGTCCACGTGTAAATGTTTTTTTCTTAAGTCATCCTAACATTCTGGGTAAAACGCTCAACCGCCCGATTAGGAGCTCACGGTAGTGGGCAAATATTATTCGGGAGCTCTGGACATAGTAGGGAAATTGAATAAAAGAATACCATATATAAAATATTATTATTGATTTATTATAAATTGAAAAATATTAACATTTAATTCTTAAGGTATCATTCTAGATTAACATTTAATTCTTAAGTTATCATTCTATATTAGGCTTCCTTAAATCGGTTACCCTATAATTATAATATTTTCCTTTATTTTACAATAGTGTACATCATCTTAGACTATAATACAATTAAAACAAACTATTTCATTAAATGGTGTTTTAGCTATAATACAATTTTTATATCTTAGACTAGCCTTAGATTATATGTTTTTCTGCGTCTGCTCCTTGCTGTTCTGATTGAATAGAGTAATGTCCCCATGGTAGAGTATCCGTTGTCCCACTCATAATATACCGCTTGTTATCATATGGATTCAATGCAATTTTCTTTTGGCTGATCGTGTAGACATTATGGTTATGCGATCGTATGGAGCTCTGATTAGCAGTTAATACTCGCTTGTTATTCAAACATTCGACGTAGTCTTCGAAATTGATATGCCTCTGGACTACATTAGTCTTTACTCCTTTTGCTTTCTTTACAGTTTTACCATCGTTTATACGTAGACTGTACATTTTCGAGCGCAAGCCTGCAAATTCGCTCATGATTTTCCCATTCAGTTCATCCTTCATTAGACCAGGAATCTTTTTATTCATGAGCGGTAAATTGAATTGATTATCTTCTGGGTAATCACTTGTATCAAATTTGTTTATATTTTCAGCCATAAACTCATATGCATTTTTCTCTTCAAGTTCATATATTAGAGAATCTGTATCTGTATACATGACTTTACATTTATCTCCAAATTCGCGCTGCATAAAACTGTAGTGGAAATCATAGAGGCATATCTTTGAAATTTCCAAAACTGCCATTCCAATATAGAGGGGCTTATTGAATAAGATTTTGAGTCGCCTTAATTCCACAGCAACTAAATTATCATCAAATATCGTTGCACTGTGGAAGTTGGGTGCCGCAATCCGAGCTTTTGCACCATAGCGACCTTCCCACTTTACGCAAAGCTTTATATCGCTATACTTGCGAACATTTTCCATGGTCTTACCAAAAGCTGCATTATTCATCTTCTTATAGCTGTCCTTCTCATGATCACTGGTAGCCTCCTTCCGTTTGGTGGTATTTAAGTCAATATATGGTTTAAGCCAAGCTGATTGGTTGAATTGAAGTACCCGGTGCACTTTTTTCAGGATGAGTCCATGTGATAAGCATTGCTTCAAGTTTCGGTAGTGTATAACATATTTAATTTTTGAATGTAATGTTGTCAGAAGCTTTTCTAATTTTGCTCCAGGTGGTGCTGCATGCTCAGAGCAAAACGGTAAGTCCTTATGTTTATCATGTAGATGCTGAGGATAATCCAAGTCGACTTCGAATATGTATCCAGTTGGAGAATCATCAGGAATTTCAGAAACGACAATATTGGGAACATCAACCCATTTGAATCCTCCGGTTGGTAAATGCTGTGACATGGCCCATCCATAAAGGTTATTCACATCATAATACATCAGGTATTTCTCTTTCTCCTCAGGCTTAAAATCATCCATATATTTGTTATTTGCTTTACTATATCTGTTCGAACATTGACTTATACCACCTCGAATGCCTCTCTCTATGAATAGCAGTATATCTACGTCGGTTATCAGCTCTAATTTGACATTAGTGTATTTCAGCATAGCATCCCATGTTAAGCCTGGCATGGTGTAATAATGTGCTGGATCTAAATTGTATGTCTTCATGCACACTTCTTGAAAGTTCTCAAACACATCGGCCAATAGTAGAACATCAGTCTTAAGGTATAGATCTGAATATTCACCAAGTGTTTGTATTTCAAATTTTTGCCAGACCTTTTCAGCATGATTGTAGTCCTCAGGAGATATAGCACTGTCAGTCAGTTTATTGTAGAACGCTTCTTGTGTTGGCAAGTTCCGGAAATCCAATTTATCCCAGTCATCAATAAAATCATATGGGAAGACACCTTTGCGTGTAAGAATTTGGATAGTGTCATCATTCAATCCCTGCCATACTGATCTTGTAGTGTTCAATTTATCCATTGGCAGCAATGATGAAAGCTTATCTAAAGATTCGGCCATAAAACGGAAGGAATCGATGAATCTGAATTTTATGTGGCCGCCGTCCATGTGCTTGGTGAACGAGATATATCTTTCCTTGTTTATTGGCAAGAGATCAACTTTTCCTGGGAAAGATGTAGCTATATCCTTAATTATGAAGTGGGCATCATATCCGGATAAATTATGAAAAATTACTGGAACTATGGAGCAATCTTGATACATCAGATTGCATGCATTGTGCGCTGGCCCTCGGTATTTTCCTGTTAAAAGAATTTATGAAAAGTAATGAATTGAATTATGCTTCTCAGTATTTACCTGTTAAATGGCAATGGTCCCGGACTCGTTCCTCATCGGCTGCAAACGTTTTTTTCACATATATGACAGCAAGTATTTTCCATATGTGAACGCCGTTCCTCTTTAGTCAAGGGTTGCATTGGCCTGATGTTCAGCTTTTCCTGTACAGCTATGGAGGCAATTTTTTGCAATTCTAATGCAAACCATTGTTGACAATTCTTTCCTCGATATGCTCGGTAATATGAGAGCTTAGCATCATGTTTGCAGTGGAAGTAGAACCCTATGCTGTGAACTTCATGTTCCTGGATTCGCTGTGTATTTTGATTGTTTCCCTGAATCGGCTTCAATATTGATTCGAGATCGGCATACACACAAAACGGGACTGGATTCTTATGGTTATAATTCTTATATTCCAACCATTTCTTTTCCTCTGAGGGAAACATAATTCTGCAGTCGTTTTGATTCTCGCATTCGGGAGTGTGTGATGCTAATTTTTCTTCAGAGTAAAAGTAGAGCAAACATCTCTCACATATATGCACTCTATGAATATGTTTCGAAGTTTGCTTCGATATGAGGCGCGAAAGATCTTTAATCCAGCAGAAATGATATCTGTCGGCATCATCATCATCATCCATATGATCATCAGCCTGGTCATAGTCATCTTGTAGCATTAAGAGATTTACATGTCGCTCCATTCTGTGTTTCGTAAGTCTAACTGGAACTGTGGTGAGGAAATGCTCTTTCTCCAGGATGAACACGTTTACTGATAAATTGTTCTGGTCTTCAAATTGGGTAATTTGCTTAAGTGTTATGGGAAATGTTATCCCAGTTAAATTTAGTACTGTAGAGTAATGTGGATACGATGAGGTCCTATCAGAGCAAACATTTGCTGCTGCAGGATATAGCGCTGATGTTACTGCCCACGCGAAGCATGCTTCATCATTATTTTTCACATTAATGCATGCTTTCTTTGATGCAATTTCCTTTGGTAAGGGCATATACGAAGATCCTCGGAGTTGTTCAAACTTGTTGATGTGTACTGCTAGATGTATTATAGAGTGCAGTGCCCAGCCACTGTCTTTTTCCTGGAATTCTTCCAGCTGAGTGTTTATTGGATCCAAAATGTTTGATTTAAACCACTCCTCTAAATTATCATCTGCACTAATTGCAGCAGTTCTCGTTTGGAAATATTTAATGTCTTTTATAATTTCATTGTCACCAGTTTCCTTAACAAATTCACCGCAAAACGTTGTAGAAACTTTAATATTAAAATAATGTTTTAATGTATTCTTAATGCGGCGCATAAATAATTTGGCAGCGTCTTGCATAAATAGCTTCGGATCGATATGCTTTAAATTTGCAATAACACCTTGTCGAATTCTGTCTGCGAACGCTGTCTTTATTTCCTCCCACTTTACAAAATCACTTCTTCTTACGCGAGTAATTCCTCCACCTCGACGGGGAGTTCTCAATAGTGCTCTTAATGCTTTCATTTGCTCGAGACAGCTCTCGAAATGTCGTTTCCTAGCACTCTTATTGCACTTCCGAAATGCAACTTGAAATTTATGCATGTTTCTATTGCACTTTTTAACAATATAGTCTTTATTCACTGAATTTTTTAAACACTCCATCACATCTTTTCGCAAATTTTCAATTATTGAAAAACTTTTATTTACTAACACCGAAGACATTTTTAATTTTTTTATATTTTAAACTAACACTGAGACTTACTGAAACTGAATGATGGCTCCTAGCGATTTGCTTGTGCTTTTATAGGAACGGTTTGTGAACATGAATGATCCTGCTGCTAAAATAATCATTGCACAAGATGAATTCCAACGAATTTGCTTACAGGCTGAGATGATATCGAATTACACGATAAACAAAAAAAAACATAAATCATTCAAATTAATTTGATTACTTTATTCTGCTGGTTGAAATTGCAAATATCAAATGAGATTGTTTACATGAATGAATTTCAAGATAAAAAGAAAATGTGAAAATTTGTTTACTTTATGCGAATTCCAATGAAACGTTTCGATCGGTAAAATTCTTGGAACAATAAAATAAAATTTTTGGCTGCCTACAGGAAGTGTGATATCAAATTACGTGAAAAGAATAAATGTGCTGATATTGCTTAAATTTATTTACACAGATGTGCATGACTCATTCAGCTAAAATGCGAATTTTTTAAACAGGAAGTTTATACAGGTGTGCATGACTCATTCAGCTTAAATGCGAATTTGTTTACAGCGGTGATATCAAATTACATCATAAATAGGGGAAGCATGCCTAATGTTTAGTAAACATTTCATATTTGATGCCCAGAACGCCTATAGAAAGTCATCCGGAACTTTTGATATCTACAAATTCCTCACTAAGAAATATTCAAGTAAGAAAACAGCAAATCCAAGGCGACATTATGCTGATATCTACAGCTCCCCAGGGTAACTTGAATTATTAGTAATATTGAAAGGCAAGATCGCTAATATCTCGAAAACCACAGTCTGATGAAAATTTTGTCCCCCAACAGTACCAATACCCTATCCACTGGCACCTCCTAGAATCTATTGATATGAAAGAGAAGAGCATAGGGTTAACTTGAATTATTACTAATATTAACTATATCTAAAAGGTAAAATCGCTAATATCTCGAGAACCATAGCCTGGAGAGGATTTCTGACGAAAATTTTGTCCCCCAACAGTACCAATACCCTATCCACTGGCACCTCCTAGAATCTATTGGTATGAAAAAGAATAGCATAGGGTTAACTTGAATTATTACTAATATTAACTATATCTAAAAAGATAAAATCGCTAATATCTCGAGAACCATAGCCCGTAGAGGATTTCTGATGAAAATTTTGTCCCCCAATAGTACCAACACCCTATCCACTGGCACGTCCTAGAATCTATTGGTATGAAGAAGAATAGCATAGCGTTAATTTTAATTATTACTAATATTAGTTCAAAACCGAAAGCCCGCATTTAGGCGCAACACTTGAAAACAGCAAAATCACAATAAAAAAGCCTACATTTAGGCGCAGCACACCATGGGCAAAAAAAAATAAAACTTGAATTATTACTAAAAAGTTAATGCCATCTCCTGGTCAGCCAGACGGTAGGAAAGGAATTCTCCAGGCATACCCTGTGACGTATACCACTAGACGGAATCCCCCTCAGTGGCCCAGAACCCAGTCCAGAACCACCAAAATAGTTTGAAATTTCCGGACACTTTTTGTATGGAAAAAGTGTTCCAGAACCGGCATAGCTTATCTACTGGCCTGCCATTATACATTGCGTGATGGTAACTCGTGATATTTTACGGCTAGGCGAGTTGCCGATTGTTTGTTGGAAATTTCGATGGCAAATGATGTCTGGTTAGAAACTTTGCACTGAAGATTATTATTATTATATTATTATTTAGTTTTTACAATTGTATTTGGGATGGAAAGATATTTGCTGCGTTGCCGAAATATTTACTCTAATAAACTCTTACGTTTTGCAGCCCTTTGGAATTTTTGTATTGTTTCTCCTTTTCAAGGTTTATGAGGAAGAATATAATTTGTGCGCGTTCTGCACAAATTAAATTCTTTCTTTTTGGAAATAACGACGAGCTTGTAGGTTTTTTTTTATGCTTATCGAAAAATAACAAAAGGCTACTTCTCGAGAATAATATGGGAGGCTTGTCCTCCCTTTTCGGATACCGTGGAGAGATAGAACAAAAATTAAAATAAAGCGGATAATTTAGATACAAACAATAAAACATGGGAAAGCTGATTAAACTAATTTCCAAAAAAATTAAAGAGGAAATAGGGACGGAAAATAAAGTAGTGTGGCGGCAGAACGCTAATCTTCTGGAAAACTTTGAACAACCCAGAGAGGACTCACGAATTTGCCAGCATCGCTAAACTAATAAGCAATAAACCAGCAACATGTAAATTAATAGAAAGCCCGGAAATAAATAAAAAATTTGAACCAAAAACTGCTACTAATCAATGACCTTGAAACAATAGTATACTTTTGCGGAGTTAAGCAAAAGACGATTCAATGTACCGTATTAATTCACTTCAAACACTGCCAGGCAGAAATAAAAAAAATTATATACGAAGGAGTCAGTAACACCTGATGATATCAACATCTACCTATCAATATTCAGTCAAATAAATGCTTCCGAAACAGTCGAAGGCCTAAATTTGGAAAAGCTCAGAACATATTATTTTGATAAGCTGGATTCAATTCAACTCTTACAAACAAACATCCAATGCAAGAATTATGCAATATACATATCCATCATACTCATCATCGCGAATATAATAACCTACATAATAAGCTGAACGAAAAACCGAACATCTTTGGTGTGTATATAGGCATGTTGCATTGCAACATACCAAATAACCAACATATGCATACGATGCATATTTTAAATAAAAGACAGCTTAATATTCCCATAGAATTAGTCACCAGAATAAGTTTTCAGACATTATAGGAAAGCTGACACCTTCCTGTTATTCAAAATAACAAATAGCACGTTTTGCAAAATAATCAGCTCTTTAAAAAAAGTGAAGTACATGGTGTAGGAAAATAGAAACAGTTTCTAGTTCAGTTAATGTTTTGACTAACAAAAAAACTGAAATAAATTTTTATTAACCAAACCTGAAGTGTTTTAATAATTTTTATTTTCTTTATAAATTCCTCAAAGGGAGTCATAACTCTCGTGGGCCTTATTTCATACAACAGATCTACCATTTGTAGACACATATTCGTTTTGGCAAAGAACCTTTTGACAAGGAACTTCTTGGGAAACGAATTTTTGTTTTTGGTCTGAGTTGCTTTTGTAAAATGTCCTTTTGTGAATTACACTTTTTGCAATACGTTTTTAGGGCAAACGTCTTTAGGGGAAATGTCATAGTCCTCAATGTAATAGATGCAGAAACTGTAACCGGTAAATATATGTTTTAACTTAAAGCGGCGTCAATTCCACATTAGACTTGCCTACGCTGTTACGGTTAATAAAGCGTTGACTTACAAACAAGAAATCGTTTCCTACTTTCGAGTGCTGATTTCGAGTTCTTGCCTACATACATACTATGTTTCTTTCGGTAAAGACTGTGGTGAAATGTATGTCTCTACTTATTTCGGCAATTGTGGGTTTTCGAATATGAGATGACGAAAGTACCTTGCGGGATATCCGAAAATATTTTCAATGGGTTAATTTTGTAAACGAATAAAAATGTTTGAAGAAACAAATTTTGGGAGATTTTGATTAACGAGAATCGAAGATACTATTTTTGTTCTGTAAAAGGTCTACAGAACATAAATCCCAACAGTTTTATTTTAATCCATTATAACATAATAATAATTAGGGAAGTTTGTCACTAATATTCTAAATTTTATCGATAAGAATTTAGCCGTTCCTATTCCAATAACTTGAATTGGTTTATCGTTATTTTGGAGATTATGAGCCATTTGAGTGACCGATATGTGTTATGAAACCGAAGTTTGCTTGTTACGGCCCCCAAAGAAGTGTCCTTGTCAGTGTTAAATGTAAAGAGTCAAGTCCGTCCCTGCCGTGTTATGTGTATAGTTAAAACAGTTAATACTGCGTTGTGTTACGGCCCCCAAAGAAGTGTCCTTGTCAGTGTTAAATGTAAAGAGTCAAGTCCGTCCCTGCCGTGTTATGTGTATAGTTAAAACAGTTAATACTGCGTATATGTATTTTGCAGGAAATGACTGTCTAAAGACACTATTGGTTTTTTCTTTTTTTGTTAAAGTGAGTGAATCCCAGTGATTTGTTGTATAGTTTATTCCAAAGCCGGTTTCGTGATATACCCGCAGTAGAGAAAATCACGTGGCGCCCATTTTAAAATCATAAACGAACCACCCCGTCTCCTGAGCCAGCTAGCACGTACCGCGGAGTACGTAGCATAAATTTGGCGCCCAACGTGGGGCCCGAAATGGTTAAGGGGAGCATAAATTCACAATTTGATCACCTTAACATCTTGTGATCAGGGTATAACCTATGCAACAATTTCGCGTGGGAATCGTAAAACGGAGCATCTGAATTTTTTTTTTTGTCCCATGATATAACTAGTAACAACGAATTTACAAATAAAAATTCTTTTTGAACATGTATAAGTTTCAATTATAATTATTTAAAAAAAAAAAAAATTTACAGCTGAAAAATGAAAAGGTCGTAAAGGTCATAGACATCACAGAATTGCTTTTTTTTTTTCGAAACTATGCGTATCACCAAAATTGCATTACAAGAATTCCAGGCACATTCTTGGATTTGCGATAAGTAGCTGTGTTTTTTTGTGCATAGAAAATCGTCTCTTGGTATATCATTGTTGGCTGATGGCGCAAAGTGTGATCGGCACGCAGCTGTTTGATAGATGGATAGTTTTTGTAAATAGGTCAAGTTTTTAGTTCGCTTCGAGAATCGGAATCACTAGTATCACCGGCAGTGAGAGTACATACCTAATTGGGATATAGATTAATTTAACTTATTTGCCAGTCAGTCAAATTGTGTTTATGTTTATGTGCCGTGTATTTCTGATTGCTGTAAAGTACATAATTACATTTCTTCTTCCTCCATCCCACATAATATTGTATAGTGATTTGCTCCGACAGAAATAAACCTTTGTGCTATTGAAGTTCGGAACATTATGTATTATGCAATGATATTGCTTGAAGTGTTGTTCCTCTCGGCATTCATGCCGGTGAGTTGAGGTTTTAGCCATATTTTGAAACTTCAGTTTGTTTTCATTAATGCTAACTATTCGGTGTCATCACATTAGTGCTAAATCAACAGAGGTAAACATTTATTGGAATTTGGTTGACAAAAGAAGGAATTTTTAGTTTATTATGATCCAAACCGGTGAGTTACTCTCTTTTTCAACAGAAATTTCGGAAAGGAACAACTTTTTATATCTTCTTTGGTGCCGACGCTATTTTTCTTTATAAGATCTCTAATAGTTTTATGTTGTTACTTTCTTTCGAAACATAATTTGTAACATAGTTTCTTAGCATACGCACATACACGCATGCACTTCCGCTACCTGCAGGATTTTGCAATTTAAACAGTTTTGAGTGTAAAAGATTTAAATGCTAGTTTAAAGAACGTAATGAAAATTAAATGGGAGTTAAATAATTTAAATTTAGGTGCTAAATCTGCGATTAACATTTTGAAGAGGTCCAGTTAATGATTTCAAACTAATACGTGAAGTTCATTCGGAAGTTTAAAATTTAATTTTGGACTTTTTTTTTGTTGTTGTCGCTGTTTGAGTAAGTTTGGGTGGTAGATCAGAATTTGATTGCGTAGTTTGGAAAATCATTTTAATTTAGTGAGAAGGAAGTAAGCGAGATGCTTTAAAATTTTCTTAATACGAAGCGACTAGTTGAGCTGATTTAAAACTTTACTCAGACATTTTCTACAAAGTAGTCCAGTGGGAATTTATTATCCCAGTTTCATGATAGTTAAGTTAAGAAATAATAGCAATAGCTTTATTTAAGCTTGTTGTCAACAAGACTATAGATCTTTACCTAGTTATACCTACTTTATATATATAATCTTAATTCTAAATTTTCTTTGAAATCACAGAGAAGTCTCTAATACAATTTATTAATTTTTTTTTTTTTTTTTTTTGAAGACCTGGAATTATTGTTATGCTTATTGGCACTGATGCGAATTAAATAACTTTAACCCTGTACATAGATATATTCGGTGTTCTTAGTCGGTCTGGAAATATTCAAAGTCTTTTGAATCTCTTAGGTTATAACCTTGAACTTACATATCTAACGTTAGTGCTATTAATAGATACCTATTTCTCAGAGTCTCCTCCTTTTTTTTTTTTTAATTTATCCTGATCAATATTCTTATCAGAGTTCATTTTTTTTTTGTTTTCGTGAGGATCTTGTTTTAGTACAGTGGTAAGCATCTTGAGTGTGTACCCAGAACGTTTAATTAAAGATTAAGTATTAGGCATAATATAGTCGAAGAAGTCAACTAATATACGGCGCGCTAGAAGTGATCATTAGCGTTGTGTCATTCTAGTTCTAGCTTTTGTTTTTTTTAAACTTCGAAGGCACGCTTCTCAATAGTATTTACTTTCGTACTCAATTTGGGAATAATACATACTTTATCTTAATATGGAGATTAACAGGCTTAATCAGGAAGAGCTCACTTACGAGCTTACCATCCGTGGTCTTCCAACGGGAAAAGTTGAAGAGATGAGAGCCCATCTGAGGACTGCGTTTAAATTAGAAAGGTCAGGAAATGTGTGTTTGTAGAACCATATCCAATCCCAGTTGAAGAAGACATGACTGCATTGAGTAAGAAACTAGACGAGATTAATACACTTATAGAATCATTTAGCGGGGACTTAGGATCGCCAGAATACAAGAAGATTTTAACGAAACTAGAATGGGCATTAGGGAGAGTTAAGAAAGTCGAATCGGAAGAGGAGGCTATTATTCGGGAAAAGAAGAAGATAAGAGGGGAACTGATATTAGCCCTGGGCGCTCTACAGGTTAAAGCAGATGGGGATGATCAGGATAGTGATTTTTCGGATTCAGGTGATGATATGGTTACATCCCACAATGCGACCATCCTTGCTTCATCGCGGTCACGAGTGCCACTCTATAAGTGGAATATAACTTTCTCGGGAGAGAAAAGCCAATCTTTAAATTCATTCTTGGAGAGAGTAACCGAATTGGCTGAAGCTAGGGGTGTTAGCAAGACGCAACTTTTCCGATCTGCTTTAGATCTTTTTTCTGGCCGCGCTCTGCTATGGTATCGAGCAAATAAGACTAGTTTTCACAGTTGGGTGGAGCTTGTTAAAGAACTGAAGAAGGAGTTCTTACCGGCCGATTATGATGACCGGCTTTTGGATGAAATCAAGAGAAGGACACAAGGTAAAGAAGAAACCATCGGGACTTATGTGGCAGTGATGTCGAGTATGTTTTCGCGTCTGATGGATCCTCTTAAGGAGATACAGCAGCTGCGGATTATCAAACGCAATATGAGTCCGTTTTATCAAACACAGTTAGGCCTTACAGAATTTGATACCATCCAAGAACTCGTTGATCTAGGAAGACGACTAGAAGCAGTTCGGCTATCTGTCGAAACATTCAATCCTCCCCCTTCAAAACGTAACACCAGCTTATTAGAGCCAGACCTGGCTTATGTTGCTTCCGAAGATCCAGTTGTCTCCATATTATCAGGTAATCAAAATAATTCTAGACAGAGAATAAAATGTTTTAAGTGTGGTCATGAAGGTCACATAGCACGTTTCTGCCGACAACATCTGAAATGTTTTGGCTGCGGTGCGCCAGGCACAATCAAATCTAGGTGTAATAATTGCAGGGGTTCTCAATTTCAGAGAGCACATAGTAGTAATAACTCTGAGACCCAACCTACTCAAAATATGGGAAACGGGAGTCGAGCTCGAGTATAAGCGGCGTTTCGAGCTCAGCTGAATCATTCAAGGCCGCAGTAACCAAAGAAAATTCTACTAGCAGGAATGATCACACATTATGCACTTTAGTGGATTACGTTTTTACTCGGGTAAAAGATGATGTGCGTCCATTCTTGACAGTATCTATTTTTGGAACAGAAATTGTAGGGTTACTTGACTCAGGTGCCTCCCGTACAATTATTGGGGGAGTAGGGTGGAGTTTGTTAGAGAATTTAAAATTGACTTTCAAAGATGCCAGTGTTCAGTCTGTAACGCTAGCCAACGGGGAAAAGGTGAAAGTTTTAGGTGAAGTTAGCGTACCTCTGAAATTGTGCGATCGGGTAAAAGTTTTAAATGTTATAGTCATTCCCGAGCTGCCCCATAGCATGATATTTGGTGCGGACTTCTGGAGAGTAATGGACATATCAGTAAATTTGGCTAAGGATTCTTGGGAGTTTGCATTTAAAGATAGAGAGAACTATGTGTGTTCATTAGCTAGTCAATCAAAATTATCACCAAAAGAAAAAGATCAATTGGAGTTAGTAATTAAGAGAGCGGAAAGGAAAATGGGTAAAGGTCTAGGTTGCGCAAATCAGGTTGAACATGTAATACAGGCTGATTCAACACCTATCAAACAGAGATATTATCCTGTTTCGCCAGCAATACAAAAAATAATTAATGACGAATTAGATAAAATGCTTCAGGAGGGTATTGTTGAGCCATCAAGTAGTCCATGGGCATCGCCAATAGTCATGGTTAGAAAGAAAGATGGAACCTACCGCTTTTGTGTTGACTTTAGGAAACTAAATAAGGTGACGAAAAAAGACGCTTATCCCTTACCCTACGTTTCCGCGACACTTGATAAGCTGAGGGATGCACGATTTATGTCCTCTTTGGACATCAAGTCAGCGTTTTGGCAGGTTCCAATGGCGGAAGGCTCCAAGCAATTCACAGTGTTCACCGTCCCAGGAAGAGGACTTTTCCAGTTCAGGCGAATGCCCTTTGGTTTGACCAACTCTCCTGCAACCTGGCAACGGTTAATTGATACAGTTCTTTCTGGTTATTTAGAAGATCATGTCTTTGTGTACCTAGATGATGTAATAATAGTTACTCAAACTTTCGAAGAGCATTTGCACGTATTAGAAGAAGTTTTGAATCTGTTATATGAAGCGGGGCTGGTGACAAATTATGAAAAATGCGAGTTTTGTAGGCCAGAACTGCGTTATCTCGGTTATATTGTTGGTGAGCATGGTCTCCAGGTAGACCCAGACAAAGTGAAATGTATTTTGAACATACCTAGTCCTAAGTCCGTCACAGAAGTTCGAAGGTTCATTGGGACAGTAGCGTGGTATAGGAGATTTGTACAAAACTTTTCCTCATTAATTGCGCCTATAACTGAGCTACTTAAGAAAAATAAAAGGTTCCTGTGGTCCCCTGAATGTGAGGATGCATTCCAACTAGTTAAGAATAAATTGATCTCTGCGCCTATTTTAACTTGTCCGGATTTCAGCTTTCCTTTTTGTGTACACACTGATGCCTCAGGATATGGATTAGGAGCAGTTTTAATGCAAACTGTCAATGGACAAGATAGGATAATAGCGTACCTAAGTCGATCGCTAAATCGTTGCGAAAAGAACTATTCTACAACCGAAAGAGAATGTCTAGCGGTTTTATGGGCTATTGAGAAGCTGAGACCTTATCTGGAAGGTATGCGGTTTTCGGTAATCACGGACCACGCGTCTCTAGTCTGGTTACATAACCTCAAAGAACCTATCGGGAGATTAGCTCGGTGGGCAATGCGACTACAGCAGTACGACTTCGAAATAACTCATAGAAAAGGTAAAGAACATCTTCTTCCAGACTGGCTCTCGAGATCAGTGCAGGTGGTTAATTGTATAAGAGCGGAGATAGGATCAGGTGACAAGTGGTATCGTAAAATGAAAAAGCAGGTTACAGATAATCCTTCCAGGTACCCAGATTGGCGTGTTGAGGATGGAAACTTATTGAAGCATATCCGGCCTAGGTATCCCGCTCTTTCTGTAGAAGCAGATTCATGGAAGCAGGTAATTCCTAAAGAACAACGAAGTAAAGTCATATGTAATGCACACGACGCACCGATCGCGGGGCACTGTGGTGTTCAAAAAACGTATGACCGCGTTAGTCAACAATTTTATTGACCGAAAATGAAAGCGGACATCTCGAGTTATATAAAGAAGTGTCTAGTATGTCAATCGGTCAAACCAGTCTTGAAGAAGCCAGCTGGACTTATGGTTAGTCGCAAAGTTGCTAATAAGCCTTGGGAGTCTATCAGTATGGATCTGATAGGCCCTTTGCCACGCTCTAGTCGTGGTTATTCATACATTTTAACTATAGTCGACCAATTCAGTAAGTTTCCTATGTTATTCCCGGTACGCGCAGCTACAGCTCGTTCTATTTCTTCCATCATAGAGGACAATGTCTTTTTATTGCTAGGTGTTCCAGAATCTTTAATCTGCGACAATGGACCCCAGTTCAAGAGTCGTGAATTTAAAAAGCTTTGTGACGAGTATGGAGTCAAAATAAGATATACTGCTTTTTATCACCCCCAAGCGAACCCGTCCGAAACAACTAACCAAATAATTAAAGCTATGCTACGTGCATACGTATCAGATAACCATCAAAACTGGGATTTACATTTATCAAAAATCGCGTGTGCCATCCGCACGTCCACCCAAGAAAGTAGTAGGTTGACCCCATTTTTCATTAATTTCGGCCGCGAAATGGTCACTTTCGGAAAAGCTCACCGTAAGTTGAAATCTTGTGAATCTTATGATCCAGTAGCTCGATCCAAGGCCCTGGAAGAAGTCGTAAGGGACGTTAAAAGAAGGTTAGAAGAATCGGCAAAGCATAGAAAGAAAGTGCATGACTTACGACGCAGGGATGAAAGATATTATGTTAATGATCTTGTTTGGCGAAAAAATTATATTTTATCAGAAGCCTCGAAATTCTTTAATGCGAAGCTGGCGCCTAAATACATCGGCCCTTTCAAAATTGTAGAAGTATTGTCGCCCTGGACATATGCACTGCAGGATGAGACAGGTAAAGATAGGGGTGTGTGGCACACCAAAGACCTTAAGCCTTTCGATGGGCATCAACCAGATGACTGAGTCTTTCTTCTCGTAGTTATATAGATCCATATGCATATGTATATTATATTATATAATCGAATTCACTCGGCGCATAGCTGAACATCTACCTTTTTTGAATTTGGATAGTTAATCACATTTGAAAGAGATTTCTACGAAATCTCCCGGAGGAAGGGGAAGTGTGTTACGGCCCCCAAAGAAGTGTCCTTGTCAGTGTTAAATGTAAAGAGTCAAGTCCGTCCCTGCCGTGTTATGTGTATAGTTAAAACAGTTAATACTGCGTATATGTATTTTGCAGGAAATGACTGTCTATACTTGCTCGGATTGGCCTTAACTTCAACTGGTTACAGCTCTGGAAGTGCAGGGAATATAGCTTGGGAAAATTCTTCCTGGTCGAGAGTTATGTATATAATTAAAACAAAAAAAAAAGGAAAAAGGTATAAAATCCAATGGAAAGCAGAGATCTTACGTTTTAATCTGGTGCCACCCACTTTAAGGAGTTTTTTTGGTATCCGGTCGAGAAAAAATATTGTAAAAAAAAAATAGTTAAGATTTATACAATTGTGTAAAATAAGCTATGTAATATTCTTCGAATTATGTAAGGTAATTTTAGGGTACCCACTTGAAATATTATCTAGAAATTTTGACTAATTTTGCGCATTTACTGAATTTCCATTTTTCTTTAAAAGTAGAGCTTTACTAAAATTTTCATTTCCAAATTGTTAAATTATAATCGAGGATTTTGTTTTTGCTAGTTAAAGTTTCGCAAAAGCCAGTTAGCGACAAATTGCTATATTAGGAACATTGTTAAATAAATTTCTGCTTGCTGCCCAACATCATGAGATATAGTTCTAAAGGTGAAAAGTAACATTTCAAGTAAAAGCTCAGTCCAGGATTCTTTTAAGAAAATTTAAAACAAAATATTAATCAAACTTCAGTGAACGTAACCATAAAAGGAAATACTCAATGACTTTTTTTTGTAACTATCGAATGCACAGTCTAAAAGCCCACTATTTTATTGACGGATGTACTAAAGTACAATTCGAGTCAAAAACAAAAAAAAAATATATTTTTGGTACAGAGTTGAATATTCGAGACGAGGGGAACAATCGCTCTCTTCTGATTAGTCTCGTGAACAGTGCGGTCGAAAGTCAAAAACGTGCATTCAAAAGTTGGCTTAAACTGAAGTAAAGAAAATTACTATTTAAATTACTATAAAAAAAAAAATTAAAAGGTTACCAGGAAACTTAAAATTACAAAGGAGGGATCAACAGGGATCCTTGGACTGAAGCAGATTTTTTTTTTTTATTTCTTTGTTTTACGGCACGACCCTGGAAGGTCAAGGTGAAGGGCAGTAACCCGAAATGCTGTGGAAAAGAAAGCTAAGTACTTAATGTTATAATATACATTTACATATTGTTCTTTCAATCGACTGACTGGCTTAGTTTAGATAATTTTTCTTTTTAATTCATTTAAAGGTATCGCATCATATCATAGCCTGTAATGAGAATTTTTTTTTTTTGAATTATATTTTATATGGGCTGACACTATTGTTTTTTTTTTCTTTTTTTGTTAAAGTGAGTGAATCCCAGTGATTTGTTGTATAGTTTATTCCAAAGCCGGTTTCGTGATATACCCGCAGTAGAGAAAATCACGTGGCGCCCATTTTAAAATCATAAACGAACCACCCCGTCTCCTGAGCCAGCTAGCACGTACCGCGGAGTACATAGCATGCTGCTGACTCAAACCACTACTGAGCTAATAAGCATAATATAAATACGTGTAGCGTGTTTCTCCTCGTTGGTTGCCTCATCCAATTATACTTATAAACTTTAAAATGTAATCCAGATGAAAGAAAAACTTAGATATGAAAAAGCTTTAATTTGTTACCTCAATAACACAACCTGAAAACTTACATTTCTTAGGTTTAATATTTGATATTTTAAAACCAATGAACCCAAAAGCTGTTATCCTTGGAGAATGGCGAAAAGATATTAAAAACTTTAATTATCACATTTAATAGCCTTCTGAAAATCTTTATTACACTCTAAACTTGGAATATTTACAACCTTTTTTCCAGTTTTTCGCTCATTCAGGACAAAATCAAACATGAACCATCTGTTGAACATGACTAGGGATCGATTATATAACCTATATTGTGAAATTTGAATACCACTAATTTCATCTCATCTGACAGTGAAAGTTGTTCATCTATTCCGCTTGGTCTGCAGATATTAACAAGGGATTTATTTCGCCTTTTGTAGAACACATAAAAGGAAATTTAGAGCAACTCGTCCTGCATATATCTACCTACCTTCAAAACAAACAGATTTGTCTGGCTGAAGAATAAGGACGTGACAGAATTTTAGTATTCAGCACGGATAAAGAAGTTCATAATTTGCATTTTGCCAGAAAGCAACAAGTAACGAGTTTCGAAGAAAAACATTAAATTATAGAACCGCGTTCATAGGAAAATTATTTAAATCATGATGCCTTTCTGTGGAATTAGTCTCTCCTTTGTCGGCAAAATTACCATAGCACCGTAGTGGATGTTTGATGTCTGTCAGTCAATGGAGATATTTTTGTTATCTGATGTGCCTCTTTTACTTAATTCAATTTTCAGATGAAAATATAATTTATTTTTTTGAAAACTAATTGCCAGGATGAAGTTTTATATTATTACAAATTACATATTTGTGATTACATTTAACCACTTTATAATAATTTTTGTTATGATATGTGGTGGTTAGCTTAGCTTAAATAATTTCGATTATTGATATCTGAAAGCATTGGCGTTTGGACTATCGAGCAATAATGTCGATAGAGCACAACTTAAAATTTGCCATTTTTTGTTTTGTGAGCAATAAATGAAATTTTTGATTTTTTTAACTTCTTGATTATCTTGTCTATTAAAGGGTTAACAGATGATAAATAATAAAAACT
Organism: Dioctria rufipes; assembly: GCA_963924295.1. Lineage (NCBI taxonomy): Eukaryota > Metazoa > Arthropoda > Insecta > Diptera > Asilidae > Dioctria > Dioctria rufipes. The sequence continues at coordinate 149,244,321 of OZ002743.1, read as the reverse complement.
TTAGTTCTGTGTTTTTTATCGCGTTATTTTGGACTTCCAACAGGTTCCTTAACTTGCAGTACTCTGCAAATTATCTTGTGAACTGCGCATAAGTTTTCTGGGGTCAAATTTCTTCCTTTTTTATTTTAATTTAAACATCTTGTATAGAGTTCTTTTATTCTACGTAATTTGGTCAATGTGCTTGTACCTTGATTCAAAGGCTGCGACAACGGTGCTTGTGCCGGAACGCAAGAACTTTGTAGAGAGGTCCAATAATCCACTGATGATTGATCAAGGTGCTTGTACCTTGATTTTGTTATATAAGCTGCGTTAACGGTGCTTGTACCGCAACGCCAAATTAGAGTCAGGACAGTAAACTGAAGTGGAGCCGAAGAAAAAATAAGAACTTCATGGTTTATGATAATAACGAGACTGATCGACATATTTCCAAAAAAATCAATTTATAATAATAAAGTGTTTACTAAGCTCAAATGAACGAAAATTACAATAATTACTGAGTGCTTTTCAAATGATGCAAACAAGAATTTTACACAAATTCGCATTCCCATGCATACCTTCTTAACGTGGAAAAGTGTGCATATCGTATTTCGTATGGTGGCGACGGGCACCTGTGCATGCTCAGCAGAATTTGCGTGAGATTGGCATTCGCATGTCAGAATAAAAATATGAATTTTTTTTTGCATATATGTACATGTATGTAGATATGTATGATATTTTATTTTCTTAAGGTGCTGATCTAATTACTATTTGAGAATATGTAATACGTAGCTATGACCACTTAAATCTATACATCCCTCGCCGCGTTGAACGATTTGTTCAACTATTCATCCATCTGGACATCTACGGTGAAGCTCTCGCGTAAACTTTTACGGGGAATTGGTTGCGACTTTCCTCTATCGCTCTCCCAAAGAATCGCTTGATGTCTCCAGATTAAGTACGATAAGATCACGAGTATGCAGAGTAGACCGATGTACGCAATGATGTACTGATGTATTTCATCGGGCTGAATTCGGTACGCCAGCTCATGAAGTTGTTGTAAGGTGATTTTCCTTTGCAATGTTTCAAGCTCCTCAAGGTTGGATTGAAGACTGTGCGTCTTCTGGGATTGAGGTGTTATCTTTTTAGGATCAATGAAGTCTTTCAAGTTTCCACTTGGAGTAAAGGATGTTCATGAATTGGTTGGATATGTATTGTGTCCTTGGATTGTTATGAACTCTTGTTTAATTGCGCAATGCCCTTGAAGTGTAAGAATTCCGGAGCCCATTAGCGTTGCTTGCGTGACATTTGTTCCACAGACGATGTTTATTATTGTTTTCTCCTTAACAGCATATATCCATTGATAAGGCTGTATCCATTGTTGTTTGCATTTAATGTTCATATTTTGACAACTTGGTGACTGAGGCTTGATAAATTCTATTTCGCAAGCACTAATGTTGGCTGCCTTTCGATAAACTGGTTGCCTCTGTTTGACATATTGTTTGCTTTTTCTGTTGTAACAAAAGAGTATAATTCGTGTTCGGTAAGTGGATAATATTGTTTCCGATGTAAGTTGATGACCAAGAAAGGTGAAGATGGGTTGATTGGCACAAAGGTCTCGTTGATTGATACTGGTATTGGAATGATTCTGAATAATTCAAGATCTTCTGCAGCCAATAAAGGTAGCTTCAGCCCAAACATGACATGATGTGCGACCGTACGACCTTCTATAGTTAAGAGTATATAAAGGTTGGCTATGTTGTCTTGTGAAATCGGTAGTATTAGCGATGAAGCTAGATGTGTCTTGATAGTAATTACCTCCTGCTTTAGTTGTTGTGACGACAGTAGTTCTTCGCTTAACCTTCCCTGATGAGTGTTGGTAATAACGTCTAGTATTGAGGATTGAGGTCTTTGAAAATTGGTGTTGATCAGCATAAGCTGTATGGGTAATAATGCGAAGAGTGTGTTATCTTTTCTTGATATAATTCTTCAGTGATGATATTTATTCGATTCGTTGTTTGAGAGAGAGATGTGGGCTTCTAGCTCTTGAAAGTGCTTATCATTCATCTCTTGATTTGTTCTTATTATATTTACTGTCGAATGTATGATAGACGTTTGGTTACTTAGAAATTGAACCAAATGACCTTCATTCTGGTTAATGTTTTCAATAGTTTGAGACATTTTCTCAGCGTATTCTGAATCTAACACTCCGAACAGTGCATTTGCAACATTTCGTACGATATTGAGAGCAACTCGCTTATTTCTACTTGCTCCAGATTAAAGTAGCTCATTGCTGTCTGTTAATTCTTCGAAGACGTAGTGAAATTGGTTAATGATTCTCGAGCATGGACCCTTGTCGACCAGCAGTTGACACATTCTTTTTAAAATAGCACTTCCGTTTCGGAGAGTCTCCTATTCAGACCAATATAGTCGTAAGTAATAATAGACCACCAAATGCCATTCGTTTGCAATTATATTTGCTGATCCCAGGTTTTCAAAATAAATTGCCGGCTAGGAATTCAATGGCGCTATTTCGACCGGTGAACTCCTGATCACAGGTAGGATCATGCAAGTCAATAGTAGTGTCGTGATGGTGGAGATTGGAGAGCAGTTTAGTTTTTTTTTTTTTTTGCGCATCTTTTTCTTGTCTAACCTCTTTGGCATTAGTCGAAGTTGATTGGCCGTCTTCGTTGTATCTTAGATTTGTGCGCTCAACTTCAGGATTGACGGAGTTGCTCTTCTCCTGAATTTCGTCTTGGGGAGTGGTGATAGTTTGTGAATAGGTCTGTGGAACGCATTTGTGGCCGTTCGAACGTCTGACACTCTCACTAGTCCATCTTCTCCCTTATGAATTTTAATGATTCGTCCAAGTGACCAATTCATAGCCGCGACATTATCTTCTTTAATGATAAACATTGTTCCGGGCTTGACATTCCCAGATTTCCTTTTCCATTTCTGCCGTTGTTGTAGCTCATTCAGGTATTCCTTTGACCAGCATTGCCAGAACTCATTTTTGATGTGTGCCAGTAATTTCCATCTTGTAAGCATGTCTATCTTTATGGCTCAGATTAATTGGATTAGTAAGGGGCTCGCCGACAAGTAAGTGACCAGATGTTAGAGCGATCAGATCATTTGGATTCGAGGACATCTGTGTTAAAGGCCTTGCATTTAGAATGGTTTCTATCTCAATTATTACGGTTTCCAATTCTTCAAATGTTAATGATGTAGACAGGGGTGGATGGGGTGACGCAAACTGGCCTGGAAAATTAGAGGAAGCGGCCTAAAGAAAATGGCGCTACAGGCGAAAATTTTTAGGAGTAATAATAATAACTATTTTTCATCAATAATAGTGGCCACAAAGTTTAAAAATATTGTTACACCGGTGAAAATTTCGAATAAAAAAAAAATACAGCTACTTATGGAATATCTGATTTTATTCAGGTAAGGACATCAATCAAACAAAAAATAAACTAACAGAAAATAAACTCAAAAAAATGACTCATTAAAATAAAGGTCTAAAACATAAATAACTTTCTTATCAGTGGAGACGTTCCAGCGAAAGCATTAATGACATTTCCATTGTCTACTGTACTCAAATTCGCTTTTTCTGTGCTCATCAACATGAAGGCTTCCAAATTTTCATTGGACAATCTATTCCGTAGTCTATTTTTAATAAATTTTAACAAAGAGAGAAACTGGTGTGCTATTGCCAATGCAGGATAAGCCTCTTGGTATAAATTATATTTAATAATAGTTTTATAGCAACAGGTCGCACAGTTTCGGGAATTTTTGCAGATAATATGATTTTCTTCAGAATCATCCAGATTCGGGAAAGATTCATAAGATTCTTCCAACGTTAATTTTAATGTTTCCCAGTTGTTTGCAAGGGTGAAAATCTCTTTTTACAATTGCTCAGATGTTGCTGAATCATTGAACGGCATAATTTTTTGTGAAAGATTTTCCATGGGATCCTATTCTTTTTTATGTCTTCAAAGTTTTTAGGATCCAAAGAGAGAGGTTCATGGACAAATTTGTGTTATTTGTAAAGCGTTTTTTCATAGACTCAATCACTACATCTAACAGAAAATTATATGTTTTAATCCTGATGCTATCGAAAGGAGCAGTCGGCTTCTGATCTGCTGTGTTTTCGTCATGCATTCTTTTCACGTGTGTTTTTCTGTGTATGGGCAAGGTTTCTTCAATGTCTAGTGTATTGCAGTCTTCGACTAGATAAAGTTGTCTATTTGCCCATTCAACAAATGTGTCCGTCATCTTTTTGGTGCTTTCTGCATCTCTCTGAATTTCAATTAGCTGAGTTAATGATGATTCTACCAGACTATTCCATTTAAATAAGTCAAGTCCTTTTGTCTGTAGATATTTAGATAATGAGCCAGTTATTTGAAATATTCTTAAATCAATATGAGCGATCAGGAGATTTTCATATTTTAGAAGCCATTTTTCAAGCTACTGGCTCTTGACCTGACATCGGGATTTATTTTGTGACTCGTTTCGATCGTATGTAACGCCTCTAAAACCTTTATATATAAACAGGATTCTGGGTTACCGTAATACCCAAATAGTTTGTTTAAAGCAGTTTTTTTGCCCACCAACGTATTTCACCGATGATTTGAAGCTTTCTACGTTTAACGTAATTGGAAATACAATTCCATATATCCATTCGTTGGTGAGATTCTTTAAAAAATACTGCAACTGAATTTAGCAAAGCAAAGGAAGATGCAGATTTAATATGTCCTTTCAACACATGTGAGAACTAAATTCAATATGTGATTATAACACCAAATATGAACGTGATTTGGGGTTTTCATTTCTCATCTCATCACAACAAAGCATAAACTACTGGGGACCCAAGTTATTTAATCATCTTCCGGAATCAATAAAAATATAAAAAATCCTAAAGCTCTTTTAAAATCTGTGAAAAGTATTTTAATTAATAAGTGTTGTTATTCTGTAAATGAATTCTTTAATACTGATTTTGACTTGTGTTGTGATGATATTTATTTGTGTTGTTGTTATTTATATTTATTGTTTGCATATCGTTTTTATGGCTGTTTTTTGGGCTATTTTGATATTTTTTTAATTTTATACTGTACCTGACGTATAAGGTTATGTTTATTACTTAATAAATTTATCTATCTATCTATCTATCTATCTATAAATATTAATTTTATCTAGGTTATAGATTTGACTTTACCGGCCCAAATCTATTTTTTTTTCAAAAATTTTAATTTAAAATAAAAGTGTTGGTTTAATACTACCGGCCCAAATTTTATAAATCTCACCGGCCCAAGGGGAAATTTCCCTTTTTCCCCCTGGGCCCATCCACCCCTGGATGTAGACCACATTGATCGGTGTAATAAATATTTAGCTGACTTCACTGCAGCTTCCCAGAGGCCGCCAAAGTGAGGGGCCCGTGGCGGTATAGAGTGAAAATCAATACCCTTTGCACTACAAGTTTTCATGATTAGTTCTTTCGAATTGTGGGAGTAGATGACTGTGTTTAGTTCTGATAGCTGGTTCTTAGCACCGATGAAATTGGTTGCATTATCGCAATAGAGATTCTTGCAGTGCCCTCGTCTTGTTATAGAACGCTTACTTGCTCCGATGAAGCCGTAGGTCGATAAGACCGTCACTAATTCAAGATGAGTGGCCTTGATAGCAAAGCAACAGAAAACCGCTATGTATTATTTTAGCGGCCGCTTTCCTCTTATTTTAAGGTGAGTCCAAATGGGGCCACAAAAATCAAGTCCTGCATTCATAAAAGTTCGTGCTTGCTGGTAGGTTGCCAATTAGTTGTGTCATCAACCTTGGTTTAGCTCGTGGACAGCGTACACATCGTTGAACCACAGACCGGGCTATGGTTTTACCCTTCACGGGCCAGAATCTTTGTCTGGTTGGTGAAAGGAGTGTCTGTGGGCCGCAATGCAAATGGTCCATGTGCAAATCCGTCATTATAAGCTTCGTGAACGGATGGGAATATGGAAGTAGGATCTGGTGCTTCGTATGGTAAGATAGTGTCGATGCTTGCAACCGTCCACCGACTGTAATAATTCCTCTTTCATCGATGAAGAGAGAGAGACTGTTTAATGAACTATTCTTGCTAATTTCTCCATACAGTATTAGTTGTGTAGAATTTTCCTTGAATTCATATGGCTGCATTTGTTTAACTACGATGATGAGGGCTTCCTGTAGTTCGAATGTTGTAAGCACTGTTGGGTTGAAACGAGAGTTTTATAGATAACGGATTTTCATCTTGGCTGTGAAGCGCAGTATATATGCGATTATCCGTTGCAATTTCTTAAATGAGTTCTTATGGTTGATTGTATCGATGAAATTCACTGCTTCCTCCGTAGCAGCTAAGTGTAATTTTATCCTCTTTCTTTCCAGTCTCTGATCAATGTTGTTTGTGTAAATTGTGTGTGAAATTGGCCAGGTGGACTCAGCGCTATATAGAAAAAGGCGTCCATAGAACCAAGTATTGTAAGTTTCCAATTTTTTTCGTGATGTGCTCCGCGATAACACATCAGCCGGATTCCCGTGAACTGACATGTCCCCACTATTGTAGTGTAATTAGTTCTTAGATGGCTAATACTCTATTAGCCACAAATGTATGAAATGATGCTGAGGGAGAACTGAGCCAATTAAACACGATTTCTCAATTTTTCCATAAGAACGTGGTTCTTGTCTAGGTAATTTTTCCTAATTGCTTTAATTTAACTTAATTTAACTGATTGCTTAAAGTGAATTTATTCAAAATTGTTCAAAGTCAAATTCCATATAGTTGCTCATTTCAAGTTGCTTATTGTTATCCTATAAAACGCGCTATAATCAAATCCATATAACATTTGAAACATTTTGTGTCACACTTGCATTCTAGTCATCGTACGATCGCATCATCAACAGTAATTCTCAACAAAGCAAGTCAGATCTAGAAGTTCCCTTTCTTTATTCACTCCTCGTGTCATCTATCGTCGCATACAAATTTGCAATTAGGTTAAAAAAGCTTAACCCAACATTTTGGCGCCCCAACAGGGACTTATTTCATTTAGAAATTATTCATCGTTCCCAGATTAAATTTATAAATTATTCTCGTCGTGGCAAATTGTAAAAATTAACAAATTTCATCAGTGGACACATGGTATACACTCTCCTGCGGATACCAGCAAGTTGATCGAATAAATCAAATAAATGATCAGAAATCATCATAGTCGCAATATTGTATGGTAACTTTGGAGAATAAATATTTAAAACAAAAGAAATTATTCCCTGGATAACCAAGGTAATTTCTTTCCAATTCCATATCAGTACGTATTCTAACGGTACGAGAACAATAAAATATAACCTGGTGAAAATTCCTGTTAATTTTGATTGAATTTATCTAGATTTGCTAAATAAATAAATCAATTTATATACATATATTATATTTAACTGAACTTATTTCCCAACAATTATTGCAAGAATATATACATACATACTAACCCGTTTCGAATAAGTGCATAAAATAATAACTTTTTTTTTAAATTGCTTTAAATTTTGATGAAATATTGACTGACCACTTTGCGATAAATTCGTATTGCTTTATAAAAAAAAAAAAAAAAAAAAAAAAAAAAAAAACTAGACACTATGTCTTTGGAAGAACTTAAAGTCCAAGGAGCGTCTACAAAAGGGTGTATAACGAGAAAAAAATATAGTAGAAACAAAATCTAATTCGCTAACTTATACTGAACTCGAATGTCGACTAGGAATTCTCGAATCGTATTTCAAACAGGTGCTATCATATCAGTTGTCGAGAAACTTACACCTGAAGATGTCAACGAAGCTAAGATCCGCGGAGAATTAGAAGATTTATATTGCCTTACGAAATCTAAAATATTGACACTAATGTCTTGATCTCGACGTCTTAGTTCACAACATGATAGTACAATAGTTGTTGCCAGTGCATCTTTAATCGTTTGCCCAAGCTTAAACTCCCACAATTTTCGGGAAAATATTCTGAATATCCTAACTTCGTCAGTAGCTTTTCTAAACTCGTTCACAAGGACGAATCATTGTCATCAATTGAAAAGTGCAATCATTTATTATCGTGCTTAAGTGGTGCGGCGTTACGTACAGTGAAGGCCTTTGAAATTACGGAAGAGAACTATCCGAAAGAACTAGAGATATGATATCAAGTATCTCATTTTTTAAGAACATATTGTCGATTTATTTAACTTGCCTAAGGTTACCAGAAATTCCTGCATTCAGTTGAGACAACTACTCGACTACACCAATGCTCACTTAAGGGCTCTTCAATCGCTTGGCTCTTTTAAAGATATAACAAATGCGCTGATTATTTACCTGGTCAATTCCAAGTTAGATCCCGAATCTCAAAATAAATGGTAAGATGCTAGGGACGTATCCAAGTTGCCAACATGGGAGAATTGTGCCGAAATATTGGACAGACGTTGCCAGTATTTGGAATCTAGGGACTCCAAGCCGTCGCTATGAGAATCGTCCATCTCTTCTCGACCTACTGACAAGCAGCAATTTAGGAATTTCCATCCTAATAATACGTCGTTAGTTGCTATACAAATCTCATGTTTATATTGTCGAAAAAATGGGCACGCAATTTATAAATGTCCTGATTTTTTGGGACTAACAGTTTTGAACAGACTTTTTGAAGCTAAAAAACGAGCTCTCTGCACTAATTGTCTTAATCCAGGTCATAGTCTTAAAAATTGTCCGTCGCAGACATCTCGTGTGTGTTCTATGCCTCACTACACTCTGTCACATAGATACAATACAAGGGGGACATTTTCGTCGATAGAAAAGCATGATATTCCTTCGGAAGTCAAAGAGTCGGAATCAAACCAACCCTTATTGCTTGTTGGAAATACATCATTACAATCGTCGTCGCTTTCCGTCAACGAGGTTAAGTCTCATATTTTTCTCGCAAATGCTGTGATAAAAATAAAGGACCAGTTCGGCCACTATCATCTTGCCAGAGCATTGCTGGATTCAGCTTCACAGCTAAATTTTGTTTCGCATAACCTTGCACAAATACTGAAATTAAACCGAGCAAGGGTTGACATAAATATCAGCGGAATAGGCAACGTACCTACTAAAGTCAGAGAGCTAATATAAAATCAAGGATCAATGAATTTGAAACTAATCTCTCGATGCGTATAGTTCCTCACATAACTGGCTTACAACCTGAAAGGTCATTCATTATTGATGATTAGAAGGTTCCTCAAAACATTCAATTAGCTGATCCAGATTTTTTCAGGCCAAGAAAAGTAGATATTCTTATTGGGACAGAGACATTCTTCCAACTGTTTTGTGTTGGCCAAATTAAACTGAAAGATGAATTACCCACATTGCAGAAGACATTGTTCGGTTGGATTGTGTCAGGGAAATACAAAACGTCGCCAAGAGAATCTCATATTCGGAGTTGTCACATCTATCAAGAAATTAATGAAGTTGAGGCAGTTGAAAATGAACTGCTAAATACAATTGTTGAAAAGTTTTGGGAGGTAGAAGAATTTGAATCAGATTCGACAAAATACAATAGTGCACACACCGTGCATTTTCCAGCTCTCCTCCCATACAATTTATTTCTCAAAATTGAGTGAGGAATCCGTGGTATAAAAGAAATGCGGTACGTACGGGACACCCGTATATTGATCATCTATTTGGTATATATGATTCATACATTTTGTTTCAACTTATGGAATTGTATTTATTGTTGTAAATATAGGATTACAAATTATAAAAAACTTAGATGAAGGATCTAAGTATTTATAAGGTAACGTTTTTTCTATTACTTTGTTATTCTAAAATTAATCAACTACTTCAAAATAATATACTTAACTATTTTTTTATTTATTTTTATTTTATTATTTGTTGTGTTGTTATTTCTAATATTTAACAAATAAACCCGTTCAGATAGCTTATATAGTGTATAACATTGAATAGGATATATAAAAAATAATATCCTTGCAACTGTTCAATTCATGATACTTGTTTAGACTCATCATCGATAGCCGGAGACACATTTAAAGAAATCATACAATATTCATAATTTAAAATATTTACGATAGTCAAACATAAGTAATTCACACAAAATAATAAAATTCTGCTGAAACATTGTTTTTCCATAGATCTAATTACGAGCACACAATTTTTACCTGCAAAAGCTTTTGTTACCGGAGCCGCCCGACTCGCGGTGTGAAAATTTCTGCATTAAAAACAACAAATGCTTACGCAGGTGAAAATTTGTGCTCGTAAATAAAAATGTGAATTAAAAACATAAAAATATTATATAATTTCCTGTTTTGTTCCCAACTCGATTTTGAGTGTGGGAATATGGTCATCATACCTGTGCGATGGCTGTATAATCTATATAAACAATAAACTGAACCCCGATGGGGTCATAAGTGAAAAATAAGTCAAATTGAAAAGTGCGTTTTTATTTGCTTCTCCATACATCATTTTAGCTGGATGCATAGGTATTGTACCTAAGCATCACTTTCATCAGTGTCACGGTATTGTACCCTGACAAATCAACATCCACAGCGGCTGATAAAAGAATCGGTCGCTTAATAAACATTTTGGTGACCCCGACGTGATCCAGGCGATACGCTTGTGATACTTTCATTCAATAGTATCAAGGCTTCAATCGTTTCACGCTGAAGAGACGTGATCCAGGCGATACGCTTGTGATACGCTCACTCAATAGCATCAAGGCTTCAATCGGTTCACGCTGAAGAGACGTGATCCAGGCGATACGCTTGTGATACGTAAATCTAAAAATCAACAATTATTGCACAAAAGGTCCAATCCTCTCAACTAAGGTGTCGTGATCTAGGCGAGTTGGTTATCATCACTGTACTGAATCCAGAATAGAGTCACTTGCCGTCACAATGGAGGAGTTGGCCGCTCAACAAGAGCAAACTGGAAAGCAAATCCAGGCAATCATCGAAGGTTACAGAATTGACCCTCCCAGTCTCAAGAATTCTGCGTATTACCAGCAGAAGCTAGGGTTGCTAGAAGAAGCCTGGGTTTCCTTCGAGGAAACAGACAGCGACATCAGACAGCAACATGGAGATCAACTACAGCATGCCTATTTCTCCAAAGACTACTACGAAGCCATAAGAGTAATTTTCGAAAGGTATTCGAATCAATTTAAGGAGAAATTATCCGAACTTCATGAAGAAGCTACTACAATAGATAAATTAGTAGCAACCCAAGGTAGCATAGGAAAAGCCATTCAGCAGCTTTTCGAAAACTTCGGCAAAGAAAAGATAGCTCGTAGAACTCCTGAAGTCACAAACAAGTATAAGCGTAATCTTGACGAGCAATGGACCCAGTTTGTCAAGAACGACAATCAACTCAGCGAATTGCAAGCTGAGAACAAGGATAATCTCTACTTCTCTAAAAATTACTTTGAGAAGGTTCAAGTACAATATCTAACGTTCTTAAGAAAAATAGTGGAACGATTAGAGAAATGGCCAGAATCTGGTGGCAGTACACAAGCCACGGAGGTGCACAAAACAGGGGAAGAGAAAAATGCTGAATCTCAACCATCTCAAAATAATATTAATGCAGCAGAAGAGGTAGCCAAGATGGTAAGGAAGCAGAAAGCAATAATCGAATCTCTGCGTCGACTTTTGACAAGGCTCAGCGAGGATAATCAGCACATCTCGAAGCAGGCATGCGAAGCAAAAACATCAACTATTACGCGCTATTGGAATCAAATTGAGACGTTTCATCAAAGTATTTGCGAGCTTACCGATGATCCAACTAGTCACGGTTTTAATTCTGCTGATTATTTTAACTTGGAGGAACTTGTACAAGAAACTCTAATACAACTTTCAGAAAAGTTATCCAGGTTGTCCCCGGCTATTTCGAATACCGCGACGTTATCTAGTTCAATAATGAAGCTACCAAAGATAACCTTGCCCAATTTCGATGGGGACTATTTAAAATGGCGGCAATTCTATGACCTCTTTAATCAAATGGTCCATAATCAAGCCATAGGGGCTTGTCAAAAAATGTGGTATTTGAAATCACACTTAACCGGGGAAGCTGAAAAACTTGTTCGCCATCTAAGCTTGTCTGATGAGAATTACGTCGCTGCCTGGACAATGTTAAAAGACCGCTATGACAACCATAGGCTATTAGTCACGGCATTATTGAATAAACTACTGTCTCAACAGAACATAATGTCCGAAAGTTCAGCTGCAATCAAATCACTTCATGACACCACTCAAGAATGCCTGTTGGGACTAGAAAACCTTGGAATCAATACCACCAATTGGGATCCTTTGCTGTTTTATCTGTTAACCAGAAAGTTGGATAAAACCACTCATGGATTGTATGAGCAGTCATTGTCCCATCCTAAAAAGCTGCAGCCCATAAAGGAGTTTCTAGATTTTTTGGAAACTCGTTTTCAATCATTAGAGGCTTTGGGAAGCAAAGCCAGAGGCCCCGAAAAGTATCAAGGGAGACTTTCAGCTAAATCACTTACTTCAATCGCCAAGGTTACTCAACAATGTATGCTTTGTAAGGGGAATCATCCGCTGTTCGCGTGTCAAGAATTTCTACGAATACAGCCATACCGTCGACTGACCTTCCTTAGAAAGACAAACTTGTGCACGAATTGTCTCAAGCCTGGACATTGTGCATCGCAATGTACCTCAAGAGGATGTTCTAAGTGCTCAAAAATGCATAACACTTTGGTGCACCTAGAGAAGGTGTCAACTCCAGTTCCTAAGAAGAGCCAGCCATCATACACAAATACACAATTGAAGGTCAAAGAAGCAGTCGTCAATTCGCCTCAAGAGAATGTGCATATATTGAAAGAGAATGCAACCACACTGTCAATACACGGTACTCGCCAAAAGAGAGGTTACGTCATCTTGGGCACTGTACTTATCAAACTCGTTAATCATGAGGGCAAAACCGTGGAGTGTAGAGCCATTCTCGACTCCGGATCGCAGCTAAATTTCGTGACAGAGAAATTGGTTAAAGAGCTTGGATTAAACGAAACGCCTGAGCTCATGCAAATTCAAGGTGTTGGACAAAGCAAGCAACACACACAAAAACGAGTCAATGTTCTATTACAGTCAAGAACAAATGGGTTTTCTAGCAGACTGGAAGCCTTTGTTTTACCCAGGATCACCTCTCATCAACCAACGCAATTAGTAGACACTACAGATTGGCCGATTCCCTGCAATGTGACATTGGCCGATCCGCAGTTCCACCGACCAAGTCGAGTCGATTTTCTGATCGGAGCAGAAATATATTGTCAAATCATGTCAATTGGTCAAATAAGGTTGGCAGACAACTTACCAACCTTACAGAATACAGTGTTTGGATGGGTGGTATCTGGCAAGGTTGACGCAGAATCCCCAAATACATTAACATGTGGCATTTGTAGCGAGGATGAAAGGACTGAACAACAAATAGAAAAATTCTGGAAGTTGGAAGAAGTTGATTCAGCATATGAAGAAAACAACATAACAATTTCAGAACAGCGATGCGTAAATCATTTTAATCAAAATATGAAGAGAACCCAAGATGGAAGGTTCATAGTAAGGCTGCCCTTCTCACAGAATCCCAAGGCATTGGGGGAATCAAAAACCGTTGCACTTAACAGATTCCTATCATTGGAGCGGAAACTTGGCAGGCAACCTATCCTCAAGGCACAGTATATTGACTTTATTCGGGAATATATCAGGCTAGGCCACATGGACCAAGTCGATCCTCTTGAAATAAGGAAGCCACACTATTTCTTACCCCATCATTGCGTCAAAAAACCGGATAGCAGTACCACGAAGCTCCGAGTAGTATTCGACGCATCTGCGAAAACGTCATCAAACATTTCACTCAACGACATCTTGTACAAGGGGCCTACTATCCAGGACGAATTGTTCTCCATTCTGTTACGATTCAGGCTACCGAGATTCGTCTTCACTGCCGATATAGAGAAAATGTATCGGCAAGTTTGCTTAGATGATAAAGATCAAATGTACCAGCTCATTTTATGGAGGGAAGATCCAAATAAACCCGTAAATTATTACAAACTTCGAACTGTGACATACGGGACGACAGCTGCTCCTTTCCTAGCAACAAAGTGCTTAGAATCCCTAGCGGAAGCAGAAAAGGCAAGATTCCCACTAGGATCGGAAACTCTCAGAAGAGATTTTTATGTTGATGACGTGATGACTGGTTCCAACAGTCTATCTGAAGCAAAGGAAATTCAAAGGCAGCTAAAAGAACTTCTTCAATCAGGAGGTTTCAACCTCCGAAAATGGTGCGCGAATCACCCGCAATTACTGCACGGAATTCCGGCAGAAGATATCGAGCTACAACTGGACTTCACTGAAGCAACTGAAGGTCACATAAAGACTCTCGGTTTAACTTGGCTTCCGAAATCTGATGTGTTTTCCATAAACACAACATGGAGTGACAGTAAAAGGGTTACAAAACGATCAGTATTATCGGACACTGCTCACATTTTTGATCCCCTCGGATTGGTAAATCCTGTTACAGTGACTGCAAAATTATTCATACAAAAGCTGTGGACACTTAAGCTGGACTGGGACGCAGCCTTACCACTAGAAATGCACACTAACTGGCTCATATTTCGTGAAGGCCTCAAGGCGCTTAATGATATAAAGGTTCCGCGACATGTATTTTCAAATCAACAGCCGCGGTCTACACAGATCCATGCCTTTTCCGACTCATCTGAAAAGGCATATGGCTCCGCGATCTACATCAGGTCGACATCTCAAGATGGTGTTGTAATTGTACGACTATTATGTGCAAGATCCAAGGTAGCACCCATCAAAACTGTAACACTTCCTCGGCTGGAATTATGTGCCGCAAAATTATCTGCTCAGTTAGTTCAACGGGTTACAAGAGACCTAAGACTGCACAACATACCAACATACTTCTGGACAGACTCAGAAATTGTGCTTGCTTGGATCTATTCTGAGTCTTCATCTTACAACACTTTTGTGGCTAACAGGGTTGCCAGCATTCAAAGGTTATCGGATATAGAGCAATGGCGTCATGTTAAGTCCAGTGATAATCCTGCCGACATTGTGTCACGCGGAATGCTTGCAGAAAAATTAGCAAATTGCAGTATGTGGTTCTATGGCCCTCCGTTCCTGCATGGATCAGAGGGATATTGGCCCCCCAAATATTCGAAGGTGAGTGTTGATTTAGAGAGAAAAAGGTCCAAAGTCGTACTCACTACAAGCAACATATGGTCACCATTCATCAGTACCATCAATCATGGTAATTCATTCAAAAGGCTCCAAAGGGTGATCGGATATACGCTGAGATTCGCTCATAATGCAAGACAACGTGAGCGACAAATGAGACGCAATGGCTCCTTAAGAATCGAAGAATTGGACAGAGCACTCATCATCATTCTGAAGGAAATACAACATGTAGGGTTCACAGAAGACCTGAGGCAATTGAATCAAACTGGAACCATTAATAATGGAAGCCCCTTAAGTAGCCTAGCTCCTTTTCTTGACGACGAAACCGGAATCATCAGAGTAGGGGGCAGATTAGAGCACTCTAGCTTGTCGTACGATGCAAAACATCCTATGCTCCTGCCTTATTCTCATCATTTAACGAAGTTAATAATGACCGACATCCACATCAACAATCTACATGCTGGTCCACAAACACTACTTGCAATCACCCGACAAAGGTACTGGCCAGTCAAGGGAAAGACAATTGCTAGATCAATTGTACAGAATTGCATTCGCTGCAACAGAGTGAAACCTAAGCTACTGACCCAGCTCATGGGAAACCTTCCTTCAGCCCGAGTCCAACCCGCAAGACCGTTCATAAGATCTGGAGTAGACTTCTGTGGTCCAATTTGGACACATTATAAGTTAAGGGGAAAACGTCCTCAAAAGACTTATTTGGCAGTATTCTGCTGCTTTGCCACAAAGGCAACTCACCTTGAAGTTGTCAGTGACTTAACCACGGATGGGTTTCTTGGCGCACTTAAACGTTTCATCGCCAGACGAGGTTATTGCAAGGATTTGTACTGTGATAACGCCACCAATTTTGTGGGAGCAAGAAATCGAATCGAGGAGCTCCAACACATATTATATCCCAGTGAAGCTCAAGAAAAGATTTCGTCATTATGTCACAAAAAAGGAATAGAATTTCATTTTATTCCACCACGTGCCCCACATTTTGGTGGTCTGTGGGAAGCTGCAATAAAGTCGGCAAAGACTCTGCTACAAAAATCGCTATCATCAGCCTCTCTGACTTACGAGGAGTTGTCAACAGCAGCAACTGAAATCGAGGCAATTTTAAATTCGAGGCCAATTACTCCATTATCAGCAGATCCTAACGACTTGACGGCATTAACACCAGGACATTTTCTTATCGGAGAGCCTCTAACAGCAATCGTCGACCCACATTCAAGCGAGCATAAATTGAGTTTAGTGCAAAGATGGAAGCTAGTCTCACACGTTAAACAGGAATTTTGGCGTAGATGGTCAAATGAGTACCTATGCGACTTGCAACACAGACATAAGTGGAAGCGGCCATCCCAGAATGCTCATCCCGGAATGATGGTGCTCGTAAAAGAAGACAATTTGCCACCTCTCAAATGGCAGATCGGACGAATTACTCAGATTGTCAAGGGAAATGACGGCCTTGTGCGAGTTGCTGATGTTAAAACTACGTCTGGAATCATGAGAAGGCCAATACACAAACTAGCACCACTACCAATAGACACTGAGGATAATCAACAATCGAACCCGTGTACGGAAGAACCATCAAGACCGTCAAGAGACAGTGAGAGAGATCAGCATCCTGAGTCCACTCCTGCCAAAAAAAGACGATCATCTCAAAGCTCAGCATTGAGCGCATTTTTACTAACATGCCTTATTATGCCCATACTTGGAAGTCCACCAGTAGAAATAATACCATTCGTATCGCAGCCGGGAATCTACTTCGAGAGTCTAGGATCAACCCATCTAATCTCCAATGAGTGGGACCTAGTCGTATACTATGACATGAAAGGCTATTGGAAGGAGTACCAATCTATAAAAGGCGGCATTCATAAGCTACATACCACATGCGACCGTTTAGTAGACAAAACCTACTGCTCGGTGATCACAAGGCAGGCGACACTACTACAGGAGGAGCTTGGCAACAGCAATGAGCTACTAGTCGCAACACCTCGGAATAGAATTGCACGAGCACCGTTAAATATTGTGGGTAATTTGGCTAGCTCTCTGTTCGGGGTACTCGACTCCGAATATGCGGAAAAAATGGCTCTCACTATTGACAAGGTCAGAATTAATGAAGAACATCTGTTAAATTTAGTCAAAAATCAGACTTCCATAATTGAATCAACTACAAATATACTGAAAAGAGATGAGGACCGTATCCAAAATCAATTTAAAGAAGTAGACGCTCATCTTGATCAAATAACAAACTATGTCCACAATATTACCGAAGCGCTACATCAGCAGAAATTATCCGAGCTCTTCACATCACTAGCTTTACAGATAACTTTAATGTCTTCAAGCTTTCGATACGCACAGAATGCCATTGTTGATGTATTGATGGATACCCACCACGGAAAAATCAACCCTCAACTTCTCACTCCGAAGCAATTAAAGGAAGCTTTGACTACGGTAAAAGATCACTTGCCATCCAGCCTCAGGTTACCTGGACAACGTGACAATCTGCTTAAACTCTATAGCCTGATGACAGTAGAAGGCCGGATGACTTCAAGATATGCTATATTTAGAATAAAATTACCGTTGTTCGCATTTGAAGAATTCGAATTATTCCGCATCATTCCCGTTCCCGTAGCAATAAACAATACCATTGTGGCTATCAAGCCTTCAACTGATTTCATGGTAGTTAACTTGCACCGCGATCAATACTACCCACTCAGCGAACAAGAGCTGAACACTTGCGTATGTTTTGGCGAAGCTTCCCACATATGCAAACAGAAACATCCAATCTACCGAAAGGGGGCAAATATCACATCCTGCGAAATGAGCTTCATGAATCATCTGCCACCATCACCTAGTTGTCGAACAATGAATGCTGAAAATATCCCCAAGTGGATTCAACTATATAATCCAAATCAATGGATTTACGCAATGAAGGATAAAACCACTATAAACGTAGTCTGTGGAACAGATGTAATTCAACAAATCCTGGAAGGTTCCGGAATTTTGAAAATTCAAGCCAACTGTGCAGTGAAGCAAGAACTTGTTACTCTCCAATCGCACAATGTCTACCCCAGCACACTTCGAGCCTCATTCATGCCAACTGTAAATCTCACGGATTTCATGTCATCAGATCAACTGGCGGACCTATCCTACACACCAATTCAATTTCAAAATCATCAGGCCGAATTTACCCAATTACAGCAAAGGATCACCGAACTAAAGGAGACCCAAAAGCTACCAAAGGACTTAAAATCAACAGATATTCATCAATTCGCCTTAGGATACATAGCCCTAATTCTGGGAACCAGTATTGGTGTCAGCATATCATACAGATATGTGAAGAAAAGACTCAACCGCCATAAAGTAAATAGACCAACTCCGAGACCGCGTCAAACAACCCCTCAGATGTTTACGGTCAGCATAAACGAAGACGATGGTTGAACTAATAGTCCAACGAGGGGGAGGATGTTTAGACTCATCATCGATAGCCGGAGACACATTTAAAGAAATCATACAATATTCATAATTTAAAATATTTACGATAGTCAAACATAAGTAATTCACACAAAATAATAAAATTCTGCTGAAACATTGTTTTTCCATAGATCTAATTACGAGCACACAATTTTTACCTGCAAAAGCTTTTGTTACCGGAGCCGCCCGACTCGCGGTGTGAAAATTTCTGCATTAAAAACAACAAATGCTTACGCAGGTGAAAATTTGTGCTCGTAAATAAAAATGTGAATTAAAAACATAAAAATATTATATAATTTCCTGTTTTGTTCCCAACTCGATTTTGAGTGTGGGAATATGGTCATCATACCTGTGCGATGGCTGTATAATCTATATAAACAATAAACTGAACCCCGATGGGGTCATAAGTGAAAAATAAGTCAAATTGAAAAGTGCGTTTTTATTTTCTTCTCCATACATCATTTTAGCTGGATGCATAGGTATTGTACCTAAGCATCACTTTCATCAGTGTCACGGTATTGTACCCTGACAAATCAACATCCACAGCGGCTGATAAAAGAATCGGTCGCTTAATAAACAATACTAAGTTGAATTATAAGTAAGATTGATGCAATTTCTACAGGAAAAATAAAAAATAAAACAGTAATTTAAAAAAAATTATAATGAAAAACTAAACAAGCGGATAAGTGGGGATCAAATCCACATTCAAAGGGAAAATATTGTACAGAGAAAGCATCGAACTTGAAAATTCAAACAGAGTCACAACACAATATTCATCCTTCAAGATTAATTTCTTGTAGCTAAAATTAATCAGAGGGGTTCAATTCAGATAGGATTATTTATAATAATATATTATTATTAAATAATCTTTATGATTGGAAGTCAAATATACTGTTTAGATTAAAATAAGAAATTTTTTATCTTCTTCACCATTCAATTGACATGAAAAGAAATAATCATACAATGGCTGCGAAAAGTGAATATCATGCAGTTGCTTCATGCCTGAAGTGATGAATTTTGAGAGGTCAAAATTTATTATATTGATATAATTTACACAAAAATCATAAAAGAAGGTTTAAGCATCAGAGAGACGCATTATATTAGAATGTATCTTAAACTGAAATACATTGAAAATGTTTGATTTGAGATACGTTGTAATATATGTCAAACAGAATTATGCCGGGCACGCTTTTCTTTCAATTGTTATATAATAATAGTTAGAGTGGGTACCTCATAAATATTTTTAAATTATATTTGTATGTATTATTTAAGATGAATTTAGAAATTACAATATTTACAGCTGGCTATTCAAATATGTATATACGTATAAAAGAATAGCCATAAAAAACATAATAATAAAAAATCATTTGATCTGTTTTAATCCTCTTATTTGAGTAGTCATATATTTTTAATTTTCGTTTCGCTTGCTCCAGTTTATTATTTTCTATTTTAGAAAAATTATTCAAATTAATATTGGAGAAAATATTTAATACTGCATCATAAATATATTTTAATAATTGACCACAAGAACAGCAGTTATCGTTAATCTCCAATTGGAAGTCATTATTATTTAGACAGAGACTTAGCTGTTAAAGCGCACAAAATATCTTTTTGACTTTTTTGATGGCAAAATTCTAATTTTTTAATCTGAATAATCTTTTGGAAAATGGCGTTCAGTATTAAAATAGTTATAACCATTTCCGTAGGTATAACAAGACCACCTCTTTGAATAAAATCAAAATAATCATCCCCAACACTACCACCCTTTTCAGCTATAACAAATGATTTGCAAATCGAACAGTTTATCCTATTCGCAACAGAACGAGCAGCATAACCTGAAACGTATATAATTGCTGATTTATCATAAGAATATTCTCTTAGAAAACCAGACGTTAAAACTTCTGAGAAATTATCAGCATGTGAAACTTCAAATATATATCCACTTTTCATTTTATTGCACTGATCCATTTTTATTAGCTTTCTTATTCTTCTATATTGTCCGAATTTTCTTTCAATTTTATCGGTTTGGAACTTTCCTGGCAGAAAATACTTTACCTTGCAATCCTTAAAGCAATCTTTAATCAAAGATATAATTGAGGACGTAGTTTGAATAATAGCATCAAATGTATCTTTATATAAACCACAATCCTTAACTTTAACGATTTCCATTTTTGAAACCAACATAAAAATTTCTCTAAAAATTTTATGTTTTCATTATTTGTATTATGTATAACACTCATAGAACTATCACGTTTAATTTCTCCCTTCAGTAGTGACTTATTATTCATAATATTCCACCATTCTCGACACAATATTAAAAAATCCCTGGTTCCTTCGTATTGATCATCACATAATTTTGAAATGTTATTAAGTGCTGCTATGGTTGATTTATTGAAAATATTTAATGCACATTGTACATTTTGTCTTTCGATATTCGACGGATAAATTGTTTTTTTATTTAATTTGTGTGCTTGTTTTATAAGAATATTCTTTTCCTTATTATAAATGCTTCTAATATGTTGAAAGCAAGCCTTGTTCAAATTATTTCTATTAAATTCAGGATAAATAAATGTTTTGTCTACGTGACTTTTATTTAACCTATTGTTCCTAATGTTTTTTATTATGTGGACAGAGTCATATACTAAATATATAAACTTACCTTCAAAATTCGGATTCAAGAATTTGTATTCTTTTTGGGGAGAGAAAAGTGAAAACATAATTTGGTTTATTCTATTATTATCGCTAATAAGTGAAATTATTTGCAAATTATATTTCGGCACCATTGCAATGACTTTTTTGTGTATTCAAAAACCTGGATTCCGGTAGGTTTACTTACAGGTATTAGAGCAATAATTTCACTAATTTTTCCAAAACCCGAAGAAATCATGAATGCTAATACTGTTCTGGAAAATCATCGGAATTATTTGCGTAGCCGACTTAGCTTTATAATTAATTTGAGCTTTTACATAAATTTCGTCTATTTGCAAATTGACAAATCTTTCTAAGGGCTTTAATTTATTCGATACTTTTTCTAAAAAACTGTAATTACCCTTATCATCAATTGGATTAATGTTTTGTAAAGAAGCTATTCATTGCCATGTTCTTTTATGCGGTAAAATTAATATATTCTGATCTCTTATAATATCATAAGCAGCTGGAGATTGTATATATAGAAGGAAAGAGGTAATTATAGTATGTTTAGAATAAGTTCTAGGATTATTTAAAATATAAGTAAGTTGGTCAGACATAAAATAAATATTTAGTTTGTATTCATATTCTACTTCATTGTTTGCTTGTAAAGCCAATTTCAAATTCTCTAGTGCAGCTTTCAAATAGGGTTTCACTATTTCCTCTGGCTGAAAAACTTCTTCATTATTGAAAAATTTAGTAGCTATATTCAAAACCTGTGACCAGAAATGAACTATTTTATCAGGATCTCCTATTGGTTTATCTGAAAATTCTATTGACATATTTTTATAAATTATTAACTACCTGCGAACATCCACCTTATTATTCTGCTTATTACAATCTAATTTATACAAATAAATTTTGTCTGCATATTTCTTAATTTCTATCTGATTTAGATATGCATGACTTTCTATAGTTTTGCTTAAATTTTCGAACGATTCTATTTTATCATTTAAAATTTCACACGCCCTACCACTAACAATTGCCAATAAACTTCTCTTCTTTATTTCCTCCCTTCTATATTGCGGGTCTCTTCTAATAATAGCAGGTTTTGAAGAACTACTAATGCTACCAAACATCCTAGGGACTGCACCAGAAAGCAGTTGGGGATGTTTCAAAGCAATACATTTATCACCACGAGAATTACCAAATTTAACTAAATTTTCTTTAAAATGTGTTATGCATATTTTAGCACTATTTGATGGGTTATAATTCTCTATCGGAATTGATTTCAACCATAATTGCCTCTGTTCTTCATTTCGCGGAAATTTGAAAACGGTTACTGCACCTTCTTCTTTTAATGTTTTTGTATAATTAGACTTACATCCTGGTATGCAGCAACCTGACGGCATCTAATTTTATACATATACATCGTCATTAAATTTTATTTACATTAACTGATCAAATATAATTACCTTGTTTTAAAAGTATAATTGATTGATTACAAGGTTTTATACATATACTTGTGGCAAATTATTGGAGTTCTTAATACTAGTACTTGTTTTATATAACTAACTATGCACACAAAACTGTGAATAATTGATCATACTTAATTTAGCATTTCACATTTCGTTTACTTTCTTAAAAAGCACACAAGATAAATGAAATGACGAAATAACGTAATGCCTCACTTTGTGTGCTTTTCAACTTATCAGCTTCCAGTGCACATCGATGCTTTCTCTGTAAAATATTTTCCTTTTGAATGTACAATATTCTCCATTTGAATGTGGATTTGATCCCCACTTATCAGCTCGTTTAGATTTTCATTATGATTTTTTTAAATTACTATTTTATTTTTTATTTTTCATGTACAAAGTGCATCTTACTTATAATTTTAAATTTAAATTTTCCCAACTTATTATCATGAATTGAACAGTTGCAAAGATATTATTTTTTATATATCCTATTCAATGTTATACAATATATAAGCTATCTGAACGGGTTTATTTATTAAATATTAGAAATAACAACACAACAAATAATAAAATAAAAATGAATAAAAAAATACTTAAGTATATTATTTTGAAGTAGTTGATTAATTTTAGAATAACAAAGTAATAGAAAAAACGTTACCTTCTAAATACTTAGATCCTTCATCTGAGTTTTTTATAATTTGTAATCCTATATTTACAGGAATAAATACAATTCC
The DNA here is from genome assembly GCA_963924295.1 of Dioctria rufipes. Classification (NCBI taxonomy): domain Eukaryota; kingdom Metazoa; phylum Arthropoda; class Insecta; order Diptera; family Asilidae; genus Dioctria; species Dioctria rufipes. The sequence continues at coordinate 149,220,804 of OZ002743.1, read as the reverse complement.
ATAAGTTTAAACAAAATGTATAAATTATATATACCAAATAGATAATAAATATATATAAAAATTAAATTATTCATTAAAAAATATAATTTCATATTAGAAATTATATAAACTATTAATCCTACTAAAAAACATACAATCAAAGTTAATCAGTAACAACTGGCGTTGCTAAATAGAATAAAGACTCATCTTAATTCATGACAACATCAGACTATACATAGCAGAAATCACCAAGTATAACTTAATTGAGCTTGGCTTCGAAATCCTACCTAATCCATCATACCTATCCAATAAAAATCTCCTCAAATGTGATTCTTTTTTTTTTTTGGAACATTGAGGTGGTTCAAACCACTGGCATCCTAAAGAATGGCTACATTGTCTATGTTTCTTTTTAAAACCATCGCCTTTAATTTTATGTTCCTGATCCAAGAATATCTCTAATTTTGAAAATCTGACGTTTTCCACTGACTACATCAACCTCTCCTTTCTCAGCAAAAATATTCCAACTTAACATAATGCTTTACTTTTTGTGCTTTTGAACTTATCAGTGCACAGAGAAATGGAAGCTCACTTCAAAGTGGGAGCAAATAGTTCTTAAATCAGATCTACTTTTGTTTGAAACTGATTTTCTTTTGAAAATGTATAAAAACCTAAAGTATAAATTATACTACCGTAAAGCCAACAAATTTGCCTAAAAAATAGGCTAATATTTGAATTACCTTTAAATTATAATTTAAAAGTTATGAAGAGTTAAACACAGAAAACCGTTGCCGTCCGTTCGATTTACAGCGCAGTGAGCATGCGCAGCTTGTGTGAAAATATGAGGAGAATGTGTAGCTCTCCCGATTCATTGATTAAAAAATACTTTGAGTCATGTTTGAAATGAAAAATCTGAATTATTTGATATGGAATGTGGGAAATATTTTTAACTTAATAGAAGCATTACGGGATAATATAAAAAATGATTAACATTGTCTTTTTGTCTTTATTATACTTAAGAAGTTACTGTGTGTTAAGCATTGAAAAAGTTATTTTTTTCATATAACTCAATAGGCAAGCACAAAGCTCTGATTGCCTTCCAGTGTTATTTGTGGTATGAATGCAACAGAATTGAACGTATTTTCTCATTTTTATGTGTAGTGTTATGTTTGAGTAATAAAATATAAAGATTTTTCTTAAAGAAAGTACTTAGAATTAAATAACAAAATTCCTGAATAAAATTTTTTGGAAAGAAACTTATTTACATTGTGCAGAAAGTGGAATTTGAAAGTAATGCATTTTTCCAAAGGAACAAATGCTAAAAGAAGTACGAAATCGTACCACCCTAATCCTTTCGCAAGTAGCAAAATCGTTTTGTGTCACGGCCTGGAACATAAAGACGGCAATGCCTTAGCCGTTGTGTGTGTGTGTGTGTGTGTGTGTGTGTGTGTGTGTGTGTGATTGCTTTCTAGATTTTTTTTTTTTTTTTATTTATTTATTAGAACTTCATCAAAAATCTGATTACTAAGTTTACAAAAGAAAAATTAAAAAAAAAAAAATTAAAAATTATTATACATATGTAAACAATGATATTGACCAACAGTGTACAAACAATATTAATAAAATGAAAAGTAACCTTAACTAAGCTGATCTCTTAATTCACTTTTTGAAAGATGAAAGTCAATGCAATCAAACTGGTTGTTAAAGAGACGAGACATTGATGAAATCGGCTCGTGAAAACCATAGTTCGTACTATGATGAGGAACGACTAGGAAGTCGTGGTTCCTCAAGGAGCGCGCAGGAATAGATATATTGAAAGTATTTAAGAGCTCAGAAGAATTTATCGCTCCCTGTATACACTGAAATGCAAAAACAACTCTGGAAGCTTTTCGCCTATTTTCGAGAGAATCCAATGGAAAGAGTTTAAGCCTATCAACATGTGGAGGTAAAATAATAGGGTTATGCCAATGAAGTCCACGCAGAGCGAAACGAAAGAATCTCCGCTGCACAGCCTTAATACGATTTATGTATACAGCATAAAACGGAGACCAGACCGGACTGGCATACTCCAAAATAGGTCTAACGAATGTGCAGTAAAGGACCTTCGTTATGAATGGATCATTAAACTCCTTTGACCATCTCTTTACAAACCCCAGAGTAGCATTAGCCCTGGCAACGATTGTATTAATATGATCCTCGAAGGAAAGGCGTGTATTAAGGAAGACACCCAAGCATCCATCTAAAGTATAACTGAAGTTCAATGGACTCCTTTTACGAGAAAAGGACATAGCAGTACATTTGTTGATGTTGAGAGGAAGACAGTTAATAGCACACCAATTATGAAAGGTGTCTAAGTCCAAATTTAGAATTCCACACTCGTTTTCATTAGAAACAATGCGGAAGATTTTGGCATCGTCAGCATAGCAAAGTATTCTTGAATTAGTCAAAATCAGAGATACGTCATTAATGAAAATAATAAAAAGGAGTGGTCCGAGATGGCTGCCTTGAGGAACACCAGAAGTATTATCTATTACGTCAGAAAGAGCTTCGCGAAATATAACTCGTTGCGTACGATCCGATAAATAAGAATGAAGCCAATTGACAAAAACAGAAGGAAAACCAAGAAGAGTCAGCTTATGAATCAAGATTTTATGATTGATTTTGTCAAAAGCTTTACTAAAATCTGTGAATATGCAATCAACTTGCTTTCCGCTTTCAATTGCAGAAATGCAGAAATTAGTAAACTCTAACAAATTAGTCGTAGTAGATTTACTCTTCATAAAACCATGCTGAAAAGAGCGCAGGAAAGGCTTGCAGTGGAATGACAAAACATCGCAAACCATGGCTTCAAATATCTTACCAATACAACATAACTTAGCGACGGGTCTGTAGTTAGAAATGTCACACTTATTACCCTTCTTGTGAAAAGGAATAATCAAAGAAAGTTTCCACTGTTTAGGAAAAACACCACAGGTTAAAGATAAATTAAATAAATAACACAAAACAGAAACTATGGACGTAGCACAATTTTTTATGAACGTGGAAGGAACGCCATCCGGACCACTAGAAAAACTATCAGCTATGCTTGAAATGTATTTGAAGACAGACGCTTCATCGAACAACAGGTCCTTGGGTTGAAGAGAAGTCGTCGGAAGCTTCGTCAAATGGATAAAATCGTTATAACTAATATCACAGTGGTTATCACAGAAGACAATTTTAAAGAAGTCACCAAAAAGATTGGAAGTCTCCAAGGGATCAACACTATCTATGTTTCCAAGTCGCAACGATGAAGGGTATCCATCACAGTTGCGCTTAGAGTTCACAAACTTCCAAAATTGCTTAGGTTCCGTACACAAGGCCGACCTCATTCTATGTATATAATCATTATAAGAATCATTCAGGTACGATATGTACTGAGCACGCAAATTAGAATAAGTTACGTAATCAGCATCGCTCCTTGAGGAACATAACCTCCTCCAAGCTTTATTCTTCAAATTTTTAAGATGCTTCAAAGAGCCATTGATCCATGGTTGACAATGCGAAGTACGATTCGAACTTACAAGTGGTACACAGTGAGTAAAACAAAGAAATATTATGTCATAAAACGAGCTCACAGCTTTATCAATGTCACATTCACCCAGAACACTGGTCCAGTCGCAGGCGGATAGCCATTCATTAATTTTATTAAAATCAGCTTTTTTAAAGTTATAACAATACTCGTAGTTCCCAGAAGCATTAGATGATGAAGTTACAGGATCAAAAAACAAAACTGTATGTAGTGCCGGATGATGACTTGTTTCAGGAACCATAGGAGTTAAACAACGCTTAACGAGAGTACCATTGGGATCGGACGAAAATACCAGGTCAAGAGATTTTCCAGAGTCATTAGTCACACCGCTAGACTGCATTAAGCCAGAAGAAATGATGTTGTCAATAAAAGATATGGCATGTTGAGGAGTCGCTATAAAAGAGGGCAGCAAGCCCTCATCGTCCGGAGAGTGTACCCAACTCACATTAGGTAAGTTAAAATCACCATAAAGCAACAACTCATCGGCAGGCAGCAGAACTTCAGTAAGCCTATCTATACATGAAGCCAACAAATCAAATATATCGGCAGATGGGCATGGAGGGATATAAACTGTTGCAATATATACGGTTTTGTCTGAAAGCCTGCGAGCCACACAAATAAACTCCAGATCACCGGAATCAACAAAGTCAACCAAGAAACAAGGAAGGTCGCGACGAACAGCACAAAGTACTCCATCTCCAACAGGAGCATCGACAGACAGACGATGGCGGTCACGGCGAAACAACAAGAACTCGGGACCAAAAAGCTCTTCATCAATGATCTTCCCACACAGCCATGTCTCGGTCAAGCAGACCACGTCGAAACAGGAATTCGTCGAACTTGTAAAAAGGCGAGTCGTCTTAGAGCGAAGACCAGTTACGTTGGCGTAGTAGACCGAGATTTCGCTAACAAGTTTTTTGCCATACTAGATGATCCGGAACGTCCCTTAGGAATAAATTCACGCACAATGGAATTGCAGGGCCATATATCAGGTGAAAGCACCGCCTGAAACAGATTTTCCGGAACTAAAATCCTGAAGGACGCAGAAAATGAGCGTTTCTCATGTGCATGTCGAGTAGATAACTTCTTGAAGGCAATCAAAGAGCTCGTAGTGCCAACACTTGATGAAATGTGTTTAATAATTTCGTCTTCAGTGGTGTCCGGATGTACTCTAGAGACGAAAACACATTTAGGAAGCCTGGCTGGCCGCAACATAACAGCATCCCCAACTGCAGGCGAGGTATCGTTGGTGGTGGCACTATCCGCAACCAAAGTCCGCGACGAAGCAACAGATTCTAATTCCTGTGCGGCAGAATGTAAGGATTGATGATCCAGTAGATATAAGCGATCTTACCTTTTCATGTGTAATCAATATTAGTAATAATACAAGTTAACCCTAGGCTATTTTTTTCATACCAATAGATTCTAGAAGGTGCCAGTGGATAGAGTATTGGTACTGTTGGGGGACAAAATATATATATTAGCGATCTTAACTTTTCAGGTCTATTTAATATTAGTAATAATTCAAGTTAACCCTATGCTATTCTTTTTCATACCAATAGATTCTAGAAGGTGCCAGTGGATAGGGTACTAGTACTATTGGGGGACAAAATTTTCATCAGAAATTCACTTTGGGGATACGAGATCACTTTAAATACTCTGCAACATAGAGAAATAGCATAGGTTTTTGATTTTGTTTCTGAAGCTCACTTATTTTTTTTTTCTCGGAGATCGTAACTCTAAATTGACGTCAATATTTATGAAGGGATAGGAAGCTTTATTGATGGAGGTTGCTGGTTAAGTTTGATCTGGTCTTGGAGACTACAATTTGACCTTGAGGTGCCCTCTTCAACTGGAGATTGGCTAAGAGCTTTAAGGCACTTTCACATCAAAACAGAAAAATGTGAACCGAAAAACTCCCTTTATTCCACTTTAAAACAAGATTTTTGTTCCAATGATTAATAAAATCCATGGAAATAGGAAGAACTAAGAATTTTACTGAGAAAACAGTCATATTTATTTCAGATTTTGGAGAAAAACAAAACTTTTATGGTTTATCGGTCGAAAAACTTTTTCGGCGGAAATATTCGGCCGATAAAACATAAAAGTTATGTTTAACTTAAAAATCTGAAATATATATACTATTTTATTAGTAAAACTACTAGCTTATCCTATTTCCCATGATTTTATTAATCATTGGAGCAAAAATCTTGTTTCAAAGTGGAATAAATTGAGTTTTTCGGTTTACATTTTTTCGATTCTTGTGTTTGATGTGAAAGTGCCTTTAGTGACAATATCTGATACTATGACTAGGATTGTCTGGGGTATGTTGGACTGAGCTGCGTAACCTGTACCAAGGCTTGGGTAGAATGTGTGCGGCTTAAGTGATGACATGACATACCGTGCGCGAATTTATATCGGGGCTATATTAACTGTTCACTTTAGTATGAGTGCCTGTGGTATGTTGGGCTGGGCTACTTGGTGGCCGAGGAAACATTGCCCAAGGCAAGGGTGGATGTGTGCAGCTGTGTATTTATGTCGATAAGAAATGTTGTGAAATTCCCTAAGTGAATTAGTGTAATTAGTATTAGTAATATTTCACGTTAACCCTACGATATTTTTTGTTTATGTCAATAGTATTATTACTAGGGGGTATAATTTTCATCAGCAATCCTCTACGGTCTATCGTTCGAGATATCAGCGATCTTACCTTCTCAAGTGTAATTAATATTAGTAGCTGTAAAAAAAAAAAAAAAAAAACAAAAACAACCATAACCTAAGTTGTGGATTAAAGATTTGATGATATTAATCTGTAGGTGCCTTTTATAAACATGATTGCACCATGTAACCATATATCTAAAAAAAGATCAGGCGAAGCTGGTTTGGGGTGAATGTAGGTACATATGTTTACTTAGATATGTAATTGAAATTAGTAAATGCTTAATTTTGCTCCTCAGGTGTAATACTTCTAATTTGCTTCCTTCCATAAACAAATTTGTACAGTACAGTAAAGTAAACAAATTAGCAGTCGAATAATGTAAACAAATTCGCACATCAGCCGAGTCAAGTAAACAAATTGAGCGACTCATGAAACATTCCTAATTTCTTTAGATGATAACAACAACAACTGATATTAATCTGTAGGATATGATGTCTTAGATGAATAGTGAAAGTTATAATTGAAAATTTCTTTTCCTAAAAAAAAAAAAACAACAGCAACTATAACGTAAGTTGTAGATTAAAAATTTTTTATAAACAAGAGGGATCATGCTATGATATTCGATATCTAAAAATAGATCACGGCTGCTTCGGATGTTAAGAAACATGAAGTAATGGAAATTGAAGCCTTATCAGAAAATTTTCGATGTAAGTGTGTATATTGAAAATTCTTAGGTTTTATGAAAAATTGTTTTTTTTTTATTTCCAATAAAATTTCTTTTTGGGCAGGTTAAAATTAAAGTTTTGATCATCTATGATACCAATGTGGGGTGATACTAATATAGTATGATATGTTGACTTAGATGAGTTGTGAAAGTTGCATGGGTATAGTAAAAGACTTTTCATCAAATTTTTGGTTATAAGGTGTAATGGCATGAACAGTGTTGCCACACGAAATCTTTCTAGAGGAACTTGTTAGCCTAGCCTGAAAGTGGTTTGAAAAGCCACATCTGATAAAATTACATATTATCATTAGCTTGAAATACGGGTTAATGAAAATCGTTAACGAGCTATCAGATTAATGTAAGATGATATGCCGACTAAGATGAGTAATATAAATTAGTAAAATGCCGGGTGTAATGAGCTTGAAATATAATATATTTTCTTGCGTAAACTAATGCATTCGAATAAAATTAACAAATTGATAAATTTTTTTTTTTTTGTCTAGTGCTGGTGAGCATAGGAAGATAGCAGAGTTATTTACCATGATATCATAGTTCACATGAAGATGATAAGAATACGATAATTTTATCTTCATACTATCGGATTGAGGACATATTTTCTAACCATTACGTTGAGCGTGAGTTTAATTAAAAGTTTTGATGAAAGAAGGTGGTATTATGATATTAATGTAGTAAGATATGTTGTTTTAGATGAGTAGTGGAAGTTATCAGAAATATCTTTTCATATTTATCTCTCTAAAGAATCATCCGAATGGTGTTTTAAGAAGGATGAAAAATTGATAATTCTTCAAGTCCATAGTGAAGACTGTGGTGGAGGTTGAAAGTGGGTACTGTAAGTTGTGCATATATTAATTATGTTGTATATTAATCTAGTAGAATATGAAAGCTTAGTGTAGAGCGTGGAAGAAGATAGTGTTATTTGTTTACCTTTAAATCGTAAGGTTTAAACTTTTTAACCTCCAAGCAGAGTTTTTTTTCTTTGAGTTGGCTCGGTGGCTAGATAAGAACGTGTTGACTCCTATATATAAAAAATAATTCAGATGCTAGGCTCTCATATTACAGAGCATATCGAGGCAAGAATTGCCAACAATGGTTTGCATTAGAACTGAAAAAATTGCATTCATAGTTGTACAGGAACAGCTGACCATCCGACCAATACAGCCCCACACTTAAGAGGAACGGCGTTCAAATATGGAAAATACTTGCTGCTGTATATGTCAAAAAACGTTTGCAGTCGATGACGAACAAGTTCGGCACCATTGTCACTTAACAGGAAATATCGAGGACCAGCGCACAATGCATGTGGCCTCATCTATCAGGATTGCTCCATAGTTCCAGTACTTTTTCACAATTTATCTGGATATGAGGCGCTCTACCATGACACCATGGAGGTGTTGTGTGAATATTATTTAAAGTCGCTATATTTGCGTAGAGTTCTGGACCAGAGTTTTTATCTAGAACTATCACCTGCATATGACTCCACCATCCCTAGGTGATTTGAGTATATACTAAATGTGTCATTTGGTCTTTACAACGCCCTAGCGGCATTAGCAGCATGCTCCAGTACTACGGTTTTCTTGGATAGATATGTGGTGCGCCTTAATGCAGGCTTTTATATTATGATTTTTATTGAGCACCTAAATGTAGGCTTTTGCTTTTGAATAAATATTAGTAATAATTAAAGTTAATGCTAGGAAATTTTGCTTCATTCCAATGGATTCTAGATGGTTGGTAGGTGGGTGGGGGGGGGGGGGGGATAAAATTTTCATCAGAATTCCTCTACTGGCTCTGGTTCTCGAGATTTTAGCGTATTAATAATTCAAGATATATTTGTTCATGCTAGGTGGTGCGTGGTTGGAGGGGAGACGAAATTTTCATCCGAATTTGTAGATATCAGAAACTCTTGATCACTTTCTATGGTGGTTTTGGGGCAGTCGGGTACCCAGAATCAAATATTAAATGTTAAATAGAGGCATGTTTCCCCTGTTTATGATGTATTTTGATATCACCGTTGTAAACAAATTCGCATTTAAGTTTAATGGTTCATATACACCTGTGCAAACTTCCTGTTTACAAATTCGCATTTTAGATGAATGAGTCGTGCACCCCTGTGTAAACAAATTTAAGCAATATCAGCACATTTATTATTTTCATGTAATTTGATACCAAACTTCCTGTAGGCAGCCAATATTTGTATTGTTCCAAGAATTTTACCGATTGGAATTCGCATAAAGTAAACAAATTTTCACATTTTCTTTTTATCTTGAAATGCATTCATGTAAGCAATCTCATTCATATATGCAAATTATTTATTGGTAGGAGATCCATTTTTCCAGGAATGGCTGTAGCTATAACCTTAATAATGAAGCGAGCATCATATCCAGATAAATTGTGAAAAATGACTGGAACTATGGAACAATCTTGATACATGGGATTGCATGCATTGTGTGCTGGTCCTCGGTATTTTCCTGTTAAAAGAAATTATGAAAAAAACTAATGGAATGATGATTCTCAGTATTTATCTGTTAAGTGTCAATGAGCCCGGACTCGTTCCTCATCGGCTGCAATATTTTTTTCACATATATGGCAGCAAATATCTACCATATGTTAACGCCGTTCCTCTTTAGTCAGGGGCTGCATTGGCTTGATGTTCAGCTTTTCCTGTGCAGCTATGGATGCAATCTTTTGCAATTGTAATGCAAACTATTGTTGGCAACTCTTGCTTCGATATGATCTGTAATATCAAAAAAATAGAATCCTATGCTTTGAGGTTCATGTTCCTGGATTCGCTATATATTTTTATCGTTTCCCTGAATCGGCTTCAGTATTGACTCAAGATCGACATATACACAAAACGGGACTGGATATTTATGATTATAATTCTTTTATTCCAGCTATTTCTTTTCCTCTGATGGAAACATAATCCTACAACGATTTCGTTTTTCACATTCGGGAGTGTATGATGCTAATATTTCCGCAGAGTAAAAGTAGAACAAACATCTGTTGCATATATGCCTCTTACGAGTATTTTTGGAGTTTGTGTCGATATGAGTCTGGAAAGATCTTTAATCCAGCAGAAATGATATCTGCCAGCATCAATATCATCATCGTCGTCATCATCATCCATATGATCTTCAGCCATTGCAGCAGTATCATAGTCATCTTGAATCATTAAGATATTTAGATGTCGCTCCATCCTGTGTTTCATAAGTCTAACTTGAACTGTGGTGAAGAAACGCTCTTTGTCTAGGGTGAATACGTTTATTGATAAATCGTTCTGGTCTTCAATTTGTGTAATTTGCTTAAGTGTCATGGGAAATGTTATTCCAGTTAAATTAAGTACAGTTGAATAATGCGGATACGATGAGGTCCTATCGGAGTGAAAATTTGCATGATATAGCGCTGATGCTACGGCCCATGCGAAGCATGCTTCATCATTATTTTGTACATTAATGCAAGCTTTCTTTGATGCAATCACAAACTGTTCAATGGGGGTGGGGGGGGGGGGGGCGGTATGTTAAACACAGCTAAAACAAAATAAAAAAGAATTAAAATACAATTTGATGAATACTAATTACTTCCCTAAGAGTATGTCCTCAGTCCATTCCACTCTGCCACCTGTACTTCCAAGAAATATCTGAAATAAAAAAGATATAGATAAATTACTTCAATAAAACTAATTGAATTGAATATTGATAATTACAAATGGAAAACTAAGCACATGTAGACTGCCAAGAAACAAACTCTGCAAGTATAAACATTGCAATTTCTTAGCGAAATTCATGTTTCCTACATAATGAACTATTACAGAGTATGCAATTATGTTCCTACATGCAAAAACTTAAATTCGCAGCATCTATAAACACAATAATTCACGAAATTCAACATTCTTTCAACAATTCGCCATTGTTGACATTTCGTGAAACACTTTTATAATATCGGAAATTCGCATAATTTACAGATTTCTTGCAAATTATGCATAGTAAAACTATTACTAAATATTTAAAGAAGATATTTGTGCACTTTCCCTAAGAAGTAATCCTTTTATTGCGACGAAAACACACACAACAAATGCGACATTTTCGATTGAAAACACCGCGATCGCGTCTGTCAAACTGACTCGCGAAGAGGTCAATTTGGTGAAATGAAATGCGCGCAACCTGTTGAGCAAGGTTAGAAAGTGCGAATTTCACTAGGTAAGAAGATATTAAAAAAAAGTTGAAATAAATTCCCATAATGAGTGGGAAAGAGAACGATGTCGGAACGAGACAGACGAAATTAGAGAGAGAATTTACGTTCCATATTGGAAACTGACATAATTTCATAGGGAGCCGCCATATTGGTATTTATGCGAAAAATTGAAATATTTAAATAAATCGACAAGAAAAATTCATGGATAATAAAGAATAAATTAGATGACATATTTTAGCATATTTTGACATAGTTGAGCAAAGTGAGCAAACATGAAAAATATGTGGAAATTCCATATTTTTGTATGGAATCCATGACAACACGGCGGCTCCGACATTATAAAAGGGCAGTGCTCCCTAAGATCGCTCTCAGTCAGTGATAGTGATGATACATGCCAGTTGGGTATAACATCATAGTGATTAAAAAGAAGGCTAAAAAGTTAAAGTGAACTTCAGAAAAATTTTAGTAGCATAAATAAACGTACAATAAGGTACATTATTCTCATGCTCTTAAATTAAAAGTGTTTGGAGGATAATTTGTGTGAAAAATTAATCTTGTTTGTAATCGAAATTTCAGGATAAGTATTTTGACATATTTTCTGAAGTTAATTCATGTTGGTGACAGCAAATTTTTAGATTTAGGTTTGTCCACATAACAGCTAAACTCATGCTCGCTTAGCATATTTAGCATCTCAAGTGGAGAAACAACGTAAAAATAATTAGTTTAAGTGTGCTCAAGTATAGGGAATTTAACTAAACATAATACAATAAGTCAGAGGTATAAGATTGAGTACGTGTCACGCTACGACACCTCAAGCACACATACCAGACGACATAATTAATAATAGAATAAGCATTAAACATTAATGTGAAGATAAGAAAATATATGACATTTAGCAATTAGAATTTGTTTAATAAAGCAACAGTAAACAAAAGCCAACATATATTCTTATTTTAGCATACCGCTACACTAACCCACCCAAAGTGCCGTAATATAGCTGTGGTGCTCGCTCACAGCTACATTACAAAATACCCTGACTGCCTGCTTAGCCCAGCTTATTTTCCTCTTTCCGTCTTTTTTGGATCCTTTTAAATAATTGTTCAAGAGGGCTTGATGTTATGCCGCATGTGGTAACGGCGATAGTAATGAATCGCCCTGAGGAAACGTCTGAGATCCTTCACTGTAACCGTCAGGTTACAATTTGCTATGGCTTCCGCTCTTTCGGGAGGTGATTTAATGACTTGTGACGAGTTTAGGTGGCCTAAGTAAATCACCTCGGGAGAAGAAAACTTACACTTATCCATATTGATGATTAGTCCAAAAGCTTCTAGGCGGGCTCACTAGCAGATTTTGAGGCGACGAGAATGTCATCCAAATAGACAAAACAAAATTTGAATGCTTGAAGTATTGTATGTATGAGCCTTTACAGCCAAAGCCCAAAGGTCATACGAGTAAACTCAAAAACCCCGAACGGACTTTAAATTGCTATTTTGGGCAAATCCTCGGGTTCGGTCGGAATCTGGTGATACGCTTTAATTAAATCTAAAGTAGAAAATACGTTACATCCTAAGATGGTAGCAAAAGTCATTTATTAATGGTATCGGATAGCGATCCGGAATTTTACACGTATTCGAATGACGAAAATCACCGCATGATCCGCATTCACCATTTGTCTTCCTAACCAAATGCAATGGTGATCACCATCAGCTATCTGAAGGACGGAAAAGCCTTGCTTTAACAGCAAGGGTGGACCTTTAGTGACAATGTGACCACATGTTTGACTGGTCGGCTGAAACTTGACTCCATAGTGATATTTCTGTATTTACGCAGAGGATTTTGCACCTTCGATGGGAATGGACGTGCCAATGAGAATGGAGAAAGTTGAGGGAAAATCGCCAATAACCTTCCCGGTATACCTAATCGAGGTCAGAAGATCAATTAATGTTCTTCTCTTGACATTTAACAAAAGACCGTAATGAGCTAAGAAATCTGCCCCTAGAATGGGTTTAGGAACATCGGCGATTATGAACTGCCAAGGGAACACACGTCGTAGACCAAGGTCTAACGAGAGAATTTTTTAGCCATATGTGTTGATTGTCGATGAATTGGCTGCTATGAGACGTATGCTTGATTTTAGCCGCCGATCAGCTTGAGTTTCAAGAATTACCGATACGTCGGTACCCGTGTCAATTAAAAAATTTCTATTTGGGGACTTGTCCTAAAAGTAAAAACGACTATTAGAGCAGGCTCCACCACTTGTCGTCAATGGTGGGGGGCAAACTAGTTTAGAAAATTCTTATCTTTATTTACAAAATAATTTTTACAAAAGGAATTTGTCGATTTATAAGCGCAAGGCTGAATCTTCTATCTTCCAGCCCTTCATACCTTCTGTAGTACCAGCATATGCCATCGTTTCGTTTAGGGGTGGAGTCCCGGGGCTTTGAACGAAAACGAGATCTGTGTCTCGGCGAGCCCTCCCGGGATGATTCTCTCCGGGAGGTGATATTTCATTCCACCAACCTTGATAATTTTTCAACCTTCCTGGATAACTGCTCAAAAGATTGGCTCTGCTTGCTGGCCCCAACCATAGTCACAGCGCAGATCTGAGAACTGGTACTCACCTCTGCTTTCGCATCTGCACACATTGCCACTTCTTCCGAACTCCCCAGCTTGCAAGCTATTATAGCTTGAGTGAGTGCAGGGAACTGCTGCAACCAGAAAGACTTCAGCACTTCCTCGTTCAGCTTCCCCCGGACACCGAGCGCATCTCACGGAGTAACTGCGAGGGTTGAGCGTCCCCTAAGGTTAGCTCAGAAAAAAGTTGCCTCCACTTCGCATTCTCGCTTCCCGACAACCGCTGAAGCAAGATTCATTTCAATCTTGCGTACCTGTTCTCCGCTGGCGGAGCACCGATCACGTCATTTACCACATCAGCCACGCTCTCCTCCAACGCGCTGACTACATGATAAAATCGAGCCTTAACTTGTGTGATTCCTGACAATTCAAATTGAGCCTTGAGCTGAAGGAACCAGACAGAGGTCCGGGCGACTTCTGCTGGTTGAGGAGTACCAGACATCATGGACAAATCTGTCACTGAAAACGTAGAAGAAACTTGCACATTTGAACTCTGCGAGTCATCTATTAGTTTACTCGCGATCGACTCATTGGGACGGGCCATAACCACGCAGGGCCCACAAAACTCAACGACTTTACCAACCGAAACGAAAGTACCTTTCAGAATACCCACAGATTTCAACAAAGTTTCTCCAATCTCAGATTGACTGGCGGATGTGAAAGTTTATACATATAAATACAATGAACCTAATTAATAATACTATTGTCTTGGCAATGGACCCAATTCAGTAACACAAATATTATTAACTCAATATAATAATAGTAATATAATTGTATAATATAGTTTAAAATAAAAATAAAACTGAAGTTTTCACACTGATTACTTCCCACTAGCTTCGGCCAAACCGGCTCTTGAGGACGCGACTTAACACAGATTCATTTAACTTGTGCAGAAATGTTTCTTCTTTCCTGCGTGCGAGAAAGCAATAACCTATTGCAGAGGTGTCAAAACTTTCTTGAAGTGATAGACTGCTTCTCTATTCAAGAGACGTCAGAGTACGACTCCTTGTTTGGGATGGGGGGCAATAAGATATACCTTGGGTAGGGGATAGCTTATGCCCACGGGACCGCTTGAACTGCTAGTACAACGTAATCTTCTTACGGCACAATATGGACTAGATCCGTAGCCCTACAGCAATACAAACTTGAATCTAGGTTGCCAAAAGTCACGTCGGGGTCACCAGTTTGGGGATTAGTAGTACTGCAGTTGAGTGTGGTGGACTATTTACTTGTTGTGTTGGACCATTTATCTGCGCGTTAGGGTTCGCTCCTGTTGCGTTGCTTCGGAATCCTACTTCAATATGCAAGGTAGCGTATACTAAGCACTGTCGCGGCTCATGTATGTACTCCTGTCAAACTTCCGCTCACATGCAAAAAAAGGAAGTATTAGAGCAGAAAGATATGAGCTGTAATAGAATACGGCAAGGAAGGAAGAAGACAGTTGAGGTGCATAGATGATTTATTTGATAATCCGTGGTGGGATCAGGCTTGCATATCCTTTGTGTTAAAGTATACCCACTTAATATTACACAACTATAAACGTTATAAGTAACTCTTTAACAAAACTTATATAAATCGAACTGATACAAAATTGACTGTAAATGTACTCATGAAAATCGAACATATATATATAGAATTAAACACTTGACTTCTAACCCTCTCCGATAAATCAGTCAGACTAAATTTTCATTTTTTTGTTTTCTATTTTACAACAATGGCCTACTCAACATATCTGCAACTATGCTGCGAAGTACTTTCGGCATTCCATATCCGAAATTTTACTTCGTGAAAACAGATCCCCCAGAGAGTAGCGGCTAACAAAAAGCCACACAACTACTTGTGTGTCGCGAGATGCCGCTACAGACGTTAAAATCGCCTGCCAGGGCGATTTCGGAAGAGGGGGAGATAAAAACCAAATGATCCGTATTGTTTGAGATATTTTCAAATGTGTAGAAGTAGTGATGGTGTGCATTTTAAGAAGTTTGAACCAAATTCAGATTTGGATTGACAGAAGAAGAATCTTGAAGAATGGTAAAGGTCACATCATTCCGAGTATATATTGCGATCCCTCTATGCTGAGAAAAGAGGAGCACGAAACTGTAATCAGAGACGTGATACTGATTAATATCACCATCAGAAACGACCTTGGTTTCAGTTAGCGCAAGAATTGCTGAAATTTTTGGAGTTAAGGTGGCAGTACACCGAAAAACGATTTGCACTTAATCCGCGAATTTGCAGAATTCTAAAATAAAATTCTGCATGCTCAAAAGCAAAACAAAAAGCAGAACAAAAAAGCGACACACAACAAAATTAGTCAACGACCGTACCTGTAGTGCTGATCAGTGATAAGTGCTAATGCATTTGCTCTGATCTCGGGCGTAGAGAAGGGAAAAACAAGCGTTGTCGTGCTGCTGGCTTATAATATGTTAATAGGGTATAGGCTGCAATTCATTTTAGTAAGAATTTTTAAATATAGACCTTATTATCCTACGGGCCTTATTTACCACAGGTCCTTAGTGCGTACTTAACCGGAAATCGTTCTTATAGCAATCACGTTATATATAGCTGGCATAAATTTAAAATATTTAAAATGAGCACTAATTATACTACTTCCCCTATATCAAATTATATTTGAAGAAAATGAAAGGGCAATAGCGCAGTAAAATAACATTTATGATCTTTTAAAGTAAGCAGAAGTCATATTTATAATTTTTTGAACTATCTGCAACAGTGAATACTGCATGATTCCTAGTTGAACATTAAATAAAAGTAATTTCGTGAAAAGTTTAGGGGCAATTGTTTCAAGAGAATTATTACAATTTAGAAAGTATGTAGATATATCTAATACCTAATACAAACTGCTATATTTTTGGTCGCTATTTAAAAATACTTAGGTAGATAACCGTAACTTTTAATAACATTTGTCACTTACAACTTTACAAAACTCGTTTTTACACTAAGCACAAATGTCCGTCTTAAAACGTATATAAACAAACATCAACTGTTAGTACTTCCGTTAGTGCCATTAGTAAGCCATACACGCCAGGCCCTACTGACACGCAATCGGCTCAATTATTACGCAAAGCTTTGCCCTCAGGGTTGCCTATGGTACTAATAAAAGCTTCTTGCCAATACGCCACACATTCTTTCCCTAACATCTGCGCGCGCATTCTTAGATCTTAAGATAATACGGTTATAAATATTTGTTGTTTTCATTTCAGAAGCATGGTATATGCAGTATGTAATATTTGTGCACTCCAGAGTCGAGATCGATTCTCCTATTATTTCATACATATCGTCAGTTGATGAAAATGGCTGCAAAGAAGAGAATCCGTGCGTTTAAGTATTTAAATTTTGTAAATTTGAAAAATCACTCTATTTTATATGTTTTTCGAATATTTGCTAAATCAGTATTCAAACTTTGTTAGCATTACAATGCACAAACGCTGAATAAAACCAGATAGGCAATTTCGTTCGTGTATGGGCAAAAATCATACAGGAAAACCGTACCGTTTTCCAAACGGTATTGTTAAACGTGGGACGTGTCTTTGTCCATATACATACGGGCTTCCCGTTATAATCTAGGACTCTATTTGATAATTTCATAAATAAAGACCAAAAATTTGTGACGAAGAGCAGTTCCATATTAAAACGAAAAAGCCGCAGAATTTTATGTCAAACGTAGGAAAACGGAGTAAAGGCCTCTTGAAGTTTTATTCATTAAATAAACAAGTAAAAAAGCTAGAATTGGTCTAAGACCAATTCTTATGATACCCTAGATGAATGCCCGTATTAAATTTCGTATGGTCACCGATCTATTCAAGTATTGATTTTGAAGTTGTTTTTCGCATATATTTCTAGAACAGTTTGTCGCACAGAAAAAATGGTAATAACCAATTTTATAGGTTTTCGTATTCTGCAGAAGTTTTTAGTACAATGAAAATGTCTTAGACTGATCGTTTTCAAAGTATACGTAAAAAACCGAAATTTTTATATGGCAACACCAAGAAGGAGTCGCCCGATTTAGTCCATTTTTGACATTTTATTTGCTAATGTAGTAAAAACATTATGTACGAAATTTCAGCTCTCTACGTCGATGCGTTCTCAGGCAGTGTCCAAATATATAGCGGAAAACGAAATTTTTGTATGGCAACCCCACGAAGGAGTTGTCCGATTTGTCTCATTTTCGAACTTAATTTTACTTTTTTTTTTTAAAGTCCGTGTATAAAATTTCAGCTCTTTAAGTATACGCGTTCTCGAGTTATCGTGCGCACAGACGGACGGACGGACATGCAAAAATCGAAATAACTTTTAATATTATTCGTGGGTGTCCAATCCATTTTGCTCTACTATAATTATTTCGAGGTGTTACAAACGGAATGACAAACTTAGTATACCCCTATGATTTCATCTAGGGTATAAAAAGCTAGAATTAGTCTAAGACCAATTCTTATAATACCCTAGATGAATACCCGTATGTAATTTGGTATTGTCACTCACTAGTGCAAGTTTGATTGTTGAAATGGACATATTTCTAGAATGATTCGTCGGACAGTAAAAATGATTATTGCCAATAGGATTTCGTATTCTGAAGACGTTTTTAGTATAGTAAAAATGTCTAGGACTGATTGTTTTCGCAATATAAATAAAAAACCTGTTTTTTTATATGGCAACACCAAGTAGGGGTTGCCCGATTTAGCCTATTTTTAACATTATATTTACCCCCCCCCCCCCCCCCCCCCTCAATTAAACTTGCGGTTATATGTTACACAGCCCTGTAAGAATCGAAGCAGGAGGGCCTCGACAAGCAGTGAAGCGTAAAAAGTCAAGCGAAATCCTTCTCTGTGTATTTACTGCGGAAGAGGAGTTAATTCACTGGAGAAACAATAGTGGCTGCGAATTATAAAATAAAAAAATTCCTTTTGTGATTATTTTATTTCGGAGTTTTTCTTCCAATCTTCACTGATATCAGAATGATAAATTTTTGATGGTCTTAAAGCTAAACAAAAATCAAAAGCCTATCTAGCTAAAGCTCTCTACGTTCAGCAAGGTATTACTAGTGTGAATTTTGGAATGTGTCTTATACGGTTTACAATTGACGAGACACAGATGTGTCGCCACATATTAACTTTACAAACTCTCCAAATAGCGGCGTACATAGCTTTCACCTAAGGCGTTTGAGGTTTTTAAAAGAAAATCGATTTTTAAAAAAAACTGTTTTTGTAATTCTTTATAAATCAAAATTCTTTAGATCTCAATATGGTGTGGGGTGAAACCTGATTAAGTATCTGTTGAAGTTGATTATAGGAACGCGGTTGTATTAATTAGATGTATTGCTTGCTATAAGAGGTGCTATAAGAAGCCTGCAGCCGGTTTTACTACTCCACATTTCCCTCCATAATAAACTAAAGAAACTCGCATTTCATTCTTCTTTGGTATATATTTCATATAGAAACCATTGATACCAATGTGTAGTTTTAAAAGGGTGGTACTGTTAGGCTTTAGTTAAAATTTTCTAAAGAACTTTCGCAACACGTCATTACGATTTGCTTCTTTACATGTTTTCCGTAATTTATGTTTTAATATCCATGAAGTGTTCATATTGATTTTGCTTAATTACTACGGAAGGAAATAGTTAGTTATGTATGTAAAAAAAATTCAAATTTGTTAAAGAAATGCTTTTTGTAGTATATCAAGGTACAATTGACAATTCAATTAGTTTAAAAGGCTTCCGAAAGATTGCATCAACTTATAAAAATCAATTCCACAATTCATCAAGGAATGAATTTTCCTACGCGATAGCCACATTTCTCATATTTTTTCACTTTTCGTATATTAGCGGTCTAGTTTAGTTCTTTAAAAACATGTCGATTCGCACTCGCTCAATATTCTCATTTATAATTTTATTTTTATATTATTGTTCGAAATATTTAGGTCTAGCGATTTTTAATTTGAATACGGATGAAAATTTAATTGAATATTCCTTGGCCTCTATTGTGTACAGTGGTTTCGTGTGTGCATTTCTTTTATTCTCAAGTGTCCCCGTTCATATAATTTATGTTGGACCAGTAGTAGAAAAGATTCCGGAAAACTTTCTCAAGTTTTTCGCTTATATTAAAATAACCGAAGTTTTTACAAACATAATAACAAGCTTAACACAACAAATTATCGTACGCAAATCTAACTTATTCCGATTAAATCGGATGATTAGAAATTTCAGAGAAACTCGTACATATCTATTGGAGCAAGACGATATCGATTTGAAATATTTAGTGGTTGTCGTACTGAAACTTATTTTAAGTGTAATAAATATTTCAATGGTAACACTATTCATTTTCCAGAGAAGGGTTACACCTTCAGTCTTAAGATATTGTGCAGCCCTTGTAGTTCTATACGTTCGACTGCTAGCAATTGTATTATTTGACTTAAGTTTTGTAGGTCTTGTCGTGGTGACTTTACATTTTGAACGTTTTAGTACCTATGTGATAACAATTTCTAATGAAATGAATCGATTCGGTGATCAGCCGGAAAGTTTATCTAATTGCAGCAGAATTAGAAATATTGAAAGACTTTATTCAAAACTTTGTGAAATTTTAGATGATTTTCGATATATTCTTAAAATTCCTTTATTGTTTATACTTACTACAAGTTTCTACAATGTTGTGCTTCATCTGTTTTTTACTTTAATTAGGGAAAAGTCGATTATGTTATTTGCTACCGTTTTTTTAGAATTGCTGGAAATTGTTGTGTTGGTTTTTGTGGCAGAAATATTGTTGAAAAAATTGAAATTTCAATCTGAACTACAAGGTGTTCATCAATTTTGTTTTAACAAAAGATGTGAACAAAATGTAAGATTTATCGCGATGTTTAATTCACGATGATGT
Source organism: Dioctria rufipes (assembly GCA_963924295.1). Lineage (NCBI taxonomy): Eukaryota > Metazoa > Arthropoda > Insecta > Diptera > Asilidae > Dioctria > Dioctria rufipes. The sequence goes on along the minus strand of OZ002743.1, from coordinate 149,200,150 downwards.
TGAATGATTTTCGTTTTTGTTTTTTACAGATTGAAATTTTGTATATTGGCGCTATCTTGAAGGAACCTGGAATTTGTATTTGTGGATTTTTTCAATTAAATAATGGAATAGTTTTAGGATGTTTGTCTACATTCACAACAATGTTAATTACGTTAATTCAATATTGGTCAGAATTTTGCGAAATATAATTCAATTGGTGAAATAAAAGGAGTTTTAATGTTGTTTAAATTGCTGCAATGAAAAATTGACATTTTAATGTTGGTACAAATCTAGCTTGTACTACGTGTAACAACAATACAAATGCTGTACAATATTATCTTATTTTAAACAAGAGGAGATCGGATCAAAGAACAGGATCAAGCAAAATAACAGATTCTAAAGTGTCCATATCTGTAAAAAACCGAACAAACGCAGATGAATCCTGTAAGAGTTGGGGATAAACACGGACACTCATTTGACGTATATATGTTTGTAAGAACGCTTGGAGGAATCATATCACCATTCCGTCTATCGGATATAGTAATGTATATGGTAGAATTTTGCACTGAAATGGGAGTCTTGAGATAAAGCTACGTCGAGAGATCCTTGATCTCTAGTCTCCGGTTTACATGGAAAAAGGCTTTCATTTCTGGGGCCTATAAGAAAAAAGTCACGTATCTAAAATGTACCCATAAAATGTACGGTTGGTGCTACATAAAACCTCTAGAGAAGTTTGTTAATTGCTTCCTGTCAGAAATAACAACAGGAATATATTGTTGTAAAATGAAAATAAATCTTAAGGGACGACGTCGAATTCGGGTAAAGAAATGGATAGGACGCCGAGTTATGATGGTCGATAATTTATTATTGGAGGTACGTCATGTAGATGCCGAAAAAATGTATATGTAACTTTCATTTGAATGACTATAAAAGATTTTGATTGGCTACTCAAAACAACTCAATCACGCCTTAAGTACTAATTATACAACTTGTTTTTGTTGTCCGATTTATTTAACACATCCAAAAGTGTATCACATATTATGCAACTTCTTCTATTCTTCCACATCCGTTTGCAGCTCTGCAGTATGCTGTCTGAAAGTTTTCTCAGTCCGCGTTCGTTGCTGCCAAAATAATTGACGTTCTTCAGTTATAATTCCTTCATTATTTTAATTTTTTCTGCTGACCATTCTGACTATAAAGGTGAAGCTAAACGCAGATAGAACAGAGAGTTTATTTTTACGTTCTCTAACCATACAGAGACTCACGTTTACACTTTGCGTCTTGTATCTGCATCGTAGGTAACCTTTGTGAATATTTCGGTTTTCCTCACTCTTAAGCACACCGTATCCGGTTCACTCGACTCTTTAGCTAGTTGGCGACTGAAGGCATCTACGTGTACTATCTTACTTCCACTTCGTGATACAGCTATAATAGATTATTCTTGTAAACGGAGCCACCATCTGGCTATTCGCGGAATTAACTCTCATTTTTGCAAAGCAGTTTATAGTTCAGCATAATCAGTGAAGACTTCTACAAGTAAGTAATATTTAAATCTCTCTAAAGATTCAACCACGGCTAATGTCTCCATGTCATAGCTGTGAAATTTTCTTTCTGTATCGTTAGGGTTTCAACAATTCGCCAGCATTAGCGTCGGTATATTGATTGATTGACACAGATGTTTGGGACCCCGAGGAGACCCCTGAACGTAGACCAAGTCAAGGCCAATTGTTCACACTCCAGACCCATGAGAGATTGCTCATAGGTCCCAACCGGGCGCTCCTAGAAATTTCAGTATTGGCCCCCAGCCCTCCTTGCCAGCATCGTGTATCTCGTCCAGGAAGTGTGAACCAAGAATTCTGTAGCATATTCCTGAGGATGCCGGGCAGTGACATAAAAAGTGGGTCACTGTTTCGGACTCCTTTCCGCAACCCTTGCGTATAGGATCATCAACAATTCTTATCCTGTGAAGGTGGCTCCTGAGAGAGGAGTACGCAGTGAGAATGGACACCAGAGTTCTCAGGGTTGGCTGGTTAAGTCCTAGGAGCTTATTCGTTTGATTTGGGTTTAGTTTACCCCACAGTTCCTTTGTTGTATTATTAGTCGAGTGCCGTGATCGGGGATGAGAGCATTCGCCCTTTTGAGTTTCGAGGATGTGAGATTTGATTAGCGAAACCAACTTTGATTTAAAAAGTTATTTGTTTTTATTATCGGTTTATTTCTACTTTCCCCGATTATTTCGGAGTTAGTTAATAATTTACGCTTTTATTGATAACTTCCACTTTTGGCTTTTATTGATAATTTACACTTTTGCCGTAAATTTACAGTTTTATTAATAACTTTCACTTCCTCCAAATTTACAAGATTACTTCGATATGATAATAATCTAATAATTATTTCCAAATCTCTACTTTCTCCGATAATTTCCGAGTTTTTCAACAACTAACGGTAACGGATAAAGAATAATTTTAAGAACTTTTATTTTTATCGATTCTAAATCAAATTCATAAATACAAGAAGAAAAAAAAAGTGGTAAGAACAGTCGCCCAGCAAATTGAAGGTCCCGGTTTCAAACCCCAGACGAGGAGGTTGTTTTTTCTTCTTGTATTTATGAATTTGATTTAGAATCGATAAAAATAAAAGTTCTTAAAATCCTTCTTTATCCATCATTGACTGATTCTAACAAGTGTAGGTTCGATTCCCGTCCGGGAAAAAAGAAATAAATTAACGATAATTTCCACTTTTATTATCAATCTCTAGTAGTTTATTTAGCAAAAAGATTCTCCACTATCGCAATCGGTGGTATAAGAAAGAACTCTTCGAGGATTGGGCTTGCTGCCAAGTACCCACATTTTCGTTAAAAGCCTTTTTGCTTTCTCACGATGATCCATGATCGTACGTGAGAGAATGCAACTTATTTTATTCGCATTATCATATGGACGACGAAAAATGATATCTGATATACACTACATGTAGGTAAGTATAACATGTGAGTGTAATGTGTCTGTGATAACAAAATGCAATTTATGATTAATTGCATTTTGTAATTTACTAAGTCCTTCATCTTTTAAATAGCATTTGAACTACGATATCGTCCATATAAATAAAGATGTTATCATTAGGTAAATCTTGAAAAACTTTATAACAATTAATTTCTTTCATGCTTTATTCTGAGTGTAGGGCTTGAATTAAAACTCGGAGCAACGATATCCATTAGCAAATTTGTTATAAAAATTCTTAGATTCCAAACCTTTTGCGTTAACCTTAACCTAACCTTCCGCTATTTATCTACTGGCGATATGGCTACAGTAAGGTGTCTCCTTCGCAGATAAAACAAAAATAAAGCTGTCGCATGTATCAGGTCGACCTGAACTTCGTTGTTCCGCTTTCTCTCACCGTTATTGATGTACGATGTTTCCTTTATGTCTATATCATATATAACAAACGGTGCTACTAGCACGCGGGATTCTTTCGGGGCTTCTGGTTCCCTGTCTTCTCCGGGGAATTCGTTCACAGCCACCAAGTAGCTGGTACCTTCAACAAACATCCAACAATCCAAATGAAACTAATAAATATATAAAATTGATTTCATTTTCTTACTTCCTGGATTCCCTGGCTTTTCTTCCTAATCTCTTTTGCAGACCCTTTTTACACAGCGATGATTCCTGGGGTTCCTTTTACAAATATCCAGGATTATCACACTACACTCCTAATTCCACTGAATGGCTTATTTGGATTTCCCAAATTACTTTTCTTGAACTCTGGCTTTTTGCAAATTACTCTTGAAGACTTAAGTTCTTTTCTCCACGATCACAAAATATGTCCACCGGAACTGATTGATATGTTCCCTTCCACATTTCGAACTCCGAATCCCAATAGCCATGCGGTTTATCCGAAAGCACTCCACATAGATCGAGACACCCACCTTACTATAGACCTGCTAGCGGACTTTATGTTCTCGACTTGAACACTTTGCTTTTAACACTCTTTGTATACGATAAATCCAATAATACTTTCTGGGTACATTCTAAATCACCCGAACAAGATCTTACTCTCTAAACCTGATCCAAACAATTGTATTTTTCAGACAAATTCATAAATTCCTCGTCCTTATTGCAAACTAATTACTCAATTTTTTACTCCTACGCCTAAGTTCACTTACTGATTTATATATATCTACTACCCTAGAGTACCTTAAATCTATTACAACATAGCACCTGGCATGTTAAAGGTTGGTTGACATTTCTATTGACAATATTCTATGACAGTTCTACTTTAATCAACACAACGTCGGAAAAGTGCTGAGATTCTTCGATTTTTTAGCTAAAATTTGATTATTCTTTCATTTATTAATTATTATTAGATTAATTTTTTGACGCAGGTGAAGCAACCCATTGACGTGGCTCTTATAGTTCAAATTCTTGAGTGGTTTACAAAGCTTAAGATATGTTTACTCTCCGAGGGATATTATCGATGTTTAAAAAACATTTATTGCTGAATATTCACAGAAATTCCTTACCAAGGATGCACACTGTGCATTTATGATTCAGGGACAGGTGTTATTATGCACTGACTGGTCTTGACTACAGAGCTTGTATCTATAAAAATGTTTTCATAACACATTTCCTGAACATCTCATAAGTAGACAAAAGGAACTCAGTTTAAAACTTGATTAGTCAGATGTGGGGCTATCTCACTTTGTATCTACCCTAGGTCGTATCCTAGTTCTTATAGTTCGTGATTTTCATTTTTTATTTTCTTTATTTTATATCAAACTAATTTATTTCCATTTTCTTTTCAGTAACCACTTCATTTACGTATATTTATTTACATTCTCTCTAATTATTGGTTTATACTGTAAGCATGCGCCTATGTGAGCATGGAGATTTCTTGGAGTGTTAAAACAGACAACTTCTTAGATCTCCCTGCGTATGTGGACCGTGCTTGGCAACTATTTATTATTACTTCTTTCTAGTCGTGACGCAACTTCTATTTATGAAATACATGCTAATCTCGTTGTGTTTTAGGGGCTATTACTTACATGGATACGTAGGACGATACGGGCCGTTATATCCCCCCTTCACCTCGGTAAAGTTTCATGTACTAAGATGAAACTTTCATTTCCTCTATTTACCTAGTTAGTTACGAAAGATCCAGATGCTCTATGGCCTTAAACACTTCTCTACTGTTACCATTAGCAATGAACAGTAAACTGTTAAAATACTACCATTCCTCTTCTACCGACAATGCTAGTCTACAAGCGAACACCTATAGTGCTAAACCTGTACATCGATTGATCTAATGGCTTTGTCTACCTATACTTATTCGTACACAAGACATAATTAATCCGCTTACGCGAGGCTTCTCACGAGCTATACATCGATTAGCCTCTCAAAACATCTGTGATTACGCTCTCACCTACCTATTCTCTATCACAAGCAAGGCAATCTAAGTGACTGAACCTCTTGCTGTTATATCCTACACGCGTGACTGACCAGTATCTCTTCTTCTCACCTCCTTTGTATTTCATATTCTATGATCTCTATGACGCCCTTAACCTTGTGGAAGGTCCCATATGACTAGACTCAGATTTTCCTCTAACTAAACTAACTCGACTACCTTAATAAACACAGCTCGGCTTTAAATCTCGAATATGCCACCAACCGAGATCAGTACCTTGCGCATCCCTTAACCTATACGCGAGCTTTGATCTCTTATCGGACACTACACACTTAATGAATTTTGGCGCAAGTTTTGCAGAGAACTGCTTACTGGCATCGGACAGGATGAAATTTCGCTTAAAACTTCGTCGCCCACGTGAAATTCCTTACTACAGACATGCTCATCAAAAATTTTCTTGTTTCGTTTGTATGCTTTTCCAATTCGACTATAAATATCAGGATATATGTACTGCAATCTATCGAGTTGCTGGTTTCGCGCATCAAAGATATTGTTACCGTTGTAGTCATTACACAGTTTATGATCTGATCCAAACCCCAAATACTCTTTCCCATAATTTAGATAAATCGGACTGAATCCTGTCACCTCGTTAACGGCAGTTCTTAATGCAACGTTGATTCTCGCTACATGTTGATCCCATACCTTATGGTTATCTTTAATGTAAGATCTCAAAGCTGCTCCGATGACCTTGTTCCAACGCTCCGTAAAATTACTCTGAGGATGATATCTGCAATTCAACCAGAACTTACTGATGTCGTATTCTTTTAATAATTTCCTAAATAGATTGCAGTCAAACTGCTTGCCGTTATCAGTGATAATTATTTCCGGAACCCCATATTCGAGGAAAATCCTTTCTTCCAAAATCTTCGTAACTTTCTTAGCGGTAGCATCTCGTAAAGGAAAGAGACAAACGTATTTGGTGAACCAATCACATATTACTAGAAGGTATGTGTTTCCTTTTGTTGATCTAGGAAATGGCCCCAACAGATCTAAGGCAATCATTTGCCAAGGTCTCAGTGCGTTGCGGAATTTTCCCATTAAACCAAAGGGCTTATGATTTGAGCTCTTTGAGGCCAGACAAACTTCACACGACTTCACGTACCTCTCAACATCCTTAGACACCCCAGGCCAATAATACCGCTCTAATACTCTCTGTTTCGTTTTATATATTCCTAAGTGACCGGCTCGCGGAACGTCGTGACACTCATTTAAAACTGCAAGTCGAGAAGACTCCGGTACGACTTTCTTCCACTGGATCTCTGCAAAATTTGCTTTGACATCTTTTATGTATAATTCATTTTCGACCAATTTCCACCTACTCATTTTCCTCGTGTTGCTCCGTACTAGCTCCACCATATCATTGTACCAATTGTCACTTACTGTTGGAATACAATCCAACAACTCTACGGCGGGAATTCTTGACAATGCATCTGGCACCACATTTTCTTTACCTTTCACGTAATTCACCTCAAAGTCAAAGCACTGCAGATTCATCACCCATCTGGCCAAACGTCCAGCTAGATCTTGCTGCCTGAATAACCAAGTCAACGCCGAATGATCAGTTATTACATAGAATCTGTAGCCTTCCAGATAGCCACGAAATTTCTCCACAGCGAATACGATACTTAAACATTCCTTCTCAGTGGTGGTATAGTTGAGCTCTGCGCCTCTGAGTTTGCGGCTTGCGTAAGCTATCGGTTGTTCTTCGCCATCTTCGGATTTTTGCACTAACACCGCTCCAACTGCGATTAGACAATACCGGGGATTCTACCAACTTTGATTTTAAACTTACAAACGCTTCTTCTGCTTCAGGTGTCCACGCTAGAACTTTTCGACTAAGCTTTCCTTTTGTAAGGTCGTGTAGGGGAGCCACAATTGCAGCAAAATTAGGTACAAATCGTCTATACCATGAAGCTAGACCAATGAACCTCTTCATTTCCGTGAAATTCTTCGGCTTAGGGAAATTCAACATTACCTCGACCTTCGCCAGATCTGTCCTCAAGCCTTTGCTATCTACAATAAATCCCAAATACTTTAATGACGTCCGAGCGAACTGACATTTTTCGAAGTTAACGGTCAACTTGGCCTCTTCTAATCTACTCGCGACCCAAGCAGATCACATCTACTCGGTTGCCAAAGAAGCATCCAAATGTCTTGGTTTCTTGAAAAGGTGTAAGAAATATTTCAGCCCATCAAATATAGCGCTCCTCTACAAGTCCTACATCAGACCCAGAATGGAATACAATTCCCATATCTGGGCCGGGGCTGGTCGCACAGCCTTAGCTTCATTGGATATTGTCCAAAAGAGAGCCTGCAAGCTCATTGGCGATGTGGCAATTACTCGTCATATCGACTCGCTCGAGCACCGTCGCAATGTTGGAAGCCTTTCGCTCCTTTATCGCTATATGCATGGCCAATGTTCTGATGAAATATCTAGTCTGATCCCTTGTAGAATAGTTCCTGCACGCAATACCCGCGCTGCATCCCGCGCTCATCCTTTTACCCTTCAAATTACCTTCGGCCGTACACTTAAATTCCGTGATGCTTTCTTATCCCGAACTGTGCGAATGTGGAACAGTCTACCATCTTCTGTCTTTCCTCCCGCATACAACCTGCAAAAGTTTAAGGGCGACATACATCGGCACCTCCGCCACTCTCCTCATATCCCTTAATCCTTTCCCTATCTCCTTCCTGCCACGCTGTGCTTTGCATCATAGGGTATCCCCTGAGCTTGGCTTAATAATATAAAAAAAAAAAAAAAAAAAGCACCTTCACATGTTCCTCGAATGTTTCTGTAGCAACAATAATATCATCTAAGTACGGAAATACTGTCTCAGAGTACCCAAATAGCCTGTCCATCAATTGCTGTAAGCTGGCCGCACTGTTACATAAACCGAAAGGCTTTACTTTAAACTGATATTGACCCACGCCAGGTATGCAGAATGCTGTCTTCTCCTTAGACTGTTCAGTCAAGGGTATCTGCCAGAAGGCATCTTTGAGGTCAATGGTTGAAAAATAGCGTGTTCTATTCAGTCTGGCCAAAACTCCATGGATGCGAGGAAAAGGATATGCTGATCGTTTAGTCACTTGATTAAGTTTGCGACTGTCTATACATAATCTGTCGGCTCCGTTCGCTTTTTTTACTAGGACCACCGGTGAGCACCATGGACTGAACGATGGTTCTATCACCCCCAGATTCAACATACGTTGTATTTCTCTAACATACCTTTCTTGTATGGCTGGAGATACCTGGTAGCCCCTTTGTACAATGGGATCAGCATCCCCCGTGTCTATATTGTGCATCAGCAGGTGGGTTCTACCCAGCTTCCCACTACTCAAATCTCTGAAACGATCCATGCTTGCATTCAGCTTTAACGTTTGTCCTTCTGTTAAAGTAGTAACGCTCTTTAAGCCAAAGTCTTCCTGACACATTACTTCATCGATCTCCCATTTACCAAGACGGTGCTGTACAGAAACTTGAAATCGTTGGTGTTTTCCGTTCTCGTAGCATTAGATGTAGACTGGTTTGTATTCGCTGATAATACATTTACTTGTCTTCGATTGCTCACGTTTGAATTCACCGGGCGATACTCATTCCCCTGATTCCTATCATGCCACTCGCGACTGTTACTAGCAATATTGTTTGTATTTCGGTCGATGTTTGTCCGAAAATGGTTTCCAGTGTTTCTGTAAGAGGGATCGTTGCACTCACGTCTATTGTTCGTTTGCTGCCGCTGAAATTCATTTGACTGAAAGTTATGTCCTCTACAATTTCTGTTGTAACTATCCGCGCTAGGCTTCTGCATCCTATTAGGCCCTTCATATAACCGCGGTCTCCAGTTATCCCTACCGTAAAGATTAGCATTCACTATCTTTGCTTGAAAAGAGCTTCCATTTTCCTTCGCTTGAGCTTCACCCTCTTCGACTTTTCGGCACGACTTCTCCAGTTCCTCTACAGACTTAAATTCAATGAGTGCTAAACACGCACGTACGGGGGTAAAAGATTTCTCCTAATTGTTCTTACTCTTTTTTCTTCACTGGGTGGGTGAGGCAAACGCATAAATAAATCTTCGATCACTGAAATATATTGCACAATGTTTTCATTCTCCCTTTGCTTCCTCTCTTTTATGTGCCTTAGTAGCTTTTCCACGCTGTTCAAAGGTTCAAATTCCTCCAGGAATTTTTTTATAAATATTTTGTAATTCGTTAGTTGTTCGCGTCTTCTTCGGTACCATCTCAAGGCGGACCCTTCCAAGACATCAGCTAGTGACTCTAAGACTTCTACATCCGACACTCTTCTAGATCTGGCAAAATCAGCAACGCGCTGCAAAAATTCAGACGCAGACTCCCGCGGACTGTCCCCCGAAAATTTAATTGGCCATTTGTACAGTTTTGGACTCGCTTGGCTACTACGCCGCCCTGAGCTCGGAACTAACAATGACGCGCTCATCTCATCCTCACTATCTTCCAGACCTAACGAGCTTATTCTTGTGGCAAAATTCAATCTATCTAAGCTTGAGCGTGCTCTGGCACCTCCTTCTTCACCTCCACTTTCTCGCCGACTGGTCTCCCCCTCAACACTACCCAGTGAGTCGTTGAAATTTACACTACTCCTTGTTTTTTTATTCTTTGGACTCTCTCCCTTCCATATCTCGTACTCTGCTTTCTCAATTTTTTTTTAAGCACCGAAATACTTGCCAACAAAATATCCTGCATTGCTTTAGACTCTCCGTCCTCACCTACTTCCACCCTATTTACTCTAATCTCAAGGTACTGAACTCGAACCATCAGTCTTTCCAGTGCTGCATTGTCATCGGTTTCAGCTTCTGTGCTTAGTACGGCAAACCAATTGTCAGCTTCCTTCAAATCCTCTTCGCAGGATAAGTATGATTTAATTTGAAGAGCATCCGTGCCATCCTTTGACTCTTTTGCTAATTGTTTCCGCCACCAGTCAATTTTTCCTTTTCTGGTGTAATCCAAGGGTCTGACCCCTCTACACCGCATCTCATATGCAATCTCGCGGTCCGCAAAAAATTTTGCAATTTCTCCAAATAACATCTTAAGTTGTACGTCTGTCAGCTATGAAATAAAAGCCCTTTACCTAACTGCTAACCCCAACAGAAAGCGTATGCACTGCCCTGCTAGCCTCTTCCAACTTTCTAACACTCTTTCTACTTCTTCGTGCGTAGAATTGTTAAATTTTATCAAACTTCTGAGTTCGCTTTATTAGACGCCTGACATCCCACTTTCATTCCACGGCTTCCTAAAGATATACACCATGCAGCTACTTTCGCTTAAGCTCCACTCGAAGGAAATTTCCGACGCTACCCTTCGCCAGCTTCGGAGTCTCACTCGGCTGATTCTTAAACTCCAGTACTAGTAGTCTAACAGGTCAATGATCCTTAATTGTAACCTATGACTAACTCATAATGCACCTGTGCACTAGCTTTGTAACGATAACTTCTATGGAATTCCTCACGTATGCGTAGCGCGCTAACTCTAATAGCCCCAACACGTATCGGTCCTTGGAATCATCAAGAAGACGAGAGTTAACTGCCTTGAGTTTTGTTTAAAACATACAAAAGAAAAAAAAAGGAAACAACATCCGCTGTAATGAACTAAACCAATAAATGTGTAAGCGGATGCGGAACCACTCTAAATTGAATGTGGACTCCACACCTTGACTCTATCGACGTATAATAACAACCGCTCTAATATTCCACTTTTTGCAGTCTTGCGGACATACTCCCGCTGAAATTTATAGTAACTCGAGTGGCGACCATTTTCAACTCATTAGTCCAGGCCTTGTAAAGGCTTAATACGTATTCGTTTCGTTTAATTTCGTATAATGTTAAATTTGCATCATCTACTGCTTGAGATTTGGACGCCAGGATTGCACTGGTAACTTGTGCGGACTTCGTGACTCAATGCTATCAAACTAAAATCGACGTAATGTATATACATACATATAAGTTATATTAACAGCATTAGGAACGCACACATATGCATTCAAGAGCGAGGTGAATTCAGTTCAGTTCCTCGTCCCATGCGATTGATTATGCAAGAAGCTTAAATATACTTATTCTAAGGTATGTGAACCGCAACTTCAACTTATAAATCTAAATACGTAATTCCAATTTTCCAACCGCGGCCAAATACTGAGGAAAATTCTATTCAAACCTCACCAAATGTTGTGCATTACGAAAGCGGAGCATATATTTAACCTAAATTACAGAAAACTGAGCTGTCCCTTAATTATTACGTGGTGCTAGTAACCTTCTTACTAAGCTTAAATACTTTTATATCGATGAGAATTCAAGTCCATTTAACCTGCATCAATGATCCGCTACGAATTGTATATTTATGCACAGCTCATACTTCACTGGAGCAAACACTAGAAAACCATGTGACTATGAGAATAAGACCCATCATCAGAGAACTTACATCTCTTGGGAATGGGAACAGAAATTCCAGCGATTAGAAACACTTCATAATTTATTTAGAGAACCAATGAGGAGATTAAATTGTACCATAGAACTGACTCATAATGTTCTTGTAAGAATCACGTTGCATGTTTCGCAAAAACTACAACTGAATTGACACGTGTTAATTAATTTACAAGTTCAATATAAAGATCTTGTTCCAATACTAAAGACTTTCACTCATAACAAATCCCACAGATGAATCTGTAAGACAATAAATGTTCTTACCAACGCTCAACGGCGTCCTTTCTCCAATTAAGAAACATCGAGAGAAGTGCAACCCGCGAAAATATTCTGTCTAATATCGTTACACTGGTTCTCCGCGCATTCGCTTCCAACTTAACTACTGATCAGTCCCAGTGCAATTAGTATTTAGTACTACACTGCGTACTGTCTTAAGAAGGTAATACTATATATTTGTTTAAATTTAACTAGAAAGGTAAACTTATCTCTACTGTATACGTTTCAGATTCCTTATGCGACCAAAATATTTAATTGTTCACTGCATGCTGCATCACTGCTCATTATTTACACGAACGTACCCAGCTGGTCTTATTACTTGCATGCATACATTTATAAAAAAAAAACTCAGTCCAATCGCCTTCACGTTACCCTTTTCCAATACACTTACACCCGAATTGGTGCCGCCAGCCCCTGCGTGTAGTCTATGGTTTGGCTTTATGATACCGTACACCTAGATATAGTGGTTTAAGTGGTTTTCCTTTCAATTCTTTATCTAATGATTGCCGTATCTTATTCTGCCACTACCTGTCGTGTACCTTCGAACCTAGACCTACTCACGCCATTATATCCCGCGTACTTCAATAGCACTAATACCTGCCTGTTCCTAAATTTGGTGTTTATATAACGCAAAGACTTGTTGTGATGAAACGAAAGTTAGTGCCACAAATATAATACAATAGGTACACCTACGAAGCACGATCCACACCAACAGGTGCTCTTATGCCACCACAAGCTTCCCTAACAGAGAGGTTAATACCTTTCAACAAAACTGAATATAATCTTTTAGATCTGAGCTTGAAATGGATTGCTTCATGCGCACTGCTTCAACAAGCTTGTATGCCAAATATTTTTAAAAAAACTGAAAAATCCACGCACTTTTACACATATCATAAAAAAATATCTATGTATAATACATATCTAATATCATAAAAAAATTCTAAATTAATTTTCTTAGCTTAGAATGATTGTCACATCGGATCCTAATTCAAGTTCTCCTGCCCTCAGAAAAGCAAATCCCGGTTGAGCCCCCATTTTATAACAATTAATTTCTTTCATGCTTTATTCTGAGTGTAGGGCTTGAATTAAAACTCGGAGCAACGATATCCATTAGCAAATTTGTTATAAAAATTCTTAGATTCCAAACCTTTTGCGTTAACCTTAACCTAACCTTCCGCTATTTATCTACTGGCGATATGGCTACAGTAAGGTGTCTCCTTCGCAGATAAAACAAAAATAAAGCTGTCGCATGTATCAGGTCGACCTGAACTTCGTTGTTCCGCTTTCTCTCACCGTTATTGATGTACGATGTTTCCTTTATGTCTATATCATATATAACAAACGGTGCTACTAGCACGCGGGATTCTTTCGGGGCTTCTGGTTCCCTGTCTTCTCCGGGGAATTCGTTCACAGCCACCAAGTAGCTGGTACCTTCAACAAACATCCAACAATCCAAATGAAACTAATAAATATATAAAATTGATTTCATTTTCTTACTTCCTGGATTCCCTGGCTTTTCTTCCTAATCTCTTTTGCAGACCCTTTTTACACAGCGATGATTCCTGGGGTTCCTTTTACAAATATCCAGGATTATCACACTACACTCCTAATTCCACTGAGTGGCTTATTTGGATTTCCCAAATTACTTTTCTTGAACTCTGGCTTTTTGCAAATTACTCTTGAAGACTTAAGTTCTTTTCTCCACGATCACAAAATATGTCCACCGGAACTGATTGATATGTTCCCTTCCACATTTCGAACTCCGAATCCCAATAGCCATGCGGTTTATCCGAAAGCACTCCACATAGATCGAGACACCCACCTTACTATAGACCTGCTAGCGGACTCTATGTTCTCGACTTGAACACTTTGCTTTTAACACTCTTTGTATACGATAAATCCAATAATACTTTCTGGGTACATTCTAAATCACCCGAACAAGATCTTACTCTCTAAACCTGATCCAAACAATTATATTTTTCAGACAAATTCATAAATTCCTCGTCCTTATTGCAAACTAATTACTCAATTTTTTACTCCTACGCCTAAGTTCACTTACTGATTTATATATATCTACTACCCTAGAGTACCTTAAATCTATTACAACATAGCACCTGGCATGTTAAAGGTTGGTTGACATTTCTATTGACAATATTCTATGACAGTTCTACTTTAATCAACACAACGTCGGAAAAGTGCTGAGATTCTTCGATTTTTTAGCTAAAATTTGATTATTCTTTCATTTATTAATTATTATTAGATTAATTTTTTGACGCAGGTGAAGCAACCCATTGACGTGGCTCTTATAGTTCAAATTCTTGAGTGGTTTACAAAGCTTAAGATATGTTTACTCTCCGAGGGATATTATCGATGTTTAAAAAACATTTATTGCTGAATATTCACAGAAATTCCTTACCAAGGATGCACACTGTGCATTTATGATTCAGGGACAGGTGTTATTATGCACTGACTGGTCTTGACTACAGAGCTTGTATCTATAAAAATGTGTTCATAACACATTTCCTGAACATCTCATAAGTAGACAAAAGGAACTCAGTTTAAAACTTGATTAGTCAGATGTGGGGCTATCTCACTTTGTATCTACCCTAGGTCGTATCCTAGTTCTTATAGTTCGTGATTTTCATTTTTTATTTTCTTTATTTTATATCAAACTAATTTATTTCCATTTTCTTTTCAGTAACCACTTCATTTACGTATATTTATTTACATTCTCTCTAATTATTGGTTTATACTGTAAGCATGCGCCTATGTGAGCATGGAGATTTCTTGGAGTGTTAAAACAGACAACTTCTTAGATCTCCCTGCGTATGTGGACCGTGCTTGGCAACTATTTATTATTACTTCTTTCTAGTCGTGACGCAACTTCTATTTATGAAATACATGCTAATCTCGTTGTGTTTTAGGGGCTATTACTTACATGGATACGTAGGACGATACGGGCCGTTATAACTTTACCCATCAATCGCTGAAATACCGCAGGAGCATTAGTCAACCCAATCGGCATTCTGTTATGTTCATATAGTTTTGATGGAGTAATAAATGCTGTGAATCTTCTTCCAATTCGTTTCACGTGTTCTAAAGGTAGCTGATATTGTTCTTTAGTCGATAAAGTGGTTTGAATTTTAATTAGCTTAGTTGCCCCAAGTTGGCACTGTCCATTTTAAACTGAGAGCCAAATTCATACATCAAAATAAACAAATCAGCTTTTTCCTGCTTTCTCAAGTCACCGCTTTTGATTCCAGATTTGGTTAGTCTTCGTTGATTTTCGGTCAATAGCTTATCTTTTTTTTTTGTTATTTTAATCCCTGGTTGGTCTAGAATGTTTCTACCAATCAATACGGGTCTTGGAACCCATTTATTTGTTAGAAAGTAAATTTTGGTACTACATTACAACTACTACAATTATCGATTTCTATGTTAATCAACAGTTTATCGCATGCCATCACTTATTCTTGTACGAATCCGTCCTCATTTCTCATGAATTAACTCTCCTTAATTAGCTTTCCCATCAGTCTACAGTCAATCAAAGAAACAGTTTCTTGGCCGTTTAATTTAATCAACTTTTGATATACATCGGGGCTTGGGCGTTGCCTTTTTGATCTTGAGTGCTTTTCCACATTCGTGGTTTTCATTCTTAATCATAACTCGTTCGCATTTGGAACATCGTTCCTGTTTCTGAGGTAGTTTATAATTTTTGGAAATATATCCAATTTTATTACATACATAAAAACATTAAATTTGTGAACTTTCTTCTACGTTTTCACGTTTAAATTTGCATTTGGCTTTGTTCTTCTAAGGGTTTTCATTGGAAATGCTCTCTGTACCAATCGGCTATATCGCGTAATTCTGCAATGATCTCTATTTTTCTAGCCTGTATGGATGAAGCAGGATCAAATTTGGGTACTACGCCAGCTACATCTCTAGGAATAAAATAAGTTTTCTCCTCTGAATGTTCTTGAAAAGCTTAGTATCCTTAGCTATAAGCTTACGTTCCTTTTGGAGTAGTCTCCATTCTATCCACGTTTTGGTTTCCCTTTACCCAGATGAGAAAACATCGTTGTCTGGAGTCAGGCTGTGAATAGTATCTACTATGATCACTTGTCTTAGTTGTTAATAATCTAGCTATCAAACGCGATTTACAAGAGCTTGACTTTAAACCATGTTCTTTCAATTTTGACAGTAATCGCTCCAATGTTAATGTTCTAAAATTTTCGTCACTAAGCATTTTAATATTTCACTTAATCCTTTTCCTTTACTACCATTCAGTAAAATATTAACCCTTTGCACTCGTATGTCATGCTGGAGATGATTGCGAAATCTAGCGATACTCTCCATAGAAAACAATTAACAAATGATATAAATTTTTACAATGTCATTCAAGACTTTTCAAATAAAAAAGTATGCAAAATAAATATATAAACACGCTTACATTTTATAATTAAGTATGTGTATACAATCTGTTTAAACAGAAGAAATTTTGTTTTTTTATTTATTTATGCTCCGTGATTGCCAATAAATACTTGATTTTGATTGACTTAGAAAGAGCGGCAAATTGGGGGCCGCCTCAGGCGACAGAAGTTCTAGGTACGCCACTGTATTCTTCCTACGGTGATTGCATCTACAGCCAACATAAAAACATCAAATGGCATAAGAAAACTTTCGGTAAGTGATATTTTGTATTGGTAGCTCCAACTCTGCCATAGCGCGAAAGGGAAAACTTTATACTTGTGCCATTCTTTCTTATAGGAAAATAAGTAAGTAAGTAAGTAAACTTTATTATGCCTAAAAGTGATTACATGTATTTTGACACTTTACTATGTATTTTCTCTGTCTCACAAAAGTATAAAATTGCAGGGTTAAAGTTACTCTTACAGTCTATATTACAGTTCCTTGTTTTCCCCCTTAATTCCTATAGTTCAGGTACCACTCGCTTGTGTTAGTTATTCTCTACGTTAGACAAGTAAATTTCAAATTTTAGATTCAGATTTAGATGCTTGCATCCGGCATCTTCAGTCTCAATTTCTCTGTCTTAAGGACATCCTAAAGCTAAATGGTATAAAGTTACATTTTATAATCCTAAGTCTAAGGTAACTGACGAGTTGAGCGGTATCCACAGCCGAATGTCAGTAAGCGAACCGAACCCCCCCCCCCCCCCCGCTCCGTACACATATGCAGAGGAGCTTAAACTCACCTACACGTGCGGGAAGGGAGCCCTGCGCACAACACTACCACTCCCTGTGTTTCAAAACAGTTATTATTGCACCTACGAGAGACATTTGTCGGTGTGTCAAACACAAAGGTACCCCGATTAGGGCGCCTTATATCTTAGCTTTGCATTACCGTCCCTCGAATGGACACTGGCTTATGTTAGTGCCGTCTAGACGTTGACTTCTCAGCTCGAACATCGAGCTGGTTGTTGATTTTATTAGTAATGATCGATCTGTGTTGCAGCCAACTTCGCCGGCTGAATCTATCTGTTACGAGAAGAACTGCGTTCTACCGGTTCACAAAACAATTCAAAGGACGCTATTTGTATATACCTAATTTCCTTTTAGGGGATATTTTATCGGCTTCTCACGGTTTCTCCTGTTGAGAACTCTTGACGACAATAGGGTGGAACGCTCGCCCACTGTTGTCTCATGTTGGTAACGTGTAAACTTATTATAATTTACAGAGCGTTTAGCAACAATGTCGTCAACCTCAATGGTTGTTAGGACTAGTAAGGCTATAGAACTCTGGAAATTGGTTATCGTTATTTTGTCTCTTGAAGTATTCCATGGATTCTTCTTTTCGTAGTATGAGGGCATTTAAGTAATATGTCGACTCAATGGGAAACATGGCATTAAAATCCACTATTTCTTTGATGAGGCTGTTTTCATGGCAACCTGCTCTGTTTATAATTTTTTCGGTCAAGGCCATCATGTAATTCATTATTGGCGTAATGTTTGCTTTTTCCATTAGATATTTATTTTTATATTTTTTTGTTCTAGTTTTAAAGTTTTTGCCAGTCACCACTCTGAAAATTTTCCTTCCTAAGATCTCTATTTCTTTGGCTACCGTGGGAGAGATTGTAAGCCATATTGGAAAGGCGTATACTAAGATGGGTCTTATAAGCTGAGAGTACATTAGTCTTTTTGTTTTTAGTGACAGGTTCTTGTTATAAAACAGGGAGCTAATGGAGAAGAAGGCTCTCTTGGCCTTTTTAATAGCTTCTCTCGCGTGAAAATTACATTTAAGTCGATTGGTAAAGTTAACCCCCAGGTATTTGATTTTCTCCTTCAGGGGTATAGTATTCCTAACTAGTTTGAGTTCTATTTCCCTACTACGCTTTATTGTACCAGATGGGGCCCTAGAGCAGGCGTTGCGAAAGCATATTGCTTCTGACTTATCAGGGTTGATCCTAATTCAACAGGATTTATAGTATTTGTTTATTGAGGCCAGATGTGTTTCTACCTGCCTGGCCGCCACTTTCGGGTTTTTATGTGCTGCATAGACAATCGTGTCATCTGCGTATAATACTGCTCGGGCCATAAAGTTGCCCAGCACGTAATGCGAAATGTGAGGGAAATCCAGTAAGAAGGTGTTGTACAATTTTGGGCCGGTCAACGATCCCTGAGGGACTCCTGAATTAACTGTAATTGGACCTGAGGAGCTGCCATTCAGGTCCACCATCAGTGCTCTATTTGATAGAAAGCTTAGTATCCAAAGAGTTAGTCTCGGGGGAAAGCCATACAATATTAATTTATAAATTAAGCCATCATGCCAAGCCCCATCAAAGGCCCTTTCCATGTCAAGGCGAGCGGCCACGGTGGACCTGGACTCCCTCAATTCCTTGACAACATCTGAGTGTATTTTCATAAGGGCATCAAATGTTGAGTGCCCTTGTCTAAATCCAAACTGGTATTCAGATATTACACCCACCATGAGGTAAGTCGTCTATTTTGTCTGCCATGACATGTTCAATAATCTTCCCTATGTTTGAAAGGAGAGAGATTGGTCGATAGTTTTTGATTTCAAATGATCAGTTGTTCTTAAGGATCGGGATTAATTACGCAATCTTCCAGGATGCCAGGAAGTAGCAATTATTGAAGCAGTTATTGGCTATGATTGTCAAGAATTCTAGCGCACTATTAGGCATTTTCCTCAGGAAAATGTTTGGGAGACCGTCCGGTCCTGTGGAGCGTTTACCATTCATACGGCTAACTATTGATCTGAGTTCGTTAGCAGTAATAAATTCTTCTATTTCTATGGAAGGTGCGATAGATACATTGTTGTTTGTAAATGTTACTATGGGATCAATGACGTTATCTTCACCAATCCTGGCCCTGTTCACTACCGCTGGATTATTACGACAATATAAACCGATGAAGCGATCAACGCTAGCCGCGAGATCTGCCCTTAGCTTGGGATTATAGTCGGGTCTTTTCTTTTCGAACAATTTACTGTAAAATTCTATGAATAACCTTAGTTTTTCTTCCTCATTCGTAATTTCTATATCCTGACTAGTGAGTTTGAAGTCCCTATCCGATCTCTTTCTTCCTGACAGGCCATTTATTTGCTTGAAAGCATCCGAGCCCGGCTTGATCTTTAATAGTAGTTGACTGAATTTTTCGTAGAAATGAGTTCTCATTCTGTCGCTCAGTAGTTTCTTTAATACCTGTATCCCACCATCGATAACCCTGTAGTATCTATTTTCCCTATTGTGGTGTCTATCATAGATCCGTTTACGTTTCTTTTCCCAAGCACGTTTCGATGAGATCATATTACTTATGTTCCGTGGGAGATAAGAGTATTTGTGATTGTGTTTTACTTCTATTTTACAGTATCTCTCGTGGGTGTCGTTGAGTCCAGTGGTTAGGTTCGCGATAGCATGGTCTATTTCTGGGTTACTCAGGTTTATATTCATTGGGATATCCATGCCGTTCACTAAACCATCAATGTCCGCCTTTATCAAGTTCTACTCACGGTCCTTATAGGCATACATAGTTGATGGTAGCGACGGCAGGATAGTGTGGTCGGGAACTTAATGTTCATTGTGACTCCGTAGTGATCAGAAAAGGACGAACAGGTATTACAGTTAAAGTTTTCAATGGAATTATTCAGCAGGTGGCTAGATATGATATACAAATCAAGAACTGATCCACTACCAGGGAATGTGGGGATATTGGATGATATCGGTGTGAGTTCGATATCACTTGCGCCGTTCTCCAGCCAATTGACCAATACACGGTCCCCAAAGCGCGGATGTCTCGAGTTGAAGTCTCCTACCAGTATCACGCCGTCACAAACACTATATAGTTGCGAAATCTTGTTGAGGTCTTGAATGTACGAATCTGCAGCATAATTACTAGGGACGTATAAACTGCTTAAGAGAATATTTTGTGTACTGTTGTCCTTCTTATTCTTGAGTTCTGTGGTCGCGAAACAAGACGCCATTGCCAAACTGATTGAGAGCATTTTTAGTCTGAATTCTTTTCTGACTATTATGCCAGTGTCCTGCTTGGATCTTATGTAGTTATATTTGGAGAAGCTTGATGTCTGGACTTAGCATTGTTTCGGTAATAAATGCTATGTCGATTCCCTAAGAAATCCACATATCACTCAACTCCGCCCTACGGCCGTTGGCTATAAGGCTTGCCGCATTTAAATTTAAGAATTTAATTTCTCTCTCCATTTCTGACTAAGTGTATCATGAATTCAAGAAAGGCAGCAATTTGTTGCTCTCTTGGTAAATTATTGATACTGGAAAAAAGTTGTGGACTTCTTTATATAATACTCCCACAGTCACTCCGAAGAAATCCATTGACAAGTCATTTAACAATCCCATTGGATTGGTGTTATTAGTGAGATTATTGTTATTCCGTGTAGATGTATTCTAAGTATAGTTTACATTATTAGCTGGAGATAAGTGAGAAATATCACTATTTAAGTTTCGACTTTTCCAATGCTCGCATTTGTCACACGGTGGTGCATTGTTGTGAGGTGCTTGCGGGGCGTGTTCGAACCAAATTGATTCGAATATATTTTCATAAACAGAAAACTTCTGAAAGAAAGCATGGTGAAAACAAAGCATAAAATTCTTAGTAAACATATCTCTAATTTGATTACTATTAAGCAAAAATCATGTACACCACCCAGCATAGCCATGTATTTGTCATCTTCATAACATATTGCACAAATACAACATAAAATTATAACCTCAACGAGCAGATCAAATAAAAATTATTATCATCTGTTTAAATTCGTACTAAAAAACAATTCCTGAAAAGGGAACATATTACAACAATACCACGCTGAAATTGAATTCTGAAAATCAAATAAATTCAATCTAATTATATTTTTCCCAAAAATAAGTAAAACATCTAACAAAAGCATGTGTTGTCATGTAGCATACAATGCATGGCACAAATATAATCAGATCAAGCCGATCAATTTGCAATTCTATCATTATCATCATTACAAGTAATATCCAACGGGAATTTGTTCGCTACGTGATAGAGAGATTATTTTTTGCAAATATAATTTAATTTAACACAGCAGCATGTGAAGCTCTAAGTTTCTTGTTGCTATGCATTTTTGTTCGTTGCTAGGCAAATTTTATCGCTAGTACCGTAAGATCACAGCTGCACTGCCAATTCTTGCAATCATGCGCCGCTGCTACTCTATCAGTGGTGTCGTGTGCAAGCAAGGGCTATATAAACGACAAGCTGACTGATCTCGCTCTCTTTTTGTACTTGGCATCGCTTGGGGTAAGTTGGCTGTATAGGGACTAACATATATATCGGGTAGCGACTGATATATCACTTTTAACAACTAACAATTATTTCTGGTATCGACGGGAATAAACGCATCTTAATTCGGGTCTCGACTGAAGTTAAGATATTTACTAACAACTATTTCTGGTCTCGACGGGAATAAACGCATCTTAATTCGGGTCTCGACTGAAGTTAAGATATTTACTAACAACTATTTCTGGTCTCGACGGGAATAAACGCATCTTAATTCGGGTCTCGACTGAAGTTAAGATATTTACTAACAACTATTTATGGTCTCGACGGGAATAAACGCATCTTAATTCGGGTCTCGACTGAAGTTAAGATATTTACTAACAACTATTTCTGGTCTCGACGGGAATAAACGCATCTTATTTCGGGTCTCGACTGAAGATAAGATAACACTTTAAGCCGGGTCTCGACTGACTTAAAGAATATTATATCGGGTCTCGACTGAGATAATCTTTTACTAACACTTATTTCTGGTATCGACGGGAATAAACGCATCTTATTTCGGGTCTCGACTGAAGATAAGATACTTACTAACAACTATTTCTGGTATCGACGGGAATAAACGCATCTTATTTCGGGTCTCGACTGAAGATAAGATAACACTTTAAGCCGGGTCTCGACTGACTTAAAGAATATTATCTCGGGTCTCGACTGAGATAGTATCTTACTAACATTAACACTTTATTTCTGGTCTCGACGGGAATAAAGAATTGTTTTAACCCATGGTTAGAACAAAGGGTCTTAACATTAGCTTAAAGCCAACCCTCAAGCGTCAAGTTATAGATCGGTGAGTACCAGTCACTTGTAACAATATAATATTTATCATATATTTATTTTATTATACATTTACTCATATATATATTTACATTTTATACTCTTTTGGTGCATATTTATTTAATATCATAATTTGACTTTATTCTATTAATTTTGCATATATATATATATTGACGATCTTATATTGCAATTTTTGCCAATAAGTGTTTTTCAGTGTGATACAAAATTCTCTGACCCAAAACTTATATATTGAGTTTTATCCCAATACAACTTTTCTTGATAATCGTATATTCTAAGTCTGTGGTAATAAGTGTTTTATCGTGTGTATAATATATATAATATATATATATATAATCTGATTTTAATATAATTAGTGGGCAATCTTAAAAAAAGTTGTGAAAGTTTATTGAAAGTTAAAACGAAGTGAATAGTGTTTGTTTTGATAAGAGATTCGACCACTGACCTTGATCCAAATTTACCAGTGCATCCATTTCAGTTTCACTAAATTCGGAGCTTCTGTTTCTATTTCCAGAGGGCTGATTTCTTCCCGGTAGGCGGGGAAACCCCATGTCATTTTTAAATAGGGAAGCGAAAGAGGTGCCCTTCTTCACCAAGGGTTCCTGAATTTTTTTTTAAAATATATTCCTTCTCTTGCTTAGAGGCGTTCTTGTTCTGGAGAATTTTTCCTTTTCTTTCTCTCAGGAATTTTTTGTAAAAAACACAGCCTTTATAGTTGGCAGGATGACCCTCTTGCCCGCAATTGGAACACGTGGGCTTGTCTACTCCTATAACTACCGGACATTGACCCGGCTCATGTTGTCCCGTACATTTGACGCATTTATATTTGCGGCCGCACATTTTGGCAACATGGCCAAGTAGTTGGCAGTTTTTGCATTGAATCGGACCATTTGTCTTGCGCTTTTCCCAGTTGACCATTTGTCCTAGTACTATATTCGCTTTTAGGAGTAAAGAAATGTCCTGTCCGGGGGCAATATATACTAATAGGTTAGCTAATATTCACCTTTCCTTGATTGTCTTGGCCATAGCCATTCGTTTAGTTCCTAGGAACTCTATATTAGGGAAGATGTTTTGAAGTTCAGCCAGTAGGTCCTCTTCGCTATAGGAGCGATGGATACCTATGACCACTAGGGTTATAGGGCGTTCTTCCTTGGGAGTGTACGTATAGTACTCTATATCGAATCGAGTTATCAATTCCGTGAGAGCTTCTCTAGCTTTACGTTCATGCACATATATACTGATTTTAGTTTTCCGCAAGTACTTTTACTTTGTGTGGCATGTCTACCGAATTTAAGATTTCTCTTAATTTTTTCAGACCACAACCATACGTAATGATTGGAGGAAGGAATTTAATTTTTTGAATACTATTTGTATTCTTAGTACTTTGAGGCCCACAGCCATTCCTGCCGACACCGCTCACCTTAGACCCGTCAGAGCTCTTATTTCTATGTTTATTACTATTATCCTGAGTTTGTTTAGATTTCGATTTGACATTATTATTTTTTAATTCGTTTTCCGATACTGAATTTAAATCTAATTGTAAGTCACGCGTGTTGTTTGTATTATTATTGTTGAAGGACTTGCCCTCGTAAGAACTGTCACCGTTCCCCCTAGGCTCATCAAAATTACTCATTGTATAACTCCTATTGCTGTCCTGAGACTAAATTATTTTCGGATCAACATCACTAAATATTTCCATATTTGACGCGTTTGCGTCTAATTGTAATTGGAAATGTACTTGTGTATTTACAGACTTAGTCTTATCTTTTAATTTATTTAGTTCTTTATTACTACGTTCATTTATGTTAAAATTTGACAAAGACTGGTACCTGTTTGTTTGAATTTTTTTTATAATCAGTCCCTCGTTGTCATTTCCGGGGTTTTCCAGATGCCTCTGAGAGGTCGATTTGTGACGAGGAGTTATCCACTCTGTCTCTAAGGTGTCCATTTTATTAGTAGGAGAAGTTTCTGATGTAATCGATTTCATATTTTGTGATTCAGGACCAGCAGGGTCCATGTTTAACGATTCTTTTGATGCTGATGAAGCCGTCCATATATTTCCGACTATATCTGCGTCAATGTTTCCTGATTGTTTTCCCACTTTCTTCTTATTACCGTTTTTTGTTTTCCGATCACCTGTCCAATGGGGTAAAGCAGAAATATTTGGGTTTTTTTACTTAATTTTTGTACTTAACTTGTGTATATCCCCCCCCCCCCCCCCCAGCCACTGTAGTAGATGTTGGCTGGAGGGCACTTGCGGGGGCTTCAGCTCGAGCCCCGAATGCCGTAGAGCTTGAGACGTAGCTTGATATTATAGATGTGGCGTACGTGACCGTGGTCATGGTAATGGAGAATGGAGTTTGTTTAATCACGCTAATTGCTGCTGTGTTGTTGCTGATGGCTTGGTTAATGGCGAACTAAGAATAGGTTCCA
Source organism: Dioctria rufipes (assembly GCA_963924295.1). Classification (NCBI taxonomy): domain Eukaryota; kingdom Metazoa; phylum Arthropoda; class Insecta; order Diptera; family Asilidae; genus Dioctria; species Dioctria rufipes. The sequence continues at coordinate 149,174,961 of OZ002743.1, read as the reverse complement.
GCGTCAGAATTAACTGCAATATCCCCTTTGGGATTGCCTTCCTTCATTGTCAAGGGACTTTCCCTGATTAGTTTATTAGTGTATGTAGTGTGCCCTGAAGAGATGGGACACCCGAAATTTATTAATACATTGGCCGCTTACAGATTAGAAATCACACCCGATTTACCACCTGAAGTATTTTCCTCCATTTTCTATAATATCTATATTTCTTATAATGTATGCGTGTACAATATAAGCTTGAAAGCTTAAAATTAATAAAGATGGCGTCGTCAGAGATGGCGTCCCCACGCGCCCTATTCACCAGATCCAGCGTTTATGCCGCAAGACACAGAGTTGAAACTTATTTAGGTTTAAATGATTTAGTACTGCTGCCCAGTGATTACTCCAATTTTTTTTTTATTTAATAATAGACACGTCTACCTCTCAGAACTATCAGAATGAAAGTCCTAAATATAATCTATAGGAAAATAACAATACGCTCAGTCCATTGTTATAAGTCAGTGGTACTTACATTAAATTTATACTTCTCCCTACTATTTTGCAACCAGTTACTGATCGTCCCTTTACTTCCGTATCATAATAGTTCTCTCTATGGGAGATTTTTTTTTAATTAAAATTTTAAAGTTCACTTTTCAGTAGTTTTTTCTAAGTTGTTCTATTGTATGTATACTGTGCTAGTACTAGGGTCAGGTCAACACGCTCAATTTAGCTTTATGCTCTTGATTAGTACCAACCAATTTAGTTTGAATTTATCGACCAGGCCCGTCCCTTAGAACGATTAAAATATTTCTTGTAAGAGTTCTGAGAAATGTCTTCAAAAAAAGAAAATTATAAAAATATCAACATATTGGTAAAGAGTGAGTAAAATAATAAAAATGGTTGAAAAGGATCTGGATTCCGTTTAGCGAAAAACTGTGTTTATAAAACAATTTATATGCTAAAGAATACTAAAAAATCGTTTAATTTTATGCAAATTGATGTAAAGGGTTTTCCAATAAGAGGTGTTATTTTAATTAGCCCGCTATTTCGGTAGATGTCACTTTTGGAGCCGTCATTTTTTGACACTAGACAAGTCGAAACTACGCCATTAATAAAAATGGAACGATACACGATTCAACTACGCATTGAAATTATTAAAATTCACTATAAAAATGGTGAAAATGTGGCAGAGACGGTTCGTAAAACTCGAACATTTTTGGGTCGTCGTGAAGCACCTTGTCGGACCGCAATACAGAAATTGGTAGAAAAATTCGAGCTGTCGGGACAAGTTAGTGATGTGAAGAATAAAACCCGTGCACGTCGCTCAAGAACAGCCGAGAATATTGCTGCTGTAGCCGAAAGTGTTGAAGAAAACCCAGGTTTGTCAATTCCTCGTCGTTCTTTGGAATTAGGCATTCCACAAACGTCATTACAGCGTATTTTGCATAAAGATTTTGGTCTTAAGGCTTATAAAGCTCAGTTAACACAAGAACTCAAGCCGGCCGATTATCAACAACGTCGAGTCTTTGCTGATTGGGTCCTTGAAATGCATGAAAATGATCCGGAATTCCATCGAAAACTCATCTTGAGTGATGAGGCCCATTTCCACCTCGATGGCTTCGTCAACAAGCCAAATTGTCGCATCTGGGGCTCGAAAAACCCAAGAGTTATTGTTGAAAAACCTCTCTATCCTCAACGTGTGACTGTTTGGTGGGGTTTATGGTCCCACGGGGTCATTGGACCTTACTTTTTCGAAAATGAGGCTATCGACAGATGATTAATGATTTTTTATGGCTGGAATTGGATGGTATTGATCTCGACAACGTTTACTTTCAACAAGACGGCGCTACGTGCCATACAAGCAACGAACCATTGATATTTTACGGGAAAAGATTCCGGACCGTGTTATCTCTTGAAGAGGTGATCACAATTGGCCACCGAGATCTTGTGACTTAACACCTTGCGACTTCTTCCTTTGGAGCCACGTGAAAGAGAAGGTCTACGCCAAGAGCCCAGCGTCGATTCAAGACCTCAAAGATGGAATTCGTGAGGCTATCGAGGACATAGGGCAGCCACTTTGCTATTTGGTTATGGAAAATTTCATGAATAGGATATGGTCCTGCAGGCGTGGTGATGGTGGTCATTTGGCTGATGTTATTTTCCATTATTAACGGCATACCTTCCTCTTTATATGAAATAAAGATCCGATCAGTTATCTCAAAAAATGGCATTTTTCTTTGAATATCAAAATAACACCTCTTATTGGAAAACCCTTTATAACTACCTAGAAAGTTATTTGAACGTGAATTCAAAATCAAATATGTTAAAGACTTTTATACTTAATGTATACATATTATTGACAATACAATTTTTTTTTTAACAAAAGCATTGTCTTGTATATCGCACAGATTAGAAATTGAACGGAACATAGAAAACGCAAACCTTTAAAGAACTGTTCACATCGAAAATAGCATCCGAAAAACTTAACCGAAAAAATGAAAATGTTGTATTAATAGTTAAACTTTACACCTCGCAAGACTTAAATATATAAATAAAGGCTTTAAGCTGAAAGTTTATCTTGGAAAAAAATTAATACGCATCAGATATAAAAAATTATATACATTTTCGTGTTTTGTTGTCCCTGAAATGAAATATCATACAAAACTGTGAAGCCTTATTAGGATTTCACACTGTGGATCTAATCGTACCGAACAAATTTTTCGGTAAGGTTTAACCTCAGTAATTGCTTTGTTTATGTTGAATGAATGTCATCATTTTCTTATGCAGAATAAAATTTTGTAAGTTTTATTTAACTACTTATGTAATATTAAGATACGAGTACATATTTATACAATATTTACTTTTAGGAAATGGAGAGAGATTTTGAAATGAAATTAATTTTGGAATTTGAAGCACATAAGTTTTTATACGACAATTAACGCCCAGAGTACAAGGACAGGTATAAAGAAATTAGCAGTTGGGATGAAAATGGAAACAAACTTGGAAGAACCAATAAATTATTTTCGTAAAAAGCCATTCCAGCAATTACATCACATTCTTCTTTAACAACAGAATGCAAAAAGAAAAGGGCAAATCGAAGGGATTTGGGACATTTTTATACGACAATTAACGCCCAGAGTACAAGGACAGGTATAAAGAAATTAGCAGTTGGGATGAAATTGGAAACAAACTTGGAAAAACCAATAAATTATTTTCGAAAAAGCCATTCCAGCAATTACATCACATTCTTCTTTAACAACAGAATGCAAAAAGAAAAGGGCAAATCGAAGGGATTTGGGACATATTTCAAGGCTAAAGCAGTGTTCCAAGTGGTTCTGGAAGTACAAAGTGTACTAAGTGGGTGCATTTTGAATCCCTTAAGTTTTCAAATCCTTTTGTAAAAGTACCAAGGTAAATTACTTACTAAATTTTATTGCTTTAGAATGGAACACAAATATAAGGCAATCAATGTTTCAGCACTGCTGGAAATTATAATGAATCTAAACTTAACATGGCGAATATCGACGTAAGTAGCGAAACCACGAATTATATTTGGAGCTTCCATCTGCATCAGGAATAGTCAAGTACAAGGTAAAAAGAGGTTGGGAAAATTACAGAAGGCCAATGTCACTATAATGGAGATATTGAGCGTAATTGAAAATGCTCTATCCGAAAAGGAAACATCGGCTATCAGCAATTTTTTTATTTCTTTAGGGCAGCTGGCGAAGAAAACAGCTTAAACTACAGATGAAGTGTCTGTAAGCACTGGAGGATGTACAACTTCAACTGGAAAGGTATGCACATTACTGTGAGTTGTGAAGTGAGAGTTTGCACGAGAGGAATATAGATCTCAAAGTTTTTTGTTTTTTTGCCTGAATGCTATTTTATTAAGAAAACTTTTTATGTGAGAGGAATATAGCACTAACTATTTTTTTGTTGACAGGAATGCTATTTTATTTCAATGTTATAATTATAATAAATTAAAGAACTTTTAAAATGAAAGCTATCTTAAATCATTTTATGCTGAAAGTTCAAATCACCCTGTGACGCATCATTTCGAGAAAACATTTCCAACATCTACTCCTTCAGATGCTGGTCTGTCATTCTGATTTGATTTAAGCAAATTCATCTAGTCGTTGGCAGTGGAATCGATATTTTTCATCCTTATTTAATTATGCAAGATACAGCAGGCTAAAATTATTTTATGTATTGTTGAACTTTGAACTTCTATTCATTTTAATAGAATCCGCCAGGTATGGGTGAGTATACCAATGGAATTTTCAACAATTCATCCTGCCTTATAGAAAATCCGTGTTAAAAGAAAACTACGGTTAAGTTGCATAATAAAACAAAATTATTTTCTTACCTATAATTGAAAATTCTTTGCACCAAAGTTAATTTATAGCCAGAAAATGGCGTTAATTGATTTGAGGAGAATAGCCAGCAAAGAAACAATCGAATTCTGACGAAGCCAATGGAACCCGTTCACAAATATGAAACACAGAATGTGAAAAAGGCGGAAATACCTTTTAAGATGCGTAATTTCTTTTTGTTGCAGAAAATTTAAGTAGTGATCAGCAACTTCGTCTTGAAAGGAAGTGTCTTCAAGACATTGAGTTTGAATTTGAAGAAACTGATTTACAAAACTAAGCAATACCTCGCAAGGAGATGTAGTTCTTTAGTATTTATTTTTAAAATTACTAGACAATAAAGCGCAAGAAGTTGCTATTTATTTTTTTAATGCATATTTCTAAATGATAAAAGCAAATAAGGAAATACATGTACATAAGTATTTGTTATAAATGCAAAAGTATTTATTAAACCATTTTATATTGAAAGCCGAATCTCCTTCTTCCTGCGGATATCAACAGCACGAGACAGGGGCTCCAAGATGTTGTGACCTCCTGGGTAGCTAGAATCTAGCTCTGGAGGGTGATTCTGATCTTTTGTCGTACTATTTAGTCGTGAATTTTGACATATTTTGTCGTACTTTTTCTTTTAACACAGTTCATTTTGTGTCTTCACTAGTATCTACCACTGACTTATAACAATGGACTGAGCGATTTGCTATTTCATGTGGCACAAAAAATATTGTGTTTCTGTATATCACCGTTAGAGCACCCTTTAAAAGGATTACATAAAAAACATGTAAAACTCAACCAATCAGATGAAATTTTACACCCGAAAATCGAATTAAATTAAAAAATGTATTTTCTTGTGTCCAAGTGATATTTTAATCGTTTATAAGGAATTAAACTCATTCCGACTTAAATTTTCAAAATTTATTCTTAACTGAATCCTGCTTATGGGCAAGAGAGACGGAGCATGGTAAACACTATCTTTACCTTATTCCTTCTGAAGTGATTGCATCTGTAGCCAACATAAAAACATCAAATGGCATAAGCAAATGTTCCCGAATGCAATATTTTGTGTTGGTAGCTCCAACTCTGCCATAGGGCGAAAGAGAGAACTATAAAACTTGTGCCATGCTTTCCTATAGGAAAATGGCAATACGCTCAGTCCATTGTTATAAGTCAGTGGTATCTACCACAATATGAACTATAATGAATTTTCGATGAACAAACGTCAAAAAACACGACTAAAAGTACGACAAATTAGTCAACTGCTCCCAGAGCTTGTGACAGAAATTGGATTTGTAAGTAGATGTACCTTATAACAAAATAAATAGTAAAGAGTAAGACTATTGAGGCAATTTAATATTTTACAGTAGATAAATTAGTCAACTCTTTTGACAAAAATTGGATTTGTTAGTACCAAGATCTACTATAGAGGTAAAGAGGTGAGGTCATTTAATATTTTACAGTAGATTTATCTAATTGGGAATAATTTTTTCTTATAGAAGCGGTAAGGATGGTAAGTAAATATTCGACATTAAATTGTATTTTATTTAAATTTAAATTTCAAAATTTATTTATAACAGACCCAATGATTACGTAAATCAAAGTTGGGTACAGCGATTGAGACATATTTTTTTAACATTCAGAACCTTAACACAAGCTCGCTGTAGTGACAAGGTTAATAAACAAACGGTCAACAATACATGCTTTTCATACTTAGTCGGTATTATCATTAGTATCTTAAACTAAACATAAACCAAACACCGGATAAAATTACATGCAATGCGATATAGAAACACGGCGAATCGAGGAATCTTTAAGTACCAAGTCTGTCCTTGTAATGTTTTTCTTCACATCAGGCTCCAATGCGGTATATGATTATAAAGGACAGTCGACCTAGCAAATCAAGTTACTCCGGATAACAAATAACTAGTTTCATTAATGTATACACCTATAAGATTATTTAATGTTATACGTGGGTTTTTCTGTATATCGAGTTACAAAACTTAATAAGTCAACAAGATTGTATAGTATGTACTTATAATCTGTTATCTCTTAAGATCTAGTTTCATTGCTATATGTATCTCTATAAGGATGTATAATCTACATAGTTTCAATACTGTTTATAATTTTATAAGATGGCATATTTTGTTTAATCTGTTATCTCTTTAGATCTAGTTACTCTATTTCTAATTCTTTGCTGTATATAACTGTATAAGGCTGTATAATCTGCTACTTTGATTTTATTGTTTGCTTCATCTAATGTCGTAGAACTCAACGTTATACGTTGCCTTAAGCAGAAGTTCATGAAGAAATATACTTGTTACAAGAAAATGTTCCTTCTTTTGCTTATTATCTCAACAGAAGAATGCCCAAAGGTTGAACACTACAATTATCACCATTATATCTACATATAGGAAAATTATACCATAATAGTTGTTCAATAATAATCACCGAGTAATGAAACACCATTAATATTTAAAAATAGCTTGACAAATTGTTAATTACTTCATGCATTTCTTCGATGACAGCTCCTTGTTTATTAAATATTTACTGCCAGTTTGAAATGAAGAATTGAATTGGGTCCTGGTTAAAGTAGTGAATCCAATCACTTTACTTGTCCAATATCAATTCAGTTTAATATCTAAGAAAACATAAATTTTCAACAGTTTAATATGTGTGCAAAGCTCTAATAATTTGTTAAGAGGATAGGGATAAAATGAATGCCAATTGATACTATTGGCTAAAAGAAGAGGAACAAACACAACACCATTTTGTGTAAGCAAAAAATTTTTTTGAAAATTTCAAGAAATGGTACAATATGTCTCCATCTTAAAGGTGAAATCGCCTCCGGTAATGAATAATCGACAAAGAAATATCCACCAATATCAGTCAAGATAAATTTATTATATTTTTGATCAGGTATTCAATGACAATGAAATCTGTTTTTCTGGAAGAAAATGCACAACACGACACCCAAGCATTTGGAGACTTCTTATTTGTATAGTAACGCATCAGGAAATCACATATAGTCCGTACTGTTTTCTTTGTACATTAGTGGGCTGACTACCTGCTAAAAATGCCTAAACCAAACTTTACGATTGGTCTAATAATTGTTTCACACCCGAAGACGAAAGATATTTACACAAAAGTCTTCACATTGAGTTTTCAACTTCTGATACAACCTCATGATCGGGAATAATTTCACATTTAAACACATGTAAACTAGGTAACTTTTTTGGTATGGGTCAATGTTTATCGTGCCATCATAAATCCAACTGAGTCTTTGTTCAGTTTTCTTATAGTTAGCACAGAAGAATCTTTGGACCACTTTTACTACATATGATTGCTCTTCAATGGTTTTCCTTGCGCGATTCTCTGATTTTTTGCATTCTAGAACTAGATTTAAAAAGATTGTTCTTCGATTATATCATCTACCTTTTATGTACTTTTAGATCTAAGATAGCTTTCCTCTATGCGATCTACATCAATAAAAGATTCCTATTAATGTTAACAATTTTTAATATATTTCATGATATTCTAATCAGACATTATAAGTATATTGGTTTTATATCCAGACTAAAAAAAATTAAGTTTAATACACATTTATATACTTTACATACCTACTAAAAAGCCTATGCAAACCTAAGTTTAAGCTACTTTCTTCTACTCATTTGCCAAGCTATGTACACTCATACACAAATGTTTTTTTATTATGTGCCTTAGTATCTCCTCGACAAACTCTGTAATTCAGCTATAGCATGGATGCAGGAATCGATTGTTGCACAGTGACTTTTCCAAGTGCTTGTTGAACTTCATGAAGTGGAACATTGATAAGATTTGTTCGTGGCGACCACTGACATGTATATAAATGGAATGCTTGATCTCCTGTTTCATGTGGCACCAGTTTTGATTTCAGAAAGTATGTTCTCACTGGCTCTGTGTTTAAATTATTTGGGAATTTTCTTACATATTCATGTCAGTGGGATTTATCGAATTTACCACAAAAGTATTTGGGACTATTTGTGTTGTTAAATTTTAATTATAAAGCCAAGGAAGTGTTTTTTACAAGGCTGTTTTGGTTGGAAATACCGCTGAATCGTTGCAGTTCAGTGGGAAAGTACGCTCTCATGGAAAGAGACAGGAACGTGAAAGTGGTGCCATTTCCTTTCATGTATTTTTGGTTCAACGAGCAGTCCATTTATATACATGTCAGTGGTGACAACATAGATTGTTGAACAACATGTATACTAGATGTAAATTGTTGTGATGACATTGATCTTGGCTGAGTGCGCGCCATAATATTTGACGAAAATGTTAACAATGTAGGCGCCGAACAAACTGCTGAATGAAGTGTACAATCAACTGGTTTTGCTTTCTTATAATGACCGCACCCTAAAAACTAAATGGGCTTAATAAGTTGTGATTGAAAAATGAGAAAATTTCATTTTTGCGATACTTACATGGCGCATAAAACATAACCAGGCAATGTTTCTTCTTTTTGAGAACAGTTTTAAAATTGTCATCGTTCAAGTGAATAACTTCAGTTTCTTCTTCATCCCATGCACTTTGTGGTGGTCGTGGTCGTGGTGGAGGAAGTTCTTTCGGATCCTAAGAAAATACATATTTATTAAAAAGTGAGGATATCGAAATATAGCTCTAAATCAACATTAGCATTAGTATCAGTTCTCCGGACAATCCTTAATTAGCTTCTCATTATCGAATACGACAATACACCAACATTGACAGCTTCCAAGTTCAGCTCTTGGGGCGGTACATAAAGTTCTTTCCTCAAAATTTAGGACTGCATGATATGTACATGAAATTTAATACAGCTACTGAAACAGCTGGGTGTGCTGCTTTAGAGGCCACCTTTGAGCAGATGACAATTTATTGCATCCTATTACAAGATGTGGAAACTGTACGCTATTCTATACACATAAAAGGAGGCCAAATAGTTTGCTGCACTTTTTTTCCAGAAATCATGTTTTTTTTTAAGCCACCATACAAACGGATGAACAAGAGACAGTACGAAGGATTGCTGGAGAGTATGAAGGAGAACTTCTTACTTCTACATGGACGCCACCCCAGCATCTCAGGTACCAAAACAAAGGATGAAACATGGGCCAAGATAAGAGATGACTGCAATGCGTTGGGGACTGATAACCAGCAGAAAGATGCAGCAGGATGGAAGCGCGTACGCTAATATTATTTGTTTTTATATTGTTATGGTGTATTTATTAAGTTCGCTTTCCTATTCCTTTAGTCATGGAATGATATTAAGAGCAAGTTGAAGTCCATGCAATATTACTTTTACCGAAGGAGAGCTTTATGTAATAGAAATGTGCAGCTTCGAAAACTTAGATGGACTTGCTGCTATTTCCGAGGGTGGTTTGGATGTTCCTGGAGCAAGCCATTTTCCCTTCCTTCAGTAAGTGTTTAAATTTAATATGAATTAAGAAATCTTAGCAATATTTTGTTTAGACATCGAGGGCTACCCAGGAAGCATTGGAAGAACGGGTAGGTGCAGGACTGGAAGAGGTGGGCAGTTCACCGGTGAGGTCTTCGTTATCGCCTACTTCGCCATTATTCTCACCAATAACGCCTTCAGCATCTGTAGCCCACAAAAGATATTCTTCTAGTCAACTTGCTGCAAGGGAACGCAGAGCGAATATTTCATATAGAAGAGTTATGGTAACGGAGTCTCCTCCCTCCAGAAATATAGGCTCAGCTAGAAGAAGCGCTGCTAGAAGGATGGTTTGTATATTTAAAATCATTTCAAAATTCTAAGTTAATTATTTCCTTATATTATACGCAGTACTCTACCTCGCTGTCACAAAATAGCGTTAAGTCTTTGGAGTTTCAAAAAGAAGCTCTGAGGCATGCTAAGGAACAAACCCAGATTTTGCGCTGCATGGAGGCATCAGCGGAGAGGCAGACAGTCGCTGCGGAAAAAAGTGTATCACTTTTAGATAAATTATGCGCGGAATTACAAAAAAAATAAAAAAAAATTGTTTTTTACTTTATTTTTAGTCATTAAGACCAATATTTAATAATGATGGTGCTACTGCTTGCACTACTCTCTCCCTGACTTCTTTACCAGCTGTCAAATAGACGTTGGATCTGGTGAATGGTGCATGTACTGTAGCACCATGTACTGAAGGCAGCGCCGGAATATCCTCACTGGTGGAGTAGTCATCTGAATATTTATTTAATATCAAACAGTTGTGGAGCATTGCAGTTGCATTTATAATTTTTGCAGCAGCAGTGGGATTATAATGCAACTTCCGTTCTCCAATAATACATCTAAATATTAAATTATTTTATACTTTGATTTTAAGTCAATAATAGGAATTTACCTAAAACGATTTTTCCACACTCCATTAACTATTTCTACTTGACTGCGAATTTTCTTGTGATGAACATTATAATTTTCTTCCGCCCGATTTACTGGATGGGCTATTGGAGTAAGCAACCAAGGCTGCAACGGATATCTGGAGTCCCCTATAAATTTAAATGCATACATATTTTAATCATTTTAAGTTTTAACGAGTATATTGCAATTACCTAATATCCAATAGTTTTGCTCATCCGCAGATATGAATTCATTTTCGAAATGAGCTAATATTATACTATTTCCCCAAACGAAGCTGTCGTGAGTGGAGCCGCAATATCTCGCATTAATATTGCGGATTACCATTCGATGATCACAAATCTGAAATTGTATTCATGTTGTAAATTAGACTTACTATTTGCGTGTTTATTGTGTGGTACCCTTTCCTGCTGACATAGGCGAACTCCGCATCCTTTTTTAAGGCACTAACTGCAATTTGGGTGCAGTCAATTAACCCGATTACACCCGGAAGTCCTTGGTCTTCAAATCTTAAATTAGAATTGTTTTTAGTACAAATAGATATTTTTGTAAACATTACACTTACGCGCTCTGAATTATAGCTTTTTTATCTGGGGATACCGGAAAACGTATGTATTTTTTCATTTTTTTATTACATAGCTCTGTAACATCTCCTATGGCTCGAGAAACGAATGACTGGCTAAGGTGGGTAATTTTTTTTACGCTTTTTTGGTAGCTACCCGTGGCGCAGAAGTTGAGGGCTACTAGGCACTAAAATGATATGGTAAAGTTTATACATATGTAAAATATGTTTCCTGTTTTATAACCTTCAAATGGAATGGAATTGCTCGTGGATCATCACCTGCATCATAAATTGCTTCCAGTTCCTCTATTAGAGCTATTGCGAGCTCCTGGTTGAACCGGAAGTATGCGATAAAACTAAAAATAAATATTTCCGATTTAATATATTCGTTGCCGTTCCATACTTTACTTACGCCTCAGTGCTCATGTGAAAAGGATTGTTCCTTTCCCTTAACTGCCTCTGCAAAATTGCTGCTCCCATCCGACTCTCGAATGCTACGTGCGTATTTAAGGAATTCATTGCTCTTCGCACTGATGTACCTCAAGGCTCTATATTTGCTATATATCAACAAAAAAGTATTCTATCATACAAATAGGCTAGTTCATTGCAAGCACACATCGCAAGCAATTAATCGTATTATATATATTTTCTGTATATATTGGGCAAGCAATCCTAAAGACGGGTTATCCATAAGTACAGCGAGCAGGCTTTGGCAGATGCTTTGATGGCATGCGCGTAGCTCGGTAAAGGTACGGGTGGGCACGGCACGCCAGTGAACCCGAAACGACACCGGGGCCCCCCCAGAAAATTACGATCCATAATTATTAAATTCTAATTAATCGATCAATTATATTTAAGTTTCAACCATAACATAACGAAATTATATAATAGTGAGCTGTGCCTACTGTGATGTGAATTTACACAACAATTTCCTAATCAATTGAAAATACAAGAGTGCACATTCTGCATTCTTGCATTATTCAATTGACCCAAAACTCATCGCTCAATTAATCAATCACAATAAATGCGATCGATTGATTAATTGCAATTAAGCAAAAACATACGCTGAACAAAATATATGTCGCAACCTTAAGAAGTGACTGTAATTGTTTACATGCGTTTGTTTACATTTTTGCAACCAGAGTAATACGGGTCAATTATATTGCGTCACATCTTTCTGCCGGAGTTAAACAAATAAATGCAAATATGCAATTGCGTCATAATCTATAATAATTGTAAACAAAATGCACGTATGCATTTTGTATTAAGAAAGAAGAATTGTGTTAACGGTAAGTAATAATTTGTGTATAAATAAAATAGCAACAACCTAATAAAGAACAATTGATTTCCACTACTCATAGACAGAACAAGTAGTGTTTTATTCACTCGGCATCTGCTGTTTTACAGCTGCGCCAACGTACCATCTTTTACCCTTGATACTACTACCGGGAATCTGCTGTTTACAGCTGCGCCCGTCGTAGTAGCGGAGGTCTGCTTTTCACAAAGCTTCTCCTATCTATTGTACATTCATCTATTGCTACATGGCGACCTAATCATTCATACTACTACAACATGGTGACAACATCTAACATCATCTCTGTTATAATATTACATGGCAACTACAACGTCTCGGCAATAAATATATATTATTACATGTAGTTGGTTCCAAATTTGTGAAAAGTGATTTTGTAATGAAGCGCCACTCAACAAGCAGCATTCATTACTCATATTAAACTCCAAACATAGAGCTATTAAAGCACCATCAAATTAATAAGACGCATCTATGCTGTAGGTATACATATGTACAGATACAGATATGCCTATTCTCATACGAGTATCTCTCACATTTCCCAAGTCAACTTAGGCAGTAGTTTTCAAAACTAAATCAAAAACGAACCAAGATACCACCGACCCGTGGTATATGGAGTATCAGGTATGTTCCATCTGAGCACAACGTCACTAGTTGAAAAATTTCCAAGGAAATGTATGGGAAATTTTTATTTTATTTTCATTTTTTACAATCTTTTACTGCACAATTAACCATTTTAAAAGATTTCCTTTGCTTAACTTCTATTAAATATGCAATTAAAAACTCAATTCGATTTATTCGCTTACGATATCTTCACATCTGTGAAAATTTTTTCAACTAATGACGCAATGAAAAAAGAAAAAGTGTTTCTCTCATACTGAGATGGAACAAACCTTCTTACTCTTTATACCATGCCCGTAGCCCCCGAAATATAATACAAGCCATGAAGTCGCCGAAGGCACCGACACATTAAAAGGCCTTAACGTGCCGGGTACAGCATGCAGTAAGAGCTCACTCTAACTGCTTTTTGTATACTCGTGATGGAAGAAAAACTAAAATTTCATCTTAAACAGGTCCTAAAGCTCAACTGTCGCTCCCACAGCAAAATGAAGTTAAAACAAATTGCAGCCAAATATGTTTTCTTTCTAATAGTTTAAAAAAAATGCATGTAGAACAAATTTATGGAAATTAGAGTTAATCCATTTAAAAATTTCATCCAAAATTTCCATTGCATTTAAAAATGCAATACCAACTAAGAAATGATATGATAAAAAACTACTCTACTAGTACTAGCTATAATAGTAATCACTTTCTGGGAAGATTTGTTTCGCTCTTATGAGAATTTGATGCCCAACTTTTTCGCAGTTAGAGTTAATAATGGATTCGTCAGCCAAAGCTGATTCGAGTGGAAGTAAAAAATTCCTATAGGGATCCTTGCCAAGTCGATATGATTCCAATGCTGGCTGTTTATCAGAATGAAAGTAGCCACAATTTCCGCGCATTACCTCAACCACTTTAGTTGCGTTGCAAACGCTCATATACATGCAGTGATCTGGCCGATAATTAAATTCACATGGAAATACGTATAGCATATCTGAAAAATAACAATCTTTGAGCTACACCTCTAATTAAGCATCACTTTAAAAATATATAAAAAAATTTTTTCTAGTACGTATAGGTACTTCTTAAAACTTACAAAATATTTTGCCCATAGGTACTGTGTATAACTTACCTCGTTGTATCAGCGAAAGCAACAGAGGAAACTAACTGTCAATTTAATATTATAATTAATAATATAACTTAATACCTCGTTTATTTATTTTTTTTCTATACTTTAATTAAAAATTGAAAAATTTAAAACTTTAGGCATCAAAACTTCACTTAACTGTCAAAGTGATTAACCTGCGTCACTTTCAGTTCATTTAGAGTCCACCACAACCTGAATGAGTTGAATTACGATAAAAAGGAAGAAGAAAAGCAATTCATTCCTTAGTCGTATGTTTTGACACTTAAGTACGACACAATATCAGAATCACCCTCCTGATGTTAAAATTATTTCAGCTTGATTCATTTTAATAATAAATACAATAATAATGATAATACTTTATTTAGAGATCACTAATTATAAATACAATTCATTTCTTGGAATTTTAATTAGTTAAATGTAATTTCTTTTTACAAATTGATATAGTTGTTTTTTAAATTGATTTATTCAATTTCATTCCTGATGGTAAACTATTGTACACCCGTAGTCCCTTGTAAAAGAGAGATTTTTGAGCAAAAATATTCATAACTGTTAGTAAGGGAATATCTTCTATATTGCGTAAGATGCTCGGCTAACCTACCAAATGGAGTATTACAAAATTTGTAAGATAAGTCGGCATTAACTAATTTATTATTTTATATATAAAAATCTGTGTTTTATAAATTATTCTTTATTTTAGAGACATCCAACAAAGTCTCTCAAGGCTCAAGGCTCATATCTTAGTGTTTTCAAAATTATCCGCATTGCTTTATTTTGAATTAGTTTTTGCATTCTACTTGTATCAAGTTCACTACAACAAAAAAAAAATAATTGAAGCTCAGTATCAAAATGCGGCGCTGTTTTTGTCTTATAAACACTAATTTTTTGCATAATATTTAGTTTATTTAATACTCTTCGTAGCACATTCACTTTTTTAGTGGCCTTTTTACAAGTATGGTTCACATTATTTTCATTGAATTTAAATTTTACGTCAATTATAAATACCTGAATATTTGATGTCTTTAACCCTTTTGAAAATATTGAAGTCTACACACATATTCAGCAATCCAGTATCCATATCTTTCACATTTGTAATTAACACCCATTTACTCTTCTGCACATTTAATTGAAGTTTATTAAAATTTAACCATTCATTGAGATTCCCTGTTTACCTTAGTAACTGTATCTTCAATATTTCTACCAGCCAAAAGAAACACCATGTCATCTGAAAACAAGTTCATATCACAAATTTAAATTTGGATACTTGCGGTACACCCAATTCAAATAATCTTTTCAACGACGTTACGTCATTCAATTTATCTGTTGACAACGCCCTGATAAATGGCTTTTCAACCTGTTTTCTTTGTTGCATGGTTTGGATAGATATTTCGAGGTGCTTAAGTACACAATTTGGGCCATTGCAATTCTTTCAAAATATTACGCAATATTCTCGATAAAAATCTGTTTTACAACGCTCAAAACTAATAACAAATGAAATTTCAGTATCTTCTTCACAGGCAATCGCCGCTCACTGCCTGTCGTTGGAATTGTACTCCCAATTTTTCGACTACCTTTTTTGACAGCGAATTTCCCGCTGCCGTCTACCGCCGGAAAATTAAATAGGTAAAAAAAATTGCATGATCGCATCCTCATAACTGGGCTGCTACGTGCCATTTTCTAAACATCCTGTGATAAGTATGATAGATGACTTGACACTGTATAAAAACGAAAAAAAATTCTAAAAAATGTGAACAAGTTTAAAAGACGAAGAGCTACGAGTGAATGACTATTATACCCAATCCACTATTACTACTCATAAGGCCTCGCGCAGTCTAAAAGCGTAGCACAACGTTTTTTTCAAATCCATTGTTTCCTTGATATTGCGTATACTGCAAACATAGCGTAGCATACAGTAGCGTAGCGTAGATCAGCATTGGTTTAAAAGTGAAAATGGATTGCGAATTTTTAATATGTGAAGTGTGTGCTCTGTCTGGGTATTATCATTATGCTCCGCTGTGATACAAACCATACAAACCAAACCGTACCATACTAAAATCATCCTGTTAACCTTTTACAGCTCGCTCATTCAATTAACCGTGAAGGTTAGGTGGTACTTTGAGGGATCATGTCCCCCGTGACCCCCCCCCCCCACCACCCCTCTTTATACGTGCCTGAGCATTTTACTGAATTCTTGTTTCAATTCCTTTTCATCGCTTTTAACTCGCTGATTAAAAATCTTGATTTCATTTCCCAGATCAACAATTTTATCTTCCAAATAAACAGATTTCTTTTCACTTTCTTTTACAGCAGAATTTCATCCAATTTCTGCTCAACTCCCCTGTCCCGGTATTTATGACTTTCAACGCACATAAATTTAATAGATTTGAAATGGTTTACTGCTTCCCAGGCTTTTGTTATGATTCACTTATAATGATATCTTCTTTTGCAGACACTGTAGCATTCCACAAAATCATCGTACACACTACCACTACACTTTTGTTATTACTTTAACTTGGAGGAACTTGTACAAGAAACTCTAATTCTACTTTCGGAAAAGTTATCCATGTTGTCCTCGGCTACTACGAGTACCGTCACGTTATCTAGTTGAATAATGAAGCTACCAAAGATAACCTTGTCCAATTTCGGTGGGGACTATTTAAAATGGCGGAAGCTTGTCAAAAAATGTAGTATTTGAAATCATATTTAACCGGGGAAGCTGAGAAACTTGTTCGCCCTCTAAGTTTGTTTGATGAAAATTATGCCGCTGCCGCAATGTTAAAAGACCGCTATGACAACCAAAGGCTGTTAGTAACGGAATTTCTGAATAAACTACTGTCTCAACAGAATATAATATCCGAAAGGTCAGCTGCTGTCAAATCACTTCATGACACCACCCAAGAATGCCTGTTGGAACTAAAAAATCTTGGAATCATTACTACCAATTTGGATCCTTTGCTGTTATATCTGTTACCTAGAAGGTGGGGTAAAACCACTCAAGAATTATATGAGCAGTCGTTGTCCAATCCTAAAAAGCTGCAGCCCATAAAGGACTTTCTAGTTTGAATTACTAGAGGCTTTGGGAAGTAAAGGCAGAAGCCCCGAAAAGTATCAAGGCAACTAAATCACTTACTTCAATCGCCGAGTGTACTCAACAATGTATGTTTTGCAAGCACATTGTGCATCGCAATGTACTTCGGCGGATATTCTAAGTGCTCAAAAATGCATAACACTTTGGTGCACCTACAGAAGTTGTTAACTCGAGTTCCCAAGAAGAGCCAGCCATCATACACAAATACACAATTGAAGGTCAAAGAAGCACTTAATGATATCTTGAACAAGGGGCCTACTATCCAGGATGGATTATTCTCCATTCTGTTATGATTGAGGCTACCGAGATTCGTTTTAACTGCCGATATAGATGAAAATGTATCTGCAAGTTTGCTTAGATGATAAAGATCCAGCACATCTTATGAAGGGAAAGTCCAAATAAACCCATAAATTATTACAAACTTCGAAGTGTGATATACGGGACGACATCTGCTTCATTCATAGCAACAAATTGCTTAGAATTCCTAGCGCAAGCAGAAAAGGCAAGATTCACACTAGGATCAGAAACTCTCAGATGAGATTTTTATGTTGATGACGTGATGTCTGGTTCCAATAGTCTATCGGAAGGAAAGGAAATTCAAGGGCAGTTAAAAGAACTTTTTCAATTAGAAGGTTTCAACCTCCAAAAGTGGTGCGCGAACTACCTGCAATTAATGCAAGGAATTCCTCCGGAAGAAGATTTCGACCTACAACTGGACTTCACCAAAGTAACTGAAGGTCATATAAAGACTCATGGCTTAATTTGGCTTCCGAAATCTGATGTATTTTCCATAAACACAACATGGAGTGACATTAAAAGGGTTACAAAACGATCAGTATTTGCACACTTTTGATCCCCTCGAATTGGTAAATCCTGTTGCAAAATTGTTCATACAAAAGCTGTGGACACTTAATCTGGAGCAGGACGCAGCCTTACCAATAGAAATGCACACTAACTGGCTCATATTTCGTGCAGGACACAAAGCGCTTAATGATATCAAAGTTCCACGGCATGTATTTGCAAATCAACAGATGTGGTCTACACAAATCTATGCCTTTTCCGACTTATCCGAAATGGCAAATGGCTCAGCGATCTATGTCAGGTCCATATCTCAAGATGGTGTTGTAATTGTAGGATTATTACGTGCAAGGTACAAGGTAACACCCATCAAACTGTAACATTTCCTCGGCTAGAATTATGTGCCGCAAAATTGCCTTCTCAGTTAGTTCAACGGGTTAGAAGAGACTTCGGAATGCACAACATAGCAACATACTTCTAGATAGACTCAGAAATTGTGCTTTCTTGAATCTATTTTGAGTGTTCACCTTGCAACACTTTTGTGGCTAACAGAGTTGCCAGTAATCAAGGGTTATCGGATATAGAGCACTGGCGTCATCTTAAGCCCAGTGATAATCCTGCAGACATTGTGTCACGCGGAATGCTTGCAGAACAATTAGCAGTATGTGGTTCTATGGGACTCCGTTCTTGCATGGATGAAAAGGATGTTGGATTCCCAAATATTTGAAAGTGAGTTTTGACTTGGAGAGAAAAAGTCCAAAGTAGTACTCACTACAAGCAGCATATGGTCACCACTCATCAGTACCATTAATCATGGTAATTAATTCCAAAAGCTCCTAAGGGTGATCGGATATGCTCTGGGATTCGCTCATAATGCAAGTCAACATGAGCTACAAACGAGACACAATTGGTCTTTAAAAACCGAACAATTGGATAAAGCACTCGTCATCATTCTGAAGGAAATACTATATGAAAGGCTAACAGAAGAACTGAGTAAATTAAGGCAAACTGGAAGCTCCTTCAATAGACTAGTCCCATTTCTTAACGAGATCGGAATCATCAGAGTAGGGGGCAGATTAGGGCACCCAAGCTTGTCGTACGATGCAAAACATCCAACATCTAACGAAGTTATTAATGACCGACATTCACATCAACAATTTACATGCTGTCAAAGGAAAGATAATTGCTAGACCAATTGTACAGAATTGCATTCGCTGCAACAGAGCGAAACTTAAGCTACTGACCCAGCTAATGGGAAACCTTCCTTCAGCCCGGGTCCAACCCGCAAGACCGTTCATAAGATCTGGAGTAGACTTCTGTGGTCCAATTTGAATACATTATAAGTCAAGGGGAAAACGTCCTCAAAAGACTTATTTTGCTGTGTTCTGCTACTTTGCTACAAAGGAAACTCACCTTGAAATTGTCAGTGACTTAACCACGGATTGGTTTCTGGGCGCAATTAAGCGGTTCATTCGCAGACGAGGCTAGTGCAAGGATCTGTACTGTGATAACGCCACCAATTTTGTGAGAGCAAGAAACCAAATCGATGAACTCCAGGACATGTTATGTGCCAGGAAAGCTCAAGAAAAGATTTCGGCATTACCTAAAAAAAGAGGAATAGAATTCCATTTTATTCCACCACGTGCCCCACATTATGGTGGTCTGTTGGAGGCTACAATAATAAAGTCAGCAGAGACACTGCTACAAAAATGTTTAGCATCAGCCTCTTTTAATTATGAAGACTTGTTAACAGCAGCAACTGAAATCGAGGCAATTTTAAATTCGAGGCCAATTACTGCATAATCATCAGATCCTAACGACTTGAGGGCATCAACACCAGGACATTTGCTTATCGGAGAGCCTCTAACAGCAATTGTCGACCCACATTCAAGTGAGCATAAAATGAGTTTAGTGCAAAGATGGAAGCTGGTGTCACATGTCAAACAGGAATTTTGGCGGAGATGGTCAAATGAGTACCTATGCGACTTTCAACATAGATATAAGTGGAAGAAGCCATCCCAGAATGCTCATCCCGGAATGATGGTGCTAGTAAAAGAAGACAGTTTGTCACCTCTAAAATGGCGGATCGGATGAATTACTCAGACCGTCAAGGGAAATTATGGCCTTGTGCGAGTTGCTGATGTCAAAACTATTTCTGGAATCACGAGAAAGTCAATACATAAACTAGCACCACTACCAATAGAAACTGAGGTTAATCAAAACCCGAACTCGAACACGGAAGGACCATCAAACCGTCAGCAGGCACCGAGAGAGATCAGCAAACTAGGTCCATTCCTGCGTAAATAATACGATCAACTCAGAGCTCACCTGAGCGTATTTTTACTGACATGCCTTATTATGACCATACTTGGAAGTCCACCAGTAGAAATGATACCATTCGTATCGCAGCCGGGAATCTACTTCGAGAGCCTAGGATCAACCCATCCAATCTCTATTGAGTGGGTCCTAGTGGTATATTATGACATGGAAGGCTATTGGAAGGAGTTACAAACCCATAAAAGATGGCATTCAAAAGCTACATACCACTTAGGACTTTTAGTAGACAAAACCTACTGCTCGGCGATCACAAGGCAGGCGACATAACAACAGGAAGACCGTTAAATATTGTGGGTAATTTCGCTAGCTCTCTTTTCGAGATACTTGATGCCAAATATGCGGAAACAATGGCTCTCACTATTGAACAAATTGGAATTAATGAAGAACATCTGTTAAGCTTAGTCAAATATCAGATTTCCATAATTGAATCAACTACAAAAATACTGGAAAGAGATGAGGACAATTTCTAAAATAAATTTAAAAAAGTAGACGCTCAACTTGATCAAATAACAAACTATGTCAACAATATCATGGAAGCGCTACATCAGCGGAAATTATCCCAGCTTTCACATCACTAGCTTTACAAATATCTTTAATGTCTTCAAGCTTTCGATACGCACAGACTGCCATTGATGATGTATTGATGGATACCCACCACGGAAACATCAACCCTCAAATTCTTACTCTGAGACAATTAATGGAAGCTTTGGCTACGGTAAAAGATTACTTCCCATCCACTCTCAGATTACGTGGAGAATGTGACAATCTGATATACCTCATGATAACAGTAGAAGACCGGATGACTTCAAGAGATGCTATATTCAGAATAAAATTACCATTATTCGCTTTTGAAGAATTTGAGCTATTCCGCATCATTCCCGATCCCGTAGCAGTATACAACGCCATAGTGGCTATCAAGTCATCAACTGGTTTCATGGTAGTTAACTTGCACCGCGATCAATACTACCCACTCAGAAAACAAGAGCTGAACACCTGCATCCCACATATGCAAGCAGAAACATCCAATCTACCGAAGAAGACAAATATTGCATCCTGCGAAATGAGCTTCATGAATCATCAATCATCATCACTTAGCTATCGAACAATGAATGCTGAAAATATCCCCAAGCGGATTCAACTGTATAATCCTAATCAATGGATTTACGCAATGAAGCAGAGGACCACCATAAACGTAGTAGAAGTAAATGTAATTCAACAAATCCTGGAAGGTTCCAGAATTTTGAAAGTTCAAGCCAACTGCTCCGTGAAGCAAGAACTTATTACCATACAATCACACAATGTCTACCCAGCATACTTCGATAGTCATTCATACCAACTGTAAATCTCGCGGATTTCGCTTCATCTAAACAACTAGCAGACATATCCTACACACCAACTCACTTTCAAAATCATCAAGCCGAACTTACCCAACTACAGCGACGGATCACCGAACTAAAGGAGACCCAAAGGCCACCAAAGGACCTCAAACCGATTGACATTCATAAATACGTCTTAGGATACGTAGCTCTAATTCTGGGAACCATTATTGGTGTCAGCATACTATACAGCTATGCGAAGAAAAGACTCAATCGCCATAAAGTAAACAGACCAATTCCGAGACCGCGTCAAATCACCCCTCAGATGTTTACAGCCAGCATAAACGAGACGATGGTTGAACACATAGTCCAACGATGGCGAGGATGTTTAGACTCATCATCGATAGCCGGAGATATATTTTAAGAAATCATACAATTTCCTTAATTAGAAATATTTACGATAGTCAAACATAATTAATTCACACAAAATAATAAAATTCTGCTGAAACTTTGTTTTTCCCTAGATCTAATCACGAGCACACAATTTTTACCTGCAAAAGCTTTGGTTATAGGAGCCGCCGACTTCCGGTGCGAGAATTTCTGAATTAAAAGCAAAAAATGCTTACGCAGGTGAGAATTTGTAATCGTACGTAAAAATGGGAATTATAAATATGAAAATATTATGTAATTTCCTGTGTTGCTCTCAACTCGATTTTGAGTGTGGGAAAATAGCCATCACAACTATGTGATCGTAATATATAAATAATAAATTGAACCCCTTGGGGCCACTTGAAATTTTTAAATCGACCAGTTAACAGTGTCTTTTTCTTCTTAAATCAACAGAGCTACTCTAGATGCATAGGTATTGTACCTAAGTATCATACCATCATTACCACGGTATTGCACCCAGACAAATTAGTCTCTTCAGAGTAAAGCCCCCCTTTCACTTACAGATTATCTACAGATCCGAATTGTAGATATATTTGAATTCCGCCCATTAACCCATTAACAGTTTAAATCGTACGATTTGATCTACAGTCTAGGTAATCTGCGTGTGTATGTTGAAAATTTGTACGATTAGATTGTCAACCAAATCGGCAGTTCATGGACTGCAGACTGTAGATCGGTAGATAAATACACCATACACATGCAGTTCATCGTCAGATAACAGGACTGCAGATTTCTAAACTGCATACAAAGTGTACAATTTCATCGTCAATCATTATTATCAGATCAGTTTGATATTTTCGTTAGATAATTGTAGTTTCTCATCATACCCAACATGGATAGAAGTACAACATTCAATGAATTCTAAAGTATACAGGAAACATGGCAAGTAAAATATGACAGAAAAAAAAGAAAGAAAAACTTTATCAGGAATAAATAGAACGTTATAAACCTACTACTAATTCTTATAGGAAAAAAATTAATAACCTCATATGTGAGATGCTTTGTGAAGCAACCAATCTTTCAACCAGAAACGTTTTTACTCTTCACTGGTACTTCTGATAAAAGAATTATTAATATCAGAGCAGCAATTACCTTCTTTGATAAAATAATTTTCAACCGAATCGCATGAGAATCGTAAACAGACTAAATACGATATGGACTGAAGACCCAACTGTAGGTGTGTGCTTAATCGTCAGTTTATTTGAAATTTTCTATCTGTCAAATTTCAAACTTACGATCTGATCTGATACTATTGGGTGGACAAAAACAGATTTGGACTGACAGATGCCATCTACAGTCTGAATCTGCAGATAATCTGTAAGTGAATGGGGATCTTTATAGGATAAAATCAATTAGCTGTCCCACCGATAATTGAAAATCCTTCTCCCAGTAGTTAATTTTTCACCAGGATGTAGAGTCAGTAATGTCGGCTTAAGGGAAAATGCCTCATCTCCAATTATTAAATACCGCATTGACGGACTCAAAGTACCGAGAAGCGGGAAATCAGCCGGTATTTTTAGGTTGCGCGGATTATTCAACCAATCATTCCCAAACTTTGAATGACAGAATATGGCAGAATCTCAATTAGAGCCCTATATGCACATATATCCACCATTATAAATTTATAGTTAGAAGCTACTGCTGTCATTAAACTGTTGAGATGATTTTTTGGTAATTAAAATATAGACTTCCAGTATTATTAATAGCAAATGTCAACACATGCTTCCTAGCGACCGCTCCCAGGCATTTGGGGAAGTTCCATCTCTATAATAAATGCTTAGTAATATTAATACCAGATGTCGGTAGTTGGCTTAGGCATACACATTTGCTGCATATGCAACAGAAGCAGCACCCGAATCATCATTTCGTCAAATAGACGAGGCTGCGAAAATTATGTTTGGTGCCGAAACCCGGGACATTTTTCGATTTAACGTGATAATTATGTTAAGCAAGGCAATTGATCGTATCGGTGTGAGTTTGTAAAAGTGAAAGCTTTTCCACTATTATTGGTGAATAACCGGTGAACTGTGATTGAGATACTTCATATTCGCGCGTTTAATTGCGTTAATTGACCTTTGGTGTGATCTCAATAACGTTGAAGCTTTTCCACTAAAAGTGCCTTGCTTGTCATTAACAAAAGTGAACAGTGACTTGTGATACTTGTGACCCAAATTAAGTACTTCAATCGAGAAACTTATTATTGTTATCTGCGCTAGAATTTATCCGATAAAGCCCAAACTCTATCGTGCAGATCAACGGTGAATCATTAGCCGCCAATCGAATATCTTTAATGTAAGTCAGTTCCAATTTATTATATATATACTAAGATGTAGAAGATTCTAGAACAACAAAAATCAGTTTCAAAAAATATTGTAAATTTTATATTAAATACTAACAAATCCAGCAAATTGAAGGCTTTCTTCGGACACGGTTAGAATTGTTAAAAACGTACTGGTACAAATATAAAAGCGTTCATGACACACTCTTAGTTCAGGCCACTCCAGCTGATTTAAAACATGAATATTTCACCGACGATCATTACGCCAAGGTTGAAATTGGTTGTAGAGAAAATTGCAGCGTTTTAATACATTTGTTAAACCCATCAAGCCAGTTGGACAATTCTATCGTTTACCTTACCAAAAATTCAATTAAGTAGATTCGGTGGAGATCTAAAAGGCTGGCCACCATTTCACGAGCTCTTTAAAAGTCTAATAGATTCAAGCAACGAGCTTATTGGCTTCCAAAAATTATATTACCTTAAAGCTAGCCTTTCTGGTCAAGAACACCAACATGTTCGAAACATAACAATAACGGACTCTAACTATACTGCTGCTTGGCAACTGTTATGTAGTCGTTATCAAAATGTACGTTTGCTTCCGATATCTTCCCTTAGCATGCTTACATCGTTATCATCATGAGAAATAAATCAGCAGAAGAACTGCGTAAGTTATATGATGGCACTGTGGAAGCAGTAAAATTACTTAAGTCCTTAAAACGTCCCATGCATCACTGGGATGACTGGTTGGTATTTATCACTGTACAAAAATTGGATCCTTCAATTAGAAAAGATTGGAAAAGTTCTTTTTCGTCTGATTCAAATCTCCCCACATCTGAGGAATTATGTTCTTTTCTCAAGCATCGAGTAACTACACTTGAGGTTGTAGGTGTGCGCTCAGGTTCGCAAAAAGAGCACATTAAAACTGCTCCAACAAAATTCCTTACAAAACCGCATGCAGTTAAAGTACATTGTGTCGCAAAATCAGGAAAATATCCCAAGTGTAATGGTAAACATATGCTGTTATTCTATCCGTCATTCAGACAACAAACCATTCTACAATGATTTTGGGTCCAAGGAGCATATCTGTTACAAGAGTTTGCGACCAAATCATTCTGTTAACAATTGCCCTTCGGTGAGTCGATGCCAGTATTGTAATCAGTTACATCACTCAATACTGCACAGAAAATATGCGCCTGATAAAGGTTCTTGGTGTCATGCTGTAGGAATAGGACCAACGGCCTAATCAACAGCAGCTGATCCTGAAGGAAATTCTTCAGCTATCTTTGCATTTCTCGTACAAGAAGCGTCAAATCTGGGTCTTTGATTGAATTAGTTACTGCGCTCGCTTCAAATATCATACGATGACCCGACACTATCTTGCTGGCTACGACAAAAGTTCGTATATAGGCACCATGTGGAAGAACTTTTGAAGTCAGAGCACTCCTCGATCACGGATCACAAGCGACCTTAGTATTCTCATTCATAGCATCTTATCTACGCCTACCTCAGCTCAAAGTCAACATACCAATTAAAGGAATTGGAGCTTCACATTGTGGATTAGTTAAGTCGATGGTATCATTACGAATTCGGTCGCTTCAAGACCCAAACTGTTCGCACGAAGCTTCAGCTCTGGTACTTCCCAAGCTTGCCAAGTAGAAGTTCCAAAGCAGATTAAAACTTCAGATCTTTCGCATTTATGTGATCTCCAGCTAACTGATCCTGATTTTGCCAGCTCTAATACCATCGATCTCATCATCGGTGCCGATATTTATCACTCTAAACTCTTGAAAGGATTCGAAAAGGAATGCCCACAGCCCAAAGGACCACGTTAGGCTGGTTATTGTCAGGACTCGTTCCTTCATCTAACTATCATGAATCACCGCATGTTCACTGTTTCCGCACGGTTACTGATAATTATGTTGATGAATTAGATTTATTACTACAAGGGTTTTGGGAGCTCGAGGATATTCCACCAACAAGTACTACATGATCATCAGAAGATGATCAAGCGTGTGAAAACTTTTATCGGAAAACTACTCAACGTAAGCCAGATGGACGATATGTAGTTCCGTTGCCAATTCGTGTTACTTATCAAGATGCTACAATCTTTGTAGATTCAAAACGAAGTCCAATACGATACCTGCAGCTAATGGAATGGCGGTTTCCTTCAGAGCCAGTACTCAAAAATTGGTATCTAGAATTTATGTAAGATTACCATCACCTTAATCACATGGAGTTAATTCCCCCAGAAGAAAACAACTCACAACCATCCTCTGTATTCTAGTTACAGCACCATAAAATTTTAAAAGAGAGCAGTCTCAGCACAAAACTCAGTGCGGTTTTTATTGGGTCATGTAAATCTAAAGGAGGACTAGCAGTGAACGACTATTTAGCAGTTGGACCTAAACTCCAATCTGATCTATGAGCAATAGTGTTGAGATGGAAAATGTATCTCATAGTTCTCGCTGCAGATATCCGAATGATGTATCGACAGATTCGAGTGGATAAAAAAGATTGCGATCTACAAAGGATTGTATGGCGAGAGTCTCCTTTAGATCCTATTAAAGAATTTAGATTGCTCACTGTCACCAACTTCTATGTAGACGACGTTCTCTTTGGAGCAGACAATGTGATCTCAACATATCAGGCTCAATGTTAATTTCAGAAGATACTCCAGGCCGAGGGTTGTCAGCTTCAGAAGTGGTCATCTAACTCCGATGAAATCTTACAAAGGCTCAATCCAAACTCATCACAAATTGATTTAAACAATGCAGTCCTCAAGACACTAGGACATGTTTGGAATAGAAATTCAGAACGCTTTGGATTCCAAGTCACTTTATCCAATCCACATCATATAGTGACCAAACGAAATCTGCTCTCAGATGTTACTAAACTCTACGATCCTTTCGTTTACCTAGCGCCTACTTTAATCATAGCGAAGACTATGTTTTAAAAATTTTGGTTGTTAAGACTCGATTGGGACACCCCTCTTCCTGACAACATAGCACGATAGTGGTTAAAATTTCGCAATGACTCAGTAAATCTAGACGATATTTCCATTTGGAAATGGATTGGCTACCATACCACAACTTTGTCTTGTGAGATACATGGATTTTTTGATGCATCCGAAACAGCTTTTGACTTACTTGACTTACAGGTACACGCTTTCAATGATGTGCTCTTATACCTGTTCAATAAATATGCCTCCCTTCAGACTAAATGTATAAAAATAAAAGGATGTCCTAGGTTTCCTCCAGATATAAAGAAATTAATCTTAGAACGCGACTTTTTATATCATCAGTACAGAAGGCTTAACTCTCCTAACAGTCTGTCTTTATTTAAAACGTCGCGAAATCTTGTTAGTAGAAAAGTGAGAGATGCAAAATCTTTATACTATGCGTCCAAGTTAGATTGCAAGGTCCCACCTAAGAAGCTCTGGAGTGCCTTGCGTGACATTGGTGTTACTGGTGGTGATGGCTCATCAACTGACTTAGACGCTGACGAGCTCAAGAAGTTCTTCACAAATACTACTGCAAATGAAGGAAATACTAGCTCCTCACCATCATTTCTGGATGCTCCTATCACTCACTCTGAAATTGAATTTTGTTTTCATTACGTTGATGAGATTGAGGCCACCTCTTCTATCTTATCTATACAGTCTGGTGCGATTGGACCTGATGGTATTCCACCGCGCTTTGTAAAGCTTATATCACCCTTCATTATTGGCCCTATTACGAAGGTATTCAATAGCTGCTTCACGTTCAGCGAATTTCCCTCTCTATGGAAGGAAGTGCTAGTAGTTCCAATCGCTAAAAATGCTTCTCTAAATAACGTCATGGACTTTAGACCAATAAGCTTATTATGTTTTCTAGCTAAGGCTCTAGAAAATTTCTTGGTTAAGCAAATATCTGAGTACTTAAATCATGTGCCGATGGCAGTCAGGCTTCCGCCCTGGGCATAGCTGTGAGACAGCTCTTTTAAAAATCTCCACGGACATCAGAACTGCTTTGGATATTGATCGCATTGTGCTCTTAGTCCTTCTCGACTTCACGAAAGCTTTTGATAGCGTCGACCACATGAAGCTTGTTAATAAGCTAAAGAGCCTCTTTGGATTTGGTTTGCCTGCGCTCAAGTTAATTAGTAGAGTTCTGGAGAATCGCTCGCAGCGTGTTAAAGTGAACGAAGTTGTCTCCGCTATGCTCCCTTTGACTGTCGGTGTACCACAAGGATCAATATTAGGACCCCTGCTCTTCAGTCTTTTTATTAATGATTTGCCAGCTGTTATCAAAAATAGCTCGGTTCACTTGTACGCTGATGATGTGCAGATATATTTAGATCGTCCAATTGGTCTCTTAGAGGACTGTGCCAGCCGAATTAATGAAGAGCTTCATAATATTTTAAAATGGTCCATCGATAATAGTCTGATACTCAACCCCAAAAAATCTCCAGCGATAGCGGTTTCCAGAGTAAGTTATGATCTTAACTATTTTCCCCCCATAGAGTTCAATCGCTCTATTATACCATATGTGCACAAAGTTCGAAGCTTAGGTATTATATTAAATTCTCATATGGTTGCTGTGACCATTAAAATGATACTAGGGAAGATCTATGGGGCGCTTCGCCGACTTTGGTTATATGCTAACCTGCTCTCCACCGATTTGCGCATAAGGTTGGTCAGGACACTGAATTTGCCGCATCTAACACATGGGTCTATCATATAACCTAGACTCGACTCACGTTGTAAGCGTTAGCTTGAAGTAGCCTACAATGATTCTATTAGGTTCGCGTTCAGGCTTCGTAGATCCGATCACATTTCTCCTTTTCGTCGCAGAATCTTGAACTGCTCTTTGGAAATACATTTGCAGCGCAAGGTATTACTCCATCTATATAACATACTGAGCACACGTAAACCGACATATCTGTATGAATTTTTAAATTTCTTGCGTAGTGACAGACGTTGTGATCTGCTACTGCCTCGCTTTAATTATTCTGTCTTGAATGCTTCTTACTTTGTTCAAGCTGTTCGTATTTGGAATACTCTTCCAGTTTCGATTCAGCGCGCGAGCTCAGCCGCCTCCTTTAAACAGTTATTCTGGGAGCTTACATCCATCATTAGGATAATGATATACAATTTAATTACCTTCAGTCGACTGCACATGAATTTGAATTTTCTTTTCTCTATCTTCTTTTTCCTCCTTCTTACTGCTTAAGTCGCTTATGTAGTTATCTTTATTACCATATTTCTTGAGTTTTATATTTGTCTTCATACTTTTTTTTTATCTCTTTTTGCTATGTTTTCTCATTATATACATATATATTATATTATAAGATAGATATAGTTACAGAAAAATATCACGAATTTTAGTATTTATAATTTTATTATTTGTTTCCTTTGTTTTTTCCTTTTTTTCTATTTTGTCCTTCTAATTTCTCTTTATTATCATTCACTACTCATATTTGTTTAATATTCGATAGTTACCAGCATTGCTCTAGTTAGTTTTGATTTTGTGAACTTTAGTAGTACTAATGAAAAGGCTTATGTCTTATTGCACTTTTTTGAAAATAAATACTTACTTAATTACTTACTTACTTACACTCCAATATACTGCTGATCAGACTCACAGATTTTTCTAACTTGCCTTAAAGCTGATCCTGCCAAATGGAAAACATTTGTGGCGAACAGGGAGAGTCAAATTCATGAATAAATTCCTACAGTCAACTGGCGTAACATCCCCAAATCTTGCAATCCTGTCGACTGTGCATTACGGGGCATCCCTGCCATTCAGCTAGGTACATATGACTTGTAATGGAACGGTCCTGCATGGCTGAAATTTCCATCAACTAGCTGGCCCAAAGCATATCTGGAAGGAAAATCACTTCCCATCAGTGCGATTCCTGTTAATTTCAGGCGTAAAACCCTCACAATGGGATCTTCTCTTAAGATACTCGTCTTTGATTCGTATTCAACGTCAAATCTGCGAGTGCATATGAAGTCAGGGGAGTTATGGTTATCTGAGCTTAATAAACCTCGTATGTTTTGGATCCAGCTAGATCAACAAAGTTAGCTACCTAAGGAATACAAGCAACTTTCTCGAAGACTCCGAATATCTCATTGAAGTCGCATTCTTCGATTACCTCCATTTTTTTGAAAAAGAGACTTCTACAATTCCTGTCGGGGGAAGACTACAAGCATCTGATCTGCCTAATGAAGCTAAGTAACAATATATTCTTACTAAAGAGAGTACGTTATCAGCGCTTCTGGATTCTTAGAGCCGGAGAACCAGTTAGAAAAGTCAGCCTTCGTTGTGTAGTCTGATTCAGACAACGAGCCTCAGGACATATTCAACTGATAGGAATTTTTTCAACCGAACGCTTAAGGCCCGGCGAGCCTTTCTTTTTACTTGACTGGATTAAGCAGGGCCAATTTTAATTCGCTATGACACAGGACGAGGGAGAGCGACCCATAAGGCATATACAGCTTTATTTGTATGTATGGGCACCAAGGCCATTCATATCGAACTTTCTGACGTAATTCCTTACTGCTCGACGCGGCCACTGTAGAAAGGTATTCAGCGACAACGGTACAACGTTCGTTGGTGCAGAGAAGATATTCATGTGTCTTCATAATCAATTATCAAAGGAGCTTCATAATATGCTAAGCTCTCATGGAACCGAATGGCATTACATCCCTACAAATGCGCCTAACTTTGGAGGACTGTGGAAAGCCGGAGTTAAAGCTGTAAATCTCACCTGAACCGCATAAGTTGAACTTCTACGTTGACCTTTGAGGAAATATATGAATTGCTGACCCAAATTGGTGAGTGAGTTAGTTCGCGACCACTGTTCTTACTTAGCTCGGACACAGATGATCACAAAGCATTGACTCCTGGGCATTTTATATTGTTTTCTGCTCCATTGATACAACCAGAATCAAGCCTTTAATTGGTCCAATCCAATAGATTTTCAGGATGGAAACTCATTCACCAAATCTACGAACACTTCTGGAGATGCTGGTCAAAGAACTATTTAAATAATTTACAAGAACGTACAAAATGGATGAAGAACCAAAAAAACCCACTTGCCGTACTTCTGGTTCTCATTCCAGATGATCGCCTTCCGCCTGCGACTTGGCCGCATTCTAAAGGTTCATCCTGGACTTGACGAATTTGTACGAGTTATGACAGTCTTAACTATCGGACATATACTCAAACAGTCATTTAATAAGCTTTGCCTTCTTCCTATTTCAGACACGATCGATGCTCCAGTTCATACGGATCCGTCAGGGCGGGCGGAATATGCAACACAAACGGCACCCGAAACATCATTTCATCAAGTAGACGAGGCGGGCGGTGATGTTCAGGCACAACCATGTGCTGATGGACAGCGTCATGCACAGCAATGGAATTTGTTCTTCTTTGATTCTTTTTTTTTGTGAAAAGATGATGATTGTTGTTATTCCATCCATGCCTAGATACAATAGTTAGTTATCTGATAAATACCAGAATTTTGTGCTAAACCTAATTTCAATGATCTTATCAGGCAGTTGCACTTGTAACTTGGTCTTGTAATGAGTTAGTATAATAAAGTCACCCTTTATTCAAAGTTAATTGTATTCTACATCTTTCTTTTATTTTAAACCCACCCGGACAATTACCAATCAGTATTTCACCATAATCTGGCTGCGCAGATTATACTGCATTTTTAAAATTATTACATCTATTGTCTGGACAATGCCTTTACGTACTGGATGTTTTCATGTTTCCGGATGTCCTAATCGGTACAGCTGGCTCCTTTTGCAAGAAATCTAAAAAATAAATTACTTTAGTCAATTTTGAAAAGTATGTAGGTACTCTATAAAGTAAAGTAAGAACAAGTCTCACTTCGGGTAATATTGTATTTCTCCGAAAAAAATTATTAGTTAAAACGACGAATCACGATTAGTTGATTATACATTAGTAATTCCTGTAAATTGATTTCGAAAAACAATTAAATGATTAATAAAATTGTAAGTACTACTTAGTTGCAATTTCTAATTGGAATTAGTTGATTTGCCCTTAGTTGTTTTGGAAAATACTTTAATTGTAGCTTCGAATTCAATTAGTTATAACATATTTCAGAAGACATATTAGTAAAATCAATATATAAAATTATTAATTTTTTCGCAGAAACAACGAAATCGTTTGTTTATTTTTAAGAATTTATGCAATTAATAAATTCAAGAAATAAATTGATAGATTTTTTTAATATGATGTAACCTTACAATTTTCTAATTTAACGAATTACATTAGTTGATATCAATAATATAATTTTCTCATATCTTTAAATTTTAAACCACTGCATCATTAATATTTATTTTTATACCCTAGATGAAATCTCATAAGTCATACTGAGTTTATCATTGGTAAAGCATATTACTGTTAAAGGAAAAATGGAGTGGACACCCAAGCATAACTGTTATTTCGATTTTTGCATGTCTATCCGTTTGTCTGTTGTATATCCGTTCGTCTATGGCATTTTCGAAAATATGATAAATGTAATTTCATAAATGGAAGAAATCTTGAAACCCGTGGTGTTCTCATACAAAATTTACAATATTTAAAATGTTCTGGGAAAAAGTTTAGGGCCAATTTGTTCTTGTACTGTAAAGTTATCACCAAAATGAATCATAACCATTTTTGCTGTCACTTCATCGTTCTAGAAACTTATGCGCAAAAACATTAAATTAAACCAATACATTTGTTGAATCGAAAAATCTGAACCTTTGCTTTGACACACCTTTTTTCAATTTGAATTTCTTAGAACTTATACTGAGTGTGTATATGGGGTCTGCTTAATATTTTCTTCAGCGTCTACAGCAGGCAGAAACTGTCAGTCCTACTAATGAGTACACATAGAGTTTTTACCCATAAAGACCGCTTTTTTTCTATTTATTAAAAATATTTTCAGCATACTACGGGTAGATAATAAAATCATATAAAAATATAAAAATAATAATTACAAAAATAAGTAAATTCATAGCATATTATTATCATGATCAACCAAGAAATTAGTTGAACTTTAGAATTGCAGTATATATTTTAACATATTCGATTAGTTAATTACTAATGTCTTCAAACTAATGTTTCAGTTATTTTAAATAAAGCGGTATGCAAAATCAATCAATCAATTTGTTAATTTGGAAAATTGAATTGGATAAAAGAGTAATCGATTGTTCTAATAAGTGCTTCTAAGGACTACATTAAACAACGAATGTTTTTCCTGATATTTCCATTTTTTTCGAAATTTATTATATAAAAATTAGTTAATTCTACAGAATGATTAGTTGGAAATACAAAAGATTCTCGGATACGAAATTCCGAAAGATTATCAAAACTAACTAAACAATTAGTTAAATTCACAATTGTTATGACTAAACAAGATTACCCAAATCGACTAATGCCACTAAGTTTTCTTAACGAATATGATTCGTAAGCTGAAAATCAACTAATATTATTTGTTGCTGAAACAAATTCATTGGCGTAGAGCAACTAATCTTTTTTGTTTTAGTGTAAAGTTTTTCTTTTTAGCTGATATTAACTGTTCTATTAGCAACAGAAGTGTTGTTTCAAGCTTTTCTTTGGACATACAGAAGCACTGAGAATAGCCAAAGGAAAATTTTCTAAACTTTTTACTACTGTAAACAACTCCATGCCTCGTCCAAATTTTATTTAAGGGGTGCGTCCAATATCATTTTATTTTAAAGTTATTCAAGGGATAACATTAAAACACGCTTTTTCGTATGAGCCTTCAACATACTACTTTTAAGAAAATTTCTATAACCTAAAAAGGTTTTCGGTTTTTGATGTTTAAACAAAAGCGAATTTTCGGTGTAGAACTTTCCAGTTTACGGTATTCGAAATGCCAGTGCCTTTAAAAATATCTCTGTACTCACTATAAGCACTGCAACTGTCCTAGCCTGCAAACGTTCCAAGAGCATTTCATGATTGCTTCCCTAAAATCTCTAAGCGAGCTCTTTCCTCTGCATGCAGATGTTGTGTAAGGCTTAAAACAAATCCTCCGAAGGTTTTTGTAACTATATACACATAAAAATGTTTCATGGCTGCCAACATATGGATGTTTCACCAATTTTTAATTAAATCACCATAATAGACGAAATGAAAATCAGGTGTAATCAATAGATTCCATATCCATCTAAAACGCCACTACATTTCATTATTGGCGGTTGAGATGAATCAACTTTGCCCTTATATAGTAGAATAAAAAAATATTGCCTGAACCTGGATAGCGCTTTATTGTTCCTAAAATTCTTTTCCTTTTTTCGAATTCGTACCCTATCCTTCCTTTCTTTGTCAATATTTTTTTATGACCACTATAAAATTGAATTTATATTTTTGTATACAATCTTCAATATTGGATTATTCATTTTCTCTACACTATCTGGCACCCAAATCAGAAATGACATCCCTAAGGCTTTCAAATATTTCTGAATGGAATCCATAGCTTATTGTATGGGATCCACTTCTAACAATAAAGCTATTATTGTTATTGAGGGAGGGGGGGTCAGCCTAGGGTTGTTCCCCTTTAACAGCCGGGGAAAATAAACAGAAATTTCTGTATATTGTTTGATTTGAATATTTTCACCTTGAGC
This sequence comes from Dioctria rufipes, assembly GCA_963924295.1. Lineage (NCBI taxonomy): Eukaryota > Metazoa > Arthropoda > Insecta > Diptera > Asilidae > Dioctria > Dioctria rufipes. The sequence goes on along the minus strand of OZ002743.1, from coordinate 149,139,721 downwards.
AAATTTCGTTTACAATATTGATAAATGATCATCGCAGAAACGTAATCAATAACATCTTCTTGCCTCTTCTGTGTATTTTAAAGGGGGAGTAAAACTCTTGAGAGAGGTGAACGCCCTTCTAAGACGTGAGAAAACTATCAATATGAAATATTTACTGAAAATATTTTCAGTTTTTAAGTAACTCTCTCTAAACAAAAGGAAATGGAGCAAGACTTGTGTATTGTATAACGGATAATCCAAATAATATTTCCTAGAGCCTTATGCAGTGTAGTGAAAAACTTCCTACGTTGAGTTGATTGTATAGAAATAAACTCGTTCTATGTCACAACCCTAATCCGAAAAAATGCTTGAAAATGTGTGCCGAAGTAGAATTTAAGAACCGTGAAGAAGAAAAGGTTTTACTTGAGGGCGTACGTGTGTTATCAGCAGTATAAGCATTTGAAATAATGTCAGGGAATAACGATACAGGACTCCATGGAGGATTTGTTAATTTCCGCTTAAAAAATATTATATAATTTGAACCCGTAATAAATTTAGTGGCGTAAATAAGAGACTAAAAATTTGCAGATACAATTTTCAGGTGATTCTGTTAGTAATTTGCAGTGTAAAAAAAAACGGATGCATTATGGCGAGAATTTAGAAGTCAGTAAGAATAAATTATCAAAGACAAGGGAATGATCAAAGCTATATTCAAATCAAAATTTTCCCTTAAGAAAAAATCTCAAAAATATCGAATTTGCAAAAATATCAATATTTCTAATTAAAAATCACCAAATGTACAACTCCAAATCCCCAATCGAAAATTCCCAAAAATAAGGCCAAGGAATCGAAATTTGCACACAGTTCGATTACCTTCCTTTCAACCTCACTTAAATTGCGATCGCGAATATTCCTCACGATTAGGGTGTTCATACAGAATTACCTTTATTTGATACATGGTTACGTCCAGGAATAACTCAATATGCCTGTAGGTGTACTGGTTATCCTCAACCATAATTTTTCATAAATCTTCGATTGATTATTTCTGGGACAACGACATTGGCAGGACGACCTTATCGTGTATAATGAGTGCTTCATTGTCAAGGAAATGTCAATTGCGCTTTTCACAAGATATCGTACAGAGAAATGGATGGACAGACGGATAAACAGACTGACAGATATGCAAAAATAATAATGAATAGTATGCACGTGCTCCCAAGCCATTTAGCCGTATTATCAATATTCCTCGTTTTTCGTAAAGTTGAAGAAGGGAGAGCCTCAAACTCAAAATGTCGTCTTGAAAAGTTATTTACTCCTTTTTCTTTGGTTTGCTTAAGGTTTTGTGTTTTTAATATGTTAGTGCATTTAAAAAACACAAATGTAAATAAATAACTAAATAAGAATAACTGTCTTAGCCGGGAATTCATTATGTAACTTGAAAGTTGACACTTCGTTAATAATCGTTTGTTTGACATCGATATCAAAAGGAATATTTTCATCATATTTGACTGTACGTATACCCCGGATAATTACCTCGAGTGGTTTGGAGTTTTACTTGTGCAAATAACAGCAAAAGTTACTTATCCGAACCCGCTTATGGGCCTCATTGAGGCTATTATTAACCCGCATATCTGCCACAAAGGTGCTCATAACCGATGCTTACCGGCAGGAAATAAGTCCTTTATATAAATATTGATACATACATTTAATCAAGACCAAATGTACGTATGTTATCTTTTTCATATGTTTGGCCAAAAATATACATATGTAGATACAATCTGTGTTCTCCAAACAATCTATCTCTAAAGAAATTAAATAGAAAAAGGTCAATTCAGTTCGTTTTCTGGATTCAATCAGAAAGTATGCCAAATTAGAAAGCCAAGATTAGATAGTACAAAAGCAATCCACTAAATAAAACCAATAATTAACCGTGAAAAGAATAAAAAGTCATGTATCACTTTGCAATTATGTACAAATCTTTATTCACATTCTATAACTGCCCTATTTTAATAGTTAGGACAATATTTATACATAGGTATGACACCGTACTAAGAGCTTTGGAAGCACGCGACTCTGCACTGAACACTTGACGGCTAAAAAATACTACAGGCCCTCGACAGACCAGTCATTGGTCTTTTATGAACCTATACTCGGAAGTAAGCTTTCTTTGCTCACAACGCGGATGTAAACAAACGACAACAATCTTTGCGTTTGTTCTACCGGTTGCAGCACCTGAGTCGCTTAGTAGTAAACAATCGCCTTACATAATAATTACCATGCGAGGTTAATTATTATTGTAATCGTCGATTGCTCCACTAAGCGCTCATCGCAGCCAGTTGTTGGGCTAATCAGCAAAATAACCGACAGTTGCAGAACAATACCATGCGAGGTTATTGTTTAGCAATTGCTGATTATTTCGCTAGAATGCGCCCTTGGCTGCTGGAAGAAGAATCTTCCTTATATTGGCCATAACATCCCTCACCTCTTGGAAAAACTAGTTTCCGCAGGAAACTAGATCTGAAGAGTGCAACAATCTTAAAATTGAAAATATTTTGGTTCGCGTTCAGTTCAGATTCATTTCCATACTTACTAACTAAATTCTCTTATTTTTCTTCGCTTTACATTTTTTCTTTTCTTTCTAACATTTCATATTTTCTGTTACCATTATCTTTGTTTAAATCCATTCCCATTACAAATATTATACATATGTATCTTCTCTATATTTCATTTCTTTCCTATTTGCTTCTCACATTAAATTTCTTTCTTATTACCTTTTTACAACATATTTATATTGTTTTCCAAGTTATTCTAACATTTGTGTTTTAATTAAAATTTCATGATTAACAAAAAAAAATGGTTAATTAATTCGCATGCATTAATATTATAATGTATAACCTTACTTATTGTTTATCTATCTTTCCTTACTATAAGTTTTAATTAATAATCTTCATGCACCTTAAAAGTGTTTTCTCCATTTTTCTTCTTTACAATATATATTGTTTTATTATTTCCTGATAACATTTTTTTCTTTTTTGTATATCTTACTTTACATATTCACTTTTTTAAACATTTCATTTTATCGTTAGTTCTTAAACAGTTATCTTCCAATTTTAATTTCTATTTAGCTTTAGGGCTTTTCCATAAATTCTTATCCATTCCATTTCTTTATGTTATAAACTGTGAGATTGCATATATGAGTTATATAAGTACCTTAATTTTTAATGTTCAGTGTAGTAGCTAGTTCACAAATAGTATTCTCTATAACGATAAAAACTATGTCTATTTATATTCCTTTTAATTTATTAATTACAAATTTATTACTTGGTTTAATATAGTTCTACCTTGCTGCTTTTTAACACAACTAATAATCTTAACTTTACTGTAGTCGCTCCAATTGCTTGTTAATGATGGCGGAAAGTATGGTTCTGGCTTGCTGTAAAGGCCGTATCCTATCAGTAACGTCGCGTCCAACTTCTGCTTTGACGTGCAGCTGCTCTGCCTTGGAAAATTTCGCTGTAGTGGGACTAATCTGTTGCTGTTGGCTTTAGTTTGCTTTTCTCTGTCTCCTTCGATACTCTAAAAATCTTATTGCAATCGATCTTGTACTGCGCTTATTGAACTTTCAGCTCTTGTCTCCTTTGGTAACTTATTATCAATTACCAATACTGCTGGCATTTGATGAAAGGCCATCATTTTAACTTATTTTGATAGAATATTTCCATCTACAGTGCATTCCTGAAAACCTTTGACCCAATTTATAGATTTTGAAATTTGATAATAATAGAACGTGTGAGCATTCCTTGTTATAGGCGCTTCTTTAATTTCCTTATCACAAACATGACAAAAGTTATCTCATTGCCATGAGGGTAGATTGCTGGAACGATTGATGATATTGTTTATACCAATATTAATTCACTTTTCTTCATTTTCTTATAGCTACGACGGAGTTCTCTCAATTATATCGAGAGTCCATCCGTACATAACGAATATTATTTACCATGAGCGTAAGATTCAACTTTTTTTTTTTAGCTTTCCAATTATATATTCTGGCCCAACTTCCAGATTTACATCCACATATATGCAAGTTAAATAAATAGTCCAAAAGGCCCCACATAGCCATTGTTTTTCCTCTCATTTTCCTAATTCAACTGCATGCTTGATAATGTTGCTCTCTTCTGCATACCTGAACCTTCCACATCTCAGTTGCCATATTTATCTGCAATTTATGTCTACCTCCATCAAGCTCTTAACGCTAACACTACACAATTTTTATAAATTTCTACTTGTAGTTCATCTTTATTAACCTCTAAATTATAGTATTACAGTGGCTATTCTTCTTCTTTGCTTATACATATCAAATTTTACCAATAAACTTTTCCTATATTTATTTCCAGTACTACTTTGTGTTTATCTTTCTTTCCTGCCATTTAGTTTCCGATTTTTAACTTTAAACATTTATTGTCATAGTATATTTGATATTCTTCTAGCTTTTTCCTTATATTTCTTCCCAAGTAATATATCTAATTTTTTTTTTAATTTCATTCTCTCTTTTTAATATCTACTACACATATTGGGTTATTTATATTCCCATTTTCTCCTTTTTTTTTTAATTTTTTTTTAAATCTTCATCTGTTCATTATTCAGTTACTCTCCTTTTTGTAATTTTCATTTATACATATATATATATATATATATATATATATATATAAACATTTTCTTACCTTTACCTCTGTAAGCTTACCTTGCTTGTTATCGTGGTTCGCTCTCCAGTAAAAACAGGCCCTTGACTACCATGGTATCTCCTTTCATATCCCTTCTCGGTCTGTAAGTCTGTAAAGCTCTATAATTCAAATTTTGATTTTTAAAAAATCCGCCCCCTCCAAATTCTTCCAGAATTTGAAGGCTTCTGCTGAGAAGAACCCCGACCTAGCGTTACGTTTCCCGAACATTTACCAACACTTACCTCCTTAGGTGCCATGAAAGTTGAAGTAGAATTCCAATGTCCTGCACGACTGAAGTTTCGATGCCATAATTTCTTCTTGAATTCTGTTCTAACCGATTTATTCCTATATTCTCGAAATTTAACCTTTTCTTTTCGCCAAAGCCCGTAAGCTTGCTTTCGGGGTGAAAAGAAACTGGTCCTACCTTCATAGCTCCATTTAGATCTTTTATTAGAGAAATTTTGTGGTTTTACAGGACAGGCTCTTGCATTAGCGATTCTTACAAATGCAAGTCTGTCCTTTAGACTATTTCGGTTCTGTTTGCTATAACTGCAGTGACTGTTCAACCCTTCGCCAGATTCTTCGGTTATAGGCTTGTTAAGCTCCGAACTTTCGTGAGCTGTGATATAGATCTTCTCCCGGCAGGGCACCAGAAATGGGTCCTGTAATGTAGGTACTATTTTTCCTGTCATGTTTATTTTTTCCTCTTCTATCCTGGCCTGGAACAGATTTCCTTGACTGCTTCTCTGCCAAGCTGTGGGTTCCACTTTTGCAAAAGCTGCGATATTTTCACAAGAAGCATTTTCTTCCATGCTTTTGCTTGCTTCTTATATCAGCAACTTCATATTTACGCAGTCGATAATAGCTCTGCCACTGAGGAAATCCATTCCAAGTATACCATCGGCTGGAATTGAGTCGGTATCACTAATGGCGTTAAATTTGCAGACATGTTGACTGTTGTATATCTGCAACTTCGCCTCACAAGTTCCTATTGAACTTCTAGCGGATCCGAAGAGTCCTCCAATTCTAATTTTGTGATGTGTTTATATGGGCGTATTCCTTTTTATCCTATTAACCTTAATAATGCTACAGGTGGATCCGGTATCTACTAAAAGTCATAACTTACCTTCTACTGCTATGTTCGATGGAACTGTTATAATGAACTTACTCCGAGAATCTGATTTTTCACTGGCCTTCTCTGCTAAATATTTTTTAAGACAGTTCTCCGTATAGTGATCCCATGTGTGGCAGAATTGGCAGTAAAGCCCCTCCTGTCGTGAATGGAATTTTCCACAAGCTTCTTCTATTATATCTGCGACCCTGACTTGATGTATTCGGCCGTTGGATGCTTCGTGCCTATATTGCTGGCATTCCCGAGAAATATGCCCCATCTGTCCACAACAGAAGCATTTGATAGACCTAGGCTGACTGCTTTTGAGCGGAGTTCCTCGGTATTCTCTTACATTTGACTGACATGGCCTCCCTGGCTCTTTCTTGGCCAACTTGGTCTCCCATGCACTCTGAGGTATTCCGCCGTTATTCTTAAACATCTCCTCTATTCCTGATGGCCGAAGTTGAAGACGTTTTGCATCTTTCTTGAAGTAAGTCGCTTCCTCACGCACTGCCTTCAGAGACTCGAACTTCCTTCCCGTCAGATGTACCTGAGTAGCATGATTAAGCACACCACCCTTGAAGGTTGCCACTGCATCAGAATTTAACGCCGCTATTAGTCCTCCGTCTTTGTCCGGGTAATTTGCTGATACGGCTGTCTTGATCTGGCTCAACAGTTCCTTCAATCGGTCCGCAAATTCTCCAATGTCTTCACCTGGTCTTTGCCTGCAGGCCACCATCTCTTCTTCGGCATATAAGCTGTTTTGATTATCAATTGCAGAGCTTCAAAATCTTTTGGTTCCTCTGAACTTACCAGATAGTAAGCATCATCCGTCAACCGATACTTCACACATTTCATAAAAATGTTCTGCTCCTCAGGCTTCAGTCGTACGTACAAATCCTGGCCGCAGCTTAAGAATCTGTACACCTCTTTCACCAGTTTTGGGGATCTATCTCCGGAAAACATGGGTACGTACTTGACGACCATATCCATCACTTTATCGTGTATATCCACCATTTTTATGTGATCTTCGTTTGATTTTCCACTTTCCTTAAGTCTTACTTCCATATTTTCCTTTACGCTAATTACACTGCCGCCTGCGATCGAATTTTGTTTTGACTCCGACTGATGGTCCCAAAATACTAATCTTCTTGGTGACCACTTTCTGCTGTTTCCTTGGTTGCTATTGCTCTTGGTGGTTGACTGGCGTTCCTACAATTCTATCGGTAATTCCCGTTCGAGCTCGGCCGCAGTCTGCTCTGCTTCCTTCAATTGAATGTTTGAGGTATCTACCTTCTTGACCAGAGCTTTTGTTTCCTCGCGGCTATCCTCTAGTGCCTTTTCTATTGTCCCTTCCTCTCTTTGAATAATGTCGAAGGTTATAGTCACCAAAAGATCCACAACTTCTCCTTTCGTGCTTGTTTGAGTGGCTGTTTCTAGTTCCTGTAGAATATTCTTGAGATCTCCACTCGCCACACGTTTTTTTTCAATTCTCCTGTTAAATGATCTGTGATATATTGCCAGTCTCTCTCATAATACTGAAGCTTTGTTTGGCACTGCTTCAATTCTCCTGATTTATTTTCCAGTTCCTGCTCCTGTGACTGGAATTGCAATAATTGCTCCCTGGTCAATACATTAGACCTCCCCACTGACATAGATGTTTCTTGAACTCTGTCTTTATATATTATTGCAAACGCGAGGAAACTTTAACACATTTGATCAACGGAAAATCATTACATCACAAAACAAAAATGCCCACGATTAGAATAAAATACGCTACATGGAGAATTTTTTAGAGACAGTTGAGAAAACGTAATATTAATACGACAATTAAAGTAAGTGACAAAACTGAAGTTTACTGTTTAAAATATGTGAAGGGACTTATCTGCCAAGCAGGACGCGAGTTTAGGGGAAGAGTTAAAGAAGATTTCAATATGAATAACACAATACACAATACATTTAGAAGAACACAAACACTGTTCAAATGAAACGTCTTAAAATTATAACTTCCTTATAATTTTCATGAAATTTATCTATCATACGCCTCTCACAAAAAATTTACCTTGAAATAAAACAATTTCTACTTTTCTTACTCTTTTAACTATCGTTTCTTTTTCTTTAAAACTCTATGTCTATACAAGACACAATTTCCTCTTAGGAGCATACTGTCAATAAGCAGCGAAAATTTAACCCCTTCCAACAACCTAACATTTAGAATACCTAATTACACAAATCATAACTATAACAACACTTTTTTGTTTCCTATGTCGCCGCACAACAAAATTTCACTCTGAAATGTTCTAATAATAACAGTCGATAAATAAAAATGGAGTAGCTGAAAATGGAGCAGCTAAAAAAGCGTAACTCCCAAAAAAATAAAAAATGGAGCAGCTAAAAAAGCATAACTCCCCAAAATAATAAAAAAATAAAAAATGGAGCAGCTAAAGAAAGCTTTACTCCCACATTTCGCAAAAATGGAGCAGCTAAAAAAAAGCTTTACTCCCACACTTCACAACACGGGAGCAGCTAAAAAGCATTAACTCCCATAAAATACAAAAAACACAATACCTGTACAGCACAACACATAAAATTTTCAGCGGCTGCGCCAATTATGTCGTGTCCCAAAAGCAATCCACTAAATAAAACCAATAATTAACCGTGAAAAGAATAAAAAGTCATGTATCACTTTGCAATTATGTACAAATCTTTATTCACATTCTATAACTGCCCTATTTTAATAGTTACGACAATATTTATACATAGGTATGACACCGTACTAAGAGCTTTGGAAGCACGCGACTCTGCACTGAACACTTGACGGCTAAAAAATACTACAGGCCCTCGACAGACCAGTCATTGGTCTTTTATGAACCTATACTCGGAAGTAAGCTTTCTTTGCTCACAACGCGGATGTAAACAAACGACAACAATCTTGTCGTTTGTTCTACCGGTTGCAGCACCTGAGTCGCTTAGTAGTAAACAATCGCCTTACATAATAATTACCATGCGAGGTTAATTATTATTGTAATCGTCGATTGCTCCACTAAGCGCTCATCGTAGCCAGCTGTTGGGGTAATCAGCAAAATAACCGACAGTTGCAGAACAATACCATGCGAGGTTATTGTTTAGCAATTGCTGATTATTTCGCTAGAATGCGCCCTTGGCTGCTGGAAGAAGAATCTTCCTTATATTGGGCCATAACAACAACATAAATAGAGAGGATCTAACTTAGCAAAAACAGTAACTTAGATTTCACTAAATACGAGCACATAAGTATTTATACATGTACATATGTATGTACATCTATAAATATAAATTTGAAAAATGTGAGGCAGTTAACATAAAAAATAATCTGTAATTTTCTTTTGACTCATATTTTTATCTTCTATTATAAAAACTATCTCTGCGATATTTTCTAGTTCCTCACTACTAATATTTTTAGCAAACATATATTTTCGAAGGATACCCAAGGAACTAATTACTTCTTTAAAACTGGGTGTTTCGATTTCTACATGATCTTCCTCGTTACCTTCATCATCCCTATTATAACCATCATTGAGATATCCTTACTACTTCCTCATCTGATACCATGCCATAGCATTCAAGGTTTGCGTCACATAATACGTAATCATGAAAGTTTTCTGCATCTATCGGATTCGAAACCTGTTCGTCGCAAACTTCGACTTCGCCGTTTTTTCATGTAATAAAATTTTACTCTAAGATAAAAACGAATCTATGAAATCAAACACTATAATACCAGAGCAAACACTTCTTACCTTTCGAAAACAATTTGTTATTGTGTCACTTGAAACAAGCCACCAAGCTCGTTTAACGTAGTAAAGAGCATCTAAGAGAGTTATTCGTTTCACATACTATTGTATGCTCAATCCACTTTTTACGGCAAGAATTTGTTTTCTTACAATGATTTGCCGGTAATATGCTTTGAAGCTGTGGATGATACCCTGGTCAAGTGGTTGGATTAAGGCCGTGGTGTTCGGTGGTAAGAACTGCACTTTTATGTTTTGCAAGTCCACTAAAACTTTGTGGCAGGCATCGTTGTCAACGAGAAGGATAATCTTTTTCTTTTCCTTTATCTTCTCTTCGTCTAGTTTTGTTAGAATACAATTCCATAAAGTTGAAGTCATCCAAGCATTACTATTGGTGTAGTATGGAAGAGGAAGGATTGTATTTTTAAAGCATCTAGGTTTCTGTGTTTTTCCTATAACAACGACTTTTTTATATGTCCCTGTAGCATTGCATATAAATAACAAAGTTATTCGTGATTTCTCATTTCTTCCACCCTTAATATTGCTGCCTTTACGAACCAGGGTGCCTTAAGGTAACGCTTTAAAGAGTAATCCACTTTCGTCGGCATTACAAATGTTCTCCGGAGAATATTCTTGCAAAAGTGAAGGCAATAGGGTTTTTATAAATTCATCAGCTCCACATAGATCTGCCGCAATACTTTCGCCATGAAGTTTTTTAAATTTAATATTCCCCCTTTTTTGCCTTCCACATAGGAGTATTTTTTAAAAAAACCGGTCAAAAGTCAGATTTAGAAAATTAGTTAGAAATTCCGTCAAACGCATTATTCTTCAAGCTAGATAACCGCTCCATCAAATGACAGCCATAAAAATTTCCCCCTCCCTCTCTTCTTGTCATATTCTTAGTCGGAACCCAGCTAATATTTGAATCGCATATCTTTGTTCTCAGCGATTTCGTTCATTGAATTTGTTACCCTTCCTATTGTGTGTTTTTGTGATTAAGTTTAGGAAAAAAATCTTTTGACCATGGAATAGGAAGATATGTACTTTAATTTAAAACATAATTTTATTAATTTGCTGCTTACATTATATGTTTACGAACGTTTTTGGTTATCCATGTTAACTAAAAAATATAACATAATGACGTTTTTGTTTACTTGTCGGGCCTTGTCGGGTTAAATTTTTTTTATAAATATGAAGTTTAGGCTATTGACAATTATATGCTGAAGTAAAAATGTCCGCCTACTTCCGCCATTTTTTTTAATTTTACTTCAAAGTTATTGATAAAATAAATTAAATATTTCAACTTAGGTAATATATGTTCTGCTAGGCCAAAAATCAATATCAAAATTTTTCCAAATTAATTTATTATATAAGGTTAAAAAGTAAATAGATTAAATTCTATGGAAATTACCTTGTACAGTGGAAATCGGTTAACACGAAATCGTTGGGACCACCGGAATGTTTTCGTGTTATCCGAATTTCGTATTAACCGTTGGCTTATATATGTACATACTCACACGGAACGGGGATTGGAAGTTTATTTCGTGTTATGCAATATTTCGTGTAATTCATTTTCGTGTTAACTGAACTCTACTGTATGTGATTTCGGTTTATTATAACAAACTATAGGTATAAAAAAAGTATATGTAATCTTTGGTAAATATGTTGCAGAGGTTGTAGAAACGTTTTCAGAAGAGGAGAAGAAAAACATGGTTTTATTATCAAAATGGGACTGTGATGGGTCGCAACAGACACAATATAAACAAATATTTACACACAGCACTGACAGCGATGCAAATATTTTCTAAAGCTCACTCGTTCCTTTAAGATTTGTTGTTAGTGTTGATGGAGAAACGAAGATAATTATACGGCAAAGCCCAATTCCTTCCTCAGCTAGATTCTGCAGACCAATACGCATTCGTTTCATTAATGAATCAAAAGATGTAATTTAAGATGAAATAGCGTACGTTGAAAACCAAATGGCTTACCTTAGAGAAACAGAGGTGTCCACTTCTAATGGATCAGGCAAAATAAAGCATACAATTATGCTAACAATGTTTGACGGGAAAGTCTGCAATGCCGCATACTGCTTCCACCTGAGATGCTATATTTGCGGACAGCTTCGAAGGATTTTAATAAATTAATTAAATCAGAAGAAGTCAATGTGGAAGCACTGAAGTTTGGACTCTCGATTCCTCATGCTAGAATCCGCTTCTTCGAGTCGCTACTACATTTAACCTATAAATTACCATTAAAAAAGTGACAAGCGCGAGCTGACGACGAAAAAAAAGTTGTTAAAGAAACAAAAGAGGAAATTCAAAGAGCATTCAAAAAGGAAATGGGGCTCCTGGTAGATGTTCCTAAAGCGGGATTTGGAAACACTAACGATGGCAATACTTCAAGAAAATCTTTGACGAGCCGGAATGCTCTTCTCGAATCACTGGCATCAATTTAGATTTAATAAAAAGATTTATGGTAATGCTAGAAGTAATTTCAAGTGGCTACAGCATTGATGCTGAAAAATACGATGCCTACGCACTCGAAACTGCAAAGATGCACAAAGATCTATTTGTTTGGCATCCTATGTTACCAACTGTACACAAAGTTTTAATGCATAGCGCCCTAATCATATCTAATGCAATTGTACCTATTAGCAATAAACACTTCCGACAATACAGGTTAAATTTTGCTCGAAAATTTTCACGGGTCAAATGTAACAGAGATATATTAAATAGACTGTTACTAAGTTCAGACCCGTATTTAAGCAGTTGCAGACCAAGGCAGCATAAGAAGACCAAACGATTATCGCAAGAGGCAGTCAATGCGATAATCGCAGGCAAACCGCCTTTACCTTAAACTGAAAACGAAAGCTACGAAGATACAGAGGAAGAAAAAACTGACGAAGAGTAAGAGGAAGCTGTCGAAGAGGAAGATCAAGCTGACGAAGATGAAGTTGACGAAGAGGAAGATCAAGCTGATAAAAATGAAGCTGACGAAGATGAAGTTGACGAAGAGGAAGATGAACAGTTTGTCTGATTAAGGATAATTTAAGTTATCTTGACATGTTTATATATATTTTTTAAATAAACTCCGAATTACGATCAAATTTTATTTTACTACAATACAAAAAAACGCAATAAATATTTTTTTAGGCTTTATATTATAAAAATTACGATCAAATATTGTATTTCAAATTATTACATTGCAAAAAAAATGCAAGAAATAATTTTAACCGGTTTTTTTAACAAACACTCCTCGCCACAACCAGCCGTTGTTGGGTTTAAACCCGAATTTAATTTAACTGCAAGTTCTTTCGCCTTATTTAAAATCATAGAACTTGATATAATAGCGTTTTGCAATCTCACTTGTTCAAACCACTTAATCAGGTCGCTTTCCACGTGTTTATGTGCACTTGTTCGTAAACGTTTGCGCTTAGTGTTTTTGTTGTTCGCAGAAACTTCACGAATCTTTTTTTCATTTCATATCAATCTATTGATAGTGAAAATATCACACTTATATTCCGAAACTACATCTTTTTTAGTTTTGTTTTTAATGTGGTTTAGTATATCAAGTTTTTGCTTAATAATTAATATCGTTGCTCTTTTTTTACTCTCATAACTAGCTCATAACACACGCTACCTTCGCAAATCGTTGAATCATACTTGACAATTCAGTTTTCCCCGCCTTGAAGTTGGCTCTAATAATTTTCATTCAAGATTTTGATTCATGTCTAAGGTAGATATCCGATTAAAACAGTATGAGATAAAGATTGATGTGTTAACAAAGAGATGGCAGTTAAAAAGTTTGGGTGCTAATGCAGAAAGCACTTATAAGGGTGAACTTGTGTGAAATAAAAAAAAATATTTTCAAAGTACAGAATTTTTGGGTTGTAATACAGATTGTGCATTTAAGCGAGAGGTACATATGCGGGGATTACGTATTTACTTTTGAAAAGGAAAAAAATGTTATGCAAGCTTATAAAAAGCTGTGTGGTATATTCTAAATATGTCTATAAATTATGGCACTGTCAGCATTGCTTTGGTAAATTTCGGTATAGAGATCTTAATGTAGAAGATGCGCCACAATCAAGAAGTACAATCAAGCTGAATGAGTTCCAATTAAATTCACATTTAACGACACAGAAGATTCCTACGAATACATATTGAAATCGAGTCTTCAGACCATATGAATGCAAAACAACGCTAGACCAGACCATATACAAAAAGGTCATTCATCAAAAATCTTTGCAGTATTTCGTTGCCCTAAATATGGCAAAAGGTAGGCAAAAAAACAAAAAATTGACGACTTATTGTTTAGTACTGTAGTTGATACATAAACTTACATCAACTAACTAACAAATATTTTGACAAATATTTCTTTTTCGTTTTTATTTAACATTCCCGAATAGTGCCGCACTGGTGGCGGTCTAGCCATATACTTCAAGAGAAAATATAATTGTAAACCTGTCTTGACTAGTGAAGGCTCTATCCTTGGCACTGAATATATCTTCTGTCACCTTCGTTCAGGTTTAGATAATTGTCTCAATGTGTGCATATTTAGACCACCTCCCAACTCCCATCAATCTTGATAATCTGAAAAATAATCTTACCCACATTGTTCCATAGTTTTGTGACGCGATAATCTGTGGTGACTTTCAATTTTCTTGATGGTTCTAGCTCAAACTTAGTTCATAGCTATATATTATCTGTAGGTCTGTAGGCCAACATAAATTGCTCTTCCCTCCTCGATATTTTTCTAATCGCTGATCAGTCCAAAATTAATTTCATTAACCAAGCTTCATTGCCTGGTATATCAGATCTGTACTATTTCATAAAACTTGTAATAAAGCTATATATTCAATATGCCCGTAAAAACCTCTTATAAAACTAAAAGGGCGTACGCTACAATAAGCTGTGAGGGCCTATTTGTAAAACTGTATAAAGCCTTATTGGTATTATCTAAATTACGCGTTGCGATAATCTGCAGTCCTCTATAAAACCTTACATAAAACTAAAAGCGTAATTTCAATTCATCAACCTGTCCGCATGACGTTATCAAAAACTTATATGTTCCCATTTACAATAATTTAATAAAATGTTGAACTGTAATTCAATTTTATGTAGGTATAAATATAAAATATAAGTATTTTAACAATTTAATGTAACAAATTTTACGGAGTTTGAAAACTCACTGCTTATATCATAAATGATAGCTCGGAAAATAATAACGCGCCTCAGAAATAATTAAAACTAGGAAAAGTTTAGAAATATTTGTAAAATAAATGTTTTTTAATTACACTGTATTTAATTTTGATATTATCTCAAATACGTTCGATGTTTAAGCTTTAAACATAAAGAACAAAATTCAGAAGTCAATAACTTTTATTGAAGAAAAAAAAACAAAGCAACACAAATTCAATTTAATCAGGTAAATTTCATGTACTTTTGCTTCATCTGCAACACCTGCAGACAAATAATAATTTCGTGCGATCGAATTTCACGCATGAAATTTGTTATCAATTAAATTTGTTAAATTGACTTTATTGATTCTGCATAATTCTCATATTAAAATTTGTAAATAAATATCGAACTTTTGTAAATAGAATTGAGAATAAAGTTTTTATTAAATAAAAGCTTTGTTCTGTTGTTCTGAGTTTAATTAGGAGACCTTCTTAAAACAACCAAATCTGAACTGTGTAGGAATCCTTCACTGCTCAAACAAAAACTGCTGACCCCGACGTGATCTTAATTGCTACTTGTGTAACATAAGTAGTGCTATATCACACACCACAAGCAGTCCAGAGTCTCTTTTGGCATCCAATCGAGAGTTCAATATTCAAATCTCGCTTTCTTAAGAAGCTGGATCTTCCTTCGTGCCAACCTATAGCCGAAGGGTATATCAAGAAATACTTCTGGAGCTCATTTTGTTTCAACAGGCGACAAAATAGCCAGCAGCACCCGGATTTCATTTGCAGGAGCAGCAATTAGAAGCAATTACTACATAAGTAGTATACTGTGTTACGCAGTAGCACCTATTTGCAGTACACATTCTCTTTGGCATCCATTCAAGAGTGCAACAGCCAAGTCTCGTTTCCTTTCAGAAGCTAGATCTTCGGTTGTGGCTACCTACAGCAAAAGGATACATCAAGAAATAGCTGAGTGGCTCACTTTGTGTGAACAGGCGACACAATAGGCAGCAGCATTCAGCACTTCAGAGTAAGCCAAGGAACATCTGGATCTCACTTTGTATCAACAGACGATATTATACCCAGCAGTATCCGGCTTCCGCTTGCATCCATAAGCAACCAATATCACTCACGACTCTCGATTCGAATTAATTTGAGAGTGCAAATAGCTGTATCTTGCTCGTAGGAGATATCAGCCCACCATTCTAAAAGCAAAGGAAAGGTACTGATACGATAATTTTATTTTGTGTACCAAATGACAGATATTGCAGCACTCGCTTCAGCTCAATCAGAACTTGGCCGTCCATCAACCAACTCTTCGATAACTTTAAGGAGGAGAGAATTGATCGGAGAACCAAGGAAGGCACTTTGAAGTACCAAACATCCCTGTATGAATTCATTATTCAATTCAATAAAACGCATCAGGCGCTAGAATGCATCCAGCGAGGACATCAAAATCATGCGTACTTCACACAAGCATACCATATACAAGTCCAAGAAATCTGCAAGGACTTCCAAGGTGAAATAGACCAGAGATTGAGGGAGTGTGCCGCGGTTGCACCACAATCAAGTGCTCCAGTGACCACACCCACTGACACTAACCCAGTTGATTCAGCCAAGACTCTAAGTATGCACACCGCAACAATAAAGGCATTGGACAGATTGATAAACTCAATTCGAGAAGAGTTTAATGCACCTCGTTCAAGGGGTTACTATAATCAGAAGCTTAAGTAGATTAATGACTACTGGCTACTGGGCTAAAGCCACCTCCATTAGGCAGTAATAGCAGAATTTTTCGACTCTACGAAGGCACAAGGAAAATATAGAAGCATTGAAGGTAAGTATTAAAACCTGGCGATTGAGCTACGGGAAAGACTAGATGAACAGTCCATAACATGTAGCAATAGCGTAAATGTAAAGCTCCCTAAGACAGCTCTTCCGAACTTCGATGGGACGAATACACAATGGAAACAATTTATGGATCTTTTCATTCAGTTAATATATCATCAGTCTATAAGCGCAGCAGAAAAATGTATTACCTGCCAAGCCAGTTGATAAGACATCTACAAGCCACAGAACAAAACAACACCGTGGCATGGAAGATTCTGAGACACAGGTACAATAACTCAAGAAGTATAATTACTGCACTTCTACATGAACTGCTGTCACAAAGTGCGTTGACAGTTGAATCTAGAACTTGAATAAAGCGGATCCATAATGTCAGTAAAGAATGCCTTCTATCACTACAGAACATGGGGGCTAAGATCAAGGAATGGAATGCTGGAATGCCATATTGATCCACATATTACTTCAGAAGCTAGACAAAGAATCCTGGAAATTGTACAATAATCTCTCCAGCGTCCTCGTGAAATCTAAAACGTAGATAACTTCTTCAAATTCCTAGAATCCAGATTTTAGATACTGGCGGCGATGCACACAAAGGACAAGCGCAAAAAGCTTGTTAAATTTGTGACATCAAATCCAAGAACCCAGTATCTCGTCTGTAAAGCAGAGTATAAAATTTACATATGCATAAAGCTCCTGAATTCATCACTTGACAATAAGTTCCAGCTCGTGAAGCAATTCAAGCTAGGCCCTAACTGCCTGAAACCTGGGCATCAGATTCAAGGATGTACTTCAGGGAATTGCATATACTGCAGGGGCGGACACAACAGTCTGCTTCACAAATCATGCAGTAACAAGCAAGAGACCGCCAAGCCCATTCACACAATACCACAGAATAGCACGACACTGCAGTCAATTACTCCTTCAAAATTAATACAGAAACCTTCGAACCTTCGAATCACAAGTCTTACTGGCAACAGCTGTTGTGCACATCGTCAAGGCAACAGGAGCTCTGGTTCCATGTCGAATACTGCTTGATTCAGCGTCTTAATTACATTACATCCGGGACAGCTTTCTTCAACTGTTGGGTTTAAAGAGACACAAAGCAAGCATTGCGATTATTGGCACCGGTGGGCACGAAGACATTGCTAAACACGAGACTAAATTAGCCTTATACTCTAGAACAAATAATTTTACAACAATACTTACAGCTGTTGTACTGCCGAAGATCAGCGACTATCAGCCAGCAACATACGTGTGTACCTCAAGATGGGAAGTTGCAGCGAACATTCAGTTGGCAGATTCCGATTTCTATCAGCCTTAAGAATCGACATGATGATCTCTTACCAGGTGGCCAGATTAGAGTATCCAACAATCTTCCTCTCTTACAAAGTACCCGTTGGGCTGGTTTGTAGTAGGGATAACACCAAATATGGCATACATCAGTCGCTTCCAATGCAGTATTGCAATTTAGCCTTCAGTAGCAGCTCTGGAGAAACAATTAGTAAAATTTCGGGAATTTGGCCAGCATGATGCACCATCAAACCGGACGACAAAGGAAAAAAACGAATGCGAGCAACACTTTCAAGAGACATTTTAAAGCTCTTCATCAGGTCAGCTCATTGTCCAGCTACCATTTCGAGAGCCACCACACAAGTTGTGATTTTCAATTGAGATGGCAACAAAACGCTTCAAGTGTCTGGAACGCAAATTGGACAAATATCCATAGTAAAACGACAATGTTTTCCATTCTAATAAGATTTAGAATGCACATATATGTGCTGACCGCAGATATATGCAAGATGTACCGGCAAATTCAAATGGATCCCGAGCAAAGAAAATATCAACTTATTCTCTGGCGCTAGCATAAGGACCTGCCTCTTCAGACATACCAGCTGAAAAGAGTGACATACGGCACGGCTTCAGCACCTTTTCTCGCTACAAGATGTCAATCAAATCAATTAGCGCTTTTGGAACTCGACACCTTTCCTCGAGCAGCTAAGATCTTATGAACTCATACTCATGTTGATGACATCCTAACTGGAACAGACTCCATTAATGATACCATCAAATTGAGAGAGGAGTTAGTGACACTTCTAAAAAGTGGAAATTTCGAGCAAAGGAAGTTCTGTTCAAATCACCCAGATATTTTGCGTACCATTCCTGAAGTATTAAGAGAAAAACTACTACTGCTCCAAGGAGAGGAAGTCGTGGAAACCCTAGCGATGATTTGGCAAGCAAGGGAGGATATCTTTCAATTCAAAACGACACACCATGAGTCAGACAAGACTTCCAAGCGAACAGTAGTGTCAGACATCTCTCTTATCTTTGACCCACTTGGCCTAATTGGACCTATGGCAGTTCATGCCAAACTATTTGTACAGGAGCTATGGAAATAAAATTTTTCGTGGGATGAAGAATTTCTAATACAGTTAAGAAAACGGTAGAAACTCTTTCGGTCATGGGTTGCTGCACCGTGCTACATTTGGAGCACATTTGTCGCAAATACCGTGCAAAAAATCCAACAATTAACGACTGAACATCAGTGGCATCATGTAGAAGATACGCAAATCCTGCTGACATCATCTCCCGAGACATGCTTCCAGCTAGACTACACCAATCCAAACTACGGTGCAAGGGCCCAGATTTCTTATTTGAACCAGCATTAAGGTGACCTAAACAACAATTCAACCACAGCCAGATGTGCCTGACACTCGAGGAAGAAAATGCGGATTTTCAATAAGGTTTACGATAGAATCTTCAAATCTTCGCTTACTGCATACGTTTCTGGGAAAATTGCAGAAATGGACATGGCGCAACATAGCCTATTAAGAAATGTACAACGCATAACGTTTGCTAAAGAGCTTCCAAATCTCAAGGATAACAAATCGCTCGACACCAACAGTTCAACCCAATCATTGAACCCATTTCTGGATGAAGCAACTAGCGTCCTTAGAGTTGGTGGTCGATTTAAACATTCCCAACTGAACGCAGAGTCAAAATATCAAACGTTACTTCCCAGAAATGATATACTTAGCGAGTTTCAGCTTAATTGTCTTCACAGAAAGCATATGCATGCAGCTCCTCACACCTTAACAGCAATGGCAAGACAAAGATTCGGGATCATAGATATTAGCGCACTTGCACCATGGGCATTGCATAGGTGCATTCACTCTTTTAGGTGCAAGCCACAGAGCATCACTCAAATCATGCCAGATCTCCCAGCCAGAAGAGTGACTCCTGCACAACCATTTCGCACCACAGGAGTTGATTTTTGTGGACCAATTGTCATTACTCACAAGCTACGAAGAGCCATCCCAGACAAAGCATACATCTGTCTTTGTCTGCTTGGCAACAAAGGCGGCTCATCTTGAAATAGTCAGCAATTTAAGTCCTATCGCCTTCATAAATTCATTCAAGCGATTCATTTCTCGAAGAGGACTTTGCGTGACAATTTTCGGTGATAATGCAACCAACTTTGTTGGTGCTAAATCTGGATTAAAAGAGCTTGACAACTTATTCAAATTACAGGAAGTGAAGGATTCTATACACGAACTTTTCTCACAAAATTGCATCGACTGGAAGCCATCACCCCACCCCCACCCCCCAGAATTCAAGGAGCATTACTTTATGTTTTATCGGATCTACATCACAACAAAATTAATCCTCTTTTTCTCTCTCCTATGCAGCTACAAGAACAAATTAGCAATTCCTGGAAATATAAAGGATGGCGGTTTGCAACTATATAGCCTAATGACAGCCGCAGCAAGGGTGACAGTATCATATATCCTATTCGACATACGAATTCCACTACAACAAGATGAATACTTTTATCTCTTTAAACTAATCCCAATTCCTACACTCCACAAAAATAGCTTTATCTTAGTTGAACCATTTACCGAATACCTCATCGTTAATCTACCGAGAGACCGATACTATCCCTTAATGCGATTGGAACTGGATAAATGCACAACCTTAGACAATGAACGATATCATCCTATCTACAACTTAAAATCTAGTGTGATCCACTATGAAATGGAGCTATCCTCACCAATGTGTCGATTCCGAACCACGAAGCTCCCGAAGATATGGCTTCAGCTTCACACACCCAAGGTTATTTTCATAGGATGCGGAACTAAACTCAATATTGTCTGTGGAACAGAAGTCCTACTCAAAACACTTCACGGAAGTGGAATATTAAGGCTACGACTAGAGTGCGCGGTCAAACAGACTTCCATGGTGATTCGTGGACACGGCCGATATCAAAGTAACCTTACCTCCACACTTATCCCACATTTAAACATCAGTGTTTTGCTAGAAGACCACCTGAGCTTAACACAAAGGACAACGCTACTCGTCCCATCCGAATTTCATCAGTAAACTAATGCAGGAGATATGAAGGGACTAACCTCTAGAACCAAAGCCGTCAAAGCAGCTTCAACCTTTCCCGAACAATTTAACGTCCATGATATCCATCACTATACCATAAACTATCTATGAGTGACGGCTTTGCTAGCAATATTCAGCTACTTAATGCGTCTGCGGTGTAAGAAAACCAACACCTTCAACTACCAGGAGCATCGCAAGGGGAGCAGCATCAACTTATCCTAAAAAACGTAAGGGCGTGGATCAGAAATTTGTGTTGGGGGGAGGATGTTTAAGCATTAAACATTAAAATCAAAATTCACAAGTCAACAATTTTATTGAAGAAAAAAAAATGCAACACAAATTCAATTTAATCAGGTAAATTTCATGTACTTTTGCTGCATCAGCAACACCTGCAGACAAATAATAATTACGTGCGATCGAATTTCACGCATGAAATTTGTTAAATTGAATTTGTTGATTCTGCTTATTTCTCATATTAAAATTTGTATATAAATATCGAGCTTTTGTAAATAGAATTTAGAATAAAGTTTTTATGAAATGAAAGCGTTGTTCTATTGTTCTGGATATAATTAGGAAGCCCTATTAAACCAACCAAATCTGAACTGTGTAGGAATCCTCCACTGCTCAAATATTCAGAATTAAAACAAGAAGTTTGAAAATGATATCTCCTAGTTCTGGAACGTCGTAAATTCTTGAAAATAATTAATTTAAAAATAATGCAATTTAAGCATAAAATGGTGATTTCATTGGTTTTAAGTAAAACATTTCTGAGTGCTTCTAGACTGATATAATGCCATTTGCTACTAAATAAAACGATTTAGTTTTATATAAACGCATTATAAAACTTAGTGCACTTATGACACTTGTGTTTGTAATCGAACATAAATCTTATCTCTGACCATTACCATGCTTTTACACTATTTACAAGGCTTATTAGGTACTATAATCCATACATTTCGGCGAACTTCTAGTGTTTTTATAGTCTTTTTAACTTATAAAGCCAAAATAAATTTGTTTGATTTTAATTTAGTTTTCTATTAAAACCGTTGCTCTTTTTCAAATCCACTTGATCTCAGTTAAAACCGTTTTAAGTCTATTGATATCCAAATAATGTTACTTGTCCTTCCATAAATCTATTTAATTTTACATCTATCCGCGATGAAACTTATTTCGATTTGTCGGTTTCTTCTTGACGTCTCATCATTATTTATAATTTGTAATCTATCATCCAAAAGCTGTCTCATCTCTTTGAAGCAAGATCACCACTTAACCACTCCGTTTCTTTTTATGGAGCATTATTTTCTGATTTACCGTCACTAAGCATTCTTGGCATTAATATTGCACATCTTCTCTGTTGCCAAAGAAGCATAGAAATATCTTGGATTCCTTAAAAGCTGATGGAAAAATTTCAGCCCGCCAAATCTAGCGCTACAAGTCTTATATCAGACCTAGAATTGAATGCAATATTCTTGCATGCCACATGATGAAGACACCTGGAAAAACGTACTAGGTTTATAGGGAATTTGACTAAACGTCTTAATCTTAAAATGATTTTATGACAGATTTTTAAATGCATTCTTAAAACCTCTGCGTGTAATAGTTTTATGATAGATGCTTACATAGCCCAGTAGCTCTCTAGACCAAATTTCCCCTCCGTGCTTCTTAATATAAATAACCTTCATGAGTCTTATTCTTTATCAAAGATTAATACAATAGTCTTGGAGGATGCCATAAAATCATAATAAAATCAAGTGGTATTTAATTCCTATTTGGCTGCTTAATAATTTTATTCTAGTTGAATTGATAACAACAATAAAACTTCTATAAGTACAAATGGACTTAAGTGTTAAATAATTTTATTACTACTCTCCAGGCGCTTTTTAAAACAGCTCAATAAAATCATTTCGTTCAGAAGACCAATTGGCATGACTTACAATCACCATAAAACTATTTAGCAATATGAAAACCATAATAAAACAATTATAAAACCTGAGTAAAACTAAATAGCATTTAAATTGTTACTTAGGATTTCCTTCCGTAATTATAATGCGATTAATTTAAATGAGCTACTTTCTTCCCCTGGGATAATGCTAATTATGTTGTCGATGTTAATGACCAAATTGAATTAGTTATTAATGCGATCAAATATCTTCACGAAAAGTAAGTATGCGACTCTTGTCACCAAACGTGTTCGGCGTAGAGATTGTCCTTGGTTTTCGGAAAATATTAAATACTTGATTCATTTGCGCAGTAGGGCATACACTGTAAAAGAACGATACCGACATACATTTTTTTTTAACCAATTTCAAGTTACGTCCGCCGAGAGAAACAAATATATTTCTCATCCATTCTAAATATCAATGTTCCTCCAGAACACATGTGGAAGAATATAAAATCTCGAGGCACTGGTTCCTGTAGAAATTTTTGTTGCACTAAAGATCCTGATGATCTTAATAGATTGTTTTTATCTCATACAAGATTGCATAATAGTATTGTAATTCTTCAATACATTTAGCTTCAATCACGTTACCGAAGTTGACATATTTAATGCAGCTTCCAGTATTAAATAAAATGCTGCAAGTATCAATGGCATTAATCCAAGATTTATCCGTATTCTGATTCCTCATCTTATTTCACCTCTTGCTCATGTTTGTAATACATGCTTTATGAGATGCCAGTTACCCGATTACTGGAAACTTTCAAAGGTCATACCAGTCCCTAAAGGCTATCCTCACAAGGATTACCGTCCGATTAGTATTGTGCCCTTTCTTTCCAAAATATTTGAAACAGTAATTTTTCTTCAAATATCTGAACACGTTGCTGCCCACATCTTGTTACATGATTTTCAGTCTGGCTTTCGATTCAACCATAGCTGTCCCTCTGCTTTGCTGAAAGTGACTTATAATATTCGAATAATAATGCTGAGGATACATTTAAGGGGTTAATTTTTCTCGATATTTCCAAGGCTTTCGATTCCGTTGATCACTCACTGCTTTGCACGAAACTTGTAGATAATTTTCATTTCTCGGAATTTGTCTATACAGGGATCAATTTTTGGTCCAGTACTATCTTTTATGTTCATAAATGATATTTTTATCTATCCTTAGGCATTGTCGAATGCACCTCTTTGCTGATGATGTGCAGGCGTATCTTTCTAGGAATATTGGTTTAATTGAGACTGGCGTAAGCTGCTTGAATGAAGATCTCGAGAGAATCCTGGACCATCCTAATTAATCTCCTCATCAATACAATGAAATCGAAGGGTTTGCTTATTTACAGGACTTCTGTTGAGACATCATATTTCCCTCCGAACAATCTTAACAATAACACAATTCCATATGTTGAATTGATTCACAATTTTGAGGTAATGTTTAGTAAGACCTTGAATTGGAGTAATCACATTAAGTTTATCATGCATAGAATATACGATGGTATTCGTTCGCTTTGGGCCACATGGTTCTTTCCCTTCTTCCCTTAATAACTAAATAACGTATGGGTGTTACATCTTGATTCTGTTTGCTGGAGGATGCTTATAACTATATTTATTGTCGTAATTAGATATACATATAGCCTTCGTATCATGTCTGCTGTATGCTACCTTAGTCTTCGGTTGTACACGTGAAGCTCACTTGTAGCTTCGACTTATTGTATGTAAGGCTAAAATTATCAAACTTTCGCAACCTAAGTAATTGTTCGACTTACTCACGTTCGTTCGGTCCAGAGAGACAATAGCTCTTATTTTGCCTAATGCTAGTTGCCTTGGTAGAAGATGCCTGTTTTTCATCCAGCCACCTTTGCTGCGAAAATCGCATATGTCAAGTACATTGACCATCTTCAATAGGAATGCACATCATTCACTACACTTGCTAGACTAATTCTATATTTTACTTAATTTTTTATATATCTTTCTGCTTATACACATTGTTTTTCTTACTCTTTCTTAGGTTTGTAGTTTTGTAGGTCTAGATATAAGTTCGAGTAATTATGTAGTATAAGAGTTCTTTGACTTTTTTACATATTGTATTCCTTTAACTTGTACAACACAATTGTTGCTAAAAAAAATACAACATTTGTCTACTTTACGCATATATTAGAGATGATACGAGTAGCAATGATAACATAAATACCATAAAATATGAAACACATTGGTAGGTTGACGTGTTCAGTTGGTAATTCTTGAGTGATACATATATCGAAACGACTGGCGCTACCTTTAAATGCCGACTCGAAGACCAAAGGATAGTGTGGAGATAATTATCTCCTGTAAAATTTAAGTTGTACATATGCAGTTTAAAATCGAAAATTATCTAACAAATGGCACTCTCTGTTTTTATCACCGAAAATCCGAAAACAGAACAAATTACTTAATTGTTTTACCTACATATGTAATAAATTGCAAGGGTGTGACTTTTAAGAAAGTTTTACACTTTTACACGCCTTAATCAATTCAATTTGAATCTACTTATATTATGTACCTACACCTTTAACACGTTAGTTTTTCACAAATGAAATTTCAGGCAGATAGACATACATGCATTAATATTACTGTATACCTTCAAAGATACATATAAAATATGTTCATCGAACAAATGCAAAAATTATGAAAATGAATTCCTCAAGATTTCTGCATGAATACTTCGAAATGGTGACATTTAACCATTGTTGTTACTAGAATAAAAGATTCGTTTCTTTGAATTCTTATGAACCATTTTGCATGAATATACTTCTTTGAGATATACCATCATCGTAAAAGGTTCGTAAATTTCTCCTTTCATCCATAAAAAATCACGCTTTCTACTTCATAAAGGGATGACTGGGAAAAAAAAATATAGGAGTAATATTTTCAAGAATAACTTTTAGAAATTATTAATTTGAATCTGAATCTCTTAAAGAATTGAAATAATGTACATTTGCTATAGGGTACACAAAAAGGCATAAAATAGCTTAATCAGATACATAATTTCTTCAAGTTAGGTACGCGAGGATTAATTTTACATATCAATACTTTGATATTTATAATTTCTCAATACTGGAAGGGTACAAAAAACCTGTTAAAATGATTACATCAACACCATGATGTTCCCCCTTTTCGAATATAAGGAAAAAATTAATAACAAGTAAAAAAGCTACAACTGGTCTAAAACCAATTCTTATGATACCCTCGATGAATGCTCGTAAGTAATTTCGTATCAGTAACAAGGGTTATAACCCTTTTTATTGGATTTTATATTCGGAAGAACTTTTCAGTTCAATGAAATCGACTAGGACTGACCAAGAAATGGTTGCCCGATTTAATCCATTTTTTTACTATTGCTATGAAAACACCATGTACCAAATCTCAGCTCTCTCAGGTACTGTCCAAATATATGGTGAAAAACAAAATTTTTGTATGGCAGTCTTCTACGGAATTATCCGATTGATCTCATTTTTGAATTTAATTTATTTTTTTTTTAAATGCCCGTGTACGAAATTTCAGCATTTTAAGTGAGCGCGTTCTCAAATTAACTTAACTTTTAATATTATGCGTGGGTGTCCAATTTATTTTGCCCCACCAGCATTATTTCGACGTGTTACAAGCGGACAATCTTAGTATACCCTATGATCTCATCATCTAGGGTATAAAAATACTAAAATTACCAAATTTTGGTTGTATCGCAATTCCGCCTTTAGAAAATAGAAAATCTGAAGCCTTATACTTGGGACGGATTCTGTTATACGAACCTGGGCCGGGTTCAGTTACACGAAGAGTTGTAGACTTTGGGATATGAGAATTTTCATTTTCTCCGATTGAAACTCGATAACTCTTCATTCACATTCATTTTCTAACAAACTTAGAAGTTAGGGAAAACGTCAGAAGTGTAAAAAAGTGCGAAAGGCCGGGAACGATAATAGGTATCAAGTTTTGGTGTAGAGTGTTGGGTTATTTTTATATTTAACGTACATGGGACTATTACCTTTTCGAAGTCGAGATAAATTGCAATTTGTTTTAGAAGATTAGCTTTTGAGTAACGGCAGAATAGAGAGGAGGAGAGGGATGTATGGGGTATAAAAAACATATAAATGATAATGTGGGCGAGTCGGGAGTGGTGGAGGATGCGCGGAGAAAATGGGAGCGGATTAAAGAAAATTAAAAAAAATCACAAGCTGCAATATGCGTCGGTGTTATTAGCTCTATTTTGTATCGATTAAGAGTAATTTGCAGATTTGAAGGCCTCAGTGGTATATTCTATTTCGCAGCATTGACGAGCACCTAAATCTTTGTGCGAGGGTTGTAGAGCAATAGACTTTCATGCGATAGATTTAGGATGTAAATAAAGTGGAAAAATGTAGGAGATAATTTTTTCAAGTATATTTCTATGTAAGTATTATGCCATTATGGATTTCCAAAAATATTTTATTTAAATACATATAGCCAGGATATGCGATGAGTCATTAATTTAATTTGATACTTCCTAGGTACATATGGACCGTACCTTCATAAAACACAACAAAAACAGACAATACTCTCAATGAAAAAACTCTTCTAAGACGAAGTAGGGTTTCACAACTTAGACAGCCGACAGTTTTGTCGAGTGGAATAGAGAGTTGGGTAATTCTCAATAAAAATTCCCAGAGTTATATATTTCCCAGTGGAGAGAAAAATAAATGTCAAAAGAACTCTCATCTCCACAACTCTCCATGTTCAGTATCCGACTGCAGGGTTACTGATATGCTTCCAAAAGGTGCGTCTCTTGAAACAAACTGAAGCAATTTCGAAGTTATGCCAAAATTTCCGAAAATTGAATGCAAACATGATTATGCAATTTTTGTTGGCCTTACTTTGCTCGCAGTGCTTCAAAAAATATGTTTTGCTTTTTTATTTCAGTGATAATTTTTTTGATATAAAACTGTTAAGTCATCACTCCACCATTTTTGTAGAGAATTTCTCGATCTTTTTTGTTCATAAGTATATCTTATAGCCTGACAGGAACGAAGATATTCACAAAAAAACGTAAAAAGTAATTTTGTTTAAGGTTTTTGGGCTGTCACAATTTATGCGAATAACCAAAATAAAGGGATTTTCATTTTCGTTGGACGAAGTGAAATCCAAAAGTTCCTGGACTAATTGGCAATTCGATACTTTTATTAATACGAATATTTTTAAAAAAAATAAAGAAATTATGTGAGAAATTATGTATTATCAAAATATAAGTTTTCTTTGCTTTACTCGAAATATAGATTGTATTTGAGCCAAAACAATACATTTACATAAGAAAGTCCATTGTATTTAGAGAGCAATCTGTCTTCTTTTTCTGGCGATTGAATGTGTTATAGAAAACATGACAAAGCTATTTATAACACAAATTATTAAGTTTTTTACTTATTCTGCATTTCAATAAACCACAAAAGTTCATCGAAGCTAGTTAACCAGATATCGGTAACATTTAAAATTTAGGCAATGCAAAATTGAGATGCGAACATCATTGGGACTCCATATACCAAAGAAATATTCACAATTCTATCGCTTATTAAAACAATTACACGCGGCAAAACTGTAGAGCAAGAATAAAATCGAATTGCAAAAGATACAAAAAATATAAATAACCGCTGCCAAATAAAAATTGGACTCAATTTTGCGTGACTCATAAACCTTTGACCAATTCCACAACCACATCTGTATCATCACTTAACCTTGGTTGATGAAGCTACAAGCACACCAAAAGCAATAAATTATCCTGGGTGTGAGTAAGCAATTTTATTGGATCTGCTCTCTCTCTTATACCAAAAACCACTAAGTATCGAATTTCTTGCTGAAAAAATCTAAGTGAAAGCTGATGCCGTTCAAAAAGATAATTTAATGGTGGCTCCAATAACTTGAGATTAGAGAGTCATACAGGAAATATATCCTTTTGTCCTCCATGGATTTTTTTTAAGTCCCTCTAGTCCATGGCTAATTCATTTCTATGAGTAAGCAAGTCTCGAAATAACTATGTATGCCTTTGAAAGATAAATCCCAGATATTCTATTTTATCACGCAGGATTTGAGATTTCTCATGAGGGAGATTTATTTGTTTATGAGAGATATGGCGAAATATTTTGCAATGATTACGAGAGCCTTTTTGATGATGATTGGATAAAAAAAAGCCCTCCAAGAGTACGAGTTTATTTAGATTACGTTAAGAAAACTAATCGAAAAATAAATTAGTGGACTATAATATTTCTTACTCTATCCGGTCATTATAAGTTTAGGTAAAAGGAAAGCTTATATTAATTTTCATATAATAAAGTAACCATGGAATTTTCTAAAATTCTAGGGAGATAATTAAGAAATAAGCAAAGTAGCAGCTGTGCCGGAAGTTATAAAGTAGGGCTACGTCAATTGTCACTATTTCATGCCACTATCTGACTAGTTCTACGCTATGGTAGTATTCAGCCGACTCCTGGTAGCTTTCCGTCTAAATAAAGTTATTTCAAATGTTTTTTTTTCCTTAAAAAGCTAGGGAAAATCAGAGTAATTTCATTCAAAACAACACCTTTTGCACTTTGCAAAATATTATTTAGCACTGCTCTTGCCTAATTACGCCCAATTAATACCAAAATTCCGAAATTCTGTTAAATTTTAAGAAAATGTAGCTGTTTGGAAGAAATGAAAATGGTTTCGTTTCAGTAACAGGTCTGATTTTTACTAAGGCTGCATAAAATTATGGATATTTCAAGATATGACATGGCACCCGATTTACATAAGTTCGGTTTTTTCCCGAATTTTCACACACTGAACCCAAAAGGTCGTCCAACATGGTTCTAGATGGACCACCTTATAACGGTGAAACACTGAACCGAAGCAGACACTTGTTTGCATGTTTTTACTTTAACTTGATCTTTTATTGAATTGTACCGATCTTCATTCTAGTTCTTACAATCTTTTTTCACACCTTCTTTCTCCTACATTTTGTCTTATCACTTGAGCAAACAATTCAGTAAAGTAACAAGTCCAGGAAGAGTCAAGCTTATAACTACTTGCTGTATAATAATCGCCAATGGCCAGTTCATTTCTATGGTTCCCAATATTTCAAAGGGCATAAGATCTCATCAGTTCCAACTGGACCCATGGCTTAGGCAATATATCTGGTTGGATGAACTCCGATTGTTTCTTATTCAAGGTTCTGAAGTATTTTGGTATTAGAAGAGAAGTTATTAATTTCACATGATCAATTTAGGTGTTACCCAATATCAGTACTAATAGCTTAACAGCTTTTCAAACAGCCCAGATAACAGCTTAACAGCTTTTTAAACAGGTCTGATAACAGCTTAACAGCTTTTAAACAGGTCTGATAACAGCATAACAGCTTTTTAAACAGGTGTGATAACAGCTTAACAGCTTTTCAAACAGGTCTGATAACAGCTTAATAGCTTTTAAACAGGTCTGATAATAGCTTATCAGCTTTTCAAACAGGTCTGATAACAGTTTAACAGCTTTTTAAACAGGTCTAATAACAGCTTAACAGCTTTTTAAACAGGTCTGATAACAGCTTAACAGCTTTTAAACAGGTCTGATAACAGCATAACAGCTTTTTAAACAGGTCTGATAACAGCTTAACAGCTTTCCAAATAGGTCTGATAACAGCTTAACAGCTTTTAAACAGGTCTGATAATAGCTTATCAGCTTTTCAAACAGGTCTGATAACAGCTTAACAGCTTTTTAAACAGGTCTGCTAACAGCTTAACAGCTTTTTAAACAGGTTTGATAACAGCTTAACAACTTTTAAACAGGTCTGATAACAGCATAACAGCTTTTTAAACAGGTCTGATAACAGCTTAACAGCTTTTCAAACAAGTCTGATAACAGCTTAACAGCATTTTAAGCAGGTCTGATAACAGCCTAACAGCTCTTTAAACAGGTCTGATAACAGCTTAACAGCTTTTAAACAAGTCAGATAATAGGTCAGATAACAGCTAAATAGTCTTCAAACTGGCCTGGTCGACAGACGGAATGCCCTGTGAAATGCTTCATTATACACTTATATATAATACACTTCCGAATGAAGGTCAAGGTTCCGACGCCCTTCCGGTTTCAAAGGTGATGCCAGGGGTCAAGGTCGAGCCCACGTGTGAATGTTTTTTTTCTCAAGCCGTCCTAACATTCTGGGTAAAACGCTCAACCGCCCGATTAGGAGCTCGCTGTACTGGGCAAATATTATTCGGGAGCTCTGGACTTAGTAGGGAAATTGAATAAAAAGAATACCATATATAAAATATTATTATTGATTTATTATAAATTGAAAAATATTAACATTTAATTCTTAAGGTATCATTCTAGATTAACATTTAATTCTTAAGGTATCATTCTTTATTAGGCTTATCGGTTACCCTATAATTATAATATTTTCCTTTATTTTACAATAGTGTATATCATCTTAGACTATAATACAATTAAAACAAACTATTTTATTAAATGGTATTTTAGCTATAATACAATTTTTATTTAAAATACATATCTTAGACTAGCCTTAGATTATATGTTTTCTGCGTCTGCTCCTTGCTGTTCTGATTGAATAGAGTAATGTATCCATGGTAGAGTATCCGTTGTCCCACTCATAATATACCGCTTGTTATCATATGGACTCAATGCAATCTTCTTTTGGCTGATCATGTAGACATTATGGTTATGCCATCGTATGGAGCTCTGATTAGCAGTTAATACTCGCTTGTTATTCAAACATTCGACGTAGTCTTCGAAATAGATATGCCTCTGGACTACATTAGTCTTTACTCCTTTTGCTTCCTTTACAGTTTTACCACCGTTTATACGTAGACTGTACATTTTCGAGCGCAAGCCTGCAAATTCGCTCATAATTTTCCCATTCAGCTAATCCTTCATTAGACCAGGAATCTTTTTATTCATGAGCGGTAAATTGAATTGATTATCTTCTGGGTAATCACTTGTATCATATTTGTTTATATTTTCAGCCATAAAATCATATGCATTTTTTTCTTCAAGTTCATAAATTAGAGAATCTGTATCTGTATACATGACTTTACATTTATCTCCAAATTCACGCTGCATAAAACTGTAGTGGAAGTCATAGAGGCATATCTTTTAAATTTCCAAAACTGCCATTCCAATATAGAGAGGTTTATTGAATAAGGTTTTGAGTCGCCTTAATTCCACAGCAACTAAATTCTCATCAAATATCGTTGCACTGTGGAAGTTTGGTGCCGCAATCCGAGCTTTTGGCTACCATAGCGATCTTCCCACTGTACGCAAAGATTTATATCGCTATACTTGCGAACTTTTTCCATGGTCTTACCAAAAGCTGCATTATTCATCTTCTTATATCTGTCCTTCTCATGATCGCTGGTAGCCTGCTTCCGTTTGGTGGTATTTAAGTCAATATATGTGGAAAAGCCCTTAGTAACAATTCATGTCTAGCTTAAAATCATCCATATATTTGTTATTGGGTTTACTATATCTATTCGAGCATTGACTTATACCACCTCGAATGCCTCTCTCTATGAATGGCAGTATATCTACATCGGTTATCAGCTCTAGTTTCACTTTGGTATATTTTAGCATTGTATTCCATGTTAGACCTGGCATGGTATAATAATGTTCTGGATCTAAATTGTACGTCTTCATACAGACATCTCGAAAGTTCTCGAAGACATCGACTAATAGAAGGACGTCAGTTTTCAGGTATAGATCGGAATATTCGCCAAGTGTCTGTATTTCAAATGTCCTCCACACCTTTTCTGCGCGGCTGTAAACCTCAGCAGATATATCACTGTCACTCATTTTATTATAGAATTGCTCCTGCGCGGTAGGTGTTCGAAATCCAATTTTGTCCAATCGTCAAGCAAGTCGTATGGGTAGACACCTTTGCGTGTAAGTAGTTTAAAGTCATCATCATCCAATTCCTGCCATACAGCTCTTGTAATATTTAATTTATCCATCGGCAGCAATGATGATAGCTTATCTAAGGATTCTGCCATAAAACGGAAGGAATCGATGAATCTGAATTTGATATGAATGCTTTCAACGTGCTTGGTGAACGAAATGTATATTTCTTTATTTATTGGTAGGAGATCCACTTTCCCAGAAATAGATGTAGCTATATCCTTAATAATCCTTAATAATGAAGTGAGCATCATATCCAGATAAATTGTGAAAAATGACTGGAACTATGGAACAATCTTGATACATGAGATTGCATGCATTGTGCATTTCCTGTTAAGTGGCAATGGTCTCGGACTCGTTCCTCATCGGCTGCAAACGTTTTTTCACATATATGGCAGCAAGTATTTTCCATATTTGAACGCCGTTCCTCTTTAGTCAGGGGCTGCATTGGTCTGATATTCAGCTTTTCCTGTACAGCTATGGATGCAATTTTTGCAATTCTAATCCAAACCATTGTTGGCAATTCTTGCCTCGATATGCTCTGTAATATGAGAGTTTAGCGTCATGTTTGCAGTGGAAATAGAATCCTATGCTTTGAACTTCATGTTCCTGGATTCGCTGTGTATTTTGTTCGTTTCCCTGAATCGGCTTCAATATTGACTCAAGATCGGCATACACACAAAACGGGACTGGATTCTTATGGTTATAATTCTTATATTCCAACCATTTCTTTTCCTCTGAGGGAAACATAATGCTACAATCGTTTGGTTTCTCATATTCCGGAGTGTTTGATGCTAATTTTTCTGCAGAGTAAAAGTAGAACAAACATCTGTCGCATATATACTTTCTACCATCATGTTTCGAAGTTTGCTTCGATATGAGTCGGGAAAGATCTTTAATACAACAGATATGATATCTGTCGATATCGTCATCATCATCCATATGATCATCAGCCTGGTCATAGTCATCTTGTAGCATTGAGAGATTTACATTTCGCTCCATTCTGTGTTTCGGAAGTCTAACTGGAACTGTGGTGAGGAAATGCTCTTTATATAGGATGAACACGTTTACTGATAAATTGTTCTGGTCTTCAAATTGGGTAATTTGCTTAAGTGTCATGGGAAATGTTATCCCAGTTAAATTTAGTACTGTAGAGTAGTGTGGATACGATGAGGTCCTATCAGAGCAAACATTTGCTGCTGCAGGATATAGCGCTGATGTTACTGCCCACGCGAAGCATGCTTCATAATTATTTTTCACATTAATGCATGCTTTCTTTGATGTAATTTCGTTTGGTAAGGGCATATACGAAGATCCTCGGAGTTGTTCAAACTTGTTGATGTGTACTGCTAGATGTATTGTAGAGTGCAGTGGCCAGCCACTGTCTTTTTCCTGGAATTCTTCCAGCTGAGTGTGTATTGGATTCAAAATGTTTGATTTAAACCAGTCCTCTAAGTTATCATCTGCACTAATTGAAGCAGTTCTCGCTTGGAAATATTTAATGTCTTTTATAATTTCACTGTCACCAGTTTCTTTAACAAATTCACCGCAAAACGTTGTAGAGACTTTAATATTAAAATAATGTTTTAAGGTATTCTTAACACGACGAGTAAATAATTTAGCAGCGTCTTGCATAAATAGCTTCGGCCGATATGTTTTAAATTTGCAATAACATCTTGTTGAATTCTGTCTGCGAACGTTGTCTTTACTTCCTCCCACTTTTCAAAATCACTTCTTCTTACGCGAGTAATTCCTCCACCTCGACGGGGAGTTCTCAATAGTGCTCTCAATGATTTAATTTGCTCGAGACAGCTCTCGAAATGTTGTTTCCTAGCACTCTTATTGCACTTCCGAAATGCAACTTGAAATTTATGTATATTTCTATTGCACTTTTTAGCAATATAGTCTTCATTCACTGAATTTTTAAAACACTCCATCACATCTTGTTGCAAATTTTCAATTATTGAAAAACTTTTATTTACTAACACCGAAGACATTTTTAATTTTTTATGTACTATAACGGAGACTCACTAAAACTGACTGATGCTCCCCAAGAGTTTACTTGGGCTTTTGTAGCAACAGTTTGTAAAAATAAATGATCCTGCTGCTGCACTTTTTGCCCGTTTAACATAAGATCACTGCAAATATTTTAGAATGTTAGGACTCCGCTGGGGGCTCCCATGTAGTAGTGAGGGAGTCTGTTTCATGGCTTTTGAAGTATTTTTGGGGTTTTTGCTCATACCAATCATTAAAGCTTTTATTTTATTTAACAATATTCTTATTAATACACCTCAGTTGCACACATACATATCCAACCAAAGATCTACGCCCATGATTCGTAAAGCGACCCCACCCCGCCGCTAAACACTCTGCCAACAAGTTATATAGCCCCGTTCAACAACAGGCCTGATAATGCCAGGCAACCATACTATCCTCATAGTATATAAAGCAGACAAGCAAGCTCCAAACTGGCATGTATATGATCAAGTCAACCTCAAACATGTGTGCCAGAGAGAGAAAGATGTTTTGAGAGAGCAATATGGTTTCAAGGTACGGTATTCACTAAAGCTTCCTAATGTGTTGGAGCGAGACATACTACTACTGCTCATACAAAACTAAATTAATATAAACATGCCACCTTCTTTCATCACAACTTTTAATTTAATCCACCCCCAACCAACCTAATGCTTTCATGAAAAGATTTAAAAATAAGTAAATAACACTAACCACTCTCGACCAACGCCACGGTCTGCACCAAAGCATCTATATCCTACTAGAATTATGTGATGCTAAATACCATCCACCAGAGCTTTTAACTTATAGTACCACGGTCTTCACTATTGCACTATTGATACAACACTATTTCGGATGATCATACTTTAGAGGACATAAATATGAAGCGGTATTGCTGATAAGATTTTTACTGACTTTCCAGTAGACACAAAAAAAATCGCTTAACTTGTTTGCTTTTCTCGGCTGTGCGAGTTTGTTTGATATAAAATTACCAATCATCCCATTACACTTGAAGACTAAAAACTTTCTAACAAGGCTGCAGCTATACAATTTTCATTACTCATCTAAGTCGCCACATCATCCTATATTAATATTATAGCTCATCAAAGATTTTAATTTAACCAATTCTCAACTTAATGCTTACAAAAAAATAGCCTAGACTTGAATTATTAGTAATATGAATTACATCATAAAAGGTATGATCGCTAATATCACGAAAACCATAGCCCGTAGAGGATTTCTGATAAGACTTTTCAGTACACCCACACCCCTACAGCGAAAATTTTCTAGGCTTTAATTTCCATTCTTACCATCCCAAGCAGCCGTGATCTCTTTTTAGATATCGAATATCATGATCACTCTTGTTTATAAAAGATACATACAGACAACAACTTATGCTATAGTTTGCTACACCCTCGAAAGTATTTGTGTGGTGCTGGGTTCCCTTGTAATTTCGAAACATTCGGTCAAAGTGTTGATTCTGCTGTGTTTTTTTAATTTCAGAACAAAATTCTTATGATTCGGAAGTAAACCACTATGCTGAATTGTCCAGACCGTACCTGAGGAAAAACAAAAACAAAGTAGAACTATACGGGACTTATTCAAGGGGATCACACCTATCTCTACATAGGCTCTTTCGTCATCGAGCTCACCTGAACAAGTATCCACATTTTGTCCGAGTTTTGGGATTTGTTGGTACCTTAGAAAATTTTCTTCTTGAATTAAAATAGTACTAAAATAGCTTCAGTATTTATCGCATAATTAAGACATAACTCGAATTATTTAAAATTTATTATTATTACTGATTAAGCAAATAAGTCGCAAAGAAATGAATTTTTAAGCGCAGTCTTATTGCAATCGCAGAGCCACCTAGCCACTCGTAAGTAAAAAAAGAAATTAAGTCTAAAGCTCAAACCATGAACTATGAGAACCTCCTTTCCTTGCAAAGGAAATAGAGAAAAGCAAAACGACTAAAGAAATGATCATTAGGTATGTGCTCCCGGCTCCTAAATACCTTGACCACTGGACGCACAATATAAAATAGTAACAAAACTTCCTCGAACTGTTGATTATATTAACTACACAGAAAATAAAATTCAAACGTAGCACTTAATCGTTAGCCAAGTACACGATCGATATTAGCGCCGAAAGTAAAAAAAGTGGTTTCGACCACGAAACAAGCTGCTGGATTGCTGACTGGCGGAATGGCGAAATGCGCTGCTGGATTGCTGACTGGCGGAATGGTGAAATGCCGAAACTGGCAATCACTTTCTTGTCGGTGCTCTCCCTGAAAAGCAGAGGTTTTTTTGTAAAGTGTGGTTAAAGAAGGAAAATTAAAAAGAAATTTAAAAAGTTAAAATGTTAACGAAGGAAAAATAGAAAAGAGATTTAGCTAAAATTGCATAGGAGGATAGGCAGTGGAAAAAAAAATAAGGAAAAGGAGTCTGGACACGATTGAACTAGGAATTATTAAATGAATAGATCACGAGGAGTTGAGGTCTCGATACAGAGCTAAATATTGTATTATTTTATTTTGGGTAATTTTTCCTAATTTCTCGGCGATAATTTTGTTTAAAGAAAAGAAAAATTGGCTGGTTGGTGACTGCGAATAATTTCGTTTGGTGTTTCACAGGAACATCAGGCGGTAGAGTTTTTTTGTTATTTGGTCACAGCATCAAATAAGATAATCATACGGTGAATTTTTATGTGCACATACATATATAGTTGTAGGCAGTGCTATATTGTAATTTTTTTTATTAAATACAGTAATTTCTTGATTAGAAGTAACGGGTCTTTGATGTAACAGGTTTCGTGATCTCACCTTCCTAGCGAAAAAGATCACGTGGCGCCCTAACTACACCTACAATCTGCAATCCCCACGCCCTTCTACTGAGCCAGCAGTTGCGATCCTCAGGGAGCGTAACATAATTTTGGCGCCCAACGTGGGGCCCCAATTGAAAGAAGCCCTTGAAGTTAATCTCAAGGAAAATGCATAGGTGTAATCATGATTTTCGTCCAGCGAATGCAGATTTTGTCATTACTACATAAATAGAATTCACGAATATCGGCCTAAAGGTCAAGTAGGTCAACGGCAGTGTAAGGTT
The DNA here is from genome assembly GCA_963924295.1 of Dioctria rufipes. Classification (NCBI taxonomy): domain Eukaryota; kingdom Metazoa; phylum Arthropoda; class Insecta; order Diptera; family Asilidae; genus Dioctria; species Dioctria rufipes. Next base: position 149,101,732 of record OZ002743.1, on the reverse strand, counting down.
GTTACCCATTGCTTTGCAGTAATACGAAGACAGTTAATCGAAGTTTCTTTAGTACTGCCAGTGGAACAGTTTTCAGAGTTCAAGTTGAAAAGTTTCGTTTGTGACCAAGGGATCGATATAATTTTAATTACATTTCGTGAACTGTGTACTTCGATCGCCGGTCAAAGTAGTATTATTCATTATCATTAGAGTTGCCAGTCACCAGTCACCAACCAGCAGTGTGCATGTTTGATGCTTTGTTTTAAGGAAATTGATCTTTGGTATGTACATAGCATACCTACCCACTATTTTGTCCGCTAAGGTAAAGAGCGTGTTTGTCTCCACGTACTAATTTAGGTATCATTAGTCAAGTTTTGTAAAGAACGAAGGAAAGCAATACCTGTGTTCAGCGGATATTTTATTCGGACAGAAGCACTCTGATTCGCGGGATATTAGCGGTAGATCTACGCGTGGATTGACAAAAGTTTTTTTTTTGATTTATGAAGGCGTTATCTTACAATGTGTGTTTAAATATATATACTACAGGATATCCGGGAATTTTGTACATAATTATCTTCTGCCAAAAGGAAAGAAATATTTCCGGTGGTTATGGTAACTAGAGCCTTATGGCTGGGATGATTTATTGCATTTATAAATATATTTTTTTTTTATTTCATTGCGTTCACCTATTAACCGAATATATTGAAATTCTTTTATAATTTAAAACAAAATTTTACATTATATTTATTATATTTTGTGTGTTTAGATATACACATATTGACATATATTGGAATCCTTCTAAAGTACAAGAAAGAAAATTCTTTGTGTCATTGCAACAAGAGCCTTATGTTTGAGATTAGGAAATATTTTATCTTGGAATCTTCGGATTTTCGGTCAACACTTGCCCTATAAACTCTATAAAGATACCTACTACCTAAGAATACAGCTTAGATTACGATTTGGAGACTCGGAATTTTTTTTTGAGATTTTGAATTTGGGAAGTTTATCGGACAACCATTGGGTCACTTATTTGGTCTTTAAACGCTTATTTATTACTCGAGTGACATAATTAGCAGAAAAATGGTTGAACCATTGATGATGTATATACGAAATGAGCTTCAATGTTCACGTTACTCGCTCTAGTAAGTTAGTTATGTTTCAAAATTTTAGGAGTTTAAAAGTGTATGAACAAATATAGCACGGAACAGTTTTGTTGTCGTTGACATAAAATTTTTTTTTATTGGTTTTGATTGACGTTGTTAAATTACTAGAGATTTTCAGTCGTCTTTGGAATCAAGTTCGAGAACAACAGTCAAATTGTGAGGTCCGAGAGCCATGGAAAGCTTAGAATAGCTGGGATAGAATTGAACTAAATAAGCTTAGAATAGTTTTGAGTCGAATCAAAGTTTCATGAATCATTTTTTTTGTTACCTTCAGCGAATTTGTATGTGCAAAATTCATCACACTGCTTGACAGTAGGTAGCAGTGATAAGGTCAAAAGATAACCCGCAGGAAATTTTGGCTGTAGTGAAGCTCTAAAGTGCAGTCGACGGTTTTGTAATACAAGTGCTCTTAGAATCGATCTAAGTAGTGCGAAATTTTATAACTCAGCTGTATAGCAGACTCTCGTTGGTATTGCTTGATCATCTGTAGTATTATTGCGCATCCTCTTAATATCCGGATTTAATTTTCCTTTTTTTTGTCTAGTAGGAGTCCTAATAAGGTTTTGCGGTAAAAGCTCCATCGAGAATTTATAATAAGACAGTAAATATATTTTTATATTCATCACCCCAGTGGTTGCTCGCGTTATAGCGGTCGACTAGTCTAGCAGTTCACTAGTTTTGTTTTTAGAAGTTAACCTTATTCAGGCACTCCGTTGTTGAAATGGAAGTTAATCGCTTGAACCAAGAAGAGTTAACGTATGAGTTAACGGTTCGTGATCTCCCCACAGGCAGGGTTGACGAGATGAGAGTGAGTCTTCGCTCCGCATTAAAAGCTGAGAAATTGGGTCAATTTCTTGCCGTTAATCCCTATCCACATTCAGCGAAGACATGGAAGTACTTCGGAAAAAGTTAGAAGAGATTAATAACCTTGTCACTACATTCGTTGAGGATCTAAATTCTGCAGAATATAAAAAGGCATAAACAAAAATAGACTGGGCTCTATCTAGATTGAGTAGATGCGAAGCGACAAGTCAAACTCAACTGGACGAAAAGAGTACGGTCAAGGGTGGATTAGTCCTCGCATTGGGATCTCTCCAAGGAAAGGCTGAAGAAGATATATCTAGTGAAGATTCAGAGCACCAGCAGGAGTTGACCCTACCAAAGCTATTTTCGCTTTCCCATTCCAGGGTCCCTTTATACAAATGGGGAATAACCTTTTCAGGAGACCATGGTCAGTCACTAAATTCATTTTTGGAACGGGTCACCGAGGTAAGCGAAGCTAGGGGTGTCGATGAGACCCAGCTATTCTGTTCAGCATTAGACCTGTTCAATGGAAAAGCTTTGATATGGTACAGGGCCAACAAGTGCAAGTTCAAATCTTGGGCAGATCTAGTAACAGAACTGAAGAAGGAATATCTGCCACCTGACTACGACGATAGACTGTTGGAGGAAATAAAACGACGAACCCAAGGTTAAATGATCCTCTTACAGAAATACAAAAGCTAAGTATCCTAAAAAGGAATGTCAGCCCTTTTTACCAGTCTCAGTTGGGTATAACTGACGTTAAAGAAATTCAAAGCCTTGTGGACTTAGGACGTAAATTAGAGTCAGTTCGCATCTCAGTAGAATCTTTTGTACCCCCACCTAATCGGAAAAGTACCCGCTTATTAGAGCCAGACCTTGCTTATGTAGATGCTAACACATCTGCTATAGCTACAGTAAGCCAGAGTAGTGGCAATCCTACTTTCAATAGACGAATAAAATGCTTTAAATGCGGCCGAGAAGGCCACGTTGCAAGGTTTTGTCAAGTCCGTAGCGACTCTAGAATGATATCCGTTGCCTGCAACCAATGCCAGAGGAACAATATACAGACATCGACTAATGTTAGGAACAATAATCAAGTAAACCGCAGATCGGGAAACGAAGGGGGAGCTCAGCGTTAAGCGGCGAGTTGTGTTCTGGGTCCCAGGTGGCCGCGACATGTAAGGAAGTTCTTGACGATTTAGGGAGGAAGGGCGGTACGGAGACAGGATTCCTGGATTATGCTTTTGCAAATGCAAATAAGGACGTACGCCCCTTCTTGAGAGTTCGTGTTTTCAGCGTTGAGTTTATAGGCCTTTTGGACTCAGGAGCTTCCCGTACCATAGTAGGTGGACCAGGTTTTGAATTGTTGCTTAGAATGGGACTTAAATTAAAGACCTCGAAGTTACAAAACGTTACATTAGCTAATGGGAATAGAGTGGACATCGCTGGAGAAATGATCGTCCCTATCGGGATAGAAGGTCGTGTTAGAATCTGCCAAGTGTTAGTAATACAGGAAATACCACAACAAATTATTCTGGGAGCAGACTTCTAGAAGATAATGAGAATAGCCGCAAATCTATCAACGAATTCCTGGGTATTTTCGGACACCGAAATTATGAATCATGTCGCGTCGTTAGAATGTAAATCTAACCGGGAAGCCAAGCAGAAAATGGGAACAGGTCTGGGATGTTGTACAGAAGTGGAACATGTTATTGAGACGGATGCTGCTCCCACGAAACAAAGATACTATCCTGTGTCACCAGCTATACAGAATGTAATCAACGAAGAGCTAGACCATATGTTAAAAGAAGGTGTAGTCGAACCTTCGAACAGCGCGTGGTCTTCACCAGTAGTCATGGTACGGAAGAAGGATGGGACGTATCGTTTCTGCGTAGACTTTCGGAAGGTCAATAAAGTCACGAGAAAGGATGCTTACCCGCTACCCTATGTGTCAGCTACCTTGGATAAACTGAGGGATGCGAAGTTCATGTCATCCTTGGACATTAAGTTGGCCTTCTGGCAAGTACCTATGGCAGGAAAATCCAAGCAGTACACAGCTTTCACTGTTCCGGGAAGGGGAATTGGATCAAGAGAATGCCATTCGGGTTGACCAATTCACCAGCCACATGGCAGCGGTTGATTGATAGGATTTTGTCAGGCGAGCTAGAAAATCACGCCTTTGTTTATTTAGACGATGTTATCATCGTAACGCAAAGTTTTGAAGAACACAAGAGGATATTAAGTGAAGTTTTAGATCGATTGTGCAAAGCTGGGCTTATAATAAATTACGAAAAGTGCGAGTTCTGTAGGCCAGAGCTGAGGTATTTGGGGTACTTGGTTGGAGAAAACGGTTTACCAGTAGATCCCGAGAAAGTGAAGTGCATCCTCGAGATGCCTCACCCTAAAACTGTCACCGCGGTACGTAGATTTGTGGGAATGATCGCATGGTATCGTCGCTTTGTGCATAATTTCTCCACCTTAATCGCTCCAATCACTAACTTGCTTAAGAAAAATAAGAAATTTCATTGGTCCGCTGATTGTGAAGAAGCTTTTCAGAATCTTAAAGATAAGTTGGTAAGCGCTCCTATCTTAGCATGCCCCGACTTCAACTATCCTTTCATCGTCCATACTGATGCATCTGGATACGGTCTAGGTGCCGTGTTGACCCAAAACACTGAGGGCATCGCAAAGGTTGTGGCGTACTTAAGCCGGTCCCTGAACCGTTGCGAACGGAATTACTCCTCCACAGAACGCGAGTGCTTAGCTGTTTTATGGGCGGTTGAAAAACTCCGACCATATCTTGAAGGCACGAGATTTACGGTCGTCACGGATCATGCATCGCTTGTCTGGTTGCAGAACCTGAAGGACCCTACGGGGAGATTAGCAAGGTGGACAATGCGCATGCACCAACATGACTTTAATATCATACATCGGAAGGGTAAAGAACATCTTTTACCTGATATGCTCTCTCGGTCCGTGCCCATAGTAGAATGTATAGCTGAAGTTCAATCACCTAATGACAAGTGGTATGATAGTTTGAAGGTGAAAATTAGTGAAAATCCCGACCAATACCCTGATTGGAAAGTTGTGAATCAAGTATTATTTAAACATTGTCGACCAAGATATCCGGCGTTGGCGTTTGATTCAGACAACTGGAGAGAGGTAGTTCCGAAAGGCCAACGAAAGGACGTAATCTACGAAGCTCATGATATTCCAACTGCCGGACATTGTGGGACACAAAAAACATATCAGCGACTCTGCCAGAATTACTATTGGCCCAAAATGAAGACTGATGTAGGCTCATATGTCAAGAAATGTGCTATCTGCCAGACGACGAAACCAGTTTTGAAGAAACCAGCAGGACTAATGGCCGCACGACGTATCGCGGATAAACCCTGGGAGACGATCAGCATCGATCTTATCGGCCCTTTGCCCCGCTCAAGTCGAGGCTTTATTTATATCTTAACGATTGCAGATCAATTTAGCAAGTTCCCGCTTTTGTTTCCTCTCCGTTCTGCGACGGCGAGCTCTGTTGGTCAGGTGTTAGAGGAGTCAGTATTTCTCCTCTTTGGAGTTCCAAATTATATTATTTGTGATAATGGACCTCAATTTAAAGGTCGCGAGTTTAAGAAAATTTGTGAAGAATATGGGGTTAACATCAAATACACCGCTTTCTACCATCCGCAAGCTAACCCCGCGGAAAGGACTAACCAAGTTATCAAATCAATGCTACAAGCGTACGTGGCGGATAACCACTGATTGTGGGATTTTCAATTAGCCAAGGTTGCCTGTGCTATCCGCACCTCCACGCAAGAGTCTACTAAACTTACGCCCTACTTTATAAATTTCGGGTGCGAAATGGTAACAAATGGGAGACTTCATAAACCTCTGAGTAACGGAGAAGTCTATGATATCGATGAGAGGTCAAAGGCCCTAGAGGTAGTTAGGACGGAAATCAAGAAAAGGTTAGTAAGGGCTACGTTTTATCCGATGCTGCGAAATTCCACAATGCCAAGCTCGCCCCTAAGTATCTAGGCCCGTTCAAGATCATCAAAGTAGTTTCGCCTTGGACTTATGAGCTAGGCAACGAAGAAGGTAAATCGCAAGGTATTTGGCACACTAAAGACTTGAAACCTTTTCATTCACAGCGAGATAGTGACGTCTAGAGCATTACTAATCGAGTTTTTGTTTTCTACTTATTCTTCCTGGTAGCCCCAATAAGGCATCCACTCAGCTTCACTGAGTAATTAACGAGCACCTAAGTGCCGCTTAAAATCGCTACGGTCGAGGCTCTCTTGATGTTAGGAATCGTTTGGTCATTGTGTTGGGATCGTATCTTGTGCGAAGTCCAGTGATCTAAACAGGTAGAAACATTTTAAAGAATATGGTGTCGTTCGGTATACGCTGGCATACCAACTATTCCAAGTAGAAAATCAATTTTTTTTAACAAAAGGGATAAGAATCGGAATTTCAGTCATGGTGTTGCAGGCCGTACCTTGTACGAAGTACTGTGCCATAAACTCATAGCGTCGGCTCTGTATACTTAACAGCAGTCAGTCGCTCATAATACACGAAAGGTGACCTAAATGTCTTTCGAATAATCACAACATTTTGAAATGTGTAAGTACGTACTAACTACACCTTCTGGATTACAAAACTTTTAGTTAATCGTATATTTTGGTATGAACTGAATTTTATCGTACGATGTTTGACGAGAACGTAACCTTTTTTTGTGCATGGTAAAATAAATTTTGTCTTGAGATTTCTCCGAAATCTCTCGTAGGAAGAGGAGGTGTGTTACGCCCTCGAAAGTATTTGTGTGGTGCTGGGTTCCCTTGTAATTTCGAAACATTCGGTCAAAGTGTTGATTCTGCTGTGTTTTTTTAATTTCAGAACAAAATTCTTATGATTCGAAAGTAAACCACTATGCTGAATTGTCCAGACCGTACCTGAGGAAAAACAAAAACAAAGTAGAACTATACGGGACTTATTCAAGGGGATCACACCTATCTCTACATAGGCTCTTTCGTCATCGAGCTCACCTGAACAAGTATCCACATTTTGTCCGAGTTTTGGGATTTGTTGGTACCTTAGAAAATTTTCTTCTTGAATTAAAATAGTACTAAAATAGCTTCAGTATTTATCGCATAATTAAGACATAACTCGAATTATTTTAAATTTATTTTTATTACTGATTAAGCAAATAAGTCGCAAAGAAATGAATTTTTAAGCGCAGTCTTATTGTAATCGCAGAGCCACCTAGCCACTCGTAAGTAAAAAAAGAAATTAAGTCTAAAGCTCAAACCATGAACTATGAGAACCTCCTTTCCTTGCAGCGGAAATAGAGAAAAGCAAAACGACTAAAGAAATGATCATTAGATACGTGCTCCCGGCTCCTAAATACCTTGACCACTGGACGCACAATATAAAATAGTAACAAAACTTCCTCGAACTGTTGATTATATTAACTACACAGAAAATAAAATTCAAACGTAGAACTTAATCGTTAGCCAAGTACACGATCGATATTAGCGCCGAAAGTAAAAAAAGTGGTTTCGACCACGAAACAAGCTGCTGGATTGCTGACTGGCGGAATGGCGAAATGCGCTGCTGGATTGCTGACTGGCGGAATGGTGAAATGCCGAAACTGGCAATGACTTTCTTGTCGGTGCTCTCCTGAAAAGCATAGGTTTTTTTGTAAAGTGTGGTTAAAGAAGGAAAAATAAAAAAAAATAAAAATTAAAAAAGTTAAAAGGTTAACGAAGGAAAAATAGAAAAGGGATTTAGCTAAAATTGCATAGGAGGATAGGCAGTGGAAAAAAAATAAGGAAAAGGAGTCTGGACACGATTGAACTAGGAATTATTAAATGAATAGATCACGAGGAGTTGAGGACTCGATACAGAGCTAAGTATTGTATTATTCTATTTTGGGTAATTTTTCCTAATTTCTCGGCGATAATTTTGTTTAAAGAAAAGAAAAATTGGCTGGTTGGTGACTGCGAATAATTTCGTTTGGTGTTTCACAGGAACATCAGGCGGTAGAGTTTTTTTGTTATTTGGTCACAGCATCAAATAAGATAATCATACGGTGAATTTTTATGTGCTCATACATATATAGTTGTAGGCAGTGCTATATTGTAAATTTTTTTATTAAATACAGTAATTTCTTGATTAGAAGTAACGGGTCTTTGATGTAACAGGTTTCGTGATCTCACCTTCCTAGCGAAAAAGATCACGTGGCGCCCTAACTACACCTACAATCTGCAATCCCCACGCCCTTCTACTGAGCCAGCAGTTGCGATCCTCTGGGAGCGTAACAAGTTGTTGTTGATTTTTTATCTGCAAAAGAAATTTTCAATTATAATTTCCACTACTCATCTAAGACAACTTATCAGTTGCTGTTTTTTTCCAGCTAAAGAAATTGGGAATCGTTCTATTTGTGTACTTTACTCGGGTCTGTGCAAATTTTGTTTACATTATTCGACTGCGATTTTGTTTACATTATTCGGCTGTACGAATTGTTTATGCAATGAATCAAATTAGAAGCATTGCACCTGCAGATCTTATCTAAGCCAATATACTTACCTACGTTAGTTGTTGTTCTTGCTAATTTAATAACATGGTACTGAATATCGCCTGGTAGAAAGCGTTTTGGTATGACGTAGTGTGTATGTGTGTGTGTGTGTGCGTGTGTGTGTGTGTGTGTGTGTGTGTGTGTGTGTGTGTGTGTGTGTGTGTGTGTGTGTGGTGTGTACGGGTGTGTGTATGTGTCCAGACTTGCACAAGTGTCCCGATGTCTCTGTTCCCACAACTCTAAGCGTATATAGCAAGTTTAAAGAACATTAACACAAATCTCCATGGCCTGATGGTAGAGCGCCTCGGATTTTACAAAACCAAGCGTTCTCGGTTTGATTCCAGCAAAGCCAGCATTATTTTATTAAAAATTTGCTAAGACAAGAGCTTGAACAGCTTACGGGGATCAGCCAACCAGATGACGTCATCACCTGGTCAGCCAGACGATAGGAAAGGAATTCCCCAGGCATGGTCTGTGACGTATACCACTAGACGGAAGCCCCCTCAGTGGTCCAGAGCCACCAAAATAGTTGGAATTTTCCGGCAATTTGCACAGCTTTTGCCCTTTCCGAGTTCACGCGGATGACTTTCGGATTATGCAACGCTGCTCAGTCTTTCCAAAGTTTCATCCACATGTTTCTGCAAAAATTTTCGTTCTATTCTGTTTATTTGGATGATATTTTAATCGCTTCTAAATCTGAAATTGAGCACTACTCGCATTTAGAGCAAATTTTCAAATGCCTGTAGGAGAATGGCCACATATTAAGCGTTGAGATGTTCGTCTTTTTGCGGACGCAGGTCAAATTTCGGGATCATTTGATTACAGCACAAGGCAACAAACCAGCTCCCGATTGCGTGGAAGCAATTTCGAAATTTAAAATTCCGGAAAATGAAAGTAATTACGATGCTTTCTAGAAATGATAAATTTCTCTCGCCGTTTCTTGCCCCACGCAGCAGAATTTCATGCTAGTTTAAACATCTATCTGTCTGGCTCAAAAAAGGATGTCGTTAGGCGCATTGATTGGTCCAACGATGCAAAGGAATCTTTCGATGCAGCTAATGCTGAACTGGTCCAAACGGCACTTCTCGCTTTTCCAATGGTATCAGCGGAATTATAATTATGTGCAGACGCTTCGGATGCTGTCATCGGTGCGGCGATTCAATAGAAGGTCGAAAATAACTGGAAACCTTTAGGATTTTACTCCGTCAAGCTGAACAACTCTCAGCAAAAGTATAGCACTTATGACAGAGAGTTACTAGCGGCTTACAGTAGCATAAAATATTTCAAGTACTTGCTTGAGGGTCGTACATTCACGCTTTAAACGCACCACAAGCCCTTACAATATGCTTTTCAACAAAATCCAGAGAAGGCCTCGCCCCGACAATTACTTCAATTGGACTTAATAGGTCAGTTTACTACTGATATCAGACATGTGTCAGGAAAATATAATGTCTTGGCCGAAGCGTTGTCGAGAGTCGACGAAATTCAGCTTCCCGGCGCAAGCGATTTCGAAGCTATGGCAGATGCCCAATCTCAAGATTCTGAATTTCATCAAATTCTTCAAAATTCTCAATACAAATTTGAAAAATTTTCGATTTTCGGCTCAAACGTAAAAATATATTGGGAAGTTTCAGAAACAAGAATCCGACCATTTATCCCTACTGCCTTCTGAATTCAAGAGCTCAAAACCGGGCACAATTTATCCCATCCGAGCATCCGTACAACCAATAAAATGGTCACGTCCAGATACTTTTGGCAGTCCATAAATAAGGATGTCAACTCCTGGGCACGGTCCTGCTTAGCTTGTCAACGTAGCAAGGTCTCCAGACACGGCAAAAGCATTTTGGATTCATTCAATGAGAGTTCTGGACGTTTTCAAAATATCCACATAGACATTATAGGTCCTATGCCACATTCGCAAATCTTTAGATATTGCCTTACAATCATTGACAGGTTTACTAGGTGGCCAGAAGCCATTAACATCGTTGACATTACTGCTGAGACTGTCGCAACCGCACTCTGCCATGTTTGGATAGCGCGGTTTGGTGTTCCCAGAACTATCGCTACAGATCAAGGTGCACAGTTCGAATCCTCGTTGTTTTCATAACTTTCAAAATTATTAGGCTTCCATCGTAATCGCACTACTGCCTATCATCCTCAGGCTAACGGATTTCTGGAAAGATGTCACTCAAACCTTGTTTAATGGCATACCAGGAGAAGATTTAGACGAACATTTTGCCATTTGTATTGTTAGGTTTGCGAACCACTTTTAGGGAGGAATTCCTCGCTGCCCACGCGGAACTCGTTTATGGCGAAAGCTTGCGCATCCCTGCCGATTTTCTCCTAAATTCGCTATATCGATCTCAAAACCAATTCGTTGTATCACTTCGTAACGTTTTCACTGACAGCAGGCCAGTTCAAGCGTCAAATCACGCGCGACAATCCATTTTTAAATTTAAGGAACTCGATAAATGCTCCAATGTGTTCCTGAGAACTGACGCGGTAAGATCATCACTGCAAGCACCTTATGAAGGGCCTTTTAAAATTGTTAAGCCCGCGAAGCATTTCTTCACTCTCAGAATCAAAAACAGACAGGCTAATATTTCTATAGATCATTTAAAACCCTTCTTTGAAGCCCAAGAAGGACCTGAAGAAGAACAAATGCTGCAACCTAAACCAAATATACCACCTGACATTTCATCCATCAATGGGCCAGTTCAGTCAATTTCCAAAGGAACGCCGATGCACCAACATCTGGAAAGACGTCGGCAACCTTTGTTGGGGGACTTTAATAGGACAACAGCATTACAAGATGCGGTAACATCTGCATCGACCACATCTCCACGGCATATCAGGTTCTCACCAGACGTTCAAACAAGTATATCTGTACGAACCACACGGGCCGTACGAATCGCAAGACCGTCTGGACGTTTTCTTTTTGTAGCGCTAAAACCTAAAGTTTTGCTGGCAGGGGAGTATATGTGGCGACGCGACTGACCTGTTTCTATTATTTCCAAATTCTAGTAAAGTCATCATGTAAACTAGGTAAATCATTCCGGGCTAGTAATACCTTGCCGAGCACAGACAGCCGTAGCTAGGTAGGCTTTGTTTTTCTTTATAACGTTATTCAAAAAATAGTATGTTTTTGTTCAGAAGTTTTGTGACAGCCTTCATGAGAGACGAAAAATAAATATATTTTCTTTTCAAGACTACCGTGAACAAACATCAAGGAATTTTTTTATTTTGCCTTTAATGCTTTAGGTTCCCTAGGTCTCTTAGTTACAGATCTGATCAAGATAGAGCTGCATCTGTACGACGTGGTAACCCAGGCATACAATTAGTGCTCGTACGGTCATAGGGACTGTAAGGGTCTCTCTTTGTATTTGGGTCATACTTTAAAAGTTGTACCTCATGCTGAGGACACCTGTGACAAATTGGGAATCTGACTACGCTGGATTAGAAGCCGACAGGGTTTCTTACAACATCAGGTCGTATTGTCTTTGCGACAGTAATACCACGCCTCAGTCGTCTGAATCCAACAAGAGAACTCTTGACCGAAATAGTTTGCTTTAGGACAACTTCTTACTACTGTCCTGGGGACGTGTACATTAACAACAAGAGATGCCCATTGGTTCTCCTCGTTAACTGTCATAGGGACAGTCAAGTAAACCCTAATTTATTTATCCGTACAGGTCGAATACTCAACTACATTATATGCAGTAATGCCAACTAGCTGGAGGAACTCCAGATAGAAGATTATTCGGACAGTGTAGAGCCTTGCTGCTGACTACATACCATATTGAAGAGCCATCAACCAGCTTGCCCCACTAGTACCAATTAGTGTGAACGAATCACGACTCACATACAACAATAGATAACCAGTAACCAAACTGATTATCTAAAGTTCCATCCAGTAATGTAAGACTCGTTTCATATTAAATTAAATTTGCTTTAGTTGATCGTACACAAATTCACAAAACTAATTATTGCCAATTATACGTTACTTTCTCGGGCGGCTTGGTTTGTGGTCTTTTCAATTGGTGTTGTTGACTGTTACAATTGCGGTATTACACACAATGCAATAAATCCACAGTCACAGAAAGGGCAATATATCGCTTAACATATTTTTTATTAATTTCAATTTATAAGGTTTCTAAAATGAGTACAATAGAAGATTTACTGGTGAAATAGGGTGGTTTAAAAAGCAAGATTGCCGAGGCAATCGAAAATAGAAAAAATAGAACTAAAATAGGAAACAGAACAACAGGTTTTACAAACAAAAATTAATCATTTTCTTCAAATAAAAAATTCGACCGTGAATATATAGTTGAATAGCAGTTCGACGCAATGGAGGCAAGCTATTCTGAATACATGGGAGAATTAAAAGATGGGTTGACAACACTAGCGCCAGAAGACAATACCTCAATATGAGAGGTAACAAATCAAGTTTCATAACTTCAGAAAATACTTTTACCTCAATTTAATGGAGAATTCAATTCTTGGTGATCATTTCGTGATTTGTTTACAGCTCTAGTGCATAACAATACAAACCTTCAATTAGTTCATAACCTTCATTATTTGAAGGTATGCCTCATTGGTGACGCTGAACGTGTAGTACGACATACGCCAATCACCAATCATGGAATAAACTGAAGCACAAATATGAAAATACACGAACCTTTGTTAATCAGCAACTGAAGACGTTATTAAGTCGACCAAAATTAACCAACGAAAATAGCAAAGGTTTAAAGACATTGGTGGACACCATCCAAGAATGCTTTCAACAACTTGAAGCTTTAAAGGTGAATACTGATCCATGGGGTGGGTACGTTACTGATTTTCTTAATTGTTCAAAAATTGCCTTTCGTCTCATTGCGTTTATGGGAAGAAGAATTGGGTGAAAGTCAGAATTTACCAGAATTCAAGATGTTTTTATCATTTCTAAAGGAAAGAGTTCGTGTAATAGAGCCAATTACCAACACGATTAGTTTGAAACCAATCACTCCTTCCATCAAGAAAGAAACTACACAAGCTTACCACATAACGAACAATTCCAATTGTCCTGCATGTAGAAGTAAGCACTTTGTTGGAACTTGAAAGGCAATCCTACAACTCGATAGAGCTCGTCATTGCCTGCATGTAACAGAGCCGTTTGTAAATTGTTTCCAAGCCGTATACCCAACAAGTTCAAATATTGCTCCCAATTCGCATAGAAGTCAAGAAAACATCGTAGATAATCCTAGAACCTTTTTAACCAGAGAGAAACAAAAGTCTTTGTTGTCAACGGCGTTGGGCTTGGTGCAAGACCGCAGTGGTCATTCAACAATAATGGGGTGGCTGCTGGACTCAGGATCTCAAACATCGTTCATCACAGAGGCTGCCTGCAAAAGGCTTCAAATACGTGGCGTTGAAACATCAATATCAGGTTTGAATAAAAATCAAACTGCGCTTGCTAAAAGACAGATTCGACTACAACTAAAGCCTCTGAAATTAAGCAATGCAGTTATGGAAACGGACATACTCATACTGAAAACGATACCAGATCTATTGCCAGCCAAAACGTACATCAACAGAAATTGGCAACATCTTCAATACCTTGAGCTTGCTGACCCAACATTCTGCATACCAGGGTCTATTGATATTTTGCTTGTAGCAGATGCATGTGGTCGTGCTATTCGCGATGACATTAAGCAAAGAGCAGAAGAAGTTCCTGTGGCTGTCAACATCATTTTTGTGTGGATAATTTTGGGAAATACAGCACCCACACCCTCAACTTTACAAATAAAAACGTTCGCAATAACTGTCAATCCGGTGGATGATTTGAGTCTACCAATTCGGAAATTTTTGGAAAGAGAAGAGGTTCCTGAGATCAAAACTGAAATTCCTGAAAACCAAAATTGCCAAAAGAAATATGAGGAAACCCACTGCCGTCTTCCAAATGGTCAATACCACGTCAAGCTGCCATTCAGGATGGGAGAAGAGCCAGTTCTGGGTGAATCATGAAGTCAAGCTTTATGACACTTTGTACATTTACAAGGACGGCTTGATAAAATTTCACAATTAAAGGAAGATTATGAAAACTTTTTAGATGAATTCTTACAAATGGGCTACATGGAAGCATGTAATGTGCCTAAACCAACGGAAAACCATTACTATATACCACACCATGCAGTCTTCAAGCAGAGTACCACAAAGAGGACATCTAGTGGAAAGTCATTAAATGAAAAATTACTAGTTGGGCCAATATTACAACTAAAACTATTTTCTATCATATTTAACTAGAGCAAATACAAGGCGGCAATGACCGCAGACGTTGAAAAAATGAATAGAATGATAAGGATGCATTCAGATCATCGGAAGTATCAACGCATACTCTGGAGAGACCCAACAACTGAGCAACCTCAAGATTATAAACTTAATACGGTGACAATTGGCATGTCATTAGCATCTTACTTGGCTATCCTAACATTACAACAATAGGCCAGGGATGAAGCAGAACGCTGGTCATTAGCATCACGAAAACTAGTTCTAATACGATATTCTTCCGATACAAAATTAATACGAATTACGTCCACCATACAACGCTTTGCTTAAAACTGTCGTAATCCTAAAGGCAAGGAAACTGGACTTTTATCCGCCATGGAATTGAGCATTGCAAGCAACGCAATCCCGAAAATCGTACAAATATCTACTTTTCCCAAAGATTATTAACAACTAGAAGTAAATAGGAGGTTGTCAAGAAAAAGCAGACTGCTAACATTCTACCCATTTATTGATCACAATGGACTCATCCGAGTACGGAGTAGATTGGAAAATGCTAACATTTCCTATAGTAGAAAACATCCAATCATACTCCCACGCGATCATCAAGTTAGTATGCTAATAATAGATAAAACTTATAAAGAAACTCTTCATGGCGGTACGAATCTCGTTCTAAATACTGTTATCCGTTGGGTGCCGTGCTCTAGGACGAGAGCACCTAACGTTCGAAATTAATGTTTAATAAAAATCAAAGAAAACCAAATGTCGAAATTGCTTTTTATTTAGGTTTTCTTATGTTTTTTCACAGATTCTTTCACTATGCTAAATTACATTTTGTTTCAGTATGAAAATGCATTTTTAAATCAATTTAGGATTTATAGGAACTGTTTTTAAATTAGAGGGTTTTTTAGTTTTTCAGGGTCAAATCTGTATCGCATCGATATATAGCATAGGCCTATATATCGATGCGTTTATCTTTCGGTTGTGATTCGGGTTAGTAGGCACCTGGGTCACAACATCACAACTTGTAATCAATTCTGGGTCCTGCATGCCAAGCGTATAATCACGCATCAGCTATACAAATGTGTAGTGTGTGTTAGATAGCGCCACGCAGTTTCAAATCTGTTTATGGGCAACCCACCTGCTCATTGAGTTAATATAACTAACGCATTTACTCTTGTTGGAGTCGATTATGTAGGACCAATTAGTTTGAAGATGTCAACACATCGAAATATCAAGATGTATAAAGGGTATTTTTGTATATTCGTGTGTATGACAACGAAGGCAATACATATCGAGGCAGTATCTGATTTGACATTTTCAGACTACCTGCCTACCTTGCAATGATTTGTATCTAGACGAGGACTCTTCTCTGACCTATACTCCGACTGCGGTCCAATTTTTAGAGGAGACAAGTCTATGATGGACCAGGATCTAAAACGAGCTATTAAGGAAGCCACGCCAGAAGTTATAAAATATCTCACAAGTCTCAGGATAACCCCCCTGCTGCACCTCATCACGGAGGATTATGGGAAGCTGGTGTCAAATCTATAAAGTACCACTAGCGAAGAGCAATAGATACGTCTGTGTGCACCTTCGAGGAAAACACGACGTTGCTGACACAGGTCGAAGCCTGCTTGACCTCTCGACCCCTCTGTGCACTTCATAATGACATAGAAGATTTAGCAGTTACACTAATACAACGATGAAATGACCGAACAGTTTTGGAATAAAGAACATCTAAATCGATTACAGCAACGGCCAAAGTGGTACAATCATCAAACCAACCTTAAAATTGGAGATATCGTCCTAATTAAAGATGAGAATAACACACCCACTACAAGGCCATTAGGTATCATTGAAAGGCATCCAGGCTCAGACGATCTAGCTACAGTTGTAACAATCCGCACGAAATATAATACAATACAACGTCTAGTTGTAAAAGTTTGTCATCTTTCTATGGACTCAGAACGACAACAACAATAACATGAAATCGATTTTATATTTGAATAATCAGATCATGTCTATGTGTTTTTTGTTGCTTGTTAGTGTATGTCCAATCAATAATAAATACACTCTGTTATTTCCTATTTTTTATTTAAATGAAACACGCAGTCCGACTTTGAAGATTACATGACAATCTTTGAAGAAATTCAATTTTCGCCACCTGGGAGTCCTATACTAAAACGGTTTGTGGAGCCTGGTTATGATATATTAACAGGATTACCGCTATCAACTGTAAGGCCCAAAGATAAGCAACCCACTCTAAATGATGATAAGCCTACAAGTAAAAAACCCTGAAGAACATTCTCATGGATTCAAAATTAATGGAGGTTTAATTAAAGTATTACACCGGCTAAAACATTCCACTACAGTCAAAGAAATACAAATGCGAATCGAAAACGACATTCAACGTTTTATGAAGCGAGAAGGTGAAGATTTATTTATTACTCGAGACAACTTGTGTCGAATTGAGAGAAATCGTAACAGCACACAAAAACAATTTACTGTCAATCTTCTCAACCAATTTCAGGTGAAGATAAATGTCAAAATGGAAGGAAAGGTTGTACTTCCCCATTATCATCGCCGCGCTATCACCAAACTGAGGGCTAGAGTTGTTAAATGTAATGGTTCAACAGGAGGCAGACGTTGTGAATATAAATCTTGATGCTGATCAATTGATATTATCATAAAACGAAACAACCTATAGATCAGCATTCCCTCATTCAGTTATTGCTTTACGAGACTTACTTAGTATCTCCATAAGTACAATACAATACAATTAAAAGTTGCAGTGTATCGCATTTCATAACAAACTGAAAATTATTTGGTTTGTTATGAAAGCGCGTAAGCTAAACAACAAGTGGCTACCTGCTTAAAAATATTCTAATGTGACGCAACATAGTAATGGTCCAGATACGAAAAGAATGAGTTAGGTGACATGGTGACTGGCCGGAGAAAGCTCGGTCGTGCGGCTTCGAGTAAAAGATACACGATTGAAGGGAAGAAGGTTTTTAAGTAAACGTTTTTAAATTGAAAAACAGTTTTTTTTTGTGAACTCCCTAAGCGAAAGAAATACAACATTTGGCGCAGCCGGTAGTGTTTGAATAGTGTGGGCAAGATTTCCACACTCTCAAACCTGAAGTTGATTCTGATTTCGGGGCTCTATTCAACCTACAGAAGAAAAACAAAATGGAAGGAAAGTGAAAAAAGGAGAAGTTATATAAAATAAAAAGAGGGAAAGAAGAAAAGAGAAAAAAAGAGAGAAATCTATTTAAGTAAAGAGAGTGTGTGAAAATGTGCAAGTGAAAGTATCTGACAACTCGCAGATGAAACGGAAGCAGTATATCTCTCAAGGAATTATAAAAAATTGTAGGATTTTTATATAGCTTTTTTTTTAATATACATATATGTCGTAGACATTTAACGTAACTCATCGGTTCACGAAAAGTCTAGACACTTCATGAAAAGTAGGTAGATTGTGTAAGGGTTTTGCATTATGTGTCTGAAATTTTTAGTCAATTCATGAAATGCCTTTACGCCGATAGTGTAATACCACCCGATATAACCAAAGTAGTTACGCTATGCGGATTGTGGAACACTTTTTCCATACAAAAAGTGCCCAGAAAATTCCAACTATTTTGGTGGTTCCGGACCTGGTTCTGGGCCACTGGGAGATTCCGTCTAGTGGTCTCTGCCACAGACCTGCCTGGGGGAATTCCTTTCCTATCGTCTGACTGACCAGGGGATGACGTCATCTGGTTGGCTGATCCCCGTCAGCTGTTCAAGCTCTTGTCTTAGCCGATTTTTTTAATAAAATAATGTTGGATTTTTTTGTTGGAATCGAACCGAGAACGCTTAGTTTTGTAAAATCCGAGTGCTCTACCATGAGACCATGGAGGTGTTGCGTGAATATTCTTTAAACTTGTTATATATGGGTAGAGTTCTGGACCATAGTTTTTTATCTAGAACTCTCACCTGCAGATGGTGCCACCATCGCTAGGTGGTTTGAGTACATACTAAATGTGGGTTTGTGTCTTGACTCTACTGGTTTATGTCTTGGATCACTGGTTAATGTTTTGGATGTACCATTGAGTTTTGACTGGCTTATGTCTTGGATACACCATTGAGTCTTGACTTGCTTCGTCTTGGATTTGTTATTTGGTCTTTACAGTACCCTAACGGCATTAGCCGATACTACCAGCATGCTCCGGTATTACGGCTTTTGGATGTGAGGTACGGTTTTCTTGGATGTGTTACGTTTTTGCTCACTTTTGTCCCACACGTAGCAACATGCTACGGTCTTCTTGGAAGCGGGAAGTTTTTTGCTTCCCTTTTTTCCACACGTGGCAACATCCTACGGTTTTCTGTGCCCACACGTAGCATGATGCTACGGTTTTTTGGATGTGTGAAGTTTTTTGCTTAACTTGTGCCCACATATAGCAGCAAAATGCTACGGTTTTCTTGGATGTGTGGTGCGCCCAAATGTAGGCTTTTGTTTTCAAGTGTTGCGCCTGGTTTTGAATTAATATTAGTAATAATTAAAGCTAATTGTAGGAAGTTTTTGTTCATGCCTATGGATTCTAGATGGTGGATAGGTGGGGGGTATTATAATCTAGGATAGGGAGGGGGGTAATGAAATTTTCATCAGAAATCCTCTACGGGCTTTGGTTTTCGAGATATTAGCGTATTAATAATTCGTGTTATTTTTGTTCATGCCAATTGATTCTAGGTAGTATGTGGGGGTGTTAGATATCAGCATGACTTGAATATTTCTTAGCGAGGAATTTGTAGATATCAGAAGTTGTACCCGTATAAACTTCCTGTTTACAAATTCGCATTTTAGCTGAATGAGTCATGCACACCTGTGTAAACAAATTTAAGCAATATCAGCACATTTATTATTTTCAAGTAATTTCATACCACACTTACTGTAGGCGGCCAAAAAAATTTTATCTTATTATTCCAAGAATTGTGTTTTATTGTTTATTCGATATCATCTTAGCCTGTAAGCAAATTCGTTGGAAATCATCCTGTGCAATGATTATTGCAGCAGCAGGATCATTCATGTTTACAAACTGTTGCTATAAAAGCCCAAGCAAACTCTTAAAAACATACAAAGAAAATTAAAAAAGTCTTCGGTGTTAGTAAATAAAAGTTTTTCAATAATTGAAAATTTGAGAAAAGATGAGATGGAGTGTTTAAAAAATTCAGTGAAGAAAGGCTATATTTTGCAAAAGTGCAATAGAAACATGCATAAATTTCAAGTTGCATTTCGGAAGTGCAATAAGAGTGCTAGGAAACGACATTTCGAGAGCTGTCTCGAGCAAATTAAAGCATTGAAAGCACTATTGAGAACTCCCCGTCGAGGTGGAGGAATTACTCGCGTAAGTAGAAGTGATTTTGTAAAGTGGGAGGAAATAAAGGCAGCGTTCGCAGACAAAATTCGACAAGATGTTATTGCAAATCCGAAGCTATTTATGCAAGACGCTGCCAAATTTTTTACGCGTCGTGTTAAAAATGCCTTAAAACATTATTTTAATATTAATGTCTCTACAACGTTTTGCGGTGAATTTGTTAAGGAAACTGGTGACAATGAAATTATAAAAGACATTAAGCGAGAACTGCGCCAATTAGTGCAGATGATAACTTAGAGGACTGGTTTAAATCAAACATTTGGATCCAATACACAATCAGCTGGAAGAATTCCAAAAAAAAGACAGTGGCTGGGCACTGCACTCTACAATACATCTAGCAGTACACATCAACAAGTTTGAACAGCTCTGAGGATCTTCGTATATACCCTTACCAAAGGAAATTGCATCAAAGAAATCATGCATTAATATGAAAAATAATGATGAAGCATGCTTCGCGTGGGCAGTAACATCAACGCTATATCCTGCAGCAGCAAATGTTTGCTCCGATGGGACCGCATCGTATTCACATTACTCTACAGTACTAAATTTAACTGGCATAACATTTCCCATTACGCTTAATCTGATTAAACAATTTGAAGGACGGAATGATTTATCAGTTAACGTATTCATCCTGGATAAAGAGCGTTTCCTCACAACAGTTCCAGTTAGACTTACGAAACACAAGATGGAGGGACATGTAAATCTCCTAGTGCTGCAAGATGACTATGATAATACAAAGGATGAAGATCATATGGATGATGATGATGATGATGATGCTGGCAGATATCATTTCTGCTGGATTAAAGATCTTTCACGCCTCGTATCGGGACAAACTTCGAAACATAAGTCTAGAGTGTGTACATGTGATAGATGTTGGCTCTACTTTTACTCTGCAGAAAAATAAGCATCACACCCACCCGAATTCCAGAAGCAAAATTGTCGCAGAATTATGTTTCCATCAGAGGAAAAGAAATGGCTAGAATTCAAGAATTGTAACCATAAGAATCTAGTCCCGTTTTGTGTGTATGCCGATCTTGAATCAATACTGAAGCCGATTCAGGGAAACGATCAAAATATACAGCGAATCCAGGAACATGAAGTTCACAGCATTGGATCCTATTTCCACTGAAAACATGATGCTAAGCTCTCATATTATAGAGCATATCGAGGCAAGAATTGCCAACAACGGTTTGCATTAGAATTGCAAAAGACTGCATCCATAGCTGTACAGGAGAAGCTGAACATCAGACCAATGCAACCCCTGACTAAAAAGGAACGGCGTTCAAATATGGAAAATACTTTCTGACATATATGTGAAGAAACGTTTGCAGGCGATGAGGAACGAGTCCGGGATCATTGTCACTTAACACGTAAATACTGAGAATCATAATTTCATTCATTTTTTCATGATTTCTTTTAACATGAAAATACCGAGGGCCCGCGCACAATTCATGCAATCTCATGTATCAAGATTATCCCATAGTTCCAGTAATTTTTGAGAATTTATCTGGATATGATACTGACTTCATTATTAAGGATATAGCTACAGCCATTCCTGGGAAAGTGGATCTCCTACCAATAAATAAAGAAAGATACATTTCGTCAAGCACGTTGAAGGCAGTCATATTAAATTCAGATTCATCGATTCCTTCCGTTTTATGGCAGAATCCTTAGATAAGCTATCATCATTGCTGCCAATGGATAAATTAAATATTACAAGAGCTGTATGGCAGGAATTGGATGATGATGACTTTAAACTACTTACACGCAAAGGTGTCTACCCATACGACTTGCTTGACGATTGGACAAAATTGGATTTCCAACACTTACCGCGCAGGAGCAATTCTATAATAAAATGAGTGACAGTGATATATCTGCTGAGGTTTACAGCCGCGCAGAAAAGGTGTGGAGGACATTTGAAATACAGACACTTGGCGAATATTCCGATCTATACCTGAAAACTGACGTCCTTCTATTAGTCGATGTCTTCGAGAACTTTCGAGATGTCTGTATGAAGACGTACAATCTAGATCCAGAACATTATTATACCATGCCAGGTCTAACATGGAATACAATGCTAAAATATACCAAAGTGAAACTAGAGCTGATAACCGATGTAGGCATACTGCTATTCATAGAGAGAGGTATTTGGGGCGGTATAAGTCAATGTTCCAATAGATACAGTAAAGCCAACAATAAATATATGGATGATTTTAAGCCTGAGGAGAAAGAGAAATATCTGATGAATTATCATGTGAATAACCCTTATGGATGGGACATGTCACAGCATTTACCTACCGGAGGATTCAAATGGGCTAATGTTCCCAATATTGACGTTTTCAAAATTCCTGATGATTCTCCAGTTGGATACATATGCGAAGTTTATTTAGACTATCCTCAACATCTACTTAATAAGCATAAGGACTTACCGTTGAGCTCTGAGCATGCAGCACCACCTGGAGCAAAATTAGAAAAGTTTTTGGCAATATTACATCCTAAAACTAAATATGTTATACCATTGTGTATATGTATATTATATAGTGGTCGCAACTTTAAGTAGTCACTTCCACGCTAGATGGCCATAGTTGTTCCTGTTTGAGAATATTAAGCTTTGTTATAAAACTTTTATACGTAGAACAAATCAGCTTAGTTGAGTTGAGGTTCTTTAAAGCTTTGATGACGTAACATATTTGGTGGTTGCATATATATACCTCGGTGGCGAATGCATAATGATCACCTCTATATTTTTCAAATATCATAAGTTTCTAAATTGTTTTATAATTATTGAGAACAAAATAGCTATAATTATAGTGTGCATATTTTACGATTTGATTTTGATTTTTCTTCTGTTATGTTAATTTAAATAAATCATTCTGATCTTATTGACTAGATCTTATTGACTAACTTTGGATTTGAGTTTGACGTCAGCACTTGAAATCTTTTTTTATCCTAGAATCTAGATGTTGAATCATAGGGTACACTAATGGCTCGACTACAATAGTCGTAAAGACGTTGCGGATTTCAACGAGACTAAGGTATACTTACGAAAAATTGAAAACATTAAATGTGCAGATAATAATCCTTACGGAATGTGATAAAAAACGAAACCTTAAATGAATGTCGAGCCTGGATTAGTGAATGGAAACATTTAGGCCGAATGAAGAGGCCATATTGCTTTGATGGTATGATACGAACAATTAATGGAATTCTTCATATATGGCAAAATATAAAAAATTCTCAGGATTATATCATAACATCTCATATAAACCAGGATCCATTCGAAAATAGTATTTCTATCTTGCGTAGATGTAAAGGAAGCTATGATCGAAATCCATCATCACTTAGATTGTTACGAAATCTAAGGCAAATTGCTTTCCCAAACCTTGCTCCTACTGTCAACACTAGCTACAATATTTCAACAGATGAGACTCTCTTGAGTGAGTCCTCAACTTCAAGCATCCAAGAAGAGAATCTTGTAGAGTTTGAAGAAGTTCTTGATGACTCACACTCTAAAGATATTGACAATTTTATTAATGAAATATGCTTAAATCAAAGGAATGAAACGGAGGAAGAAGTCACGAATGAAAAGGACCTTCATTAGTTAGTAATGCAGTAGTTTATTTTGCAGGATATGTAGTAAATAAAATGATAAAGTCATATAATTGTTCTACTTGTAAAACATTACTACTTCCCTTAAGCAAAGACGAAACAATTGATGATTCCCTTCTTAAGAAAAAGGCTTACAAAGTAATAAATAACTCGGTATATGGTAATTTAAAAATACATTCAATGGAATTCGTATACTTTACTGAAAAGATTTATGAAAAAGTTAATAAATGTATAGCGAGAATAAAGTACGAAACCAATAATTTCAAAAAATTGAAAATATGTTAGACTCCACAAATGAATACAAATTTTGCATGAGTCATAAACAGCAAATAATCAATTTTATTGCGCAGGTGCTGATACGATTTTACACGCGTAAAATCAATGATATCCTGTATTTAAAAACCAAGAAAAAAAGGATCGTGTTAAAATTTTAGAGGGGATCTAATTAAGGCTGAATGGCAGAAAAAAAACTCTCGATTCCAAGCTTCCAAAAATTTAACTATGTAGTAGTAGCGTGAGCTTTCGTTCTAATCAAATTATCAATGCCTACCAATTCTTATACAGTACTATTCAAAATGACATACATATATATGAATATGACTACAGGATCGAGTCGTCACCACAAGAAGAAGAGATTTTTATAAAATTTGTCCGGTTTTTGTGTTCCTGAATAAAGTTACCCCAATCTTCATTCTCGTGTTAAAATAAACGTATAGCTATAAATTTTATTCAAGTTACAGGGGTTTCAATTTTACCGTTATAAAAGTAATTATAACAAAATATAAACAAATTCGGAAAAACAGCTCCGGTAGCATTTACAAATATATTTGGTAAACCTATGTACGAAATATATTAAAAAGTGTTGGGTACCTACATGAAAAGTTTTTAGGATCGGGAGGAAAATAACACGTTTTCTTTTATTGATTGATTTAAAAAAACAAACGCAACACCTTTTTCAAAAATCTAGCTCCAGCAGCATTTGAACTGAAGAGTTTCTAATATTTTGCCGAAGGTTTCAAATCAATATCGTAAAATTGTGGAAAATATAAAGGTTGAATAAAGTGCTAAATTTTTTCTGTATTCCTACCGTGTTTTTGTTCTATATTTTCTTTTCACATAATTCATTTAAGATTAAGTTTTAGCGGGGCGGGTGGTAATTACACTGCAGCCATTAATTGGCTTATTGTACACCGACCCCACTTTTCCTAGGAAGAGCAGTATTTTTTTGGATGAGATATCCTCAAAGTCGGCAGGCTTTTGGGAGTGTGATAAGTATAGTATATAGATTTTCTTTTTCTCTTTTATAAATTAAAAAAAAAGTGTTTTAAATACATGTTTTTGTTTTTAAATGCTATAAACCTATTGTAGTCGGATTTCGTTTTGTTTATTGTAGTAGCTTAATTATCTATAAATATTATAGAGTTTTAATTTATTTGAGTGTGCTTTTGTGAAGTAAATACTGTCACATTAAAATCTACATTTTTATAATGCATGCTGTATAAAAATGTATTAAATTCTAATAGAGTAAAAGTTCTTCTACTGTCAATATAATTCTATACTCATTCCGAATTTGGTATTATATACAAGTAAATTGCGATATGACTATGATCATTTGATGAACTGTTTTTAATTTGACAGCACGGGGGCCAAAACGCTGTATTTCCAAAAGAAGTCAGTATACCTACTCTCACGTCCTCGATCGTGGTCCCTGGGTGCTTAAAAAGCATCTAACGAGAGGGGTATAAATAATTTATCACTACAATATCTTTTGATTGTATATCTATTCACTTTTTTATAAAACTAAATCTGATTGCGTCCCCTCGCATCAAGCCCACGCCAAGCTACTGATCAGTACGTGATATTCCCAATCTATGCATGTGTTTGCTAAGTTTGCAGTGTCCAGATAAGCTTTTTTCGGAATATGTATGTACATACCTATGTATATATTGTATTCTTCCCTTATGATTTATTTTCTATTAATTTTTATCATTTTTAACATGAGGAATTTAAAAAAATTGCTAACGCAATTTTCTTCATTTATTTAGATGATAAGCTAATCGCGTTTTAAGCATGAAAACTTATTGAATATATTTATTTATTTATGCCTCATTTGGATAAATTTTACGTATACAACAATTTCATCAGTAGTTATTCTATGACAGTTCTGGACCACTTTTTTAAGCCTCCAGGATTTCGCCACAGATGGCGCCACCGTCTCTAGGTGGTTTGAGTCCATACTAAGTAGGTTTGTGTATTGGTTGTATTGGTGTGTGTGTCTTTGGTGCATTATTGGGCTCGACTGCGCCCTAGCGGGATGAACCGGTGTTGTGAATATAAATCTTGATGCTGATCAATTGATTTTATCATAGAACGAAACAACCAATTGATCAGCACTTCCTCATTGAGTCAATGCTTTGCGAGTTACTAAGTAAGACCTTGCACAATAAATACAATGCATACAGGTTTTACTTAAGTGTGCCAACGGTAGCCCCATTAAAAGTTGCAATGTATCGCATTTCATAACAAACTAAGAATTATTTGGTTTGTTGTGAAAGCGCGTATAATAAACAACAAGTGGCTACCTGCTTAAAAATATTCTAATATGACGCAACATAGCAATGGCCCAGAAATTAAACGAATAAGTGAGGTGACATGGTGACTGACCGGAGAAAGCTCTGCGAGTTCTTTCAAATATTGCAAAGGGTCAAGTTGCAGAGACTCTCGTTCGTGCGGCTTTTAGTAAAATATACGCGATCGAAGGGAAGAAGTTTTTTTAAATAAACATTTTTAAATTAAAGAAAAGTTTTTTGTGTGGTGAACTTCCCTAAACGATCCAAAATACAACATTTGGCGCAGCCGGTAGTGTTTGAATAGTGTGGGCAAGATATTCTACACCCTCAAACCTGCACTTGAGTCTGATTGCGGGGCGCTATTCGACCTGCAGAATAACAAAAAAAAAAGAAAAAGAAAGTAGGAAAGTGAAAAAAAAGAGGAGATCTATTAAAAAAGCAAAGAAAAGTGTGTGAATAATAGTACCTAACAACTCGCAGCTGAACCGGATGCAGTACAAACATTCCAATTTTTGAAGCAGCATATCTCCCAAGGAATTATAAACAAACAAACAAAAATTTTGTAAGATTTTTATATAATTTATTATTTTTTAATTGTTGATAAATAGCAATTTAAGATGAAAATATATGTAAAATTTTTTTTTATACCTAAATTAAAATATATGAGAGAAATTGCAGACATGTATATAAAGGAAGTCTTGTAAGCATATATGTATACGAATATACTGAAGAATGCTTAAATTGCAATGACATAGTACCATGGAATCAAGTTTCTCTTTCCTGTAAATCTTTAACAGTTTCATTTTATTTTGTTTCTCTTATTTATTATTCCCATTCTTTCAACAAGCTTCCTTATGTAGGGGAGAATCTTTAAAAATGGTTTAAGTAAGCACACTTACAAGTGTTACCTGGAAGACAGTGATAGAAATCTTAAATATACGTTAAAATAAGCTTCTCTAAAATATTTGCCTTGGAATAATTTTGGTAGTAACTAAGGCAAACTTATGAAAGACAAAATATGACATATTTATATTCCATTATCAAACATTACTCATCATAATTTTGTTGTGAATACCTTATTACGTTTTTTTTTTATGATTAAACTTGGAACTTTTAAGTTAAAAAAACTTTTGGTTAATTTTAACATCAATATATCTTAAACAAGAGCATTCTTCTGAAGGTTTCAACCTCTACCTTATTTTTGAACTTATATTGAAAAAAAGAAATGAAAAAAGAACTTTACGTAGGCGAATACAGTAAAAGTATATTAACAATTAGTTGGAAATTTTTTTTTCCGGAAGAAACTTGTAAATCTTTTATCATGTCTAAAATCTGCCAAATGGAGATAAATCTGCGAATTTGATATCACTTCTTACAACGCTAAATTCAGTGAGCACCACACTTGTAAAGAATTTCAGTTTTATTTAGTCATGATATAATATGGTGCGGGGAGGAAAAATTGAAAAACATACAATTTGAGAGTTCCCCCAGTTTTAGTCCAATAATGCGAAATACACGCATAGGTGTATATCATGGTCAAAATTGCACTTTATTTTAGTGGTGTACAAGTGAGATAAAATTGAATTGTGTTCAGATAGTGAACCTTCCGAATTAATGTCACAGACAACGGATAATCCGACAGCAAATTCAACGCCAAAATCTGCCAATCCTGCCTATCCATTTTATGTGTTGAGTAAAGCTCAAAAGAGATTTTGGAAAAAAATTAATTCTTTTTCCTTTGAGAACACAAGCCCAAATTTAAGTGCAGATACCACTGACCCCAGTACAAATAGCAACCCGGCAGAGAGCGGGGAAGCGTCTATATCAAGGTCAGGAAAAGAATTCAGACGTCGATCAAAATCTTGTCCGCGATTATTACAAGAAGACAGTATGGCAACCGTACAAGTTGACATAGCAAAAGTTAACCAACTGATTTTCAATAGTATTCCCATTTTGACGGGTGACATAGGAATAAACCTAGAGTCAGAAGTAAGCATATTTATAAACTGTTGTAAACATGTAATAAATTGCTTATCTGTCGGAGAAATTCCGATTTTTTTAACCCTCCTCCCCACACGCTTTAGAGGTAGAGCAGCCACCTCGTTAGAGGGGACACAATTTAAAAATTTCAGCGAATTAGAGACCAAAATTCATAGCAAACTGGTTAACACAAAGAGCTACGTGACCTTGGTAAATGAACTCCGTGTGCTTTACCAGATGCCTGGAGAGACGTTGACAGATTTTGCACACAGAGTGAAAGTTTTATATAAAAATTGTGTCTCAAAAATTTCAGAGCGTCATAAGGATGATGCTGCTAAAGCAGTAGGAACCGAGCTTATGGAAACGGCCATATATGTGTTTAAAACAGGGATAATCAACCCTAATTATAAAATCCATATTATGCAAGATACAAGTCAGGACCTGTCTGTCGTAATCGAGAAGGCGGAAAAACTTGAGGAGATAGAAAGGCAAGCAATGTCGATGTACCATAACCCTTTGGGCATTCAATTAATGAACCCATCAATGGGAGACGGATATCCAGTTACGAATAATTTAATAGGGATCCAGCAAAATACAAATTATTGCCAAGTACCTTCTCAGGAGAATAATTTTTACAGTGGACGGCACATAATCGTCAAGAAAACGATAGGCGGAGTCCGCCTCCCATAAAATGTAGTTTCTGCAATAAGGCAAACCACACTTTCTCTGAATGTTTCCAGCGGAAAAAAGCAGGGTTCTGCAATAACTGTCAAAGTTATGGACATGTCGCCCAGAATTGCAGAAAGAGAACCACGAACCAAAAACCTCAGATAAATTCGTTGCAAACTAATGGAAGGCCAGTCTCGCATGCAGCATTTTTTACAAGGCCACTCCAACGATGTGAATTTTGTCAAAGAAAGGGACATACTATGACCAACTGTCGAGCTAAGCAAGAGTGGGACAGCAAGAGACCACAAAGTGCTCAAAAAACAAACAATTACTCGGAAAACTAGATGTAGGCTTGCGACGACACCGCGGAAGCCTGGAGAGCACCAATGAAAACCGGTGTCAGCCCTCCCAAGCCCCTAAGTGCTCAGTTAAATTACCGTTGGATATAGCAGCTACTTCTACGGTCGAGCTCTTAGTCGACACGGGAGCTGACGTTAGTTTAATAAAAAGGTCGGTATTACAAAATAATATTAAGATTAATCAAGGTAATAAAACAAACCTTAACGGCGCTTTTCGAGAAGGTCAGACAGTAGGAACATGCAAGGGGAACTTTCTACTTAAAACCCCACAAACATGTGAATTTCATGTAGTAAAGGACAACGAGAATGTACCTTGCGATGGAATACTAGGCTACAATTTCTTGTCAAAAGCATGTAATATTAACGGTCCACAGAAAACCTTAGAGTTCCCAGTCTCAGAAGTAAATAATACAAACTTCGCTATACCACTAAACTCTCACATTGAAAAGAAGGGGTTGAACATAGAAAATAGTCCCTTCGAAACGTTGAAAAACAAAAAGTCGGTCCATTTTCCAAAATGGGAGCTTGGTAAGCTGGAATCTGAACGTTGCTATGTATAATCGAAGCGATAATAGGCAACGCCAACTGAATGGAGTAGATAATGGGAAGGTTCAGAGAAAAACCCACATTCCTGCCCGCTCAGAAAAAATTTTGAGAATTCCAGTGGAAAGTAATGGTGAATTTGTATGCATGTCAAAGGAGATAAGACCTGGTATATTTGTAGCAAA
Organism: Dioctria rufipes; assembly: GCA_963924295.1. Classification (NCBI taxonomy): domain Eukaryota; kingdom Metazoa; phylum Arthropoda; class Insecta; order Diptera; family Asilidae; genus Dioctria; species Dioctria rufipes. Next base: position 149,071,619 of record OZ002743.1, on the reverse strand, counting down.
CTGTTTAACAAAGGCAGTAAAAAAGGAAATCACAACTATAATACTTAATTCCAGTAACAATGATGAAACGCTAGACCATGTTGAATTAGAATTACAGCCGATTGAAGATTATCACATTACAAATTGGAATGAAATCAATAATACATCTAAGGTTAAATCAAATGTAGGAAGTAAGAACTGCATATACTACATAGCCGACAAGAATAGGCGGAACTAGATACTGGATAAGGAAATCGCGTTGGATGAAAGTCTCAATAAAGAGGAACAGAAGGCATTGCGGGGGTTACGTCATGAGTATAATGACATTTTTTTATTACCAGAAGATAAGCTATCATACACAAATTCTATAAAGCATGAAATACATATTAAGCAAGATCATGCGCCAGTAAATCAGAAAATGTATAGGTTACCTGAGAGACAGAGATATGTTATCCAGGAGCAAGTGGAGGAAATGCTTAAAAATGATATTATTACACCGAGTATCAGTCCGTGTAACTCACCTCTTCTAGTAGTACCTAAACGGCATGGTCCGAATGGAGAAATACAGTGGCGAGTCGTTGTTGACTTCCGAAAATTAAATGATATTACTATAGGTGATGCCTTTCCCATACCAAGAATTGAGGACATATTCGATCAACTAGGCCACTCAAGATATTTCACAACATTAGATTTGGCCAGTGGTTACCATCAAGTGCTAGTTGACGAAAGAGATCAATCCAAGACAGCTTTTAGTACTCCACATGGACATTTTGAGTTCAAACGGATGCCTTTTGGGCTAAAAAATGCTCCAGCAACATTCCAACGCTTAATGAATCACGTCTTAACCGGACTTCAAGGATTCAGATGTTTTGTATATTTAGACGATATTGTCATATATGGAAAGAACTTATCGGATCATAACGAGAAGTTAAGAGATGTATTTGAAAGATTGCGAAGGAATAATTTAAAGCTGAAAATTGAAAAATGTTATTTCTTACGAAAAGAGGTTTCCAGAGCATAAGAGTGGTCTGCCGACTAGCTATGGAGAAAGGGTTGGGTGGTAAATTAAATGGATATATCAGCTGTAAAGGGCGCCACGTGGTTTGTTTGAGTCCACGAACTCTATATAAGTTTGTTGCGGAAAAAGAAATAAAATTAAAGCCGCTCTAAAGTTTACGTTATAATATTTATTTCGGCTTAAAGGTATCAATTTAACTTTGGCATATATCTCTGAATTCTAATTAAAAGCGCTCGTAACTCGCATGATTCCTTCGATAATAATAATGAAAATGAAATGTTACTTAGCATACAAGGCAGCACTCATTTAATAAATTCAACACAAAAAAAATATTAGATAAATATTAATTATGGACTATGTAAATATCAAAATGGCACACGGCAGTACTTATCTTCTCTTATATTCCGTTTTGCTTCTATTAATCTGCTTTCCCTTTTTTGTTCTTAATCCGCCGAGATTTTCCTCCTTTCTTCTCCTCTTTCTTTTTAATATTTCCTTAACACCTCGCTCGAATTTGAATTTTTTTTTTACTTTAAATAATTGTTTTCCAACTTTAACTAATTAATTATTTTTTTTTTTTAATTATTTTCTCCACTTAAACTGCACACTAGTTATTGCTCCGAATTTTTATTAAAAACTGATCCCTTCACCTACCAAAGCTTTCGGCTTTATTGAGAATCGCCCCCTATTTTGGAAGTTTTCCAATATTTTCCAAAATACCTCGTAATCGGTACTGACCGTTTGGAATCGGTTTAAAAATTTTTAATAATATTATATTTTTTTGTGCGAAAATAATTCTTAGGACATAAGCTTTAATCTGCTATATTTAAATATTCTACTAAAACTCGTTTTCATAGGAAAATTAGCGATTAAAGTTTTTGTTTGACAGCACCTTTCCCAATATTTTAATTTTCGTGAAATTTCTTCTTTGAAGTAAATTTCTTTCTAAATTCTGTACCAATGTTTAGTTTGGGCTGGGACCAGCTCTATCCGTGTATTTTTAGTATCCGGGTTATAAAATTTCGGACGTAAAACGAAGTTTTTATTGTCCGAGGTTAGAAACGTAATTTTGAGATAATCTGGAGGAGAATCTAGACCGGGTAAGTTTAAAATTGATTTTCTCAACAATTATAACGCGCAGAATAGATAAATACTGCCTGACTATAATATTTTCAATCTTTTCCGCAGATTTCGTGTGCAGCCTTATTTGCTTCACATCATCTTGCCATTAAATAGGTATGTGATTTTATATTATATGATTAGTAAAAATTCAGAACCTAAATCTAATAAATAAACTACTAAATTCATTATTCTAAATCTAACTAAACTTAATCTTATCTAATTACAGCTTATCGCATCCAGTATTATACCCAGGAATAAAGGACAATTCCAGTGACTGCAGCTCATCCTGAACATATGTAGGTATGCTGTGTGTTGTATGTTGTGTTACGTTTATATTTAGGCATGACATATGTATCCTGTGTGCATAATTTCTGTTTTCTATGTCGTATGTTGTGTTTATGTTAATCCATCACGTACGAATCTTATATGTATGCTAATTGTTTTCCAGGCTGATTAGTTAACATCCATGATTACGAAATCCCGAATCAACCTAGCCGGTCTTTCACATCGTTGAAACCAATCGCTTAGATCTCTCCAAGTTGAATTTAGATAAGTGTCATCGATATTCTATTTCTGAAATGTATAAAAGAAATTCTTTTGCAGCATCATTCCAGTTGAGAATGACGACGACACGCTGGACAAAACGGACACAAAACAGGTAAGTATACATGCACACATAGAATATCCTAACTTATATAATCACTTCCAGGCTCAGGCATCAGGCGAGGCGTAACAATACTTAGGACACAAGTGTTCTAGTAAAGGGTGTAGAGGTAGGTCTGTTTCTTTTAGGATGGGAAGCTTTTTAGAAAAAACAACCGAAAAGGTTTTAATTTTAAATAAGTGTATTTATCAATTTATCATATATCCATTTATCAGCCGACTTTGTTCACTTATTTTATTCTAATCACTCAACTTTTTCACTTATTTGATTTATTCATTGATAATTTCAATAACTTTATTCACTTATTATATGTATCTATTCCCGTTACACACTTTACGATCTGAAATTAATTGCTGCCCGTTTTATCACTTGCGCGATGTACCTTTCTTGGTCCGTCTTCGATCGCTCGTCTTCAATCACTCGCCCTCAGTTCTTTCCAAAACCTTTCTTCATGCTTTCGCACTGACCTACTTTCATTTGTTGCTTCATATTGTAGGATCAGCGGAATTAGCGTATTTTATAAATTTAAAGTTGATCAGCTATTGCGAAAGTAAATAATCGATGCCTTATAGGTCGATATATGGGTTATATATTTTGCAATAACTGATCAGCACTTAACGGTAACCACTTTTACATTACCAGACCCTTCAAAGGTAGTTTGCGTCCAAAACTTTCCACAGCCGAAAACTGTGCGACAAGTTCAGTCTTTTCTTGGTTTAGCAAATTATTATAGGAAATTCATCCCTAGTGTTTCTAAAATTTCCGAACCCCTCAACAAACTTCTGCGGAAAAATACTAAATACAAGTTATCAGACCAATGTGAAGAGGCGTTCAACAAACTCAAGGAATTGCTTACCTCACCGCCTTTACTAATATATCCCGACTTCGACAAACCCTTCATATTAACGACAGATGCCAGCGGAGAAGCATTGGGTGCGGTGTTAGCTTAGGGGAAGATCGGTGAAGAGCAACCCATTGCTTACGCAAGCAGAACCTTAAATAAAGCAGAACGAAACTACTCTGCCACCGAAAAAGAATTATTGGCAATAGTGTGGGCCACACGGAATTTCCGATGTTATTTATACGGCCGCAGGTTCACTATCTACACAGACCATAAACCCTTAAAAGGCATTTTTAATAGTAAAGACCCCTCCTCACGTTTACTTCGATTTCATCATAAGCTTTCAGAATACGACTACAGTATAGAGTACAAACCAGGAAAATTTAATAAAAACGCTGACACACTCAGCAGAATTCCCTCTAACGAGAACAGTGACAATATGAATAAAGAGCGTGGAATTCAGATAACCACAACAGCACAAGTTCACCACGAGATGGATTCTGAAGCTGAAACGAATTTTTGTCACCCATCCTGTCATGTTTTAACCAGGGCACAAAGAAAAGTAAATGAGGAAGACTTCAAGGAATTGGAAAATGGGAGCCCAAAACCCAAGGAGAACGGAAAGTCAGACGAGAAGGATCCCGATACTAGCTCAGTTAGTTCAGTATATTTAGATATAGTCGGACCTCTGCCAGAAACCCGCAATGGTAATAAATATATCCTTACACTCTTGGATGACACAACCAGGGTGTTTGATTGCAAACCTTTAAAAAATGGCGAGGCAATCACAGTAGCTAACGGTTTTTACAAGCTAATGATGAAATATAAGATACCTAAAGCAGTAGTCACAGACCAAGGCGCAAACTTCACTAGCGCCCTTTTCAAACAACTATGCAAACTATTTAAAGTCAAGAAATTACAAACAACAGCTTACCACCCACAGGCAAATGGTGCTCTGGAAAGAACACATGGACCTTTAATTGACTACCTGAAGAACATTGTGGATGATAACATAACAGAATGGGATCAATGGCTCGAGGAAGCAGTACATGTTCGTAATCACTCACCTCATGTAGGAGGAAAACATACCCCTATGGAAGCATTGTGGGGATTTTACGATCTACCTCCTAATAACTTAAGAAAAGAACCTGAACCTATCTATAATTTGGATGATTATGTCAGCATAAGAAGAAGAAAAATGCAATTACTTCATAAAATGGTAAGAGAAGAATTGCTAAAAAGCAAACTAAAATCCAAGGAAAACTACGACAGGAATTTATTTATTTATTTATTTATTTATTTATTAGTCGATTAACAAGGCAGATTACAGAGCGAACTCCTATTAAAAATACTACCTTAAAATTAAACAAGCAAGTGAAAAGTATTTAAAAGCAAAAGTACAAAGAAGAGAATAAAACTAAAAATACAAAAGCATAAGAAACTAATTATATAAAACTATACTTATAACCTAGAACTACATAACTAAAATTCAATAGAATAGTTACAAAACATATCATAGTGCAATATATAAGAAAAGAAAATTAGAAATTCAAATTCAAATTCAAAAGGCTAAACAGAAACAATAGGGCAACGCATATGTGAAAAAGGAAAAAGGAAGGGGATAAGCCAATATTAATTAATGTCCGATCTCAAGCAGGATCAACCTTTTAAATGATAGGGGACCAGTATTGAAAATGTCTATGTTGGTAAATCTAGAGTTATACGTCTTTTGTGCTCTGAAAATGGGCGATTTTTCTTTTATGTTGGTTCTGCAGGTAGGTAATTTAAAAAGGGGATTATGCCTCGAACTACGGGGCGGTATATGGAAATCAATGAGGGAAAGCAAAGAAGGGCAGGATATCTGATTATTAAGGATTTTATATAAAAACAATGTATCTAAAAATGTTCTTCGGCTTTCAAGTGTAGACAGATTGAGTATGCTTAGTCTCTCGGCGTAATCCACGGATGTGTTTTCTAATTTGAATAGTGTAATTCTGGTGAATCTACGCTGAACATCCTCGATTTGCGATTTATATGAGGAATAGAATGGATTCCATACTTGACACGCATATTCAAGAATACTTCGTACTAAGGAGTTAAAAAGAGTAGTATATGAAAGCGCACACTTAAAGGACTGACAAGTACGGAAAATGAAACCCATTAATCGAAAAGCTTTGGACGTAATGAAGTTGATGTGCGATGCGAATAGAAGCTTACGGTCAAATATGACTCCCAGATCATTTAACTCATCAACACGGGACAGAGACGTATTATAAATTCTGTAGTCAAAGGAGATAAAATCCCTCCTACGATAAAAAGATATACACTTACATTTACTAACGTTAATTTCAATGCAGTTCTCTTGACACCATTTTTCTAATTGAAGAATATCCTTTTGAAGAAGGACGCAGTCGGTAATGTTGTTAATAACCCTATAAATTTTGGCATCATCTGCATATAATAGGCAGGTAGATGAGAAGAGGGAAGGTAATTCATTAATGTAAATGAGAAAAATTAATGGTCCAAGTATGGTGCCCTGAGGCACACCGGAAATCTGTTGGAATATTGGGGACTGCTTACCGTTAAAGACTACGATATTTTCTCTCTTGGTTAAATAGGAAGAGCACCAAGATACGGTGTCCGGATGAAAGCCCAAGCTAGCCATTTTGGAAGTACATAGCTTGTAGTTTATTTTATCAAATGCCTTGCTAAAATCCGTATGAATAGAATCTAGCTGCTCGTTGTCGTCAAGAGCCGAGGCAATTGAGTCCGTAAACAGAGCTAGATTTGAAACTGTGGATCGACCAGGTAGAAATCCATGTTGGTGTTCTGAAATGTATGGTTTGGTTAGTTGGAGGAGTTGCTTGTATATCGCTTTTTCAAATATAAGTGCAAGTGCATTGGAAATAGAGATAGGACGGTAGTTAGTAATCAGTTTAGGGTCACCTGATTTGAAGATGGGCATAACGAAACACTTTTTGAGGCTTGCAGGGTAAATTTTGCTGTTTATGGAAAGATTAATTACTCAGAGAGGTTCTGCAAGACTGGGTGCACATTTATTGAAGACGATGTTAGGAATGCCATCAGGGCCTGCATTTTTATTACAATCCAGATCGTTTAGAATTAAAATAACATGCTCCGGAGATATGGGGTCTAGTTTGATATTAATCGAGTGGTTCTGTTGAGAGCTAGAAGAGATATTAGGCTCCCTATTGTCGTAAACAGATTTGAAATAGATTGAAAACATTTCACTTATAGATTTGGGAGATGTAGAAGTGGTACCATTATATGTTAATTCTTTTGGGTTAATATTAGATCGCTTTAAATTTTTACTAAACGCCCAGAAAGACCTGAGATTACCTTTAAGGGAGTTTTCTGTACTTTCAACATATTTCTGGTAACATTCTTTTAAGAGTGACTTTGACATTTTTCTAAGATAAGAGAAGGTCTTATAAATTTCTGGATGTGGATTGATTTTATGCAGGCGTCTGTATCTGTCCTTTTCCTGGAGCACTCTTATGAGCTGATGGGTATACCATTTAGGAAACCGATTATGTTTGTTAACTGCAGGTACATAGAGATTAATACCTTGGTATAAAGTATCATAGAATCGCTCCAAGGATAGGTCAGGATCAGGTGAGAGAATAGATGACAGATTGCTGTTGCTTAGAAAGTAATTGAGGCAATCATAATCACCACGCTGGTAGTTTCTTACCTTCGTAAACAGATCTCGGACAGTCTTCAATTGTGTTAATATTAATCTTATGTCGAGAGGTGGGTGGTGGGAATCAATCTTGGAGAGTGGGCACATAGATGAAGATATTTCGATATTGTAGGAAGCAATATTAGTCCATACCAGATCTAAGAGTCTACTATTAGGATTAAATTGATTGTTGTATTGCTTCAAGCAACATAGTTCCATATTATTAAGGAGAGACTGAGAAGCAAGACTGTAGGCCTCAGATGGGCGCATATAATTTTCCTTCTCATCAAGAGTCCATCGAAGGTATGGGAAGTTAAAATCACCTAAGAAAAGAACTCTAGAGTTTAAAGGTAGCTGCAAAATGTTATCACTTATGCTAGAAAATAAAGAGTTATATGCATCGTATGAAGTTTGGGGAGGTAAGTAAACACAGCATATATAGAGAGTAAAATTCCTTTCTTTTATAACTACCCAAATCACTTCGTGTTCAGATTCCATTGTTTGCACTCGAAAAGAGTTATAGTTACGTCGGACAGCTATAAGACATCCGCCACCATCCTTGTTACCCGTGAAATCCAAATTTCTGTCCCTTCTATAAATTAAATACCTGTCATCAAGAATTTCACTGCTGTAGACATATGACTGTAAAAATGTTTCAGTAAAGCATATTATATCGTAATTATTTGAAATCGCGGCTAAGCGGACATTTTCAGTTTTTGAACGTAGTCCCCTAACATTCTGGTAGTAGATATTCAAAGACATTAGTTAGTAGATTGAGACTGATTAGTGTTTAGAAGGTTGCGCTTGATTCGATCTAGACATGATTCATTTTTTACAATATGAGGCTTAGAGTTGTCTTCCTTTTTCAAATAAATTTTGGAGTTCTTAACCCAAATATACCTAAATCCATTCTCATTCTTGAACTGCTTTGCTATATAAAGTAGTGCCTTCTTTTCTTTTGATAAGAATTCGTTTATAAAGATAACATTTGTTTCTGTGTAGTCAAGAGAATCAGCTGAAAGTTTCCCGCAAACCTTATACGCTACCAATGTACGATCCCTGACCAACTGCGAAACATACTTTATAACTATAGGGTTATCATTTGATTTGCTCTTTTTGCGATAGGCTTTCAAGATATCACCATCATCATAAGGCAACTTCAGTGATGCATGAAGCTTTCGAACGATATTAAGGGGTTGTTCATGAGGTTGCATTGGAACATTTTTTACTTCCAGAAACTGCGTTAGGGATCTCTCTTCAAGGGTTTGCAGACGATCTTTTAAAGAGGAGGTCTCATCATTCAGTCGAGACTTATCAGACTCAAGAGCTTTAATTCTCCTTTTATGGTCTTCCACTGTAGAGACTAATTTTTTAATTTCGTCGAAACCGTGTAGTAAGATGTCAACTGATTTGTTAAATTCTAGCTGCTTTGCCTTGATATTGTCAATCTCTTTAGACATATTATAGACAACCGCCAGAATGTTTGATTCCTCGTTATCGTCAGTGACACAAATACTGGAGTTATTTATATTGATACAGCCTGAGCACCGAAAGGCAACAGTCCCACTGATAATGCTATTGGTAACCTCCACGGATAATTTACAGCAGGCTGCGTGGTAAAAATTATGGCAATCGACGCATTTGAAGTCAGAGTTGTGTTTGTTAAGGTATAAAGAGCAAGAAGTACATTTAGGTACCATAGTGGATCGAAAAGGTAGCAATTCCTCAAATTCACGAAAGTAAATAACGAGCATCCAATGTATACGCAAGTTTGTGTAGTATGTAGTAGAGCGCTAGTAGAGTTCAAGCTAGAACCAGTTTAGACTTTTTGTGGATCTGGTTAATTTATTTGGTTGACGTCTAGTTGAGTGCACTTGATAGAGTCGCTATTTATGTCTAAATTAATTCGAGATTTGGTAGGTGTACAGGATAGATTGTGATTGATGTCTCTGATTATTTACAATAATTACGTTGAGGTTATGTAGAGTTTCGTGATTATATCTAGTATAAATGTTATGTTTGTACAATGTACCGATAATTAATCCAAGACGGAAGCACTGGTAGGAGATGAGAATAGTTCGTTTATCTGTAAATACCTGACCGCAATGTCCCTTGCTTGTAAATATATAGAAATCATATCCCGCTGACAAGTCCCAAACCAAAGACGATAAATGATGAATCCCAAACTCAGGAGATCGGATCAAACCAGAATATCCTTACTAAAAATGTGATATGCTGTAGTCCAGCACTAACTGCGAGAATTAAGCCAAAATAAGGCTGTGCTAAAGTTGGAGATCACTTGAAGGGCCACTTGACAATGACCGTCTGCAGGTTCCGTGAAAGTTGTAGCAATGATATATTTGCGGGAAGTTGCAAGCGAAATCCCCAATGCACTGCAAAGTAGACTTCAACGAAGGACGTTTTGTGATGTTTTACACAATTTGTATACGTAAATATTAAATAAATTTCTACTCAATTAAAATTGCAAAATTTTGACAACTGAAAGTTTACTCTTCTTCTTATGCACGAAGTGTAAAATTTCATGTAGGTGACCGAGTTCTTTTAAGAAACCCTACTAAAAAACATAAACTGGCACCCATTTGGAATGGACCGTATGAGATTAAAAAGGTTAACAATGATGTCAATTGCACTTTAAAAATTGGACATAAGTTGCGAAGAGTTCATAACAATAGATTAAAAACATTTTAGATTTACGATTACCTCAAAGCCTATATTATCGCGACTATCACTAAATTCGATTTATTATCTACAGATTATGCTACTGGGGTGGCACCCCAGGCAGATGTAATACCTCTAAATTCCACTGGCGTAATGTGCGAACAGATATCACCAGCATACACGTATGTGCACACATGGGTCATATATACGCAGATCCAGATGATGCAAGAAACCGAAGCACTAGGATTTATTGAAAAATGCGAGAAAACAATAGGACATCTGTGTACGCTACAGTTAAAGGATGAAGAAACCGAATAATGCAAAACATGGGAAACCGAGTTACGAAGGCAAGTAAACAAGGTAAAGGATAGGTTAAGAGATATAAATTTCTATTTGCAAGTTAGAAGTAAGCGAGGAATAGTTGATGGAATAGGTAGGGTGAGCAAATTTTTATTCATGGATGACAGAGATGCCGAGCAAATATATACCAAATTAAATAACTTAGAAACTCAAGACTCTGCAAATGTGCACTTGATAGAAAAACAAATTAGCCTAGTCAAGTCAAAATTCAATGAAATAAATCAGGCTTTTAAGAACGTTACGGAATACCAACAAAACTTAGAAGATCGCTTTAATGGCTTGGTAGAAAATGTAATTAATTCCACCCGAATTCTCAAATCGGAGATAAGAACCGTAAATATTAAAGCAGATATTAATGAAATATTGATATATATTTTACATCAGCTTCAACAAATATATCAACGGTTAACAAATGAATTATTGGTGATAAATGCCTTACATCAGCATACCTTACACCCTCTGATTTTGACAGCCAACGATATATCACAAATATATAGTGAAATCAGTAAAAGAGGCATGACAAACCTCTTGCTGGACTTCAAAGCTGTCAGTCAAATAATTCAAACTGATTCTATACAGTTAGATAACAAACATTTCATCCGTATCACGCTTCCATTGCCCGAAAATACAGTATATAACTGGAGTCCTCGTTTTAAAACAACCCTGTACGTATACGTTAGAAAACTATAGAATTCCTTTTGAAAACAGCTTTAGTTATTATCCCCCAATACACCAGCCTGAACTCTACAATGTTCCTAAAGTATCGTTCAAACAAGATCTTTATGACGAGCTACAAGGTAAATTTAATATTAACGAAAATCTAAAGGTAAATACTCATAGAAATCATAACTTCGCCCTCGTTAGTGAGAGTAAAGATTTAGATGATTTGGAAAGAGAAATAAATTCAGTAAAGTCAAGTAGGGAAAGAAAAAGGCATCAAATTCAAACACATGCCAATACAGGAATAACTATAGCGTTAGTCGCTGGATTAATTTTGTGCCTGGCCTTAAAATATCTATTATGGAAAAGAAACCAAACTATTCAAGCAAAGGCAAAGCCCATAATCTCATACCCTACTCCTCGAAGATCCCAAGAGATCGTAAGTATACCTCCCCTCCCTTTAACCCCGATAGCAATTTCCGAAATACCCGCAAAACATCTCCCGGGAAAGGAAGAGCCGAACGCAATTCCTATTCCAGATAGCAACACTTCTAAAACGATTGTGTCACGGAAACTTGATCAAAAACCACCAAAACTACCCTTGAACACACCCCACATGAAGCCATATATATATGAAGTTTAAAGTCAAGTGATGAAGGGCTTGAGACAATGGTACGGTCAGAATTAAATATACATGTATGATTACAAGGAAATATTTTTATGGTTTAGTTATTTTTATATTACTATTTTTTTTATAAATTAGTATCTTTTTGTGATTTAGCTAATAGAGAGGTAATAATTTTTAATAATAAAAAAATGTAAAGTTTTGAGTTAATGAAAATCAAAAAGTTTTCCGCTGTAGGTACTGTGTAGTTTATTTTAATTTAGATTATGTGTATGTAATTTCAAAAGATTGAAAAAAAAATTTATTCTGGGTAATCAACTTATTATTCTTTTGTAAAATGTATTGATTGTGTAGTCATAGCCATATCTAAGAAAATCAAAATAAATAATAATTTTAAATTTCTGTTCGACCAAACTGAATATATATATTGAATGTGTCTATATATTACGTAAAAGTACACTTTCATCTGCAACATATCTCAATATTAAAAAAAAAAAAAAATTTATGTTTATTCTATTACTAAATTATGTTTTTTCTATTATTCATAATATTGATTTATTTATAATAAGTGCATTATATATTTTCGTATATGTGACAAATTAAAAAAAAAAAAAACAGAATTTCTATCATTAATTACTAGGTACACATATTATATATATTTTGCATTTGATACCTGTAAAAAAATATATATATATCTATAACTCTAAAATTTGTACTAACTAATACTTATACTATATAAATTAACTGCCTACATTTGTCTAGAAGCCAACAGCAATTGTACTTATATTATATATATGAACCAGAGCGTAAGCGTAAGTAACTCAAAGCCAAACGAATAGAATAAATATAAAAAAATATATATCTGTCGTATTAGCGCATTAAAAACAAAACGGGCTCTCTCCTCATCCATGGTTACCACGTCATCTCGACCCCCTCGATGCCGTTTTCATCACGGGGGAGGGATGTTGTGAATATAAATCTTGATGCTGATCAATTGATTTTATCATAGAACGAAACAACCAATTGATCAGCACTTCCTCATTGAGTCATTGCTTTGCGAGTTACTAAGTAAGACCTTGCACAATAAATACAATGCATACAGGTTTTACTTAAGTGTGCCAACGGTAGCCCCATTAAAAGTTGCAATGTATCGCATTTCATAACAAACTGAGAATTATTTGGTTTGTTGTGAAAGCGCGTATAATAAACAACAAGTGGCTACCTGCTTAAAAATATTCTAATATGACGCAACATAGCAATGGCCCAGAAATTAAACGAATAAGTGAGGTGACATGGTGACTGACCGGAGGAAGCTCTGCGAGTTCTTTCAAATATTGCAAAGGGTCAAGTTGCAGAGACTCTCGTTCGTGCGGCTTTTAGTAAAATATACGCGATCGAAGGGAAGAAGTTTTTTTAAATAAACATTTTTAAATTAAAGAAAAGTTTTTTGTGTGGGGAACTTCCCTAAACGATCCAAAATACAATACCGGTACTACCGGGCAGTGTTATTTGGTCTTGGCTGCGCCCTAGTGGCATTAGCCGGTACTACCAGCATGCTCCCCATTGTGCCTTGGATACGCTATTGTGTCTTGGATGCGCCATTGAGTCTCGACGCGCCCTAGCGGGATTAACCGGTACTACCGGGATGTGTCATTTGGTCTTGACTGCACCCTAGCGGCATTAGCAGGTACTACCAGCATGCTCCGGTTTTCTTAGATAGATATGTGGTGCGCCTAAATGTAGGATTTTTATCATGATTTTTCTTGAGCGCCTAAATGTAGGCTTTTGGTTTTGAACTAATAATTAAAGTTAATAGTAGGAAATTTTTGTTCATGCCAATGGATTCTAGATGGGGGGTATGTGGGGAGGATAATAAAGATAGGGAGGGGGGGTAATGAAATTTTCATCAGAAATCCTCTACAGGCTCTGGTTTTCGAGATATTAGCGTATTAATAATTCAAGTTATTTCTGCTCACGGAAATGGATTCTTGGCTGTGTGACATCTGTTTGGGAGCAAACGCCATTTCTTGAGTAAGGTACCCTAGCGGCCTTAGTCGGAACTACCAGCATGCCTTGGTTTTGCTGTTTTCTTTTATTAGCGGGAGAGTTCTAGATGTTGGCATGATGTCGTCATGGTTTTGCTGTTTTCAAATCCTGCACCTAAATAAGTTTTCTTAGCAGGGAAATTGTAGATATTAGCGTTATTCGAATTTCACAACATGACATCACCATGAACAGGTTCTAGAAGATGTCAGTGAGGGTTCTGGGTGTCAAACATTAAATGTTGCCCCTAGGCTTTTACAGGATTCGAGTGCAAGCGCCATTTCTTGAGTAAGGTTACCTAGCGGCATTAGCCGGTACTACCAGCATGCCTTGCTTTTGCTGTTTTCTTTTATTAGCAGAGAAGTTGTAAATATCAGCATGCGCCTAGGCTTTTACAGGATTCAAGTACAGATGCCATTTCTTGAGTAAGGTTCCCTAGTGGCATTAGTGAGTACTACAGGCATTTAATGGTAGTTGATATGTTTCCCATCCAATGCCCTGATAAAATTTAGAATATTCCATAATTTTGTTTCGCGTGCAAACGCCATTTCTGGAGTTCCCTAGTGGCATTAGTCGGTACTACCAATATGCCTTGGTTTTGCTGTTTTCTTTTATTAGCGAGGAAGATATAGATATCACGTATGATGTCATCTTGGTTCTTGCTGTTTACAGGTGCTGCACCTAAATATGATTTATTAGCGCGGAAGTTTTAGATATCAACATCATTCGATTTTCACAACATGACATCACCTTGGTTTGTGTTTTCTTAGAAAATTATTATTGTTATTATTGGGTTTAGGGGATGCATGTATTTCTCTTTCGAGAGCAAACACCATTTCTTGAGTAAGGTTCCCTAGCGGCATTAGCCGGTACTACATTATGCCATTTCTTGAGTATAGTTCCCTAGTGGCGTTAGTGGGTACTGCAGACATTTAATGGTAAGTAATATGTTTCCCATCCAATGCTCGCTACCGTAAAGGATTTGATACCTTTATTGTACTATAAAAGGATGAAACATGCGAAATATTCATAAGCCGAAGTTGTAACTCAGCCGAAAGCACACCGAATCCTGTGGACCTGGTGAGTAGATTAAAGCTGTTCACCTTGTTACAGGCGTAAAAAAGCTCTAAATTTTAAAAAAAATGTAAAAATATACCAAATTACAAATCTTCACATAAGCTAACCATGCCTAAAACATGGTTAGCCTATCAATTCAATCAGTGAAGAAAATTGCGTCAGCAATTTTCTTCACATTCTATAAAGTCAAACGAAATTATTCCTATGGCAAATTTTGCCTTCAGCAAAATTTGCCAGTAGAAATATTTACTTTTAAAAAACAAAGCAAAAGACAAATCGTACCTTCAGTATGATTTGTCGTGAAAATTACAATATGTATGTACGAATGTACATACATATCACAAAAAAGCTTTCGCGGTAAGAAGAGCGCGCCGCGAAAATACATTGTATGTATACGCGCGCGGCAATTTTAATCGTCGTGACGGTGGCTGATGTTTATAAAAGCATCAAATGTCAAGCCACCGTCCAACGAAAAATATTCTGGACTTGTTTAATCAAGTCCAGAATAAATGAAAATTTTCTCAGGGTGAAAATGCAACTATGCATTTTCTACCCTGAACGAAGGCTCTTGATCGCGACAAAAGTGATCAAGAGCCGAGTAAAATTTTAAAGATCATACGCGGCGGTTCGGAGGCGAAATTTTACAAAAAATATTAGAGTTGGTTTTCAGAATCTCGTTAAGAACGGAGTCGAAATGTAGCACGCGGGTTGATTTTTTTGAACTTGGTCGCGGCGGTCTCGGTTGGTTAAAAAAAAAAAAGAATTAATTAAAATATTTACAAAGTAATGAAGTGTGAAAAAAAAAGTTGAAGTTAGGTACGAAATATAAAAGAAAGGCGTAAAGCCAACTTGTGAGATAAGAAGTTTGTAAAAAAAAAAAGGAAACGAAAGTTGGAATTAATCAAGTGGTTGTAAAAGAAAGATAAAATCAAGGCACTAAGTGTAATAAAATTGTAAAACCAGATTGTGGAATAAAGTGGATGTACTCAGAGTAGCATATTTTAAAGGAATAAGTAGAGTTTTATTTACAAGCGATCGACCAAGGTGAGGACAAAAGAATTATTTATATACATACAACAGAACATACATAACAAAATTGGCGCAGCCGGTAGGATAGAGGAAGCCTACTTTGAAAAACAAAAAAAAGTATAAGCGCTCGAAAACCCTCTATCCTACGAATCTAAACGGAGTTTAGGACGAGATCGAATACTGGGCAAGACACCCTACCCTTCGCCTGAAGTTGAGTCTGGCTTCAGGAGTATTTCGATCTTGTCGGCTCCCAACGCTCGGGGTCGGACAGCTTTAACTGCCTCTGTTTGAAAAACACGCAGCCACCCCCTCATCAAAGCACAAAGTGCCAACGTGAGACAATATCGGGCTTCATCCCAGCCCAGGATAAAGAAGTCCACAACCCAAAATTTCGAAATTTACACTTCAAGGAAGGAAGTTTGGAAACCATCCGCTATCTGCGATCCGGAGCTGAAAGGGACTTCGAAGTAGGCAGCGCGCCCCCCTTTCAGTTTTTATCCAGGGGAATTTAAGAAGGCCACGGGCCCCCCCGGCAGCAAAAGAACTTCAACCACAAAAACCAGCGATCCTGAATTGAGAGGGACCTCAAAGAAGGCAATAAGCCCCCCTCTCAATTTGAACCAAGGGAATTAAGACGGCAGAAGCCCCCCTAGCTGCAAATTTCACACACGGTGGTCCATGAGCGAGGAAAGCTCCCACCAGGAGACGCAGCAGGAAATCACACCATTTCAACCAACTCCTCAACAATCTTCCTCGCCGGGCGACGCACAGGAAGATCCGTCCCGGTACGAAGGAGGCAACGCGGGAGCAACATCCGCAACAGAGGGTGCTAATCAAACACCCCCAACAATATCAACAAAAAAAGGGGTAACACTCAGGAGTGGGACAACCCTCACAGGTCCCCAACAAGTAAGACCTTCTAATTTAAATTTAGAAAGTTATTTAAAATATCTAGAGGAGAAAGTGCGAGACTCCTCCGAACTTCCTGTTATACAGTGCGATTCTATCGATAAACAGCTCAAAAAGTCCCGTGAACGGCGGCTTGAGCAAATCGCGCAATTCGAAGAAAGTACGGAAAAATTTAAAGAAAGCTTAAAGCAGTTTGGAGAACTCTCGCACTCTCTCGAAACAGAAATTACAAATAATAGTGTAGAATTAAGGGAAGGTGCCATTAAGGACAGTGTCAGTGATTCTACCGTGAGTGAAATCCTATTGAATTGGCTGGGCGACTCCCTTTTGGAAACCAGCATAGAAGAAACTAGCTCCCCAAAGGTCCCAAACTTTAGCTTCAGAATCCCCAGTATAAACATGGCAGATTACGCTAAAATCGCCAAACTGACTGCCCAGCTCGTCCCCCTATTCTCGGGAGAGCAGCACCCAAAATTGAGCCTTGAGCTCCAAACGTTCCTAGGATGCTGCAGGCAGGTAATCCAGTGCATTTCGGTGGATGAACTAACAGGATTTTTGCAAATCTTCCCCACCAGACTTCGAGGCGAAGCTTATCAGCTTTTTGCCTCAAATATGCCCACTACTTTCAAAGAAGTAGAAGAACGGCTAAATCGTACATACCTGCCTAGGGAAACTTACCAGGAACTGGTAAATAAACAAATCACTACAAGGCAGTGTCCCTTAGAAAACCTCACAGCCTTCACGGCACGAGTAAAACAAATGTTGGCACTCTGCAATGATGCAGCAGCATCCAAATACGGAGCCACAGCAGCACCAGCTGTTAAAACCCAGCTAGAAGATTTCGCGAAAAACGCACTAAAAACAGGAGTCAATAACCCCTATATGTGCCAATATCTTCTGACCATGACCGACGGCACTGTTGATGATTTAATACAAAGAGCACTTGACATGGAACGTCTCCAGCAAAGTGCTCAATTCCTGCAACCTTCAGGGCAATTTCAGCCAAATGTGATGCAAAATCCGATACCCCATTCAATAAGTACAACAACACCAAATAACACACATTTTAACCAACTTAATTCATCAGCTAATCACAGAGTATTTACTCCCGGCATAATGCCATTCGCTCAAGTACCTCAGACCCTGCCAAACCCAAGCGGTCACATACCAACGTCACAGATCACACAGACAGGCACAGCATATATTAAACAGGAACCAAGATCGCCAAATAAAAATTGTAATGTAAATAATAAAAATACCTATTTAAATAAAATCAGTTGTAGTTTTTGTAACTTAAGAGGCCATACATATGCTGATTGCCTCAAAAGGAAAAACACGCCTTATTGTGTGAACTGAAAAATGTATAACCATGACGTGCGTGACTGCAGAAGAAACAACAATAGTTTCCAGAGACCACACAATAATAGTGGACCACCAAATCAACGTCCTAGAGAGCCGCAAAACCCCAATAACAACTCAAGAGTCTATAACATGCGTAAAAAGTGCGAGTTTTGTGGTCGTTCTGGACATGCAGTAAATAGCTGCCAACAAAAACGTAAATGGGAAGCCCGGAGTCAGGGAAACGACGTACAGTCGACCCAAAACTCCCCGGCTCGACTATAAATCTCCCATCTAATAAATTAGGGTCTCCTCAGCAGCCCGATTCCAGTGTCGCTACAGTAAAACTTCCTTTAGACATAGGCCTAAACGGCCAAACTAAACTAGTAGTAGACACAGACGCTGAGGTAAGTATAATAAAGCAAAGGTCATTAAAAGATCTCAAAGAAATTAACCACAATGAGGCATGTACACTTCAGACCCCATTTGGTACCGGAAAGACGCTGGGAAATTGCCAGGGAAACTTCGTTTTCAAAAACAAAATTCCCTGCAAGTTTCAAGTCGTAAAGAACTTGCCTGGTCTTTCCGATGATGGACTTCTAGGAAATGATTTCCTAGCAAAAAACTGTAACGTAGAGGGCCCTAATAAGGCACTAAGGTTTCCTCGCACGGAAACTAATCCAGACGAATTTGCTTTGCCATTAGAGTTTGAAACGGACAAGCTACATTCTGAAAAAGCAGTCGAAGTAAGAACACTTGCAGAAGAGGTAGAGTCTAAACAGGCTGAACTATCCACCTGCAGTGTCTTCAAGGCTTCTCAAACGAGAAAAGCTGGCTGCCAAGCTCCAAAAGAGCCCAAGGAATGTGAAAAAGGCTGTCTGGGCGAACAAGAGACCGATGAAATCAGGCAGCAATTGGTTACCTTTAAGGAACCAATCTGCATACCTGCGCGCTCTCAAATTGTTGCCCAAGTCCCGTTACAAACGCAAGAAGAAATGCTCTGTTTATCACAAGAAATAAGCGATGGAGTCTTCTTGGCAAACAGTTTGCTGTCATCTGGAGAAGAATTAGTGCTGGTTAGTATATACATATATACATAGCTTAAAGTTACAGCTATTTCCAATAAACGACTACATCATAGTCCCATTAACACACACAAAAGTCCACAAAAGAACTCACATTCCACTACCAAATTTAGAGGCAATATCAAACAACACAAGAGACGGAACTGAGTGTCTAAAGCCTGCCAAAAAGGTGCATATAGCTCTTCCGTCCAAAATCCCGAGGCATAAGTCACTATTAATCAATCAACGGCCATATAAGAACGGTAGCGAGTCGCTAAAGCCTATACTAAAGGTGCATATTACTCCACCGTCTTCTAGCATAAAAAATCCTACATGGCCAAAAAATACTAGCATCGGCGCGCATGAGTATTCCACACAACCTAAGGCAAAGACCGCACAGGTGTATCAGACTCAGCCGTCGGCGAAGCAGGAAGCAAGTACCCTGCTACATGCTAAATACAACAAAATAAAGCCTCATAAGGAATTCATTAAATCCAATCCAATTTCAGGACACAAATTTACAAGGAATAGGAAGTCAAACCAAGGTTCAGCCGACAAGACGGCGATATTACAACATGTACGATATCTATACCCGGATAATGAGACTCCGGACGATCCAAAACAATACCCGCGTAGTTCTAGGCTAGAGCAAGAACTCAGCCTAGACCCTAATTTAACCGCGGAAGAAAAAATTTCGATATCGGAACTCTGCGAAGAGTATAACGATATCTTCTTCCTCAAAGCTGACAAACTCACCTATACAAATGCGATAACGCATAATATTCCGTTGGTGCAGGATCAAGCACCAATCAATCAAAAAATGTACCGCTTACCTGAAACACAGCGGAAAGTCATTAACGAGCAGCTAAAAGAAATGCTAGACAGCGGGATAGTCCAGACTAGTAAAAGCCCTTGGAATTCACCTCTACTAGTTGTCCCCAAGAAAGCGGGACCTGACGGTGAAAAAAGGTGGCGCGTCGTTGTCGATTTTCGTAAATTAAACGAAAAGACAATTGGAGATGCATTCCCGCTACCCCGAATCGAGGATATTCTCGACCAACTAGGTCACGCAAGGTATTTCACCACACTCGATTCGGCCAACGGCTATCACCAAGTTCTAGTCGATAAAAAGGATCGACATAAAACTGCTTTCAGCACAAGTTATGGGCATTACGAGTTCAAGCGTATGCCATTCGGACTCAAAGGAGCCCCCGCCACATTTCAACGCCTAATGAATTTCGTCTTAACAGGCCTACAAGGCCTCGAATGTTTTGTCTACCTAGATGACATTGTCATCTATGGAAAAAATTTAAACGACCACAACGAAATGTTGAGAAAAGTCTTCAATAAGTTGAGAGAGAACAACTTGAAACTGCAGCCAGAAAAGTGCCAGTTTCTAAGAAGAGAAGCTGTTTACCTAGGACATAAATGTTCTAGCGAAGGAGCCCTACCAGACCCAAGTAAGACGGCCTGCGTCCAAACATTTCCTGTTCCAAGAACAGTAAGGCAAGTTCAGTCATTTTTAGGACTTGCCAATTACTACAGGAAATTCATTCCAGACTTCTCCAAAATTGTACGCCCAATTACGAATTTACTCCGAAAGGATGTAAAATTCACTTGGACAGAGAAATGCCAAGAAGCATTTCAGAGCATAAAAAGTGCTTTAATTTCTCCACCACTTTTAATTTACCCCGATTTTTCGAAATCTTTTAATCTTACTACAGACGCAAGTAACGAGGCTGTAGGAGCTGTTCTTTCTCAAGGAGAAGTCGGAAAGGACCAGCCCATTGCCTATGCAAGCCGCACATTAAACAAAGCTGAAAGAAATTACTCTACTATAGAGAAAGAGTTATTGGCTATTGTTTGGGCTACCAAGAATTTCAGGTGCTATCTTCAAGGCCGGAAATTCACGGTCTACACTGACCACAAACCTCTCAAAGGTGTCTTCAATGTGAAAGACCCTACTTCCAGTTTGGTGAGATTTCACGACAAATTATCTGAATTCGATTACAACATCGAATATAAACCAAGGAAGTACAACACTAATGCAGATGCACTAAGTCGCAACCCTCAAGCATCAAAGGATGACAGTTTAGGCAATACCTTAACGGTAGAAGCCCTAGTCCACCACACGATGGACTCAGATGTGGAGGAAGACAACCCCACAAATAACAAAAAGAAAAAGAAATCCGCTCATTGTTTCGTCGTGACTCGAGCTCAGAAGCAAAAGGTTCAAGATACAATAAATAGCTCCAGTGTGGAGACAGAAGAGCACACGAAAGCGGACCAAAACGAAATTCAACACACGGAGGCGGAAAAACTAAACTCAGAATCGCTTGAGCAAAAAGTAAGTACTGGCAAGACACCCGAAGTTATCACGAGCCATACGGAAATCCGAACAATCTTAAAAGATTATCACGATTCTCCCTTTGGTGGAGACACATGCTTAGCGACATCAAGAAATACATAAAAAAATGCCGAAAGTGCCAGACGATGAAAGCTTCTCCACAATATAAAATGCCAATGGTTATCACGGACATCGCAGAACAACCGTTCGACAAAGTCTACCTCGATATTGTAGGTCCATTAGAAGAGACCACGTCAGGTAACAAATATATCTTGACCTTTCAAGATAATCTAACAAAATTTGTCGACTGGTATGCAATACCTAATGCCGAAGCAGTTACAGTAGCGCAAGTTTTCTTTGATGAAATCGTTACGCGCTATCGCATACCCAAAAAAATACTCACCGATCAGGGAACAAATTTCCTGAGTGAATTATTCAAAAGAGTATGTAAGCTTCTAAAGGTGAAGAAGTTACAGACTTCAGCACATCACCCACAGTCTAACGGAGCACTAGAGCGTGCCCACAGACCGCTGATTGAATACCTGCGAACAATCGTAGACGAAAATCCCAAAACATGGGACCAATTCCTACGAACCGCTGCATTCGTGTATAATAATAGTGTACACGAGGGTACTAAACTTACCCCAATGGACTGCCTATACGGCTTCACAGCGGATGTCCCATCAAATTTAAAACCAAATCTAAAAGCAAACAAATTCGAGGAAGAATAAAACAATAAAATTAAAGTAGCACTAATGATCTATAAGGTACTACACCGGTAACGTAAAAGATACTAAATAAATTCGGAAATAATAAAACTCAAATCAAAAGTAATTAGCATATAACAAAAAAAAGGGAATAAAATAATACAAATTAGTACAACGACAACTTCCCCTGAGAATTATTCCTCTTCAAAGAATAATTCTCTTTTTCTCAGGGGGAAGATTATTATGTACATAAGACATACCTGAAAAAAGGGTACGCAAAAAGAAACTATGAAAACAAATACCCTGAAAAGGAAAAAATGGGAGAAGAAAAAGAAAGAAAAGATTAACGTTTTGGAACCACTTTTATTATTTTTTTTTTACTTTTTTTATTATTTATTATTATTATAAGAAAGAGGAAAGAAAAGACAAAAAAAGTATTTTTTTTTCCTTCAAGAAACCATCTCACTGCCACTCAAGGTCCCAGTCATCTTCAGCCACAGCCTCAACTCCGAGAGGGGGAGGGGTGACCATCAGCGGCCGGATGATCGCGGTAATAGCCGGCTCAAACACCGGGTGGCAGCAGGCACATAGACCATGTCGTCCATATATATTTAGGGCACCGCCTGCAAGAAGAAAACAAAAATGGGATAAGTGTCGGGAATTCAAAGAAATTTTTCAATAACACTCACCTCTGCCAAACCAAGCCTGGCCCTGGTGCGGATATAAGGGCAAGTCCACGGTATAAGTATGGTCGACTACGGCGTCCTCGCCCCACACGGTGAAGGGCCGCTCCCCGCGCCTTAACAAAACCAGCCGGATCGGGCCTCGCCATCCGGGAATTACGTGCATTACGTAAATGGAGCTGGCCATGGAGGTGAGACCCGGCGGGCTATGCTGGGGCTTGCTGTTCAGGCGTAGTGAAAATAACATTATAAGGCCTCAATGTTACAGTTTTTTATATAAAACAACTCGGCAACTGTCACGGATGAGGAAGAAAACTCGAGTGAACCTCAATCAAAAAGTTTTCTTCCATCCAGGCCATCGCAATTCCTGAGATGGAAATCGGACACCAGCAGATAAGAACTCCTATTTGGTAAATAAAAATAATAAAAACTAATTCTGGTCAAGACCATCCTCCCTTCCCCGAGAGTTATTCCTCTCCAAAGAATAACTCTCTTATTTGCGGGGGGGGGGGGGGGAAGAATGTTACAGGCGTAAAAAAGCTCTAAATTTAAAAAAAAAATATAAAAATATACCAAATTACAAATCTTCACATAAGCTAACCATGCCTAAAACATGGTTAGCTTATCAATTCAATCAGTGAAGAAAATTGCGTCAGCAATTTTCTTCACATTCCATAAAGTCAAACGAAATTATTCCCATGGCAAATTTTGCCTTCAGCAAAATTTGCCAGTAGAAATATTTACTTTTAAAAAACAAAGCAAAAGACAAATCGTACCTTCAGTACGATTTGTCGTGAAAATTACAATATGTATGTACGAATGTACATACATATCACAAAAAAGCTTTCGCGGTAAGAAGAGCGCGCCGCGAAAATACATTGTATGTATACGCGCGCGGCAATTTTAATCGTCGTGACGGTGGCTGATGTTTATAAAAGCATCAAATGTCAAGCCACCGTCCAACGAAAAATATTCTGGACTTGTTTAATCAATACGCGGCGGTTCGGAGGCGAAATTTTTCAAAAAAAATTAGAGTTGGTTTTCAGAATCTCGTTAAGAACGGAGTCGAAATATAGCACGCGGGTTGATTTTATTGAACTTGGTCGCGGCGGTCTCGGTTGGTTAAAAAAAAAAGAATTAATTAAAATATTTACAAAGTAATGAAGTGTGAAAAAAAAAGTTGAAGTTAGGTACGAAATATAAAAGAAAGGCGTAAAGCCAACTTGTGAGATAAGAAGTTTGTAAAAAAAAAAGGAAACGAAAGTTGGAATTAATCAAGTGGTTGTAAAAGAAAGTTAAAATCAAGGCACTAAGTGTAATAAAATTGTAAAACCAGATTGTGGAATAAAGTGGGTGTACTCAGGGTAGCATATTTTAAAGGAATAAGTAGAGTTTTATTTACAAGCGAACGACCAAGGTGAGGACAAAAGAATTATTTATATACATACACCAGAACATACATAACAAAATTGGCGCAGCCGGTAGGATAGAGGAAGCCTACTTTGAAAAACAAAAAAAAGTATAAGCGCTCGAAAACCCTCTATCCTACGAATCTAAAAGGAGTTTAGAACGAGATCGAATACTGGGCAAGACACCTTACTCTTCGCCTGAAGTTGAGTCTAGCTTCAGGAGTATTTCGATCTTGTCGGCTCCCAACGCTCGGGGTCGGACAGCTTTAACTGCCTCTGTTTGAAAAACACGCAGCCACCCCCTCATCAAAGCACAAAGTGCCAACGTGGGACAATATCGGGCTTCATCCCAGCCCAGGATAAAGAAGTCCACAACCCAAAATTTCGAAATTTACACTTGAAGGAAGGAAGTTTGGAAACCATCCTCTATCTGCGATCCGGAGCTGAAAGGGACTTCGAGGTAGGCAGCGCGCCCCCCTTTCAGTTTTTATCCAGGGGAATTTAAGAAGGCCACGGCCACCCCCGGCAGCAAAAGAACTTCAACCACAAAAACCAGCGATCCTGAATTTAGAGGGACCTCGAAGAAGGCAATAAGCCCCCCTCTCAATTTGAACCAAGGGAATTAAGACGGCAGAAGCCCCCCTAGCTGCAAATTTCACACACGGTGGTCCATGAGCGAGGAAAGCTCCCACCAGGAGACGCCGCAGGAAATCACACCATTTCAACCAACTTCTCAACAATCTTCCTCGCCGGGCGACGCACAGGAAGATCCGTCCCGGTACGAAGGAGGCAACGCGGGAGCAACATCCGCAACAGAGGGTGCTAATCAAACACCCCCAACAATATCAACAAAAAAAGGGGTAACACTCAGGAGTGGGACAACCCTCACAGGTCCCCAACAAGTAAGACCTTCTAATTTAAATTTAGAAAGTTATTTAAAATATCTAGAGGAGAAAGTGCGAGACTCCTCCGAACTTTCTGTTATACAGTGCGATTCTATCGATAAACAGCTCAAAAAGTCCCGTGAACGGCGGCTTGAGCAAATCGCGCAATTCAAAGAAAGTACGGAAAAATTTAAAGAAAGCTTAAAGCAGTTTGGAGAACTCTCGCACTCTCTCGGAACAGAAATTACAAATAATAGTGTAGAATTAAGGGGAGGTGCCATTGAGGACAGTGTCAGTGATTCTACCGTGAGTGAAATCCTATTGAATTGGCTGGGCGACTCCTTTTTGGAAACCAGCATAGAAGAAACTAGCTCCCCAAAGGTCACAAACTTTAGCTTCAGAATCCCCAGTATAAACATGGCAGATTACGCTAAAATCGCCAAACTGACTGCCCAGCTCGTCCCCCTATTCTCGGGAGAGCAGCACCCAAAATTGAGCCTTGAGCTCCAAACGTTCCT
The DNA here is from genome assembly GCA_963924295.1 of Dioctria rufipes. Classification (NCBI taxonomy): domain Eukaryota; kingdom Metazoa; phylum Arthropoda; class Insecta; order Diptera; family Asilidae; genus Dioctria; species Dioctria rufipes. The sequence goes on along the minus strand of OZ002743.1, from coordinate 149,045,960 downwards.
AGGATGCTGCAGGCAGGTAATCCAGTGCATTTCGGTGGATGAACTAACAGGATTTTTGCAAATCTTCCCCACCAGACTTCGAGGCGAACCTTATCAGCTTTTTGCCTCAAATATGCCCACTACTTTCAAACAAGTGGAAGAACGGCTAAATCGCACATACCTGCCTAGAGAAACTTACCAGGAACTGGTAAATAAACTAATCACTACAAGGCAGTGTCCCTTAGAAAACCTCACAGCCTTCACGGCACGAGTAAAACAAATGCTGGCACTCTGCAATGAAGCAGCAGAATCCAAATACGGAGCCACAGCAGCACCAGCTGTTAAAACCCAGCTAGAATATTTCGCGAAAAACGCACTAAAAACAGGAGTCAATAACCCCTATATGTGCCAATATCTTCTGACCATGACCGACGGCACTGTTGATGATTTAATACAAAGAGCACTTGACATGGAACGTCTCCAGCAAAGTGCTCAATTCCTGCAACCTTCAGGGCAATTTCAGCCAAATGTGATGCAAAATCCGATACCCCATTCAATAAGTACAACAACACCAAATAACACACATTTTAACCAACTTAATTCATCAGCTAATCACAGAGTATTTACTCCCGGCATAATGCCATTCGCTCAAGTACCTCAGACCCTGCCAAACCCAAGCGGTCACATACCAACGTCACAGATCACACAGACAGGCACAGCATATATTAAACAGGAACCAAGATCGCCAAATAAAAATTGTAATGTAAATAATAAAAATACCTATTTAAATAAAATCAGTTGTAGTTTTTGTAACTTAAGAGGCCATACATATGCTGATTGCCTCAAAAGGAAAAACACGCCTTATTGTGTGAACTGAAAAATGTATAACCATGACGTGCGTGACTGCAGAAGAAACAACAATAGTTTCCAGAGACCATACAATAATAGTGGACCACCAAATCAACGTCCTAGAGAGCCGCAAAACCCCAATAACAACTCAAGAGTCTATAACATGCGTAAAAAGTGCGAGTTTTGTGGTCGTTCTGGACATGCAGTAAATAGCTGCCAACAAAAACGTAAATGGGAAGCCCGGAGTCAGGGAAACGACGTACAGTCGACCCAAAACTCCCCGGCTCGACTATAAATCTCCCATCTAATAAATTAGGGTCTCCTCAGCAGCCCGATTCCAGTGTCGCTACAGTAAAACTTCCTTTAGACATAGGCCTAAACGGCCAAACTAAACTAGTAGTAGACACAGACGCTGAGGTAAGTATAATAAAGCAAAGGTCATTAAAAGATCTCAAAGAAATTAACCACAATGAGGCATGTACACTTCAGACCCCATTTGGTACCGGAAAGACGCTGGGAAATTGCCAGGGAAACTTCGTTTTCAAAAACAAAATTCCCTGCAAGTTTCAAGTCGTAAAGAACTTGCCTGGTCTTTCCGATGATGGACTTCTAGGAAATGATTTCCTAGCAAAAAACTGTAACGTAGAGGGCCCTAATAAGGCACTAAGGTTTCCTCGCACGGAAACTAATCCAGACGAATTTGCTTTGCCATTAGAGTTTGAAACGGACAAGCTACATTCTGAAAAAGCAGTCGAAGTAAGAACACTTGCAGAAGAGGTAGAGTCTAAACAGGCTGAACTATCCACCTGCAGTGTCTTCAAGGCTTCTCAAACGAGAAAAGCTGGCTGCCAAGCTCCAAAAGAGCCCAAGGAATGTGAAAAAGGCTGTCTGGGCGAACAAGAGACCGATGAAATCAGGCAGCAATTGGTTACCTTTAAGGAACCAATCTGCATACCTGCGCGCTCTCAAATTGTTGCCCAAGTCCCGTTACAAACGCAAGAAGAAATGCTCTGTTTATCACAAGAAATAAGCGATGGAGTCTTCTTGGCAAACAGTTTGCTGTCATCTGGAGAAGAATTAGTGCTGGTTAGTATTCTCAACGCTAACAGTCATCAAGTAGTCATACATAGCTTAAAGTTACAGCTATTTCCAATAAACGACTACATCATAGTCCCATTAACACACACAAAAGTCCACAAAAGAACTCACATTCCACTACCAAATTTAGAGGCAATATCAAACAACACAAGAGACGGAACTGAGTGTCTAAATCCTGCCAAAAAGGTGCATATAGCTCTTCCGTCCAAAATCCCGAGGCATAAGTCACTATTAATCAATCAACGGCCATATAAGAACGGTAGCGAGTCGCTAAAGCCTATACTAAAGGTGCATATTACTCCACCGTCTTCTAGCATAAAAAATCCTACATGGCCAAAAAATACTAGCATCGGCGCGCATGAGTATTCCACACAACCTAAGGCAAAGACCGCACAGGTGTATCAGACTCAGCTGTCGGCGAAGCAGGAAGCAAGTACCTTGCTACATGCTAAATACAACAAAATAAAGCCTCATAAGGAATTCATTAAATCCAATCCAATTTCAGGACACAAATTTACAAAGAATAGGAAGTCAAACCAAGGTTCAGCCGACAAGACGGCGATATTACAACATGTACGATATCTATACCCGGATAATGAGACTCCGGACGATCCAAAACAATACCCGCGTAGTTCTAGGCTAGAGCAAGAACTCAGCCTAGACCCTAATTTAACCGCGGAAGAAAAAATTTCGATATCGGAACTCTGCGAAGAGTATAACGATATCTTCTTCCTCAAAGGTGACAAACTCACCTATACAAATGCGATAACGCATAATATTCCGTTGGTGCAGGATCAAGCACCAATCAATCAAAAAATGTACCGCTTACCTGAAACACAGCGGAAAGTCATTAACGAGCAGCTAAAAGAAATGCTAGACAGCGGGATAGTCCAGACTAGTATTCACCTCTACTAGTTGTCCCCAAGAAAGCGGGACCTGACGGTGAAAAAAGGTGGCGCGTCGTTGTCGATTTTCGTAAATTAAACGAAAAGACAATTGGAGATGCATTCCCGCTACCCCGAATCGAGGATATTCTCGACCAACTAGGTCACGCAAGGTATTTCACCACACTCGATTTGGCCAACGGCTATCACCAAGTTCTAGTCGATAAAAAGGATCGACATAAAACTGCTTTCAGCACAAGTTATGGGCATTACGAGTTCAAGCGTATGCCATTCGGACTCAAAGGAGCCCCCGCCACATTTCAACGACTAATGAATTTCGTCTTAACAGGCCTACAAGGCCTCGAATGTTTTGTCTACCTAGATGACATTGTCATCTATGGAAAAAATTTAAACGACCACAATGAAATGTTGAGAAAAGTCTTCAATAAGTTGAGAGAGAACAACTTGAAACTGCAGCCAGAAAAGTGCCAGTTTCTAAGAAGAGAAGTTGTTTACCTAGGACATAAATGTTCTAGCGAAGGAGCCCTACCAGACCCAAGTAAGACGGCCTGCGTCCAAACATTTCCTGTTCCAAGAACAGTAAGGCAAGTTCAGTCATTTTTAGGACTTGCCAATTACTACAGGAAATTCATTCCAGACTTCTCCAAAATTGTACGCACAATTACGAATTTACTCCGAAAGGATGTAAAATTCACTTGGACAGAGAAATGCCAAGAAGCATTTCAGAGCATAAAAAGTGCTTTAATTTCTCCACCACTTTTAATTTACCCCGATTTTTCGAAATCTTTTAATCTTACTACAGACGCAAGTAACGAGGCTGTAGGAGCTGTTCTTTCTCAAGGAGAAGTCGGAAAGGACCAGCCCATTGCCTATGCAAGCCGCACATTAAGCAAAGCCGAAAGAAATTACTCTACTATAGAGAAAGAGTTATTGGCTATTGTTTGGGCTACCAAGAATTCCAGGTGCTATCTTCAAGGCCGGAAATTCACGGTCTACACTGACCATAAACCTCTCAAAGGTGTCTTCAATGTGAAAGACCCTACTTCCCGTTTGGTGAGATTTCACCACAAATTATCTGAATTCGATTACAACATCGAATATAAACCAGGGAAGTACAACACTAATGCAGATGCACTAAGTCGCATCCCTCAAGCATCAAAAGAAGACAGTTTAGGCAATACCTTAACGGTAGAAGCCCTAGTCCACAACACGATGGACTCAGATGTGGAGGAAGACAACCCCACAAATAACAAAAAGAAAAAGAAATCCGCTCATTGTTTCGTCGTGACTCGAGCTCAGAAGCAAAAGGTTCAAGATACAATAAATAGCTCCAGTGTGGAGACAGAAGAGCACACGAAAGCGGACCAAAACGAAATTCAACACACGGAGGCGGAAAAACTAAACTCAGAATCGCTTGAACAAAAAGTAAGTACTGGCAAGACACCCGAAGTTATCACGAACCATACGGAAATCCGAACAATCTTAAAAGATTATCACGATTCTCCATTTGGTGGAGACACATGCTTAGCGACATCAAGAAATACATAAAAAAATGCCGAAAGTGCCAGACGATGAAAGCTTCTCCACAATATAAAATTCCAATGGTTATCACGGACATCGCAGAACAACCATTCGACAAAGTCAACCTCGATATTGTAGGTCCATTAGAAGAGACCACGTCAGGTAACAAATATATCTTGACCTTTCAAGATAATCTAACAAAATTTGTCGACTGGTATGCAATACCTAATGCCGAAGCAGTCACAGTAGCGCAAGTTTTCTTTGATGAAATCGTTACGCGCTATCGCATACCTAAAAGAATACTCACCGATCAGGGAACAAATTTCCTGAGTGAATTATTCAAAAGAGTATGTAAGCTTCTAAAGGTAAAGAAGTTACAGACTTCAGCATATCACCCACAGTCTAACGGAGCACTAGAGCGTGCCCACAGACCGCTGATTGCATACCTGCGAATAATCGTAGACGAAAATCCCAAAACATGGGACCAATTCCTACGAACCGCTGCATTCGTGTATAATAATAGTGTACACGAGGGTACTAAACTTACCCCAATGGACTGCCTATACGGCTTCACAGCGGATGTCCCATCAAATTTAAAACGGGATCCCGAACCCGTTTACAATCATGAGAGCTATTACCATATACTGAAGTATAAGCTCCAAAAATCATATGCCACGGCATGAAAGAACTTATTGGCAAGTAAACAGCGGTCAAAGGGGTACTACGATAAGACAGTACGGCCCCTAACAAGGTCCTCATCAAGAATGAAAGCAGAAAACATAAGCTTTCTCAAATCTGGGTAGGACCTTACCAGGTAATCGCAATACCAAGTGATGTGAATACTACCATCAAAATTGGTAAACGTATCGTAACAGTACATAATAATCGTTTAAAACCATATTTCGAGTAAGATCATGTTGAACAAGAATGAACCAGGTTGAATTGAAATTCCTACTACAGTGTCCATTAATGCTCATTTCAATACCTCCCCATAAACATTTGCGGTGGAGTCACTCCACGGCTCAGTTTAAAACGGCACAATGTACGTATAAATATGCTTAAAGGATTGTTTTCTTCTTCTGAATTGTCCACAGAAATGGCGCTAAAATTCATCGTAGTTGTCCTCCTTATCCAGTACACAACTGGAGCAATCGCTGACAAACCTTATGTAATAACCCAGATAAATGGCTCGGGTATATTTTTCGAGGACCTAGGAAATCTCATGGTATATCATGACACCTGGAATGTCCTCACCGAAATTGATTTGGATGAATTAGATGCCCAGATAAAGCTAGCAGAATATGCAGAGCACTTAGTGCATAAACTCTGCATAAATATAACAAACTCAGAAGACCTGTGTAACGTGCAGCATCTACACATACACGCTATAATAGACAGCGTACGAAAGCGCACGGAAACTATAAAGGAACTAGCACCAGCAAAACGCAAGGCCAGATCGCTATTTGATGGAATAGGCAATGCCATGCACTATTTGTTTGGCACTATGGACAGCAATAACGAAAACGAAATTTACAGCAGGTTAGAAGAACTTGAATCGAATACACAAGCCCTAGACGAGCTAGAGAAACAACAAATAAGTGTTGTTAAAACAACCTTGGAAAAGATTCAAAAACCGCTGGCCATGTTAATAGACAGACAACATGATGATTTAACTAAAAGGCAGCTAAGACAAGAGATTATATCAAGCTTATTGCTCCAAATCATCGAAGTTGAATATCGACAACAAGCCCTTCTGGATATAATAATGGCTAGTAGGACCAATCATATTCATCCACTCCTAATGTCTCCCAAAAATCTACTGGAGATATATCGCAAAACAACTTCGTATTTCCCTAACGACCAGAATTGTTTAGCCATCCTCTACCAAACGGCAGGGGCCCAATCACTCCTTATGCAAAATAAATTGGTGGTGAGAATCACTCTCCCAATTTTTAATCTGCCAAAAATGAGGCTACAACAGATTCAATGCTATCCTGTACCCATGTCAGCAAATTATTCATTAATTCCAAACCCTGGTTATTCATACATAGCCAATAGCGCAAAAACTCAGGAATTTCTCTTATTAAAAGGCGAGGACATGAAAAACTTTAAGAAAATAACAAGTAATTTGGAAGAAAACACGTATGTAGGCCGACTAAATACGCCAATAATAAAGGCAGCAACATCAAATGAATGTGCCATTAAGCTGTTATATAATCCTTTAAATGAAGTGCCCAAATGCCGGACCAGAGTTCAATCTCCCCAAAAGGACATGTTGATCAAACTAAACAAGCCAAATACGTGGCTATTTTCATTTATCACCTCAACGGTGCTACACATCACATGTCCAGATCACTTTCTGATCTCGAAACTGGAAGGACAAGGGATATTAGAGATAATGCAACCATGTCAAGTGCAAATAACTGACAAGGGGCTCAAATACGAAGGTCAAAGTAAACGCCCGCTGAATATAATTCAACCCAAACAATTTCCACAATTCAATCATTCCTTATTGAATTTGAGTCTGGTCGACATATTACCAGAACCTCAAAACCAAACGCAAGTTTCAATGGAAATTTTAACGGGGGAAGATATCCACAAATCAGTCTATAAAGGCACACATTCATTGGAAGAAATCCAAAACAAAATCAGCAAATATCAAGAAAAGGTATCGAGAAAAAACTCCCATATCCTGTCCACAACCTCTCTATCATTTACGAGCCTACTAGTTCTGGCCATAATGATCGTTGTGGCAGTAAAATATCTTAACCCTGTTGTCATCAAGATGAGACAACAGAGAAACCAACCACAAGGTAAGCCCGAAATTTCATCAGAGGGAATTCCTTTAGAAGAACGAACCCCTGCGCCCCAACCCAGTTTAAAGCGAGCTCGATCACTTCCTAGAACTAAGTCTGTCCAATTGGTTTAAGGCGGCCCAAAGGAACACTGATACTGTCAACATGAGCCACTTAATCAAAGTAAATTTATAGAAAATAGTAGACTTGGTAAAATATGTAGACGAAACCAAAAAACTAAATGTAACAAAAAAAAAACACTTTATAAATGCAAATGAAATAAAGAAAATCGTAGAAATAAATAAATAAATAAAATAGGTAGAGTAATAATAAAAGTAAAGATGAAAAAATAGAATTAAAATAAAAAATATATTATATGAAGTTAGGAATAGAATAACTAAAGCTAAAGTACCCAAAAATGCATAGTTAACAGTAAAATTAAATGTATTAGATTCATAAATAGATAAATAGAAAAAGAAGAAGTTTTATTAAGGTACTAATAGTAACAGAAATAACAAATAAATAATAATAATAACCAGTATTAGAGTGACAATACTAACTTAAAAATGTAGTAGGCATTAAGTAATAAGCTAAACAAAAAAAAAAATTTTTTTTTATGTATATATTAGAACATAAAGAACAATGTCAAGAACATACCAATATAAATAATAATTAAATAGAAAAAAAAGGGATACCTAATACCAGGCTACTACTCCTAGCATTATAATAACGAAAAAAAGGGAAAAAAAGAGAGTTTACCTAAGGTAAACAGATAAAGGCAAGAACCTTTCAAAATAAGAACAAAACAAAAAAACTGAATGTAAAACCCGACCGAGACCCAATTCGCCAAACTAGTACCAACCTAACCAAATCTAAAAGCAAACAAATTCGAGGAAGAATAAAACAATAAAATTAAAGTAGCACTAATGATCTATAAGGTACTACACCGGTAACGTAAAATATACTAAATAAATTCGGAAATAATAAAACTCAAATCAAAAGTAATTAGCATATAACAAAAAAAGGGAATAAAATAATACAAATTAGGACAACGACAACTTCCCCTGAGAATTATTCCTCTTCCAAAGAATAATTCTCTTTTTCTCAGGGGGAAGATTATTATGTACATAAGACATACCTGAAAAAAGGGTACGCAAAAAGAAACTATGAAAACAAATACCCTGAAAAGGAAAAAATGGGAGAAGAAAAAGAAAGAAAAGATTAACGTTTTGGAACCACTTTCATTATTTTTTTTTTACTTTTTTTATTATTTATTATTATTATAAGAAAGAGGAAAGAAAAGACAAAAAAAATATTTTTTTTTCCTTCAAGAAACCATCTCACTGCCACTCAAGGTCCCAGTCATCTTCAGCCACAGCCTCAACTCCGAGAGGGGGAGGGGTGACCATCAGCGGCCGGATGATCGCGGTAATAGCCGGCTCAAACACCGGGTGGCAGCAGGCACATAGACCATGTCGTCCATATATATTTAGGGCACCGCCTGCAAGAAGAAAACAAAAATGGGATAAGTGTCGGGAATTCAAAGAAATTTTTCAATAACACTCACCTCTGACAAACCAAGCCTGGCCCTGGTGCGGATATAAGGGCAAGTCCACGGTATAAGTATGGCCAACTACGGCGTCCTCGCCCCACACGGTGAAGGGCCGCTCCCCGCGCCTTAACAAAACCAGCCGGATCGGGCCTCGCCATCCGGGAATTACGTGCATTACGTAAATGGAGCTGGCCATGGAGGTGAGACCCGGCGGGCTATGCTGGGGCTTGCTGTTCAGGCGTAGTGAAAATAACATTATAAGGCCTCAATGTTACAGTTTTTTATATAAAACAACTCGGCAACTGTCACGGATGAGGAAGAAAACTCGAGTGAACCTCAATCAAAAAGTTTTCTTCCATCCAGGCCATCGCAATTCCTGAGATGGAAATCGGTCACCAGCAGATAAGAACTCCTATTTGGTAAATAAAAATAATAAAAACTAATTCTGGTCAAGACCATCCTCCCTTCCCCGAGAGTTATTCCTCTCCAAAGAATAACTCTCTTATTTGCGGGGGGGGGGGGGGGAAGGAATGTTACAGGCGTAAAAAAGCTCTAAATTTAAAAAAAAATATAAAAATATACCAAATTACAAATCTTCACATAAGCTAACCATGCCTAAAACATGGTTAGCTTATCAATTCAATCAGTGAAGAAAATTGCGTCAGCAATTTTCTTAACATTCCATAAAGTCAAACGAAATTATTCCCATGGCAAATTTTGCCAGTAGAAATATTTACTTTTAAAAAACAAAGCAAAAGACAAATCGTACCTTCAGTACGATTTGTCGTGAAAATTATAATATGTATGTACGAATGTACATACATATCACAAAAAAGCTTTCGCGGTAAGAAGAGCGCGCCGCGAAAATACATTGTATGTATACGCGCGCGGCAATTTTAATCGTCGTGACGGTGGCTGATGTTTATAAAAGCATCAAATGTCAAGCCACCGTCCAACGAAAAATATTCTGGACTTGTTTAATCTAGTCCAGAATAAATGAAAATTTTCTCAGGGTGAAAATGCAACTATGCATTTTCTACCCTGAACGAAGGCTCTTGATCGCGACAAAAGTGATCAAGAGCCGAGTAAAATTTTAAAGATCATACGCGGCGGTTCGGAGGCGAAATTTTACAAAAAAAATTAGAGTTGGTTTTCAGAATCTCGTTAAGAACGGAGTCGAAATATAGCACGCGGGTTGATTTTTTTGAACTTGGTCGCGGCGGTCTCGGTTGGTTAAAAAAAAAAAGAATTAATTAAAATATTTACAAAGTAATGAAGTGTGAAAAAAAAAGTTGAAGTTAGGTACGAAATATAAAAGAAAGGCGTAAAGCCAACTTGTGAGATAAGAAGTTTGTAAAAAAAAAAGGAAACGAAAGTTGGAATTAATCAAGTGGTTGTAAAAGAAAGTTAAAATCAAGGCACTAAGTGTAATAAAACTGTAAAACCAGATTGTGGAATAAAGTGGGTGTACTCAGAGTAGCATATTTTAAAGGAATAAGTAGAGTTTTATTTACAAGCGAACGACCAAGGTGAGGACAAAAGAATTATTTATATACATACACCAGAACATACATATAGCACTCGCAGATTTATTTAAACCAAGAGCAAATTAATTTAACCCAAGCCCAAATAAAATTAACCCAAGAGCAAATAAAGTTAAACCAAGCACAAATAAGTTTAACCCAAGAGCAAATAAGCCTAACCCAAGCACAAATAAGTTTAACCCAAGCACAAATAAGTTTAACCCAAGCACAAATAAGTTTAACTCAAGCACCAATAAGTTTAACCTAAGAGCAATAAATTTGAACCTAAATTATCAATAAGACATTTTAATACAAATTCAATTCAAGTCAACATTTTATTTTTACATTTTGTCATTAAAAACAATATTAGGCTTCATTAAAAACAATATTGGCAAAAATTTTAGAGCAGAATTCGCCTAAGCTAAAGCATCGCAAACCCAAAAATTGTCAGAATAAATAACAGTAAAACCTTATCACTAAGAAAGGGATTGATGCATTTTTCGATTAGTTTGTGCAGATTCCATCACTCATCACAGTGCTCAGTTTGTTTGAAGCAACATTGTCGATTGTAGATTTAAAGTGGTTTTTTATAAAATTGTCTTTAATTCATTAACATGAGCAGTGACAGAGTTTTCAATACAAGTAGTTCTGATGAATGGCAGCCCAAACTGGCCAAGATGTGGAATTGAACGTAAGAAAGAGATGTAAATCGTAATCAATCAAAATTCAAAGAAACTAAGAAGAAAGTTTAAATTACTCTAGGATCGAACGCAGCAAGTTCGCGATGCTTTATCATCGACGACTTTTGCTCTAAAATTCTTGCCTTCTTATTCGCCTATGCTCAATCCAATAGAAAAATCATTTTCTAAAATAAAAGCGTACTCACGACCAGTTTTAGGTTATGTAAGTAGAGACCATTACATTCTCACAGTTATTGAGGATAGCCTACAACAAATTACACCGACTGATTGTACCAATTACACAATGGATATGGTTTTACTCATCCATAAGGCAATGGATGAGCAGCCTTTGCACTGACAGAAATTTTATCTATATCATCTTTTATAATATCTTTCATATTAATGTTAATGTTTGAAGAAGTTGTTTTTTAATGATAAAATGAAATAATAAAATGTGGATTTGAATTGAAATGGAAAGCTTTTGTATTAAGATGTCTTATTGAGAATTTAGGTTTAAATTTATTTGCTCTTGGGTTAAACTTATTTGTGCTTGAGTTAAACTTATTTGTGCTTGGTTTAAATATATTTGCTCTTGGGTTAAACTTATTTGTGCTTGGTTTAAATTTATTTACTCTTGGGTTAAGCTTATTTGTGCTTAGGTTAAACTTATTTGTGCTTGGGCTAATGTTATTTGCTCTTGGGTTAAACTTATTTGGTCTTGGTTTAAATAAATCTGCGAATGCTATAACAACCTGTTGTCAGACCTGTGTGAAAAGCTGTTAAGCTGTTATCAGAGCTGTTTGAAAAGCTGTTAAGCTGTTATCAGAGCTGTTTTAAAAGCTGTTAAGCTGTTACCAGAGCTGTTAAGCTATTATCAGAGCTGTTTAAAAGCTGGTAAGCTGTTATCAGAGCTGTTTTAAAAGCTGTTAAGCTGCTATCAAGGCTCTTTAGAAAGCTGTTAAGCTGTTATCAGAGCTGTTTAAAAGCTGTTAAGCTGTTATCAGAGCTGTATGAAAAGCTGTTAAGATGTTATCAGAGCTGTTTGAAAAGCTGTTAAGCTGTTATCAGAGCTGTTTTAAGAGCTGTTAAGCTGTTACGAGAGCTGTTAAGCTGTTATCAGAGCTGTTTATAAGCTGTTAAGCTGTTATCAGAGCTGTTTTAAAAGCTGTTAAGCTGTTATCAAAACTGTTTGGAAAGCTGTTAAGCTGTTATCTGAGCTGTTTAAAAGCTGTTAAGCTGTTATCAGAGCTGTATGAAAAGGTGTTAAGCTGTTATCAGAGCTGTTTAAAAGCTGTTAAGCTGTTATCAAAGCTGTTTGAAAAGCTGTTAAGCAGTTATCAGAACTGTTTGAAAAGCTGTTAAGCAGTTATCAGAGCTGTTTGAAAAGCTGTTAAGCTGTTATCAGAGCTGTTTGGAAAGTTGTTATCAGAGATGTTTGGAAAGGCTGTTCAGCAGTTATCAGAGCTGTTTGAAAAGCTGTTAAGCTGTTTGAAAAGCTGTTAAGCTGTTTGAAAAGCTGTTAAGCAGTTACCAGAGCTGTTTGAAAAGCTGTTAAGCTGTTATCAGAGCTGTTTGGAAAGCTGTTATCAGCGCTGTTTGGAAAGCTGTTTACCTGATATCAGAGCTGTTTGAACAGCCGTTATTCAGTTAATATCGAAGATGAATGAAAAGCTATTAAAAGAAATCATTAAGACCAGGAATGTAGTGCGAAGGAAATTTAAAGATCTAATGGCATCAAAACAGGCTGGAAACACCAGTCACAGCAATGAAATTGTATATATCCTGGAAGAGTTGCGAGAAGCTGATATTATAGTTTAAATACTACTCCATTACCATACTCCTACACAATCTACAGATGAGCGTTGACAAGTTTGGACGTTTCTCTAAGCGGGTATATCTTGGCAAAGCAGGTGAACGTGAACCAACAAGAGCTCAGGGGCCAGCCGGTGAGCAAGGAACTCAAGTTTCATCAAAACACAATTCTTAAAACATATATAAGAGAATGATAGAATGATACACATATATTAGAGAATCCGTATCAGTATACATGATTTTACATTTATCTCCATACTCACGCTGCATAAACTGTAGTGAAAATCGTAGAGGCATATTTTCGAAATTTCCATAACTTCCATTCCTATATAGAGCGTCTTATTGAATAACATTTTGAGTCGCCTTAATTCCACAGCAACTAAATTCTCATCAAATATCGTTGCACTGTGGAAGTTGGGTGCCGCAATCCGAGCTTTTGCACCATAGCGACCTTGCCACTTCATGCAAAGCTTGATATCACTATACTTGCGTACATTTTCCATGGTCTTACCAAAAGCCGCATTATTCACCTTCTTATAGCTGTCCTTCTCATGATCGCTTGTAGCCTGCATCCGTTTGGTGGTATTTAAGTCAATATATGGCTTAAGCCAAGCTGATTGGTCGAATTGAAGTACCCGGTGCACTTTTTTCAGAATGAGTCCATGTGATAAGCATTGCTTCAAAGTTCGGTAGTGTATAACATATTTAGTTTTTGGATGTAATGTTGTCAAAAGCTTTTCTAATTTTGCTCCAGGTGGTGCTGCATGCTCAGAGCAAAACGGTAAGTCCTTATGCTTATCATGTAGAAGTTGAGAATAATCCAAGTCGACTTCGAATATGTACCCAGTTGGAGAATCATCAGGAATTTCGGAAACGTAAATATTGGGAACATCAACCCATTTGAATCCTCCGATTGGTAAATGCTGTGACATGGCCCATCCATAAAGGTTATTAACATCATAATACATCAGGTATTTCTCTTTCTCCTCAGGCTTAAAATCATCCATATATTTGTTATTGGCTTTACTATATCTGTTGGAACATTGACTTATACCACCTGGAATGACTCTCTCTATGAATAGCAGTATATCTACGTCGGTTATCAGCTCTAATTTCACATTAGTGTATTTTAGCATAGCATCCCAAGTTAGGCCTGGCATGGTGTAATAATGTGCTGGATCTAAATTGTATGTCTTCATGCACACTTCTCGAAAGTTCTCAAACACATCGGCCAATAGGAGAACATCAGTCTTAAGGTATAGATCTGAATATTCACCAAGTGCTTGTATTTCAAATTTTTGCCAAACCTCTTCAGCATGATTGTAGTCCTCAGGAGATATAGCACTGTCAGTCAGTTTATTGTAGAACGCTTCCTGTGTTGGCAATTTCCGGAAATCCAATTTATCCCAGTCATTAATAAAATTATATGGGAAGACACCCTTGCGTGTAAGAAGTTTGATAGTGTCATCATCCAATCCCTGCCATACTGATCTTGTGGTGTTTAATTTATCCATTGGCAGCAATGATGATAGCTTATTTAAAGATTCAGCCATAAAACGGAAGGAATCGATGAATCTGAATTTTATGTAACTGCCGTCCATGTGCTTGGTGAACGAGATATATCCTTCCTTGTTTATTGGTAAGAGATCAACTTTTCCTGGGAAAGATGTAGCTATATCCTTAATAATGAAGTGGGCATCATATCCGGATAAATTGTGAAAAACGACTGGACCTATGGAGCATTCTTGATACATCAGATTGCATGCATTGTGCGCTGGCCCTCGGTATTTTCCTGTTAAAAGAATTTATGAAAAGAAATGAATTGAATTATGCTTCTCAGTATTTACCTGTTAAGTGGCAATGGTCCCGAAGTCGTTCCCCATCGGCTGAAAACGTTTTTTCACATATATGGCAGCAAGTATTTTCCATAAGTAAACGACGTTCCTCTTTGGTCAGGGGCTGCATTGGTCTGATGTTCAGCTTCTCCTGTACAGCTACGGATGCAAGTTTTTGCAATTCTAATGCAAACCGTTGCTGGAAATTTTTGCCTCGATATGCTCTGTAATATGAGAGCTTAGCATCATGTTTGCAGTGGAAATAGAATCCTATGCTGTCAACTTCATGTTCCTGGATTCGCTGTGTATTTTGATCGTTTCTCTGAATCGGCTTCAATATTGACTCAAGATCGGCATACACACAAAACGGGACGGGATTCTTATGGTTATAATTCTTATATTCCAACCATTTCTTTTCCTCTGATGGAAACATAATTCGGCGACAATTTTGCTTCTCGCATTCAGGAGTGTGTGATGTTAATTTTTCTTCAGATTAAAAGTAGAGCAAACATCTGTCACATATATATGTTTCGAAGTTTGTTTCGATACAAGGCGTGAAAGATCTTTAATCCATCAGAAATGATATCTGCTGGCATCATAATCATCATCATCGTCATCATCATCATCATCCGTATGATCTTCATCATCATCAGCCTGGTCATAGTCATCTTGCAGCATTAAGAGATTTACATGTCTCTCCATCCTGTGTTTCGTAAGTCTAACTGGAACTGTGGTGAAGGAACGCTCTTTCTCTAGGATGAATACGTTTATTGATAAATCGTTCTGTTATTCCAGTTAAATTTAGCACAGTAGAATAATGTGGATATGATGAGGTCCTATCGGAGTGAAAATTTGCAGGATATAGCGCTGATGTTACGGCCCACGCGAAGCATGCTTCATCATTATTTTGTACATTGATGCAAGCTTTCTTTGATGCGATCTCCTTTGGCAGAGGTATATAAAATGATCCGCGAATCGGCTCAAACTTGTTGATATGCATCGCTAAATGTATTATAGAATACAGAGCCCAACCACTATCTTTCTTTGAAACTCCTCCAGTTGAGTAAGTATTGGGTCGCATATATTTAATTTATACCTCTCATTCAAATTATCCGCCACACTGATTGGGGCAGTTCTTGCTTGGAAGTACTTGATGTCTTTAATAACTTCATTATCACCAGTTTCTTTAATAAACTCACCGCAAAACGTTGTAGCAACTTTAATATGGTATTGTTGTTTTAATGTATTCGTAATGCGGCGAGCAAGTAATTTGGAAGCATCTTTCATAAACAGCTTAGGATCTAGGTGGCTTATATTCACGATAACACCTGCCCTAATTCTACCTATGAATGCTGTTTTTATTTCTTCCCACTTAACAAAATCACTTCTTATTACTCGTTGATTAATTCCTCCACCTCGATGGGGAGCTTTGATTAACACTCTCAACGATTTAATTTGATCAATACAGCTGTCCAAATGTCGTTTTCTAGCATTCTTATTACACTTTCGAAATGCTGCTTGATATTTACGAATGTTTCTGTTACACTCTTTAACAATATTGTTTTTATTCACAAAATTTGCATCACTTAAACACTTCAACACATCTTCTCGCAATTTCTTAATTAATGAAAAACTTTCATTTATTACTGTGAAAGACATTTTCAATTTTTTTTCTTATTCTCACTAACACTTAGAATCACTTAGATCGACTGGTGCTCCCCAAGAGTTTGCTTGCGCTTTTATAGCAACGGTTTGTAAACATGAATGATTCTGCTGCTACAATAATCATTGTACAGGATGAATTCCAACGAATTTGCTTACAGGCTGAGATGATATCGAATTACAGGATAAGAAAATCACTCAAATTAATTTGATTACTTTATTCTGCTGGTCGTATTTCCAAATAAGATTGTTTACATGAATACATACATGAAAATGTGAAAATTTGTTTACATTCCAATGAAACGTTTCGATCAGCAAAATTCTTGGAACAATAAAATTTTTGGCTGTCTACAGGAAGTATGGTATCAAATTACTTGAAAAGAGTAAACATGAATCATTTGCTGATATTGCTTAAATTTGTTTACAACAGGATGTGGAAATTTATTTACGAATTCCAATGAAACGTTTCGATCAGTAAAATTCTTAGAATTGGGTTGCTTACAGGAAGTGTGGTTTCAAATTACATGAATCATTCAGCTTAATGTGCTGATATTGCAAATTTACTTTAAGCAGGATTATACTTGTTTTGGAATCATGACTATAAATTGAGGAGCTGAATCAGATTTGCAATCAGTTTCATTTTGGAGTTCAAACGAAAAACAACCAAGGAGAAAGTAATCTGAAATGGCAAACGCAATGGAGGAACTGAAGAAGCTGGAGCAGTACCCACCTTCTATAAAGACAGCTGAAATGGAATTTAATAAGGAATACAAGATGCTGGGTGCCAGAATATGTAAGACTGCATTTGGATCTCGTATCATCCTGGACTTGGAGGACTGTCAACTTTTCCTTCCTGCACGGTACAGCACAATTACTGACGAAACTATACTGGAGATAAATACTGCAGGAGATTTTTATGTTATAAATAGAGGTCCTATCGGCCGAACATTTAAAATAGAGTTTATTCGCCATGATGTTAATTTGTATCCAATTAATTATTATATTCATTAAATAAAAAAAATCAATACTGTGAAACTAGTTTTTTTATTATTAATATTTCTAAATTATTAGTGATAATGAAAGTTACGTTTAGTACTAGTGCTCCGCAAGTTTATATAATTGAATATGAGCCCAGAAAAGGACCTTGGGAGACATATGCTCTGGATCGTTTTCGTTTCCAAGATAGGATTCATAGAACTTCACTTATATTGCTATCAATTTTGAATATAGAACATAGGGAAAAGTTTATAACTTAAGATTTAGAAATAAATAATTAATTTGATGTGAATAGATATTGAAATTTTTACCTTAATTTATATTTTTACCTTAAACTTGAAGTTTTCTATTAAATATTTACAGCAAATGTTGATATTACTTAAATTTGTTTATTTTATGAGAATTCCAGTAAAGCGCATCACACCACATTACTAATTGCCAGTTAGTTAATTACTATCCAAGCTGCTAATTGCCAATTAGCTAATTGCCAATTAGTAATTATATAATTGCCAATTAGCTAATTGTTTGAACAAATGTCGCTAATATCTCGAAAACCAGAGCCCGTAGAGGATTTGTGATGAAAATTTCGTTCCCCCTCCCACCCCACACCGCCAAGAATCCAAAAATAACTTGAATTATTAATACGCTAATATCTCGAAAACCAGAGCCCGTAGAGGATTTCTGATGAAAATTTCATTACCCCCCCTCCCTATCATTATTATCAATCCCCCCCACATACCACCCCTCTAGAATCCATTGGCATGAACAAAAATTTCCTACTATTAACTTTAATTATTAGTTCAAAACCAAAAGCCTACATTTAGGCGCTCAAGAAAAATCAATTATTACTAATATTAGTTCAAAACCAGGCGCAACACTTGAAAACAACAAAAGCCTACATTTAGGCGCACCACACATCCAAAAAAGGGAAGCAAAAACCTTCCCAAAACCGTAGCATGCTGCCACGTGTGGGCAAAAGTGAAGCAAAAAACTTCCCAAAACCATAGCATGCTGCCACGTGTGTACCAAAAGTGAAGCAAAAAACTTCCAAGAGAACCGTACCACACATCCAAGAAAGCCGTAGTACCGGAGCATGTTGGCAGTATCGGCTAATGTCTCACTGACATCTTCTAGAATCTGTTCATGGTGATGTCATGTTGTGAAATTCGAATGATGCTGATTTCTACAACTTCCCTGCTAAGAAAACTTATTTAGGTGCAGCAAAACCATGATGACGTCATGCCGATATCTAGAACTCTCCCGCTAATAAAAGATAACAGCAAAACCAAGGCATGCTGGTAGTTCCGACTAAGGCCGATAGGGTACCTTACTCAAGAAATGGCGTTTGCGCCCAAACAGATGTCGCTAATATCTCGAAAATCAGAGCCCGTAGAGGATTTCTGATGAAAACTCCCACCCCACACCGCCAAGAATCCATTTCCATGAGCAAAAATAACTTGAATTATTAATACGCTAATATCTCGAAAACCAGAGCCTGTAGAGGATTTCTGATGAAAATTTCATTACCCCCCCCCCCCCTCCCTCTCTTTATTATCCCCCCACATACCCTCCATCTAGAATCCATTGGCATGAACAAAAATTTCCTACTATTAACTGTAATTATTAGTTCAAAACCAAAAGCCTACATTTAGGCGCTCAAGAAAAATCATGACAAAAAGCCTACATTTATTTGCACCACATATCTATCTAAGAAAATCGGAGCATGCTGGTAGTACCTGCTAATGCCGCTAGGGTGCAGTCAAGACCAAATGACACATCCCGGTAGTACCGGTTAATCCCGCTAGGGCGCGTCCAGAGCATCCAAGACACAATAGTGCATCCAAGGCACAATGGGGAGCATGCTGGTAGTACCGGCTAATGCCACTAGGGCGCAGCCAAGACCAAATGACACTGGCCGGTAGTACCGGTTCATCCCGCTAGGGCGCAGTCGAGCCCAATGGTGCACCCAAGACACAATGGCGTATCCAAGGCACAAACCAATACAGCCAGACACAAACCTACTTAGTATGGACTCAAACCACCTAGCAACGGTGGCGCCATCTGTGGCGAAATCCTGGAGGCTTAAAAAAGTGGTCCAAAACTGTCATAGAATAACTACTTTCATCCAATTCTCTTTGTGAGCGAGAAAGACATCGTCTTCAATTATTAAAAAAGAAATATTAATTTATCACATTCACTTCGTCTTTAACGAAGAAAGAAAGGGAGAAAAGAAGGATGGGAGAAAACGTAATTTGAATGTGATATTCCATTTAAATGCCAATATCTCTGTTTTTCTGACGAATTCATCCTCATTATTCTTTAAAATTACAACGCAAACGTTAGCCAACTTACCCACTCATTTTCCATACCGTGATAGTTAAAATTTCGCTTTTATTCGGTAATTTCGATAACCCTGAGGTAATTGTGATGCGCTTAGGGAAACCATATTTTAGGTCGGAGGAGTTTAAGTAAGAGGAGATCAAAAAAATAAAATAACAGAAAAATCTAATAACATTATAACAAATTATTGAAATCATAGGAGCGCACAGTCACAATTGCTTAACTTTCCCCACGCACTCGCAGTCACCTAAAAACCATAAAAACAAATCGAATGTGCAAAACTGCAACCTGATTAAACTAAAAACAGAAAATTCGCAGGACAGAATTCAAATCTTTATATTCTCCCTTTGCCAAGCGGCAAACCAAACAATCCAAGATCTAAGAAAAATGTCTCGGAAAACATAAGCCTATCGATAGATGGAAAAAAGGCATGAAATAAATGCAGAAGCAGGCAGACCATTACCAAACCATTGCGTTTGCGTCTCCTACTCGTTTCTATGGCCCTGATTTTGGCATTTGTAAATAGCATGTGGTTCTACACTTCTTTTTTTTTTATAAAACTTTTATAGCTTTTATTCTAAGCGCAATATAAAAGCTTTGCGTTTTTGGTATGAATCCCTGCTATGAAATGTATATCAGTTCGAGTTATTTACTGCAGCGCCGCGAGTGAGAAAATGACTCAACAGCCCTGAAGTGAAGTTTCGACCACTATATAATATATATACAATGGTTGTGCACTACCGAAATTTGAAGCAATGCATATCACATGGCCTCATCCTAAAAAAAGTGCACCGGGTTCTTCAATTCAACCAATCAGCTTGGCTTAAACCTTATATTGACTTAAATACCACCAAATGGAAGCAGGCTACCAGCGATCATGAGAAGGACAGCTATAAGAAGATGAATAATACAGCTTTTGGTAAAACCATGGAAAATGTTCGCAAGTATAGCGATATAAAGCTTTGCGTAAAGTGGGAAGGTCGCTATGGTGCAAAAGCTCGGATTGCGGCACCCAACTTCCACAGTGCAACGATATTTGATGATAATTTAGTTGCTGTGGAATTAAGGCGACTCAAAATCTTATTCAATATACCTCTCTATATTGGAATGGCAGTTTTGGAAATTTCAAAGATATGCCACTATGATTTCCACTACAGTTTTATGCAGCGTGAATTTGGAGATAAATGTAAAGTCATGTGTGCAGATACAGATTCTCTAATATATAAACTTGAAGGGAAAAATGCATATGAGTTTATGGCCGAAAATATAAACAAATTTGTTACAAGTGATTACCTAGAAGATAATCAATTCAATTTACCGCTCATGAATAAAAAGATTCCTGGTCTAATGAAGGATGAGGTGAATGGGAAAATCATGACCGAATTTGCAGGCTTGCGCTCGAAAATGTACAGTCTACGTATAAACGATGGTAAAACTGTAAAGAAAGCAAAAGTAGTAATGACTAATGTAGTCCAGAGGCATATCAATTTCGAAGATTACGTCGAATGTTTGAATAACAAGCGAGTATTAACTGTTAATCAGAGCTCCATACGATCGCATAACCATAATGTCTACACGATCAGCCAAAAGAAGATTGCATTAAGTCCATGTGATAACAAGCGGTATATTATGAGTGGGACAACGGATACTCTACCATGAAGCCATGACTCTATTCAATCAGAATAGCAAGGAGCAGACGCAGAAAACATATAATCTAAGGCTAGTATAAGATATGTATTGTAAATAAAAATTGTATTATAGCTAAAATACCATTTAATGAAATAGTTTGTTTTAGTTGTAGGTATTATAGTCTAAGATGATATACATTATTGTAAAATAAAGGAAAATATTATAATTATAGGGTAACCGATTTAAGGAAGCCTAATGTAGAATGATACCTTAAGAATTAAATGTTAATATAGAATGATACCTTAAGAATTAAATGTTAATATTTTTCAATATATAATAAATCTATAATGATATTTTATATATGGTATTCTTTTTATTAAATTTCCCTACTAAGTCCAGAGCTCCTGAAGGTATTCTTTATCAATATATGCCCACTATATCGAGTTCCTAATCGGGCGATTGAGTGTTTTACCCAGAATGCTAAGATGGCTTGAGAAAAAACATTTATGCATGGGCTCACCCTTGACCGCCTGGAATCATCTTTGAAACCGAAAGGGCGTCTGGTCCTTGACCTTCATCCGGAAGTATGTCTTGGAGGCTACAACCTTGATTCATAATCAACTTCATCACAGGGGATTCCATCTGTTGACCAGGCCAGTTTGAAAATAGTTTAGTTCGAATCTACAAGATTTTTTTTTTTGCAAAATTTAATAAATTAATAATTTTTTTTTTCAAAATTAAATGATATTTCGTTTTTTGCAAAATTTAAAGGATGGTAGCATAGTACAGATTCGAAGGCGGTTTGCAATGTGGAATTCCTACCCCGGCGCAGAAGTGTGAAAAAGTAGGGCTACTAACAGGTGATATACCAGCCGCTAGCCTGGGTAGGTCATATGTTGTACATTGGTACCCTGTAGCTACCAGTTAAGCTGGCCGCATGCTTTCTTAGGGCTACCAGGGTTGACGGACGTACCGCAGCGTGGATCTATCAGACCCTTCAGGTACCTCAACCAGCCTTCAAGGCTATATGTCTTTCGCGTGATAGGTACCTACCGATTTTTCTTGTAGAACTTCAAGCTCGTATAGCGGGTTTCCCTTTCGTGACTTGATGTGACATTTATGAAACTGACGCCCTAGTTTAGTACTGACTTGCTTATGGACACTGCTCCGGATGAAATTTCTTCCAAACTCCTCCCGACCCATTTTGAATTCTACCGGTTTTGAGCGTAGGTTATAATTGTTTGTGCCCTGCTCGAAAAGTTGTGGAAAGTGGAATTAAATAAAGGCCGCTCTAAAACTCACCTTACAAACTTTATTCTGGCTTCTATTATAAATTATAATTTTAGCACTTTTCCTTACTTCTAACGAAATGCTATGAATGCATAATTAAAGGTCTACTGCAAGTTAGAACAATGAATTGAAATTTTACGTAGCATATAAGGCAGCACATTAATTTAATGATATCAATGGTGGTCAGTGTTGCGCAAAATGCAATCTGATTGATGATTAATGATTACGATTACAATCTGTAATCTGTAATCATGATTACAGATAGATAATATTAATCAGAAAAGTAATCATTTATGGCGATTAATGATTGATCAATCGTAACAGTAATCATGATTACATGATTACATTTTCTGATTACAAATTTGCAAAAGGTTTAAAATTGTAGTTAAAAAGAAAACAAACATTGTTGTATTTCTATCTCGAAGTCGGTAGTGAATAACTCACATTGCCTTATTCCACAACAGCTGCATTCTGCCCTTGAATTCATTCGAACTAGCATATAACAATGTGGAGCAATATGAAAGGTGTAGCAAAATCAAAGCGTTAAAAGGCATTATTGCATTTTCCATGCTCAACGACTTTCTTATACGTCCTAGAAATCTAATTTTTTCGCTATCTTTTTTCGCATGTAATCAAGATCCTCGAACTTAAGCTATATGTGTGAGTCTCTATCAATAGAAGCACTTACATTCTTTACACTGACTTCAATTAATACATAATTCAACAGTGCCTTGGAGTTTTTTACAATAAAAATTCTTACGATGATAGATTGTTTGTTGACTTAGAACTAAATTTTAAAATCTCTTGAAAAGTTTCATTTGTAATAAAAAAAATGTAATCATGTAATCATGATTACGGTGACATTTTCCTAAGATTACTCGATGTAATCATGATTAATGATTGATGCGTAATCATGATTGATATAATCATGATTATTAATCAGATTACAAATGTAGTTGATTATGCCCAACACTGGTTGGTACTGTAGGTTTGCCAAATGAAAAACAGCCATTTAAAACAAAACTTACTTCATTAATTTTACTGATTATAATGCAATGTTGTATTGTTGGCAGATGGACTGCTAAAAATCAACTCGTCGTGAGTTACGATGGAATTGCTGTTGATTGCTGTTGAACGGTACTCGGGTTCTCCTGGCGTGGTAAATAGAAAAATCTAGAATGCTAGTGCTGATGAGTGTCATCTGTCGTGATTGTAAGTAATCCGTCGGATAATTTATTACTGCTAATTTCGAAGAAAAGTGTTGCCATTACATCACTTCATTGAAAAGTCTTAGCTATAACTAATTTTAATTAAATTCGTAGTATACGCTTACAAAATTCATTCTTTTCTAATAATGTATCTAAATTTGAAATTTTTAATTTGTGTAATAGTAGAAATTAATACTTTTTTTATAGAATTCAAATTAAAGTCCTAACAATTACGTTTAATCATTATTTATTCCATGTTACTATTAACTACTAGTCTGTTACTTTATTTTTTGAAGTTGGAGGTTTAATATGAATGCGGGTTTTAAACGGTCAATAGAAATTATACATTCTTTTCCATTCAGTCGTATGTTGAAATGAAAAAAAAATCGTTAAAAAGATTATTTTCTGCATTACTTGATGTTTTTTTTTCTCTCATTTCAGAATTCCTATTGTAAAGCCAAAGGCAGAGTCATCCAGGACACAGAATGAGGCCACCGCCTCGTAGCATGTTCACGAATTCACGCAAATATCGCGGTCCATGCTTTCAGCTCGCATACAGTCCGCTGTTATTCCGATAACCACTTAATAAATTCGTGCTGGAGGAGTAGCAATACCAGAAGTATATAACCTAACATATGTACTTTCTTGTCGTAAATGAGGCTAGAATTTTCTTCTGTCTGTGACAGGGTAATGGGGTCGTTGTGCCAAATCTACGTCCAGTCTGGGCTCCTCCTTCATCTGGAGTCCACGCTCTCTCTCTTTCTCTCGCTGCATCTATCTCTCCGTGTTGGTTTTCTCCGGGTGGATAAGTAATTGTCCGGTATTGTAAGGATTTCGACATGTGCTTTGTTTTTGCTTTTCAGGTTGCATCAGTGGCAGTGACTCAACAGGCAACGTAATGAAAGGTTTTTATTGTATTCTCCGTCTGTCCATTCGCAGTCAAATTAAATTTGAGCAAGCTTTGCTTTTCTGTTTTTTTTTATGCACAGCTCGCTACCGTGAAGGGGATGTGGGTGGCAAAAACCACCCGAAGCCGGCTGATCGCCAGCGGCAAAATGCTCTGCGGCCACCCACACATATTCCTAAGGTGAATTTGCAGCATGAGGTTCCAGTTGCAATATCAATTAACATTCATGGCAAGATGGACGTAGGTAGACCTGTTGACGGACGCGCTCTTCGCTACAGAATACGTTGACTGCCTAGAATTGCAGAAACATGGCAGATTCAAATTTCGAGCATTGATCTGTGGTCAAAGCTTTGGGAACTCCGATTTCTGGGATGCATTGGTGTAAAAAGGTTAAGGTTATTGTTTTTGTCCTAATATTTCCTAATGCCAGTGAGAAAAGCGATCTTTTATTGTAAGTATTGTTACGTAAGTGAGTATATATTTATTGGGTTGTCCCTTAACGAAGTCACCTTTTTTTCACCAACTTGTTTAGCACCTTGACGAGGGAATTTGTTGAATAAAACAGTCTTTAAGTAATTTCCACTTATAATTCATTGGTTTTATTCACTATTCTTGAAATCACCGCTTTGCAAAACAATAATTTCACTTAATCTCGTGTAATTACTAGTTCAGAAAAACAATAGCTTATAATTTATAATCCACCCTCCAAGGGGAACAGAACCCAGCAACCATGTATTTTACCCGATTATGGCGGTTAGTTTCCAGCAAACTTCAACCCTTTTAAATACTTTTGACTACGAGTTTTGTACTAACCTGGTACTATCGAATACACTATTTGTTTGTATACTGATTATATGTAGTGTCCAGGTATTGATGTGCACAAACTAATTATTTGTACCCTGAAAATTTGAACGGACTGAGTGCTATTATGCAGCAACTAAATATCGGCAGCGTATTACCAGACAAACTAGTTATTTGTACTGACCGAGAACTAATATGCAAGAACTAATTACTTGTTTTTAAATCAAACTCCAACCGTAGCGACCAATTTTTCCTTCGAAGCGAGTAATCCGAGGTTTAAGAACGAACTATCCATTCTAATTTTTGATTTCTGTAATTGAAATCTTTTCGCTGTTAATCACGCCGTTCAGGACTGAAAATATGTCTAATTGAATTTTTTTCCTGAGAAAATTTTATCATTTCTCGCAGGACGATAATTTGAAGAGGCGTAACCCGATATTTTCATAAATATCGAGTCACATTCTCGTCGCCTTATCATTTTGGTACTTTATTACTTTGTTGCACATGCATTGCATATGTATGTGCATCTGAGTTTTAGGTTTTTTGCTGATGAATCTTATCTAATTTAGACTTAGTACTCCCTAATAATCTTATTGAGAGTCTGTATAATGGAAACTTGCTTCCTAAAAAAGGGAGACGAGACAAAGCAGAAATAGACCAACTTAAAGTGGGGGTACCAAGTTCTCAGAGCATGGTAGGAGGGATGTAAGTCAATTCATAATAAGTTTCGTCAATTTATTTTGAGCATCGTACTTTTTTCACAAAATTTTAATGGAATAAAATAAGTTTAAAAACAGGTTTTCAAACAAAACTGAGGCCAAGTCGCATGAAAAAGTAAAAAATAAACTTTTCTTCACACACAGAGGTGGACTCAGATTTTTTAATTGGGACATTTCTCTTGAATATTCTTTCTCTTCATGAATCAAATCACTTATTACCTCTGATTAATTTTACTGAAATATATCGGTGATTGTCAGCGAATAAAATCTGAATCCACCTCTATGTGAAGATAAAATCTGAGTCCATCTCTGCGTGTGAAGAAAAGTTTATTTTCTACTTTTTCATGCGAATTGGCCTCAGTTTTGTTTGAAAACTCGTTTTTTACTTATTTTATTTTCTGCCTTTTTCACGTTAACTAAATTGGAAAATTCTGCATTTTTCCTGAAACAGATTTATCACTAATTATCTATGAAAATTTGTCCGACGATTTTCCCGCTTTTCCGGGTTTTCCATGGAGTTTTCCACAAAATCAACTTTATGCAACTCATTTCGCTCTACATACAACTTTGTCTTAGGTTGCAAAACGCTCAAATGCTTCCTTGGTCGGAAAAACTCCGGAAAAGCGTTTTACATGAATTTCCTCGATTTTTTCTGCAAGTTTTCACCATTGTCGGAGAGAAAGTAATGATACCAGTTGATAGGGAACTTGATCCTGCATAATTTAGAAAACTTTTTTCGGAAAAATCGGAAAACTCTGCATTTTTCTTGAAACGGATTTATCACTAATCAAATTTGTACCAAATTTTCAAATGATTTTTCCCGATTTTCCGGGTTTTCCATGGAAATTTCCGGCTCAAATTTTGATAGATTCAATTGTCACGCGACATGAACCTGTGTACCAAATTTTAGCTCGCTGTGATGACGAAAAGCGGGTCTACGAGAGTGTCGAAAACAGTAAAGAAATAGACAAATTCGTGTACGAGTTAAAGGGAATGGCTGGCCTCAAAAATATTTAATTTATTCGTAACTACTAAAAAGTAGAGTTTACTTGTTTATTATGTTAAATTTTTATTTACATTTAGTTGTAAGTAATAACGTATGCACATGTATCTTTAGTGCGTTTTGTTTTTGTATTTAATTAAAATTTAGGTGGGGTAAAAAGTAGTTAGGTATGTTTCTTTATTTAATTAGTTAAGATAGGTGGTTTTGTATTTAAGGCTAGTAGACTTCAATTTACTGGTTGGGATTATATGTAATGCAAACGTGTTTGTTATGGTTATATGCACCCTGTGATAATATTCGTAGTAGGGTTTCCAATGATTGTTATGTACTACTACCTGTCGCTTACCTATTTTTATGGTGGTATATGTTGGACTAGGAATATGGATTACTAGATATGGGTCAACCCAGATTTGAGACAGTTTGTGTTTTCGACTTTCACTTTTGAGGAGGACTTTGTCTCTTATATGGAAAGTAACAGGCCGGACTGTTTTGTCATGATATGCCTTTGAGCGTTGTTTGCTGACCAAGAGGTTGTTATATGTTTCCTCTTTCTCTTCTCTGTAGGTTCACTGATATCCCTTGTTTAATTGAAACGCCGCACTAAAACTATTTCTTTCTTTATTATCAGTACAACTTCTCTTACAAACTTATCCTTTTACTATTAATTCCCTTTTTTTTACAAACTTTTTCACTCTTTTTGTTTTACTTTTCCGTTTACTCCGACCAACACAGCGCTAAAACCAAAAACTACAAGAAATCAACTCAAAAACTCAGCTTCGATTTTTTTTCGCTACCGCCGCTTATGCAATTTTTATCACAATTATCCTGTCGTTTTTCACACTCGACTCCTGAAAACTGACTGCACTTGACTTGGATTTTTGTAATTGCAAGTCTAGTTGTTCAGGATAGGAAAGTGCTTAATTAGCATTCCTATCCGGAGAAAATTGGTTGCCGCTGGACATGTTTAAACATGCCCAGAATTATCGCGACGGACGATGGTTGAAATGAAATTTGATATTTTCATAAATATCAAACCATCGTCTTGCTATCGTGCATACATTGTTACTATCACAATATATACAGCTCGCGACAATTTGCTGATAAGAGCTTTTTCGGTGAAGGCTTGATCGTTTCAGTATTCAACGACGTAAAATTTTCATGCGCCCGATATGTAAGTATGTATATATGTACAAACATATCGTATTTACGATAAATCCTACTGAAGGTAAGATTTGTCGTGGGGCTTTTTTCTATTGAAACGACTTGGGATGAAACTTAAAACTTTTATTTTTCCCAAGTCGTTTTATGGGAAATACTTTTTGTTTTGTAAAAAAGGAATGTGAAGAAATTGCTGACGGCAATTTCTTCTCCTTGTTGAGAGATAAGCTGACCATGTTTTAAGCATGATTAGCTTACATGTATGCAAATATTTAATGATTTTAATTTATTTTTTAAATCACCTATTTTAGTAATGTTGATATACAAAAAGGTTTTTACGAGCCGCGGCATATGATTTTTGTAATCTGTATTTCAACATGTGGTAATAACTTTCGTGGTTGTAAACGGGCTCAGGATCCCGTTTTAAGTTAGATGGGACATCCGCTGTGAAGCCGTGAAGGTAATCCATTGGGATTAACTTAGTAGCCTCGTGTACACTATTATTGTACATGAATGCAGTGGTTCGTAGGAATCGATTCCATGTTTTGGCATTCTCTTCTACGAGTGTACGCAAATATTCGATTAGAGGTCTATGTGCACGCTCTAGTGTTCCATTAGACTGGGGATGGTATGCTGAAGCCTGTAACTTCTTTACCTTCAGCAGTTTGCAGACCTTCTGCAAAAGTTCACTCAGGAAATTAGTTCCATGATCAGTGACTATCCTCTTTGGAATGCGATAGCGCGAGTTATGTATGTATCAAAAAAGCAAAATAACTCGGTGAAACCGGAGCCACCCCGCCGGACGTCTCTTATCTTTTAAAATAATTGAAAGTAAAAGTTCACAGGAAAATTATCCACTAAGCAGTTGTGAGCTGTGAGAACCTTAATGTAATGCTAGTAAGAAATGAAAAGCTTTTCTGGACGAGGTTGAAATATGAAGATAATTAAGTAGTTCAGTTGGTTAAAACGGTTCGTCGGAGTAAGCTTTAAAAACGATTTCATGTACAGAATGTGTAATAAAGATTAAACTACTAAAAGAGTGTTTTCTTTCTTTGTGCTTCATTTTTTTATTATAATTTCGAATATACTTTCAATTACAGTTCGAGTTAAAGATAAATATATAATTGGCGCAGTCGGTAGGATTTCTATCGGTAGAAAAAAGATCTAGTGAAACCAATCAATCGCAAAGTTTTTAACAAGAGATCCAGTGAAACAAATAAGTAAAAAAATTATTTTTGATCTCAAATATAGTGGGCTACAAAGTATGCCAAAGTGAAATTTAGTGGTTTTACGAAGAAACAACACAGGGATAAGAATACAAAACTGGAGAGGCGAAATAATCGATTCAGATTATTAGACCAACATCGAAACATGGCACAAAACCCTATCGAACAGTGCGTAATAGCATTATCACAGCTAGTTATGCAAAATAACCAACCACAAAACTGGAGGACGAGAATTGAGGGAGAAATCCGCTTTCTACCAATATTCCAAGGAGAAGCAGGAACACTACCTTCCTTCATCGACTCTGTGACAAGGACTTTAGAAGATTATGGAAACGAAGCAGATCGAGTTTTCTAAATTATTTACAACAGCAAAATCCAAGGAGCCGCAAAGAATGTACTAAGGACAAGCCCCCCACAGAATTGGAATGAATGTAAACAAAGGTTAAAGAAACTTTACAAAGCATCTAAAGATCAGATGACTATCACCAGAGATATTGGATGTTTAAGAATGAGTATTATTAAAGAATTAGTTGATAAATTTAGACATATGGTAGAAGACATTACAGAATATGCAGCTTTTGAAGATAATGGAACTATAATAATAGATATATTTAGTGGAATATTAGTGCAAAGAATTAAAGAATAAGTGTGAGGAACCCTGGCATATGAAATAATGACGAAACATAATTTAACAGAAATTAGAGAAATAATTGAAAAATTTGTAGGGCAAGATCAGTATAATTTAAATATAAATCTTGTTAACAAAAATTTCCAAAAAAATAAATACATTGAAAAGAAACTCAATATACAGCCACATAATCAAAGATTTTATACACATTATAAACCAAATAATCACAATAACAATTCAGGACAATACAGACACAATAATAACTGGCAACCAAGACAATGCTATAACCAACAACAAAACTTTAATTGAACACAACAATTTAGGCAGAAGGACGACGAACGTATTCAGAGTAGACAAAATAGAGTAAGACCCGAACCGCTGGAAGTGGCAACTATGAGTAGAATAGAAGCAAATACCATTGACGACACGTTGTTTATAAACAAGCCTCGGATTATAATAAAATCATTACGGTATTAACCATACAGGGAGAAGAATATGTAGCATTGATAGACACCGGATCGACTATTAGTATATTAAACCAAGTTATAACTAAATATCAGGTAATAAATCAAGAAAGGGTAGCAATCAATACAATATAGCGTCGTCTGAATTCTTGTTTCGGCCATACGCCTTCAACCTAGTTTCGAGAAAAACTTATTTGAAGTTGGACCTTTATTATTTTCAAATTTACGCGATAGGTTTTTTTTTTAATTTTTGTCATAGTTTTAGTGTTATATGGAGGTTCTGTACACAGAGTGTCATCAATTTTCTCGTTATAGAAGATAAGATACAGTACTTAATAATGAACCTATTTTTTTTCGAGGTTGGCTATATCCCATACACCGAAAAAAAGTTTCGCACAGTGTATGATATGTCCGATGATGAGTCCGAAACAAGAATTCAAATTTTTTTCTGCAAAATGTATCGCATTTTGAGTGACGTGTCAGATTAAATAGATTATTTTCATATATTTTTCCCAACCTAAAATATTTAATTTTTTTACAGTTTTGTTAAATGAAAAAATGAGACAAAATCAATTCTGAAACAATATTTTATATTGAACAAAAAATACATTATTTTCACATTTCAGATAACTTATTGTTCTAATATTCGAAGTGAAGCACTCGTGTTATCGTTTCCAGACCGCCCAGAATGACCTTCCGTCCATATGCAGCAATATGTGATTTTTTTTTGCTTTGGTAAAATTAAAGTCCCAGTTAAATTAAATGTATTTGGTTTTCTCTTATAATAGAAAATAGAAGCATTTCCCTTTGGTAAGCCAATAACCTTCTGAAGATCGTAACATATGATTGCATGTGTTGGATCAATATTACTACGGTCAACATCTCTATCTGCCTTACAGGCCATCTTTTCTTTTTGGTGTTGCTCATGCACTAATTTATCCACTCCTGTCGGATTTATTTTAAACAAGTAACATTTGTCGCAAATGTCTTTCTTCGGTTTATGGAAAGCGATGTTAAACTCTGTATTAAAATTTTTTCTATATATTGTTTCCGTGACGATATTGCCTTCATTTTGATCAATATACATTTCATACATTTTTGTTAAACTTAAATCCTGTTCCAAGTACATCTTTTGGCTTGTAGATCGACAATAGTGCGACTCCACAGTTTTAAAACTGTTGATGTGTTTTCTAACACTATCCAATTGTTCTGAGGATGTCGACTTTTTTGCGTATCTCCCTTTTTGTCTCTTCAATGGACAACCAGTAGCCTTATCCATCAAGTTTGTGAAAAAATAATAAATTATGGCTTTATTAATAACCAGAGTATTCAAGAAAAACGTTCTACAGACTCTATGAATATGACCATTTGATTCTAAGTAATATTTAAATGAGAAGGTTTTGTTGACGGATTCCTTAACACGTCGACGTCTTACTTTATTTTGCTTAACAAACGTGGCATAAAAGTTATTTTTCTCTTCATCCGACATGGACCAAAACATTCGGAATATATTCTGTCTATCATCGCTTGTAAAAATTTTGGAACACATAAAAAAGCATGTGTGGATACAAGCAGGCTTAATTTTCTTGGGTTGCACATTAATTCCTTTGTGATTCGTGTATTCCTGACCAGATTCTCTTAGCTTTTTTCTCATATTTTTTACCCAAAGATTGGGCTGCTTCTTTTTTTTCTTTGCTACAATCGAGAATGATCTTTCTGATTCTGAAAGGCAAGAATTTCAAAACACTATAAGTTCATATATTGACTTGTATGCATTTATTACCATTAAAACTTGAAGTAGAGGATAGATTTCTAAAGCCCGAATCATTTTCTTGGCCTTCTGAATCTACATGGAGAATAATTAACTCACAATGTTATGAATTATTTAAAAATATTACCACACGAGCTTGGTCTCGTAGTAGATGGAATGAAATTTGGATCATTATCTATATCATCATCTGCAAAATTACCATTTATAATAAAAACAAAATTTTGACATACTAACAATATCGCACCTGAAAAGTCCATTTTGGAACTATCTGAAGTAGCATTATTTTCTTAAATTGATTCATTATTTTCTGATTCACAATCACTTGAATGTAAAATATCATTCTGCATTCTAAAAACATAAAATATATGTACAACCAAATTAATATAGGAAGATACCTATATAACTAACCAACTAATGTTATAAAAATCTATTAATTTCAGTTTGAGGGGAGCAATAATAAGAAAAATTCCACGAAATCGGATAGCGAAAATTTACAACACAGCTGTGTGCTTACTTCCCATCGGTTGTTTTGTAGTTTTTGCTATTATATTTCTTTGAATTTTGTTTCATATTTCATTCGTCTATATGGTCTATGGATATTGATCTCTTCTAGTTCAATTGGGACAATCCCCCCCCCCCCCACCGTACCCTTACTAAAATTAATATTAAATTTTTATAACATTGGTTGGTGAGTACGGCCCTAAAACTGTAAAAACATAATAATTTCTTTTAACTTACCCAAGAAGAGCGGATGATAATTCAGGCGTCGGTGAGTCCATTTTAACATAGCGATGTTCTCGCTTTGACTGCTTAATATCGACTGAATTTCTTATGACATTATGGTGTGATTATATATACTTTTTACATTGAAAACCAAAACATGGATGGATGTAGCCGCAAATAAAAAAGAGAGAAAATAAGATTTGGACATATCCATATGATTTTGTACATACTTCTATTACAAGCCTATGGATATGGACTAAACAAGTATGGGAAAAAAAAAATCTATTCGTACATATCCATAATAATTACACATAATATTGTTAAAACGTATGAACATGGATGGAACATAAAAAAAGCATTTAATATTTAATCGTACATATCCATAAGTTGGATATATCGTTATGATTTAACCATATGGATATGGACGATACAGCAAATTATTACGTTTTCGCCTATATCCTTAAAAATGGATATGGACTAAATAAATTTAGGTATGGATATGGACTAAATATAATAAAATATATATCAGTCCAAGTTCGTTGTGCATGGACATGACCGAAACAAGAAAATAAAATAAAAAGTGCGAAAATTTTATGAATATTTTGGACATACGCCAAATTTTTGGATGTGTCCGAATTTACTCGAAAAAAGCTTTCGAAAAAGTGGATATGGACGAAAGTTGTAACTGAATATACCAGAAAGTAATAAAGATAGATAAAATCCGATTACAGATTCTGAAAGATCGTGTCCGAAAACTATATAAAGCATTCCTAACTCAAAAAATGTAAAATTGGCGTACGGCCGAAACGAGAATTCAGGCGACGATAGGGAGAAGTGAATAAACCTAACAAAACAGTAGCAACATTATGCCCACAAGAATTCAAATATCCAGATAATGCGAGATTTAAATGGATCGCTATGTCGTTAGATAAACCTTATGATTTGTTAATAGGTATGGATTGGATAAATAGAAATGTGAAACAAATTATTGTAGAAAATCAATAAATCCTTATGAATAATGGAGTGAGTCTTCCGTTCCTAACTAAAGCTCTTCAAGATGATGTGAATGTATTGGAAGTAAGTGAAGTTCAAAATCTTCAGTTAGATCATTTAAATGAAAAAGAAAGAAATACGATTGAAAGATTAATAAAAAAATATAACAGATTACGTTTCAAAGAGGGAGATACTTTAACTAGTACAAGTAAAGACAACAACAAATGAACAAATTAACTCAAAACTCTACAGATATCCACAGAAGCATGAAGCTGAAGTTAGAAATCAAATGGAAGAAATGGAAAAACAGGGTATAATTAGAAAAAGTAAGAGCAGGTATAGTTCACCAATAATCATAGTACCAAAGAAAAAAGTAACTCGGGAATACAGAAATTTAGAATTGTCGTAAATTATAGAAGATTGAATCAAGTAACAATTGATGATAAATACCCCTTACCAAATATTGACAGTATCCTAGATAAATTAGGGAAAGCACAATATTTCAGTACAATGGATTTAGCAAAAGGTTATCATCAGATATTAGTAGCAAAAAAATATATTAAGAAAACAACCTTTATTACCCCTGCTGAAATCCTTCGTGAATATATCAACCAAATATGTGTAGTATATCTGGATGATATATCAATTTTCTCAACTACACTGGAAGAATACGAGAAATCATTAAATAAAATCTTGGCAATACTTCAAGAACACAATTTCAAAATTCAAGTAGATAAATGCAGTTTCCTGAAAAGAGATACTGAATTTCTGCGACACATTTTGACAAAAGAGGGAATCAAAGCTAACCCAGAAAATATTAAAAATATCCAAGAAATGGAAATACCTAAAACGGAAAAGTAACTAAAGGATTTCTAGGAGCAACCGGATATTACAGGAAATTTATTAAGAATTATTCAAAAATAGCATTTCCAATGATAAAATATTTGAAGAAAGGCAACAAGATCAATATAAATGATCCCCAGTATATAGCATCATTCGAAAACCTGAAGAGTTTAATAACTGCACACCCAATCATAAAATCCCCGGAGTATGATAAGCCATTCGTGGTAACAACAGACGCTAGTGATTACGCGATAGGAGCAGTTTTATCGCAAGAAGGACATCCAGTTTGCTTTGAATCACGAACCCTAAATGACCATGAAAAAAATTATTGCACCACCGATAAAGAATTTCTTGCAATTATGTATTCTGTAAACTATTTTAGACCTTATTTATACGGAAACAAATTTAAAATCGTAACAGACGATGTACCACCAATTAAATATCTAAATAGTAAATACAAAGGGAAAGAATTTTCTCAGCGACATCAAAGATGGCTATTAAAACTGCAGGAATTTAATTATAAAACAGAATACTTACAAGGTAAAGAAAATAAAGTTACGGATTTTTTTAGTAGACTAGAGAAAGTAGTATTCGTAGAAATCTACGAATATCTCACACAGTACATTCAGTAGATGAACAACGGCTAGATCATATAGGAATAAAAGATGACATAGTAAACAAGTGCAAAACACAAATAATACTAACATACAACCCAGAAAAAGAAATCAAGATAATACATAATAGAAGAATCATTGAAGTAAATCCACTGCAAAGGGAAAATCTAACAAAAGATATATTGGGACGATATATAAAACCAGGGTATACTCGTACAGATATCTATTCAGAAGTGTCTGACACAGATTACCATAAAATCCAATTAATTTTGATATCAATATTCTCAGAAGATACAAGAATCAAGGTTATAAGAAGTTCAAAAAGAGCGAACGAAATATTAACTGAGGAAGAGTTGCACAGACATTATCTCTTTATCATACCAAGGAATCCATGCATAGTGGAATAAATGAATGCTATCATAATTTAAAGATTAGATATATTTTCCGAAATTGCGAGAACATATATGTACAATTAATCATAAACAACTGTGAGAAATGTCAGCAGATTAAATATGACAGGAAAGCCATCAAAGCGAAATTTGCATTAACAGAAATTCCAAAAGGAAAAAATGAAATAATTCATTTAGATATATTTCACTTTAAAAAACAGGCCTTTGTAACAACAATTGATAAGTTAACGAAATTCGCAGCAGCCTACTATATTACAGATCGAAACTGGAGAGCGAAGCAAGCACTGATGATAGAACATTTCGCAAAATTTGGAAAACCTAATAAAATAATAATGGACAACGAATTTAGGGCATAGCAACTGATGGAGTACCTGAAGATGGAAAACATTGAGGTACATCTAACAAAGCCAAATAATCATTCTGGCAACGCGAAAATAGAGAGACTACACTCAACCCTCTTAGAGAAAATAACATGCATTGAGAGTAGTGAACTCTCGGTAGAAATGAAGATTCAGATGGCTATAGGAAAGTATAACGATCGTGTTATCACTCGACAATCAAATGTACTCCCAGAGATGCTAAAGAAGTGGTGGAAGTTGAAAAGTTAAAAGAAAGAATAAATAAATCTAAAATACGAATAATAAATAAAAGGAATGCTTATAGGGGAAATTACGTAGAAAACAGATTGATAGGGCCTATTAGAAATTACAAGAGACTAAGACATAAGAACGAGCCATATTACAGAATTAATTCATTAAGAAATGTACATGTAGCAAACATTAAAAGACCTTTAAAATCTACAGATTTTCAGCACCGTAATAATACTCCTGACAACAATATCAACAGCACAGGGGCTTCTACAAGTCAATCCAATAAATGAAGATTCAGGCTATATAAAGGGTTTTCCAATAAGAGGTGTTATTTTAATTAGCCCGCTATTTCGGTAGATGTCACTTTTTGACAGTTGACAAGTAGAAACTACGCCATTAATAAAAATGGAACGATACACGATTCAACAACGCATTGAAATTATTAAAATTCACTATAAAAATGGTGAAAATGTGGCAGAGACGGTTCGTCATTTTTGGGTCGTCGTGAAGCACCTTGTCGGACCGCAATACTGAAATTGATAGAAAAATTCGAGCTGTCGGGACTAGTTAGTGATGTGAAGAATAAAACCCTTGCACGTCGCTCAAGAACACCCGAGAATATTGCTGCTGTAGCCGAAAGTGTTGAAGAAAACACAGGTTTGTCCATTCCTCGTCGTTCTTCGGAATTAGGCATTCCACCAACGTCAGTACACCGTATTTTGCATAAAGATTTGGGTCTTAAGGCTTATAAAGTTCAGTTAACACAAAAACTCAAGCCGGCCGATCATCAACAACGTCGAGTCTTTGCTTATTAGGTCCTTGAAATGCATGAAAATGATCCGGAACTCCATCAAAAACTCATCTCGAGTGATGAGGCCCATTTTCACCTCGATGGCTTCGTCAACAAGCAAAATTGTCGCATCTGGGGCTCGGAAAACCCAAGAGTTGTTGTTGAAAAGCCTCTGTATCCTCAAGGTGTGACTGTTTGGTGCGGTTTATGGTCCCGTGGGGTCATTGGACCTTACTTTTTCGAAAATGAGGCTGGAGCAACAGTTACGGTGAATGGAATGCACTATCGACAGATGATTAATGATTTTTTATGGCCGGAATTGGATGGTATTGATCTGGACAACGTTTACTTTCAACAAGACGGCGCTACGTGCCATACAAGCAACGAAACCATTGATCTTTCACGGGAAAAGTTTCCGGACCGTGTTATCTCTCGAAGAGGTGATCACAGTTGGCCACCGAGATCTTGTGACTTAACACCTTGTGTCTTCTTCCTTTGGGGCCACGTGAAAGAGAAGGTCTACGCCAACAGCCCAGCGTCGATTCAAGACCTCAAAGATGGAATTCGTGAGGCTATCGAGGACATAGGGCAGCCACTTTGCGATTTGGTTATGGAAAATTTCATGAAAAGGATATGGTCCTGTAGGCGTGGTTGTGGTGGTCATTTGGCTGATGTTATTTTCCATTACTAACCACATGCCATTCTCTTTATAATGAAATAAAGATCCGATCAGTTATCTCAAAAAATGGCATTTGTCTTTGAATATCAAAATAACACCTCTTATTGGAAAACCCTTTACAAGTAAAACTCAGAAAAGTAGAAATAGTTAATCAGACCAACACAATATTGCACATTGTAGAAAACTTATTCCTTTATTGTTCAAGCCTGACAATGAAAATAAAGAAATGTTAAAGTCTTCTTATTTCACTGTCCAAGTGCTTCCTAAGGCGCTGTGAAACAGTGTGCGACTATTCCAAGTGGGAGCTATAGGGCTCACTGTTAGGATAGCCAGATAAATAAAAACAAGGTAGGGCTAGAGAGCCCAGTTACCTTTAGGTGCAGCCATGTTGGAGCTAGGGAGCTCGCAGTTAGGATCTAGAATAGATA
This sequence comes from Dioctria rufipes, assembly GCA_963924295.1. Taxonomy (NCBI): domain Eukaryota; kingdom Metazoa; phylum Arthropoda; class Insecta; order Diptera; family Asilidae; genus Dioctria; species Dioctria rufipes. Next base: position 149,007,539 of record OZ002743.1, on the reverse strand, counting down.
CGCACCCGTGGAGTTTAATAAAAACTCTGATTTATTTCATATAATTACACTGAATGTATACATTATGAAAAGTGCTGACATTACTTATTTCTATAATTTCAACCAATCACACACCTTCAGCCATTGTTATATTCTTTTTTTTTTGTTTTTATTTATTTATTTATTCCGTCTACCGATTCACAAATCTCACAGACCAAGGAAAAAAAATAGTTATTATAAAATAAAGAAAAAAGGCATGCACTAAAACTATGTATAAATGCTTAAAAAAAAGAAAAGAGAGAAAAAAAAACAAATACATTTAGCTTCAAGCAAAAACACAATAAATAATTACATAACAATGAATTAAGTAATACTACGAGCTAGGATGTAAAAAAGATAAAAATATAAAATAAATGCATAACCATAAAGAAGCTAGACAATAAATAGTATAAAAGGATTGATAGTAACATTATGGGATTAACAATTAATAAATAGTTGAGTAACATATTACATACAAAATAATAATAATAACTTTCAAAATAAAATGAAAATAATAATAACAACTATAACAGGAATAAAAATCACATGACAATCATGATAAAATCTAGCAATGATAATATACAATTATAAAAAAGTAATTAAGAGAGAGAAACGATGAAACTACTAACAGCTTTTTTAATTGAGCATCTACTTTCATTGAAGTCAATCATGCAGCTACAAAGATTAAACTGACGAACAGAACGAGCAATTGGACCGTTAAGACAGTAATTTGATTTATGAAGCGATTCAAATAAGATAGAGAAGAACCTCAGATTTCTGAATGGAGTTTAAAAGTAAATATGCTTAAGCAGGGAAGGAGAGACAATTCTATAATCCAGCAGATCCTTTATAAACATAACATTACGGATCTTACGTCTTGTAGATAGCTTTTGCAAGTCAATTAATTGACATCTTGCATGGTAGGGGGGCAAATCGGCACTCCAGTTAAGCTTCCTTAAAGCAAACCTGGTAAATCTCCTTTGAACACACTTGACTCTATTACTATGAACAGCATAGTAAGGATCCAATAGAACAGAGCAATACTCAAGAATAGGTCTTACTAAGGAGACATACAGGCTTTTAAGAGTATAGGGATCCGAAAATTCCGCAGCACGGCGTCTGACAAAGCCAAGACGAGAATTCGCTTTACTCACAATGAAATCAATATGCTGGGAGAATGTCATACCGGAATCTACAATAACACCAAGATCAGCTGCGAAATTACATTTGGAAACAGGAGATCCGTTAATAAATATATCAAATAAAACCGGTGAGGCCTTTCTAGTAATGGTCAGGTGCTTACATTTAGATAAGTTGAGAGATAAACGATTTAGACAGCACCAACGAGCGAATCTTTCAGCATCCAGCTTAAGTTTAGCTGCATCAAGAGCATTACCAACCTAAATGAATATTTTTAAATCGTCGGCAAAACCAAGGCATGAGGCAAATTTGAAAATCTTAAAAACGTCATTGATAAAAATTATGAAAAGAATAGGGCCCAAATGACTGCCCTGTGGAACACCAGAAGGCACACGAATGAAACGAGATGTCACATCATTGATCACAACCATCTGTCTGCGATTTAAGAGATAAGCAGAAATCCATCTGAGCAGTGAGGAATGAAAGCCGAACGTACTCAGCTTTGCAAGTAGCAGACGAATGTTAACCCTATCAAATGCTTTGCTGAAGTCTGTTTACAACTTGACCAGAGTCCTCCATTACTCTTAGGGAAAAGTTAGTAAAAGATACAAGATTAGTCTCTGTAGATCTCCCCTTAATGAAGCCATGTTGAAGAGGAGAAATGTACTCTTTGAGAAGGAATGAAATCTTATTGGTTACAATACTCTCAAATAGCTTCGGAAAAACAGAGAGCTTACAGATAGGACGATAATTCATTACATCGTTTTTAGCACCAGATTTATGGATAGGACGCAGCACAGAGAGCTTCCATTGATCGAGAAACACTCCTGATGAAAGAGAAAGATTGAAGATGTGATAGAGAGGTTGAGATAATGCCTCACGACAGCAAAACGCAAGGATAGCTGGAATACCATCAGGTCCAGAGGAAGACGATGTACCAAGCTTGTTAAGAGCATCAATAATATCAACAACCGATATATGTAATGACCCTAAGTCCACAGATGAGGGTATGTTCGTCAATAGGTCATTATCAAATGGTTGACCATCATCCTCAACGTATGTAGATTCAAAGTAGTCAGCAAAAAGTCTACAAGCATCAATAGTGTTGTCTGCTATCACACTGTTATAGTGAACGCAAGAAGGGATACCATAAGAGCTCCTTTTACCATTAAGAAAGGACAAGAATGTTTTGGCATTATGCTTAATGTCAGTTTCAATAAAATTCAAATATTGCCTGTATAAAAACTTGTTCAGAAATTCATACTCCCTCCGAAGTCTTTTAAAAAGAATACCATCATTTACATCGCACGTTTCTCTATATTTCCTATGGGCAGAATTGCGAGCATTTTTTAATTTAGCTAATCTATGGTTTCTCCATGGATGGCCAGAATTGCCTCTCCTCAATGCTATGGGCACATGAGCAGAAATAATGTTATCTAAAACTGAAGCAAATTTAGAGTACGCCTGCATTACATCGCAATCAGAAAACAAACCATGCCAGTCAATTAGATCAAGTTCTTCATTTATAGCCGCATAATTGGCTTTTTTAAAGTTATAACAATGTAAAGAATCTCGCAAATGAGGATTGCAAAAAGTACTATTATGAGCTATAAAACCAATAACAATTTCGAGTGCACAATGATTAACAGTATCTTTGGAGAAGTTAAAGGATGCAGAGTTAACAGTACTAACTAAGTTTTCACTAACAAAAACTAAATCTAGAAGTCTACCAATCGAGTTCACCACAGTATTAATCTGAAGAAGATCCATTGACAAAAGTCCATCCACCAGACAGCGTTCAATATCCTTGAGAACATTAAAAGGAACAAGCATCTTGTCCTCGTCACTCCATAACCAGTGGACATTGCCGGCATTAAAATCACCAAGAACACAAACGTGATCGTTGTCATGAACCATGGTCTCTAGGATTGATCCTATATTCAGGATATGCTTCTCATAGATCTCCACACGCGAGTTTGGCGGGATGTATGAAACGAAGAAAAAAATAGTTAGGTTTGAAGTAGATACTCGAACACAGATCTGCTCAATGTCATAAGACGAATGAAGTAATGCAATTTCACGCGACTGGAAGGTAGAGTTAACTGCAAGCGGGACACCCCCACCACGGCTAAGTCCAGATTCAGCAGCACGATCTTTACGATGAACCAAATATGAAGGATTAAAAATCTCTGATGAATGAAACGACGGGTTAAGCCAAGTCTCAACCAACGCGATAACATCATACGAATGTTGAGTGGAACTAACATAAATGTCATTAACCTTAGATCTAAGACTACTCACGTTATGAAAATAGCAGGATATAGAAGAGTTAGGCCTTAATGAAGTATTTAATGAATGTTTCTGAGATAGAGGGCAAATACCGGATACGGGATGATTATACTCATGAAGATGGGAGAAACGAATTACGTGCTCAGATGTACTGGTTGCTGAACATCTAGATTTTTTGGCATGTATACAAATTTCCGCACAATTATCCCACACGGCCAGACATCACCCTTTAGGAGATCAGGAAATATGTAATCCGGAACACCCAGCTTGAATGTCAAAAATTTGAATGACGACAGATCAATATCCCTACCAGTTAATCTCTTGCAGACCAGGATGTTAGGGTCGATATTAAATTTAGATGATATATATTTGATGATCTTATCTTCAGTAGTATCATTTGGGTCAAGACGAGATAAGTGAAGCCATTTGAGCTTGTTGACAGCAGAGATCCCACGGCTAGAAGAGGTACCATTTATCTTAAGCTGTCGCTTGTTATTGCAATTAAGTCTAACCCGAATCTGGTTAAGATCAGTGGAGTGCGATACAATCCTATTAGTATTAACTGGAACATCATTAGTAGCAATACGACAATCATCATCAGTCTCACCCACAAACGAAGCGTTAACTGGGTTAAGGCCCAAAGTAATATCATCCTCCCTAGGGTCAGCAGAGTTAAGAATATCAAGTTGTGTACTTACTAATTTCGAATTCATTGTTGCCGCTCCAGCAGACGGAGGCTGACACATTAACCTATCAGCAAATGATTCTTTATGACTTATTAGCAAGTTAGTAATATGACACATTATTTTTTTATCATTTGCAAACAACACGTTTAAATGATTCAGAACTATTTTGATCTCCCGATCTTGAAGAGTCAACTGCTTATTACATTCCGCCAGCTCACATTTCAACACGTCAAACCTATCTAAAACAGTTTTTTTAAAGTCAATGCACTCATCGCACATATATATAATGTTGTTCTTAATAAGAACACTTTTTAGGTCGTAGTCAGTTAGATTTACACATTTGGCACAAAAATTCTTACCACATACACCGCCACATTTTACACTTAGCCCGTTCCTGGCTGTTGAACTGCACTTAGCACAGCTGAGTGGCATTGCGAAGAAATTCACGCAAATTCACAAATCTAAAATTTTATAACGAGAACACAATTATAACTAATTGTGAATGAGTACGAGGCAATGCACTAAATATAAATTGAAAGAATGCACTATATATAAAATTAAAAGAATTTTCAGAGAGAACAAAAGAACTGTTAACTGTTATCTGGATTTGAGACTAAAACACTACGAAATTTCAAAAACAAAAAATCCAGAAACTTCACGAGCACCAAAATATTTAGATAAATAAAATATGAGGGAGTCAAACACAATTAAGAAATCAATAAATTAATTAAAAATAATTATGTCCACACTACGCTCTTAATATATTAAATGAGTTTAGACAGAACAAACTAACAAAGCAGATTTTAACGTTGCAAAAATACAGAAGCAGAAGATATTTAGATTATCAAAATATGAGGCACGCATACAAATTTTAAAGAGACAAACGATTAATTAATTGTAAAAGAGTATGAGCACACTGCACTATATATGTATAAATTAAAAGAATTTTCAGGCAGAACAATGAAATCGTAATAAAAAAAATAGCGGCGAGAACAGATGTTCAATAACTGCATATGAGAATAAAACACGATGCAAAAATCCAGAAATTTCTCAAGCACACAAGATATTTAAATTGTCAAAAAAATAAAAAATAAAGCGCGCAAACACAAATAAATTAATTAAATTATAAATTAAGAAGGCACAATGCACTATTTATATAATAGATATGAGCACACAGCACTATATATATTGTGTATAAATTAAAAGAATTTTAAGGCAGAACAATGAAATCGTAATAAAAAATAACGGCGAGAACAGTTGTTCAATAACTGCATATGAGACTAAAACACGATGCAAAAATCCAGAAATTTCACAAGCACACAAGATATTTAAATTGTCAAAAAATAAAGCACTCAAACACAATTTTACGAAGAAATAAATTAATTGAATTATAAATGAAGAAAGCACAATGCACTATTTATATTTTAAATGAGTCTAATTTATGGAATATAAAAAAAATTTTCAAGAATTATGGAGCTCACTCAGATGCGACTGCACTCGGCTGCGGTTCGACGTGGATTTTGACATATTCAATTATTGATCATAATTGCTGTGCATGCAAATTACCCATACGCATTACCCAAAGTTTCAGGCAGGTAGAAGTAAACAAAGAAAGCTACAATGTAATGCTTTTCATTGATCGTTTACTATATCGTACCATATGCTGTTGGTTTTGCAAAGGCATAGTGTAAAGCTTTGCCGTCGTGTATTCATTGATACATGACACTCATATGTGCTTAATGCACTTCGCTTGTCCATAAACAGGTGGACATAGCCTTTGTTTTATTTTCACATTTTGTATGGCATTCTGCATATACAAAAGAATGCCTAATCAATGTTCTTTTTTTGTTTTATCCTTTCTGCATGTACTGCAGTAAATCACCTTATGGGTGGCTTGTAAGATTTACTTAATTTTAATGTAATGGTGTGTGTGTGGTGATGTGCTCTACATACTATCCGTTAATGAAAAAAAAATTTTTTGTTTAAGTAGAAAGAATTTTTTTTTTGTTGTAATGAGTAATCTCAGCATTTGACATTCATTCTATATCGCTAGGGTTAGTATGTAGGGTTATCTTATCTATTTCTATTTTATGTACAATTGTATATATATTGCTGTATTATTTACAATTATTTAGTTTTCTTAATTTTATCTATTTTATCTAATTTATTTGTACATAATAATAATAATCCTATTGTTAGTAAGTTTAATTATTTGTATTATTTATATATATAATTACAAAACTGTTTTATTGTAGTATCTTTATAGTGTTATTCTATTCTTTTTAGCCTATTTTTATGTACTGTCTTTATTTTCTTATCTATTTCTATGTCTACATTAACATCTTTTATGTTTTTTATTAAGTATGGCCCTTTGTTTTCGTTTATCTTCCTTTTTCAATAATACATAATCGCCTATTTTTAAATTTATTTTATTTAAATTGCTATCATATTTTTCTTTTCGCTTTCCTTTAGCTATATTTATCAGATTTTTGGCTTTTTCGTGCGCTTGTTTTAAACGAAATTTTAATTCTTCACAGTAATTGTCGTAATTGTATATAGGACTTTTGTCAGTAAGATCTACATCATTGGATAAACTGGCAAGTTTTCCGTAAACCAGCTCAAATGGAGAATAACCTGTGTCTGAATGAGGTGTTGTATTATAACAAAATGTATAATACGTGATCCATTCATCCCAATTATAGTCTTGCGTGAATGATAAAAGGTATTCGTTCAACGTTCTGTGGTTTCTCTCTATTGAACCTAAAGTTTGGTGATGGTATGGTGTAGATGTGGTGTGATTTATTTCCAAATACTTGCATATTCTTGAAAAAATTTCATTAACAAATTCTGTTCCCATATCGGTTTTTATTGTCTTGAAGTTACCGTTTCTTAATATGCATTCCTTAACTAGTGCTTTTGCTACACTTATTGCTTCTTTAGTTTCCATTGGAATGGCTTCGATATATTTCGTTAAGTCACACTGTATTGTCAATATGTATCTGAATTCATTTGATACTTTTAATGGTCCGACTGTATCTATGGATATCACCTCAAAACTTGTTGATGGTGTATCTGTTCTTACCATTTTTTCTTTAGTGTGCTTCAATATTTTATTCTTTGCGCATTTTTCGCATTTATTTATATATTGTTTAACCATTTTATTTAAGTTTTTCCATATATATCTTTGCTTGATTTTATTTATTGTTCTTTTGACACCTGAGTGTCCGCCATGTGGTGCGTTATGAAATTCTTTAATTATTTGAGTTTTCATTGAAATGTCTTCAATTCTTTTGGAAGGTTTGTATATAATTATTTTTAGTGTTGTTTGCCTATTTTTATTATTTATATTGTGCTGCAGCTTATTAAATAATTTTTTATATTCGTCGACGCTTATATAATGAAATATTATGTCATCTTTCGCTAACGATAGTGACTCTATATTCAATTTTCTCATTTGGAAAATCAGTGCCTCGAAGATCAAACCTAAGTCATGATGTGGATTATTGCTGAATTCGATTAATACTCCCTTTTTATGTATTATCATATGTGGCAAACTATTTTCTTTATTTCTTTTTCTTAGCGCTTTGTTATTATTGTTTTTCTTGAGCTCAAATTTTAATTTTTTAACCCTTCTTATTTCACTTATGGATGTACATTCCCATGCATAAAGGTGATCAGTCTTTACGTTATTAGGGGTTTTATCTTGGGTTTTGTTTTTATTTTCATTTGTTTTATGGGTCATTGCCCTTGTAGCTACTTTTATACTTGAAGTCGGTATCATTGCTTTCAGGATATCAGAATCTATTTTTATTCGTGATAGAGCATCGGCATTGGTATTCATTTTGCCTTGCTTATAAACGATTTCAAAATTGTAATCGCTTAAATCTAGCCTAATTCTTGTCAATTTAGTTGATGGATTTTTATGTGTGAAGAGACTCACTAAAGGTCTGTGGTCCGTAACCGCTATAAATTTTCTACCATATATGTACGGTCGAAAATAGTTAATAGTTAATTGCCCAGTGGATGCCTAAAAGCTCCTTTTCAATAATTGGTTTATTGAGCTCATGCTAGCATATGAAACTGGTAGATCTGATCCAATTTCGCCTTGAGATAATACTGCTCCAAGTGCGAATTAAGAAGCATCTGTTTCTGTTGAAATTTGGATATTTTAGAATTGGCGCATTGATTAGTTTAGATTTCAATGCTGTAAACGATTCTTGGCATTCATTTGTCCAAACAAATGGTGCATTTTTCTTTGATAGAGAGTTTATGGGTTTGCTATATGAGCAAAATTGAAAATAAATCTTCTGTAGTAATTACAGAAAGCTATGAATCTTCTTAAATCATCTGCGTTTTCAGGTACAGGATAATTCAATATTGTATCGAATTTCTTTGGAGCTGTCCTAATGCCTTCTTTTGTTATTAAATGACCTAAGTATGTTACTTCGGTTTGCAAAAATTTACATTTTTGTGGATTTAATTTTAAGTTACATCTTCTCAGTTTATTAAAGGTTTTTACTAAACTTTGATTGTGATGTTTTAAACTACATCCAAAAATTATAATGTCATCCACGTACAAGAATGCTTCTGAGTCTAATCCAGACAAAGCTATTGAGAGTATTCGTTGAAAACTATTAGTTGAAATTTTTAATCCAAAAGGCAGTCTTTTGAATTGATAGTGCCCTTTGTTACTTGAAAATGCCGTTAATGGCCTAGATTTTTTGTCTAGTTCTATGTGGTGGAAAGAATTTGTGAGATCTAGTGTGGAAAAGTATTTAGCTCAAGTACATCTTCTAGTCTTGTTAAAGGAAATTTGTCGTCTACAATTTTCTTGTTTAACTGTCTAAAGTCAACTACAAGACGCCATTTTTTTATATCTCTGCTTTTTTTGGAACAATCAGCAGTGGAGAATTATATGGACTAATAGATGGTTCTATTATGTCTTCGTTAAGAAGTTTTTCAACTTGACTGTTTATTTCCTCTATTTGGGTTTGAGGCAGTCTATAATTTTTGATGTAAACTGGATTTTTGTCTATTGTGGATATTTTTTGGGTGTAAAAATTATTTACTGTTAATTTATCGCCAGATAAATAAAAAATTTCTGAGAAGTCTTTGCAGATGTTAAGTATGGAATTGGTTGCATATTGATCCAAATTCTGTATACTTAACTCTTTGAGAAGATTACTGAATCTTTCTTTGTTGTTATGCTTGAGATTAGCTTTTAATATATGATAATCTTGGAGTGGCTTTAATTTTGGTTCAAAATTATCTAATGTTATTTCTCTATCTAATGTGTTCAGAATTTTTATGTGCGCGATGCCTTTGGCAGGGATAATGGAATTTGCTATGAAAATTCCTTCCTGTATTTGTTCATTTATAACTACGCTATCTTCTTTAATGTTAGCATTTATTGCTTGTATTATTTCAGTTCTACAGATTCTTATTTGCTTTGAATCAGGTAATTGTGTATACATGGGCAATATGTAATTGACATCTTCAAAGAAGATTGAAATAGTGAAATTGTCGTAATCAATTTTGCATAAATTGTTTACTAGAAAATCTCTTCCTAAAATTCCATTGGTTAGAATTGGAAAGCTTTCATCAATGATGTGAAATTCTTGCGGAATTTCTTGGTCTTCTATGCTTATTAAGGCTGACAATGTGCCTAGAGAATACGATTCTGATTGGGTGATACCTGTTATTTTGCATTTTTTATGCTTTACAATTCCTTGTATTTCTTTCAATGCACCTATTTTTAATATGAAAATATCGGCTCCTGTATCTATTAGGAATGTTTTCTTGCCGATTGATACATTTGTACATAATGTTATGTAATTTGTTAAATGGTTATTAAGCTTATAAATTTTTATTTGCTTATTTAATTTATTTCCCCCGAGCAATCCACTTCGTGGTTTTGCTCGTTTCCTGACTGGGTTATATTTATTCTTCTGTGCTTTGGCCTTCTATGCTCATTGGCATTTGTTGATTGTCTAACCCTTTTGGTGGTTACTCCTAGCTGTATCCTGATGATATTTATTGCGAACATTGGTTTGTTTGGTGAAATTTCTTTTGGCATTGTATTTATTATAATAAAATACATTTGCCTCTTTGTTCGGTACTTCGATTTGTATTGCTTCAACTAGGGTCTCGGGCCTTGAAGCGAAGACTGTTGTTTTGAGTGGTTCGTTCAAACCATTTTTAAATGCATTCAAAGCTAATTGATCATTCAGTTTTACGATCACTGGTCTATTGGTTTCACCTTGCTCAGTTACTTGTAAGGTGTTTAGTTGAGCAACTAGACTTTCGATTTTTGTTGCAAAATCATTGACGTTTTTATTGGATTGTGTCACTCGTGATAATTCTGAGTGTATACTAAGCGGCGTTTTCTTTGGTTTAAAGATTTCACGTAAGTTCTTTTGTAATGTCGTGAAGTCAGTAGGAACTGCAAGAGTACATAACTTGTTCCGTACTGTGGAAGATAGACGTGTTTTTAAAACAAAGTTAATCAATTTCTTCTTTTGTGTTTCTTCCGCTAGATCGTCATGCAGAAATTGTACTAGATTTAGAAAATTATCTAAATTTTTGTACTCTCCGGTGAATTCCGGTATAACTTTTATAGCTGTAGATATATCAAATTTGTCCATGATTTCGTTTAGAGTATCGCTAGCTTTTTTTCGCAAAATTTCAGTCACAGTCTTGTATAGCTGGTCAAAATCTTCTTTCTCTTTGACGGCTAGATCTTTACGTATGTTTGACAATTCTTTATACTTGGTAATAAAGCAATCTTTTATCTCTTCTACTTCGGTTGTTTTTGTCCGTATGTGTGCCGAAGTATATTTCCTATTTGGGGTTTTCTTGAAATTCTCGAAGATATTTTTTATTTGAGACACTAATTCTCTAATGCTCATTCTTTGAATCTTGGAGTTTTATACGTTGTTTGCAGTTATTTGCTTTCGTATATGTCTCTGGAGTAATTGTTTTAATCTTCATAATATCCATGCAGTCATGACAACGATTTCCAATACAATAAGTATTAATTCCAGATCAGAAAGATTTCTATTATTTTGAGCTATATTGTTGCTCGTAGAACCCGCATTGTTATTTATTATAACTTCTTCAGCCGTTTGCTTTGAAGCCTTTTTTGCCATTTTAAAATTTAAATTAGTTGCAATAGTGATTCCAAACCAAATCGAAAAGAGAAATATGTAGTGAAGAGTATTTTTTTTTTATATGAAAAAAAAAATATTTTACGATATACAAAAAATTATTTATTACATTAGAATATTTTTGTTTGTTTTAAAATTTATTTTTTTTATTTCTATTTTTATTTTTTTTGTAATTGTTTCTTTTTATTTTTAGCTCTTTATTTTTTTTTTTCAAATTCGATTTTATGCACTCCTGTGGATATCGCCAGTAATCGCTTGTACTCTTTTAGCTCGGCTCTAATTTTCGCTTCTTGTCCAGCTCTATTCCTACGTTTGGCTGGCGCTGGTATTGTTTTTGCCGTGGCAGAAGGTTATTCCTTCTCCTATATTCCTCAATACTGATAGGTTTTGGTCCGCAGGTGGGGTCTGCTGCTAAAGCTTCTTTAATAGATTTTTTTGACTGCTTCCACTGGTTCATCACCGTGTCAAATTCTATTTGATTTTTGTTTGCCGGTTCGTGGGCCGCAGGGTCGCCATGTAGAAAACTTATTCCTTTATTGTTCAAACCTGACAATGAAAATAAAGAAATGTTAAAGTCTTCTTATTTCACTGTCCAAGTGCTTCCTAAGGCGCTGTGAAACAGTGTGCTTTGCAGATAGGAGCGATGAAGCTCTCGGTTAGCCAAGCGACTATTCCAAGTGGGAGCTATAGGGCTCACTGTTAGGATAGCCAGATAAATAAAAAAAAGGTAGAGCTAGAGAGCCCAGTTACCTTTAGGTGCAGCCATGTTTGAGCTAGGGACCTCACTTTAGGATCTAGAATAGATATGCACCAGTGGAGTTTGATAAAAACTCTGATTTATTTCATATAATTACACTGAATTTATACATTATGAAAAGTGCTGACATCACTTATTTCTATAATTTCAAACAATCACACACCTTCAGCCAATGTTATATTCAATTATTGATCATAATTGCTGTGCATGCAAATAATGCACAGCGGGCATTACCCAAAGTTTCAGCCAGGTAGAAGTAAACATAGAAAGCTACAATGTAATGCTTTTCATTGATCGTTTACTCTATCGTACCATATGCTGTTGGTTTTTTTGCTTTTCTTATTGCAAAGCAAAGGCATAGCGTAAAGCTTTGCCGTCGTGTATTGATTGATACATGACACTCATATGTGCTTAATGCACTTCGCTTGTCCATAAACAGGTGGACATAGCTTTTGTTTTATTTTCACATTTTGTATGGCATTCTGCATATACAAAAGAATGCTATGAATCACCTTATGGGTGTTTTGCCTAATCAACGTTCTGTTTTTGTTTTATTCTTTCTGCATGTACCGCAGTGAATCACCTTATGGGTGGCTTGTATGATTTACTCAATTTTAATTTAATGGTGTGTGTGTGGTGATGCGCTCTACATACTATCTGTTAATGAAAAAAAAACTTTTTGTTTAAGTAGAAAGAAATTTTTTTGTTGTTGTAATGAGTAATCTCAGAATTTGACATTCATTCTATATCGCTAGGGTTAGTATGTAGGGTTATCTTATCTATTTCTATTTTATGTACAATTGTATATATATTGCTGTATTATTTACAAATATTTAGTTTTCTTAATTTTATCTATCTTATCTAATTTATTTGTACATAATAATAATAATCCTATTGTTATTAAGTTTAATTATTTGTATTATTTACAGGGTTTTCCAATAAGAGGTGTTATTTTGATATTCAAAGAAAAATGCCATTTTTTGAGATAAATGATCGGATCTTCCTTTCATTATAAAGATGAAGGTATGCCGTTAATAATGGAAGATAACTTCAGCCAAATGACCACCACGATCACGCCTACAGAACCATATCCTTTTCATGAAATTTTCCATAACCAAATCGCAAAGTGGCTGCCCTATGTCCTCGATAGCCTCACGAATTCCATCTTTGAGGTCTTGAGTCGACGCTGGGCTGTTGGCGTAGACCTTCTCTTTCACGTGGCCCCAAATGAAGAAGTCGCAAGGTGTTAAGTAACAAGGTCTCGGTGGCCAATTGGGATCACCTCTTCGAGAGATAACACGGTCCGGAAACTTTTCCCGTAAAAGATCAATGGTTTCGTTACTTGTATGGCACGTAGCGCCGTCTTGTTGAAAGCAAACGTTGTCCAGATCAATAACATCCAATTCCGGCCATAAAAAATCATTAATCATCTGTCGATAGCGCAATCCATTCAGCGTAACTGTTGCTCCAGCCTCATTTTCGAAAAAGTTAGGTTCAATGACCCCGCGGGACCATAAACCGCACCAAACAGTTACACTTTGAGGATAGAGAGGCTTTTCAACAATAACTCTTGGGTTTTCCGAGCCCCAGATGCGACAATTTTGCTTGTTGATGAAGCCATCGAGGTGGAAGTGGGCCTTATCACTCAAGATGAGTTTTCGATGGAATTCCGGATCATTTTCATGCATTTCAAGGACACAATCAGCAAAGACTCGACGTTGTTGATGATCGGCCGGCTTGAGTTCTTGTGTTAACTGAACTTTATAAGCCTTAAGACCCAAATCTTTATGCAAAATACGATGTAATGACGTTTGTGGAATGCCTAATTCCAAAGAACGACGAGGAATGGACAAACCTGCGTTTTCGTCAACACTTTCGGCTACAGCAGCAATATTCTCGGCGTTCTTGAGCGACGTGCACGAGTTTTATTCTTCACATCACTAACTTGTCCCGACAGCTCGAATTTTTCTACCAATTTCTGTATTGCGTTCGGACAAGGTGCTTCACGACGACCCAAAAATGTTCGAGTTTTACGAATGTTCTTTTTTGTTTTATTCTTTTTGCATGTACTGCAGTGAATCACCTTATGGGTGGCTTGTATGATTTGCTTAATTTAATTTAATGGTGTGTGTGTGGTGATGCGCTCTACAGCTTCTTCCCTCTCCACTTTGCTAACAGCATTATTTTGGAAAGAGCCAAATAACACATTCTAGGAAAAAAAAGACAAATAAAATAATTTACAAGATTACAAAACAAATTTGACTTACCTTTTTCTCCTTCACCAATTGCAAAACAGCTAATTTTTTCAGGTTGTTATCAACCCTAGTCATAATGAATAATATGAAAAAATAATGATGAACAATTCTATTAAATTTTTGTTGGCAAACAGTTTGTTCTTACTAATGTCATTGTTCAGAATACACCGCATACTTATCAATTCATAAAACTTTTCATTTTCGGATAATTAATTTTAAATTTTGGTGCAACACTTATCATCTTTACTTAGCCAAATTTGATAAGTTTTCTCGATTGATAAGTGAGTGAAATTTTAAATATTTTTCGTGCAACTCTTATCACTTACACTTATCAAAAACAAATAAACTGATAATTTGCTAACTAGTAAGTGATAAATGGTTGGTGCAATGGGGCCATGGTGTCGTCCCAAAGGTGACAGTAGTCAATTTGTAATCTTTGATGGCTTCAGTGGGATTGTTTCTCCAAGCTATTCCTTGATAATTTTGATCTGGAGTTTGAACGTTTATCATTCGATACATCTTCTCTATATCCGCTTACATAGCAAATTTGTACTCTGGACTTACCCGAAGCATCAAAGACCACTCGAACTTTGGTAGTCGTTCTATTTTTTATAACGTCGTGGTGAGGAACATAATAACATTTATCTTTACTCACTTCCTTATCAGCCAATTTCATGTGCCCTAATTATTTATACTCATTTATACAGGCCTTATATTCCTGACCCAGTTCGGGATTTTGATGATGCCACGAGAGCCGTCTAGGTTGGTACTTTCATTGATGAAGTTTTCTTATAAAACTGTTCACAATCGCGGTCTGCCGTAGACAGTTGTCTTCCTGGAGTAGTAACCTCTTGAGTTTCCCAAAACCACCTCAGAAGTTTATCTAGTAAGGACTCTTCCTCGTAATGAGAATTTATTGTTAAGGAGGACGCTGTGGAAATTGTTTGAGTGCCTTTTAAATTGCCGAAAGATCCAGCCGAGGGTACTATTTTGTGCAATTGGATTTCCAGATGGACCCATTCGTAATCCTTCTAAGAAAATTTCTCCGTAAACATCTGCTCCCAAAAGCAGGTCTACCTTTCCTGGCTTGAAAACAGTGGATCTGCGAGTTGCAGGTCATGAACGTGGCTCCATCCCTTTATTCGGAATGGTGGACGGAGGCAATATATCTGTTATAGTTCCCACGATAAGGGCATTAACCGTGGTTACCTTACTCGAGGTTGAGTAAGAATGTATATTTAACGATGCTTGCTCTTCAAAACTTGTAGCTTCTGACTTTCTTAAGCCAGCGATTTGTATCGAAGTGTTTATAGTAGCCAATTGAAGTTTCCGTGCGACGCTTGTGTTTTGACGTGTTTTGAGAACCTGAGTCAATCAAGGCTCGTAATGTGAACAGGGTGCCCTTTTTCGATGGAACTTTAAGCAATGCTGGGCAAGCAAGGCTTGTATAGTTCTGGTAGATAGATTCGCGTGAAGTGTGTGAATATTAGAAGTGGAAGAAGGTAGCTTAGAAGGTTGAGCTTGTATGTTTGGGTTTTCTGAGGCATTGTGCTTATCCTCTGGATTTGTGTTTTTCCTATGAAGTAACGAATGATGTTTCCTTCCACATCGCTGACATGTAAATTTGCTTGGGCAAAACTTCGAACTGTGACCTTTTGAAAGGCAGTTAAGGCACAAGTTATTTGACGTGGCAACTTTGAATTTAGAGTCTACATCCAGTTTTACAAATTTGGAGCATTTGTATAAACGATGTGGCTTTTTCCATAATATACATCTATCACTGGATGAAGTGAAATGGGTGGAAGCTCTTGGAATTTGAACTATTCTGTTTGTTGAATGTGGGATTGATTTCGAGTCTACAATTGCTTCTAGAGTTCAGAATCTAGTCTCTAGAAATATTTTGAGAGAACTGAACGTAGGCAAACCTTCTACATTATTTACCTCTTGCTCCCATAAGGGATGGGTTTTTGTTGGTAAGCATTGCACCAACTTGTATATTAGCAATGGATCCCATTGCTTGATAGAAATTCCTAGACCTTCAAGCTCGAAAGTGCATTCTGATGATCTGTCTAACAAAGATCGCCTTGCCTTAGCTGACTCAGTTGTGATTTTAGGTAGATTACACAGAAGTTTCAGCTGAGCATTTACTAGTATTCGTTTGTAGTCATATCTATCCTTTAATGTTTTCCATGCATTTTCAAAGCTTCAATTTGTTATAGGGAACTATCGTAGCAAGGGCTCAGCTTCGCCAGTAACACTGGTTTTGAGAAAGTGCAGCTTTGTACTGGAGGTAAGGTTGGATTTATATAAACTAATGAGTTGAATAAGTCGTGAAAAGATCTCCAGGAATCATAACACTCAGAAAATATTGGTAGTGTTATTCTGGGCAACTTTAAAAAGGACGAAGATTGTTGGTCAGTCTTAATTTCTGAAGCGAATTTTAATTCTGCCTTTGTTTCAAGAGCATTTAAGGCATCCTTAAGAATACTTCTAAATGTGTAGTATTTATTTTCCACTTCTGCAAAGTGATCGTTTGAAAGATACACATACTTCTCAAGTTCAGTTTCATCTAAGGCCTGAGTAGCTTGTAAAATACTGTAATGGACAGTACTATGTATAGTCTGACCAAATTTCGCTTAAGGCGTGTAACCGCTCAGAAAAAAGTCCTTTCATTCGTTTGTCTACATCAGTTCTGTTATAGTTATTGAATTATTTTTGGAATATTTGTTTAGAGGTGGCTTGGTTAACGAAAAGTTTTTGAAGTGAAGCCATGTTTGAGACGATGAGGATATAAACCACTAGACTTTAAATTTGGCTGCCAACGACCATAAAATGTTCTGCCCGTAATCTGAGCGAACACGCAATAAATGAAAAATACGTTTGTAATTATAACAGGTTTAAATTTAGTGGCTTATTTCCCTTTCTCAATACTACACTTAAATTAACCACTCTTGCACTTAGAATAACTGTGTAGTTCTCTTGTTACTAGCACTTAATTCCTATAAATTGCGTAATTATTTATATTAGTTAAAAAACAATATCAATTCTATCAAATACAAATAGAATTATCAAAATATAGAAAATTTGTTCCAATTTTACTTGTACTTAGCCACTCAATGTTTGGCGCTTGATTCAATTGGTTTTCTATTTCTTTAGGTTGGGAATTGGGATATCTTTATTGCAGTCAATGATCACAATAAATTGTTTTATTAATAATATTCCTATTGCAGTCGATACCCTCAATAAGAATCTTTATTCCAGTTGCTTTCGAAACCAAAGTCCTTATTCTAGTCGATACCCAGAATAAAAGTCTTTGATTCCAATCCATAATTAGAAGAAAGTGTTTGTTTGTTATTAGTAAGATATTCTTACTGCAGTCAATACCCACAGTAAGAATCTTTATTCTAATAGCTATCGAAAAGGATGCCCTTATTCTAGTCGACATCCAGAATAAGAAATCTTTAATTTCAATCCGTAATTAGAACAAAGTATTTTTATTTTGTTGTTAGTACTTTAATTTTTATTGTAGTCGGTAACCACAATAAAAATCGTTAACTTTATTGCTACTCAAAATAAAGT
Source organism: Dioctria rufipes (assembly GCA_963924295.1). Classification (NCBI taxonomy): domain Eukaryota; kingdom Metazoa; phylum Arthropoda; class Insecta; order Diptera; family Asilidae; genus Dioctria; species Dioctria rufipes. Next base: position 148,989,649 of record OZ002743.1, on the reverse strand, counting down.
TCCTATTCTAGTCGATACCCAGAAAACAAATCTTTATTTCAATCGTCAATCAAAATTAAGGTTCAAGTTAGAAAATAAAAAAAATATGATTTATCAGGAATAGAAATTTACCAACCTGAACGCTAGCTGCCAAAGTAAAAAAGAGATCGAATCAAGTCAAACGGTAGTCAAAGGCGCCTGGTAACAATATTGGCATAGAAATAATAGCACAGCAACAATATTTTGACATAAAAGCTTCCATTCATGACATTCTTTCGAAGTGTTACCACTTTATGTTATTATTAACACATTCGTTCCTATCTAATTATCTTATAAACATTATACTAAAATTCAATATTGTTAACTAAATATGGTTACAATTAATAATATTTTCACTTTAGTCATATATACTTCTGCTTCTTTATAATTATTTATGAATAATATTAAAACACTATAATACTGCCTTGTAAATGGTGCTGTTGTTTCATTCCACTTGTTGTGTCCATTTCTGCATCTAGTACGTTTTCTTTTTCGAAGTTGTTACTCCTGAGTGGAATGTTCATGTTAACGCTCAGCTGACATGCTGAGTGATAAGTGTTTACGTCTGGCTCAATAAATGTGCCTAATTAGATAAAATGAATTTTTAATTTATCTTTTAAGGTTTGATTCTTGGTGGTTCCTTTTTTATTCCTTTCAGGACAGTGGAACTGAAGCCATCGAATATGTTCAATCCTGAACATACCTGTCCAGACTAGCAAAAGAAGAAGGATACTACTTACCTCACCAAGCTGCCATAAAAGAAGACAGTACACCCACAAAATTACGGGTGGGTTTCGACGCATCTTCGAAAACAACCTCAGGTATCAGTCTAAACGATGCCGTGTACCCAGGACCCAAATTACAGAAAAAGTTAGCAGACATAATTTTGTACTGGAGGCAGCACCGATATGTATGCACTGCCGATATAGAAAAAATGTATCGGCATATTAGAATACACTCCCAAGACCAAAAATATTTAAAGGTATTCTGGAGGAACTACTATAAGCAGCCTATAAAAGAGTATCAAATGACCACAGTCACATATGTTACTGCTGTCGCCCCATTTCTTGCAATTCTCGTGCTACAGCAACTTTCAAATGATGGGATTAATACAAATCCAAATGCCGCTGTAGTGCTGCAAAGAGATTTTTACGTTGACGACATGCTCACTACCGATTCAATCCGCGAAGTAAAGAGCCTGCAGAAGGAATTAATATCTCTTTTAGCAACTGGAGGTTTAAATCTGAGAAAGTGGTCGACTAATCAGCAATCACTTCTAGAAGCCATATCAGACGATTATAAAGAGAAAAACCTCTATCAAATAAAAGAAGGAGAAACTATTAAAATTCTAGAACTATTTTGGCAGCCGGGAGCCATGATTCCTTTGAGTTCAATGTAAACTGCAATGTTACAGAAATCAAACCAAACAAGAAACCTGTATTAACGGACAACACAAACATTTTTGATCCAGCTGGGTGGATTTCCCCAGTTATCATTCGCGCAAAAATATTAATTCAGGAGCTATGGACAGCAAAGTTAGATTAGGATAAGGTACTACCTGATAACTTTGCACAAGAGTGGAAGCAATTAAAGAAGAATTGGCAAAGATTAACACAATCAAAATTCTACGCTGGATTAAGTATGCGGTGTTTTGGGGTACCATGGTTTTGGCGATGCCTCGGAAAGAGCATGCGCTGCAGTATTATATATAAGAGTTTACATCTCACAGGGTGAATTTGTCACGACCATATTTACCGCAAAAACTAAAGTTGCGTCAATTAAAAAATAAATTTCTTTGCCCAAATTAAAGATTAAAGATTAAAGATTATTATTATTCATGAAAAGTACAGAAGATTTTACAATCTTTTCAGCACAAAAACTTTTGGGAATACTTATGGGAACATTTTAGAAATCTAAATAAAAATATCCTAACTATACAAAAACTAAAATAAAATTAAAAATTGATAATTAAAAAATTATTAAAAAATTAAAAATCAAGAATGAAAACCTACTGAAATTAAGTAAAAATTTGGGAATAAACATAAAATAAACAGAAAAAGTATAAGTACCTACTGCTAAAAAAAAAACAAACAAAAGAAACTAAGAAGAAACTAAGAAAGTAATTGAGAATTGAAAATTATAAATTATAAAATTTTAGGTATGATAAAATTATGAAAATTATGAAAATTTTAAAGAATCTGAAAGTGAGCTACGCCGTGAGAACAAGAGAATAAGAAAACAGAAAAATAGAAAAAGGGGAGGATTAATTGAAAGTGTGGATCCTGATTAGATCCTTAAATGCACCGACAGATCGCGCGTTTTGATGACTAGGGGGAAGACTATTCCAGAGACGGGATAATTGGACAGGATAAGAGGCCTCCATAACTAATCTGTGAAAACGAGGTATTATCACATTCCGATTGCGTTCCGAGGCTGTGTACTGGAAAAATTCACGCAAATAATACGGCTTGTTTGCACGTAATAAGCTATAAAAGTGAATCAGTCCTCTCTGCTTAAGATAATCTCGTATTGAGCAACCTAGTAATTTTGTACAGTAAGGTGAAACATGGTCGAACCTACGAAGTCTATAAATGAAGCGAATACAATCGTTAAAGGCAACTTCCATCTTGCGAAGACAGACGCTATCGAGTCTAGGGTATATCAGACTGCCAAAGGTAAAGTATGGTAGAATTAAGGTTTTAACCAGTTTTGAGCGGATTTCGACCGATAATGAGTCAGCCGAGAGCCAGAGCCTGCGAAGTACAGCGTAAACCTTACCGATAATTAATTTTGTATTGTCGTAGCATTTCATATGTTGGTTCAAAATAATGCCTAGATTTTTAACTTTAGGCACCAAATCTAAGATTGTACCATCCAAGACCACAATAGGTAAATCATGCGGGTCAAAAGTGCCATTATGGAATACAATACACTGGGACTTGTCAGGGTTTAGCTTTAGGCTGTTAGCTTTGGACCAGATATTGATTCTCTCTAGATCGTCGTTAATGCGAGCAATACAGTCCTCAAGCAAACCAACAGGTCTGCTTAGGTAGACCTGAACATCGTCAGCATACATGTGCACGCTAACGTCCCGAACGGCTTCAGGGAGATCATTTATAAATAAGCTAAATAACAAAGGGCCCAGTATTGAGCCCTGAGGAACGCCAGACAGAAGAGGGAGAGGACAGGAGGTATTAGAATCCACTTTTACCACTTGCCATCGATCAGTCAGAAAGTCCCGGATAAGAGCGACTGCCAAGGGACAGAGACCAAAGCAGCAATTGAGTTTCCGAAGCAAGATGCCAAGATCAACGCTGTCAAAAGCTTTCGAAAAATCGAGCAGTGCCAAGGTAACCAAGTTGTCTTGGTCTAGGGCAGCTCTGATATTAGTGGATACTCGTAGTACTGCGGTTTCGCAGCTGTGGTTACGACGAAAACCAGACTGCCATTTGCTTAGGAGCTCTCTCGAATCGAGGTGCTCAACTAATTGCCTATTCATTAGCTTTTCCAGAACTTTCGATAAAAACATAGAATGCTTATAGGTCTGAGCTATGCGCTGCAACTTTATTTGCAAAGCTACTCACCGGGCAAAATCCGTTCTCAATGTCAAAGATGAGAATATATACTTATGGACTGATTCCACTATAACGCTAGCGTGGCTAAATAAAGGTCCCAGAAAACCCGATAGATTTATATCAAACAGAATTACAGGCATTCTGGATGCGGCGCTAGCATCAGTGTGGTTGCATGTTAAGGCCGCAGACAATCCTGCTGACTGTGCGTCTAGATGGATATCACCGTCCCAATTAAAGAATCACGAACTGTGGTCAAGGCCCGAAATGGTTGGCATTACCCAAATAGCAGTGGCCCAAGTCCAGCTATTACTCCATAACAAGATCAACTTCTAATGATGAAATTCCTGTATTAGCTTTAGTATCTGCTATCCAAACCAATGACACAATCACTAGATTTTCCAATTTGACAAGGCTAGTTCGAGTATATATAGAAGATTTATTAGGAGAGAACGCAGCAAAGGGGGCCTCAGTACCAAAGAAATGCATCAAACTTTATTGCACTGTATTAAAACAGTACAATATGAAGTTTCCTGGGATGAGATTAAATCATTATCTAAAGAACAGACGCTGCTTGTAAGTTCAAAATTGAACGCATTAAGACCGTTTATTGATAATGATGGATTATTACGTGTCTTGGGCAGATTAGCTGAGGTTAATCTGCCTTACAACCAAAGTCATCCCATAATTCTACCACATTCTCATCATTTTACATCGTTGGTTTGTGAGATATGCAACATTGAATGGGGGTGCACAAGCTACGCTGGCCTACGTTCGAAGGAAGTTCTTGATAATAAACGCACAGGGCACAATCAAACTCGTCATACACCAGTGTACTGTATGTTGTAGATACAAGGCGACCACAACCACACAATTAATCGGCCAACTTCCTGCGCCATGAATTCAACCCTCTTTACCACTACTGAAGCTTTCATAGCTGCTTACAAACGTTTCATATATCGAAGAGGACTTTGTTTAGATCTTTATAGCGATTGTGGGACTACCTTTGTAAGTGCACGAAACGAATTGGAAAAGCAATTTAACTTAGCAGTGAACAATTTTTACAAAAAACCCGCACAATACGTTGCACATTACAGTACTCAATGGCATTTCATACCTACAACTTCTCGTCATTTTGGTGGACTCTGGGAGGCCGGAGTGAAGTCTACCAAACACCATCTAAAGTGAATAGCTGGAGATGTTAAGTGGACTTACGAAGAATTCAGCACATTACTAGCACAAATCGAAGCCTGCTTAAATTCCCGTCCACTATGTCCACTTAGTAATGACCCCGATGATTTAGAGGTATTGACGCCTGGTCATATCTTAATAGGAGGCCCTTAATTTCACCATTAGAATATATAGAAACAGATAAGCCCCTAACTCTACTAAAACGATGGGATCTAGTACAACGAACTCGGAATGACTTTTGGAAAGCCGGATTGTTTGAGTACTTAACTGGACTACAGCAACGAAATAAATGGCAATTAGAAGAAAATAATTTAAAAATCGGCGACATTATTCTTCTGAAAGAAGATAAACTTCCCCCCGGGAAATGGTTACTAAGACGCTTAGATTACACTGATCCAGGATCAGATGGATTAGTACGTGTAGTCTCAGTCAAAACCATTAAAAGTCTGTCAAAACGACCAATAACTAAAATCTGCAAACTTCCCTTTGAGTCTCAAGAGCTGCCCGATCCCGAATCACTTACAGGACAACCATGTATACCCAAATTAATAGTAAAGGTAGCGTCACTTCTACCACTTTAGACGAAACAACATATCAATTCATGTTCTGCAAAACAGAAATATCCATCCGCCCTGCGATTTTCAAGATTTGAGTCAAGTAAAAAAACGCCCAACTATATATCCAACTAAAATATATATATCCAACTAAAATATAGAGGAGCTTCCGCGTACCACCCTACCTCCTAAACGAAAAAAGAAATGTCATCATTAGCAACGTCTTTACTATTATTAAACTGTGAACTAAGTGTATTCGCACTGCAAGACTTGAGTCCAGGGATTAACCAAAATCAAAATCATTTAAAACAAATGCATGGGACATGGTCATATATTACGTCTTAACCACTTATTACCAGCAACTAAGAGGCTTTGACAAGTGTTTAGAGAAGCTAAAAGATCTTTGTAATAGAACTACATCGTTTAATTATTACTGCAAATCAATCTTGGCTGAATATGTGTAGAGGGTTGTAGAGGTGAAGCAAAATAATTTAGTGTTACAAAAGAGAAATGGAAATCACTTATTAAAAGATAGATATAAAGGGCTCCTTTCGAAATAATAGGAGCTATTCAACAGTCTATTTGTGGTGCTAGACCAGTCTTATGCCGACTATATACAGGAAGAGTTCGCAAAGGTTAAAGAGAATGAAAACTATTTACTATCTTTAGCAAGGAATCAAACTTCCCTAACCGAGGTTACAACCAATGTTTTAAAGAAAACTGTAGCACAAATTCAGGAACAGTTCGAAGTTTTTGATCAACACATGACCTCTAATTTAGGAGCACTAAAAATCACCATCAAAGCGACTGAATTCAAACAAACATTGAATTCTATGGTAACGTATACGAATCTCATTATTACTAACTATGAGAAGGTTCAAAAAGAGTTGATTGAGCTGGTTTTAGACGCACACTGCAGTAAAATAAGTCCACTCCTACTAACACCAATACAATTAACAAATCAACTAAAATTCTTACGTGAGCATATCTCCACGTCATTAATTATACCTGGAGAAACAAATCCAGTCTTTATAAAGCGATGACTGTAAAAAGCAGAGTAACCGATACAACCATTATTTTTAAAATACAAATACCCCACTCCGACGAAACAAGGTTTCAGTTATTCAAGATGTACTCCATCCCATCAGAACATAATAAAAAGTTCCATTATATGGAGCCCTCTACTGAAATCTTAGGAGCAAGTTTGCACCGTGATTTGTACTATCCCTTAACTCAAACAGAGCTTAATCAGTGTTTTAAGTTAGACCACATAAGAACTTTATGTCAGCAGAAAAACCGATATATACCGTTCAAGCCACGAGTAATCGCTGTGAATTGGCACTCCTAAATCATCGCGTCCCACCGGTAAATAGCTGTGTCATCGAGATAACTAAGTCCTCTCAATACTGGATCCAGCTACAACATTCAAACCATTGGATTTTTATTGTTCACGAAGACACAACTATAAACATCGTTGTGACACTCAAGTAATCACTAAGACACTACATAAAAGTGGCATAATTAAATTAAAACAAAACTGCCAAGTTAAACACTCCACTATGAGAATAAATACCCCAACGGTATTTTCAGAAAAAAAGGGACACCATTTGTTCCCCTCACAAATATTTCAAGCCTACTCTCTAAAAGAGAATCTCCCGCTATAGATAATAGTCGTGCTCCATTGATCCACCTAGATACGCAAGCTCTCGATAACATCCATTTCAATTAAATAAAAAGGGATTTCCCCATGGTGGACTATCATCACCTACATCATTATTATATAACATATTTCATAATTACCCAAGCAATCCTTAATTGGCTCTGGTATAAACGCCATGTGATCTTCAAAAAATGTTTCAAAAGACACTCAAATAACGACTCATTTAATGTAACGTTTACCCCTATTCCCGCCATACGTTCAGCCGCTTCGACCTCTGCGCCGGCCCCAGTATGATTAGTCGATTATTCATTTAAGCATGCTAAATATTCATTTTGCCTTAAAATATAAATTATCATTCGGAGTACAAATTCCTGAACCAACAAATGTACAAATTCTTTGAACCAAATATGCACAGTTGCAATTCCCATCATCAGGTAACAGAAATAAGTTCACACGTTCAAGTAAAATAATGTACAGCCGTATATTATTGCATACAAAGCACAAAAATTATACATAGCCATTAGCAAGTAGGATCAAATATTGTTCATGCTTAGTAAATAAGTTTAGGTAAGAAAATTGTATATAAACAAGTAAAAAATCTAGAATTGCTCTAAGACCAATTCTTATGATATCCTGATGAATGCCAGTATTAAATTTCGTATGGTCACCAATCTATTCAAGTTTGATTTTGAAGTTGTTTTTCGCATATATTCCTAGAAGGGTTTGTCGCACAGAAAAAATGATCATAACCAATTTTATAGGATTCCGTATTTCTGCAGAAGATTTTAGTACAATAAAAATGTCTTGGACTGATCAAAGTATACGTAAAAAACCTAAATTTTTATATGGCAACACCAAGAAGGAGTTGCCCGATTTAGTCCATTTTTGGCATTTTATTTGCTAATCTAGTAAAAACATCATGTACGAAATTTCAGCCTCTACGTCGACGCGTTCTCAGGCAGTGTCCAAATATATAGCGGAAAACGAAATTTTTATATGGCAACCCCACAAAGGAGTTGCCCGATTTGTCTCATTTTCGAACTTAATTTTACGTGTTTTTGTAAAGTCCGTGTACAAAATTTAAGCTCTCTAGGTATACGCATTCTCTAGTTATCGTGCGCACGGACGGACTGCCGGACGGACGGACATGCAAAAATCAAAATAACATTTAATATTATGAATGGGTGTCCAATCCATTTTGTTCTACCATCGTTATTTCGAGGTGTTACAAACGGAATAACAAACTTAGTATACCCTATAGATTTCATCTAGGGTACAAAAAGCAATAACGTAATAAAGACACCAGTCGTTTTTAAAAATCATCGGAGAGCGTTTCTATTATTATCTAACAAGTTTTCAGATTTAGCTTTGTTCTAGAGTTCCCCCCACCAAAGGTAAGGGTTTTAGAGCTCAAAGCCCATCATTCTTTTAAAGTTCAGCCTAGAATCTAAAAGAACAATTACTGACTATTTGAACTATTAATCAAATAGAATTTCTTTTCTGAATTAAGTTGGCGTATTTTTAATGCGCTCTAGTTTTGTCAAAAGGATCATTGCATTTCAAATAAAAGGTAGGTTATTTAAATCCAAAAAGAATTATATCACAGACCAATGAAAATATCTTGTTTTTAAAATATTCTTTCTTATTTCAATAGGAAGAAAAATTATAGGACGATCATTTATATTTTAAAGTACAGATTTTTCTCAGTGTTACAACCATAAAGCCCAACTATATTATAGTTCTTTAAAACCATAATTGAACAGATCATATTTTTTCTCTGAGTGTGGCTTTAATTTGTCTGCTGCATATACCGAATGGAACATATGTAAGTTTGGAGACCTTGAGCATTTCTGGATTTTCAATTTGATATCTGTAATTATATAGAACTTTAATAATTTCAAAAGTACCAGTATAACGACAGAGTAACTTCTGTGATTGCCTGGTGGAAGGATGTTCCGCCAGAGCTGAAATTATGTCGCCAACATTATGCGCTCTAGGGGTACGACGTATCTTATTATGTTTCTCTGTTTATTGTGTCTTGTCAGATGCTATTCGTTTCTCTACTTCTTCACGTATAACGTTGATCACGATATCCTTGTATTCTTCATCTTTCCTCAGTTCAACCTGGAGTGCTAGGATGAGTTTAATCATTATGATATTCCGTGATTTGTAGCCGAGGAGTAGTTCTTGGCGGCTTATACAAGTTATTCGATGCTTGTGGTTGTTATGTCTCCATTGAACCATAATTAAGTTCTCGTGCCAATCTTGACTATTCTTTTCTTTGGTTAAGCATGTTAAAGATTTGTTGACGGCCTGTTGAACTCTTTCAATCCGTTCGTCCTTGGTGTACGAACAGCTGTGGCAACATGCACAACGCCTTGAATGCTTTCGAAGTGAAAACAGATCCGCGATCGGCTATAACACGCAGCGGCATCCCGAAATATAGTGAAATGTCAATGATTGTTTTAATAAAATTATTTGCATTTGTATTTTTAACTGCTCACAAAATAGTTAATCAACTAGTTAGCTATCATTCCAATAACGTAGTAGTTTAATCTTTTACTGCGAGGGAATGGGCCGACATGATCCATATGGATTGTATGAAACGGGAGACAGACTTTCTCTATAGGGTGAAGGTGATACCTTGTTTCATCCTTCCCCGCTTTTTATATAGACAGTCTATACAGGATTCCACATATTTCAGCACAACACTTTGCAGACACTTAAACTAAAAACTCTCGCAACAACTGTACAGTTCTTTTAATACCAGCAAGACCCATGTCATCATGAGCTGACTTAATTATTCTTCAACGCAGTCCTCTTGGCACTACAAATTTAATTCCATGCTCTGTTTTTCGATGTAGTCGCTTATCCTTGATAATAAAGTCTTTGCAGAATTCATTTTTTTCGTATAGCGCTAGTTTCGTTTGCAATAATATTCTGGATTAATTCTGGATCATTGTATTGAAATGTTGTGATCCAGTCTCTTTCTGAAAACGCAATTGTCATAACAGACAAGCCTGCTTCTTGTACTTCTCGTGGGGTATCCATCGGGTTCCTACTTAGGGCACCAGTGTGTTTACTTTGCGAGTTCGGTTGGTGTCTTATGTCGAATTCGAAATCCAGTATTTTTAAGCAGTATCGCGCATGCTTTGGTATTGGATCGCGTTTAGAATGAACTTTTGGTTATTAGATAATATTCGAACCTTTCTAAGCCCTCTACTGCTGCAAGAGCTCCTAATTCAAAACTTGCCCATTTAGCTTCCTGATCGCTGCAACTACGACTGAAATACCCACAAGATGGCTAATAACTACTGGCTTCTGCGAAGCACACATATTTATTAAACTTAATTGTAAGGCCTTCGCCACTAAAAATTTATGAGGAAGTCTTCGAGGACCGTAAAGTTAGACTCGATGTTGCTATCCTTTGTTGTAATTTTTCTAACAATGTTTGACATAAGTCAAACAACGGTTTTTTGCTTGTTCGTTTGAACTGAAATTGTCCATCAATGTGACAAAGGATGTTAAGTGTTTACTTTATTCCACGATTGGCACCTAGTGATACCCACTTCGTAAGTCAATTATTGTAAAATCTATTTTTCAAGTTAAACTGTTTAACTGTTCCTCTATGTTTGGAGTTGGAAGTTCTGACGCTTCGATATAGATTTAAAATTTTGGTAATCAAAACGCACGCGCACGGCGCTGTCCTTCTTTTTCAATAACACTACCGGGGTCGAATATTCAGACGTTGACGGTTCCACTATGTCATTATCGAGAAGTTCGGTCACAATTTTCCGCAATTCTTCTACTTGTCTACTTCAATCGCCATTTCTACCGAAGTTGTTTTTCCCAGTTCGTTCATGCTTAGTAGAAGCAAACCGAAACCAATTCAATAAATCCACTAGTTTGTCTAATGTCTGTTCACTTACATTTCTACCGGTAATTTCCTCGGATGCATCAATTAATTTTCGTGTTGTGACATCTGGCTTACAGAACAACCGTTATCGTAAATGAAAAAAAGAATTGTCCCTAAAAACAGCTTCGCGCGTAGCGAAGTTTAGTCACCAGAACAACTTTTGCGTCCCAAAAATTCTGACCAACTATCATTGATGTTTCCTGGCACGAGTCCGGTACAACTAAGACATTTAATTCAATTTCGGCACGGTCAATTTTTAATGGTTTTCTGGATTAAGCAAGTGTACGGTAGGATCTACCTCAAAATCCAATAAGATTCGTATTCGCAGTCTTCGAAAAATTTTTAAATACAACCGCAGAAGGCTAAAATCCCAAAATCGTATAAATCAACATATCTAGCATGCTCTTTATTGGTAGAAATAATTATCATTTCTCTTCGTATGCGCATCAAATGTTCCCCTGTTTACTGCAATTCCATTAATATTTGTTTATTGGCATTAAGCTGCCTTATGACCCTTTTGTCCGTACTTGAGCTCATTTTTTTTTTTAAGACAATCAATTCCAGATTTTCCAGGGACCAACGGATTCATATAATATGAATCTGTTAGTGCCTCTTGACGACTCCGACGAATACTAACATGCTTTGAATTCATTTTGTCTGTAGGATCTATGATTCATGTGCACAAGTTATCTATGGGCCGATCACTTTTTTTTCCTCTTTTCGACTTGCCAATATATATCGCTTAGATAATTTCGCATTTGAATTATTTCTATTAATAATCACATTCACACAAAAGGAAAGTTTATGTAGAAGGAACGGTCACAGTGGAAAACAAAACTGCTTTTTTTCACTCTGCTTTTATACATAAAATAGCAAACACCGTGGATTGTGCGGATAAGTAATCCCACTTCTGACTAAAAAGTAGAATTCACTTCGTCCTCAAATTTTTCCCTTAAATCGTGAATTAGCTCGGGTGCCCTTATACGAGTCAGTCTCAACGGTGTGTTATTTATTACAAGGAGACGAGGATCTCGTATCCTTTGCTTTGCCTGCAACACTTCCAAGCCATACAAAGTTCTAAAATATGAGGAATTGTTAGTGTTTCTACATGAGATCGCTAATTGCTTTGAAATTCGCACTACACTTTGTACCACTTCTTGAATACGTTAGCCAGGTCTGCTCTCCTTTTCAAGGTATACTCACATCGACCGTATTAAATTTGTTCAGCGGAACTTCCTACGCTTTGCTCAGAGGCACCTACCTTGGAATAATTCATTGATTCTTCCAAACTCTAAGGATCGCTTGAAGTTTTTAAATATGCACTCGACTTAACTTCTGTGCATCAACTCTTGAACACGAATTTTGATTCTCGGTTGTTACTTTTTGTGATTGTAGCCAAAATTTAAAAAGGTTACCTCAAACCCATTAATCGTATGCGCATTTCCGTTAATAATAAAGCTGAGAATTTTGACGTTGGCGTTTCTAAGTATGTATTTAAAACGTTAGAATATAATTTTATATAAAAAAATATATTTCAATGTTGCATTGCATGTCATTTCATCCGGCGTTTGGTTTATATTTAATTTTATATACTAACACTAACACCGACTAGGTGCTGAAAAGCATGTATTGTCGACCGTTTATTTATTAAACGTGCTACTATAGCGAGCTGGTATTAAGATGATTCTGATATTCAAATTAAGTTTTTATAAGTATTTTAATTATAATTTGCAGATTATCTTTGTTTGTTGTCTTGTTGTTTTTCATTTAATGCTGCCAAAAGTGAAGAAAAAATTATCAACAGTATCGCTTCCAACAATACAAAACACAGATGTTCACAAACATAAACCTGCGTAACGCATTCTCCGATTATGTATTGATTAAGTCATTATCTTTTGAAATAAAGCCCATAAGATGAAATTATTTTCATGGCATAACTAACGTAGACAATAACAATATTCGTACACCACCTCTTCCTCCATCCTCTTACTTAGTCCTTTCAATTGAGTTATTCAGTTCACAACACACATCACGTACGCCTGCCAGCACATTTTTCCTGGGATTCAACCGTGGAACGACCCATTGATATGCTAGTCTTGATGTGAATCCGAAATATATGACCCATTTTTTGAATTTCCAGCATCCTGTTTAATATTTCTGTATAATCCAGACGCTTTTTATATTCCAGGTGAAGTGATAAAAGCACAATAAAAAGACACATGACAGACACACAGGACAGCCACACATGACTTTGTCAAAGTCAAATAATGGGTTACGTGCTTGCAGGAATCAATGATTAGGAAATTGAATTTTCCTCGTTCGTTGCAAATGGGGCAAAGAAAATTAAAGTGCGTTTCCTTTCGACAGTCAGTTAAATACATATGTATGTATACAGAGTGTCCCACCCTAAACGGAAGTAATTTTAAGGTATGAAGATCGACCTAATCAAATATATTATATACTAAGGCTGAGCGTCCACCAAACTGACGTGGCACGCGATTTGACGAGTGATGTGGCAAGTTATGATGACGTGAAGGCACTTTGAATCATTCCATTTTGACTTGAGTATTAAGGACGTTTCCAAATTCATTAAGTTGTAGAATTCAACTTTGTAAAACGTAAGTGTATTATTTGTGTAATATTAGTCGGTAGGCATAAAATGTAAAATTCTAAATCATGTTAGTTTTTAAGTCAGTCTGCTCTAGTTCACCGCATTAGTATCAATAATTAATAGTCGCCGACTCTATTATCATGTTAATAAATAGTTTATGAGCGATAAAATATATCTCATTCCTTTTTATGAAAATTTTTCCTAAGAGCATTTAGGGTTGCAATAAGTGGACTCCATAGAAGGCAGGCCTTGGCTTCACGTCCTTTCGTTGCTGGAGCTATATAAGGAGGATTGCCGCATTCAAGTGGAACATTACACAAATCCATTGGGGTAGATCTACCGGATGCCACTTCATTAGCTCAAACTAGAGCAAAAAGCAAGAGAACTGTTGAAAGCATGTGGACACTACACATATCCATTTGGGGTAAGTCTAGTGGACACTGTTTCATAAGCTCCAACCCGTAGCAACAACTAAGTGTATCTTAGGCCTTATCCATACAAATGGGCATAAATCTAAAGGTCGATGTATACTTACCGGCATAGCACGAACCGGCGGAGACAGGCAAACTATTTTTCTATGAAAACAAGTCGGCTAATTTACATCAACGGACACCGGCAGATACAGGCACGAAACGGAAAACTTCATTGGCTGTCGCTATCGGTGGGTAGAAACCAGACCGGCATTTGTCGGTTTCTGATCTAATTATAAAGTTAACATGGGATCATTTTGCTATAAATTTCTCTCTTTCGCTTAAAGACTTTATTTCGCTGGAAGTTTTTATTGGCATACCTAATATGAAATTGTTAACTTACTTCCATAGTACTCCTAAGCTCTATAATCAGACATAGATTTTTATTCTTTTTACCCTAATTTCTACCAAATATCGGCAACATACTTGAGGTTTGATATTGAGATATTGATATTGCAATTATGTCATATTGCAATAATAGAATTTTAGAGACACACTTACGGTTTAAGATAATGATAAATTAATTAGAGTGCTTACATTTGATTTATCATTTATTTTGTCATTTGATTTAAGAAACTTCCGCGCACGTACAAAATGTGAGCAAATATTGTGAAATTACTTGTCTATATGGAAAATAGAAACGAAATGGACACTTGAACTTGACAAGTGTCAAATAATAAATATCAGAAAAGTTGCAGCGAACATTGTAGTATAAAAATCGGTTCTAAAACTTTCGTGTATTGAATGATTATGGTATATAACTAGGGTCAGATTGCAATAAACTGAACTTTTTCGTGATTTCAATATTGAGTTCCAATATTCTACACAGTATGTACATCCAATATATACAGAGGAGTTTCTCAGTATACAGAGACACACTTGCGTGTTAGTGAAAACTAAAATATTGAAACCGTAAGTCCGTCTCTGGTATAAGGTCATCCTACTTAATTCAAACTTGTTTACGTAACACCTGATACCTGCCTTAATTGAGAGATTCTTTTCCGTTTTATATCGTTATATGTACACGGAAGTGTCTTTCTGTGCGGGTAAACCATAACATTGTGTTTGTACACTTGCTTTGTAAGACCACTTCTTGAATACGCTAGTCAGGTCTGGTCTCCATTTTACGGTATACACATCCACCGTATCGAGTCTGTTCAGCGGAACTTCTTACGATTTGCTCTCAGGCACCTACCCTGGAATAATTCATTAATTCTTCCACCCTATGAGGATCGCTTGAAGCTTTTAAATATGCACTCGCTTGAGAAACGTCGTATGGTTTCCGATATAACGGTTGTGCATCAACTCTTGTTATATTTGTTACCTTTTTCAGGGTAACGGAATATACAAAATAAAAGATCTGTAATGCTTTAAAAGTTAGCTTTAATTTTTTTTAAATTCTTTTCTTTTCCGCCTAGTGCTTGATTTCTTCGTTATTAACACTTCAACTTTTCTAATTTTTCTATGTTTAGCTTGTTGCTAGCTTAATTTGTTTGCTTGTAACTTAGGAGGCCTTACCTTTGGTAGGGAGACTCTCCTAGTTCGCTATTGAATACTCTCTGCTTTCCCTAGATCAACCTCATCATATTTATATTATTGATTTACACGGGGATGATACTCCCCTCCACAAATTTCTAAAATTCAGCAATTTTCTAAGGGAAAATTGATGATCGCCCAATTTTCTGTTTTGAATAACAAAATCAGGAAATTGAGCGGAAATAACAAATTCAAAAAAAAAAAATCGAATCGAAAAACAATTTTCTGTAAGTTCGGTGATCGATTCTATGCATAACAAAATTTCAGGGTCATCATAATTCATTAATTCATGAAACTTCATGTCACTTTACCAATGCAACGAAGTGCAGCCATTCAAAGGTGCACCTGTTGGGTAATTTTGCCGGTCTTAGATCGGTCGGTTTAATTGCCTGGTGACGATTTTCTTCGTCTGCTTTAATGAATGAATCATAACGTTGAGCGAATACTAGCGCCGGATCATATTACATTTCATTTGTAGAAGAATTTATGATCATTTTAGGCACGCGCCAAATGGGATAGAATATCTGACATCTGATGGTTGTTGTTTATTGTTTGTGGAAGTATACTTTGTTGCATTTACGTTAGGAATTCGTAATTTTAGGATTATGCAACAAGTTTATTGAATTTTGAAGATTTGAAATGCCTTTTTTGGGATAAAAGGTAAAAACGTGATTTTGCTAGACGCATGACGTGCGTTTGAGATTTGTGTTTTGATTTACGTTATGAATCCGAGATTAGGTAGTTAGGCATGGTAGGTTTAGTGGATTCATAACACTCTTAAACGAGAATATTGATTCTCCATTTTTTCTTAAAAAAATCTCTTTCCGTGATAGTAGGCACAATTTAAGAAGGCTACCTTTGTTGCATGTTAACTCCTCAAGGTCTAACTTTAGCAAGTATGAACCTGTTAATAGCATGTGTATTACTGTTAATAATACGGCTGAGCATTTTGTTCTCGACGTTTCAAAGCATGTTTTAAAAAAACGTCTATATAATATTTAATCTATTTTGTTTAATGTTTTCTGCATGTAATTTCATCTGGTGTTTGGTTTATGTTTAGTGTAACATACTAGTACTAACACCGACTAAATGATGAAACGCATGTATTGTTGACTGTTTATTTATTAAACGTATCCATGCAGCCTTGTGTTAAGCTGGTTCTGATAGTCAAATAAATGTGCATCGACCTTAAATAATACCGAAAGTAACATGCATCTGGCATGCATTTTCAGGTCAAGCAAATGAACTTACGTGATATTATTATATAACATGTCACATCACTTTCAGTAGATTTTTACGTGCTCCATTGATATTGTAATAAAGTGCAATAGTTATACAGGATGATGTTCGGAAATTCTTGCACAATATTTAAGGATTCGACAACGGGATAAGAAAAAAAAAATGTATGTAGTGGTAGAGCGCGTCGTTTTGGAGGTATGGTTAGAACAAATATTTGTAATGCTTTGGTTGAAGATAAAATCGACGATGCCTCGACTAATGTAGGAAAAGCCTCAATTTATTCTTAGAAATTTACTGGAAATTCTTTATGAACTATTGGAGACTGACAACAAAACGAGTGCTTACGGCACTAACAAGTTTTATGAGCGGAGACGTGAACGCGTAAATGAGCAATAAGCAATAATTCCTTCGTAGAAATTTGCAGAAAATGTTTCGACAGAATTTTTCTTCAGGCTGGTGGCCGACTGGAGCTATTTTCAGATACAATGTGTTCCATTGCTAGCCTCCAATAATGCATACAAAATCTAAGGAACAAATTTCCAGTAAAATCTAAGAAAGAATTACAACCTTCCCTACATCAGTGCCGAGATTCAGCTAATTTGTGAGTGATTCACTTCAGTCACTTCTTTCACTCACTTCATTTACTCACTTTTGAAAATAAAATGATTCCTTTAAGAAAGTGAAGTGAGTACTTTCGAATATTAATTTCGAATGCCATTTTCACAGCTTTTTGGCTTTTTTATGTGTGAAAATGAACACGGCTGCGAAATATTGTCCTCTAAACATTTTATGCAGATAATAAGAGAAATATAATATAACATATTCTAAGCAGTTAATTTTTCAGCTCTTTTTTCCCGTGCATTGGGGTCCCTGTGCACTAACAAGCATCCCCTCTAATACATTATAACTTTATTGTAGTCCATCAATTAGAACTTTCTAGTATGCAAATGGCGAGTTACAATTTATTAGTGATAATTAAATACTATACGTACTTACCATTTCTAAAATAAAATCGCTGTTCGATGATTTCACTCCCAACTCACCGCAAAATTGAAGGTGAGTGAAGTGAGTGAGTGAATTTCTTAGCAGAATCAAATTTGCAGAACAGTGACTCACTTCACTCACTTTTTGCCAATTTCGACGTAGCTGAATCTCGGTACAAGTCTAGCCATCGTTGATTTTGTTTTGGAGAGCGGCAATGCTGGCTTACCATTTGCTTACGTCAGCTAGCCAAGGCATCTTTGAGGCATCGCCGATTTTATTTACAAGCACAGCGTTGTACATACTTGTTCTACTTGCACAGATTTTGTAGTTATTGGTTTATCTAAGATAGTGGGGTTTCGCGAATTTTAGGAAGGGGAGTTCGGGGCATAATGGCGAACGTGACATAGTGACAAATAAATACTATCTGTAATCAGCTTTATTCTAAGCTCGCGCTATGATACCTAGAATACTGGGTTAAGTATTGCCAACATATGATCAAAATTTTATTCACATTAGTCCACTGTTGCCAAGCGTACGATTGTGGTCGTATTTTTATGGTTTTTCTGGCCCATGACCAAAACCGAAGAATGATTAATATAAAGAAAGTTCACCTCAATGGCAGCACGAAATGTAAAGAGATATAAATATTAAAAAGCTCTGTAAGTAATTATTAGTAAAACTTTGAAGCTCTTCAAAGTTTCCTTGGCCATAAGGTTAATTGGTTAGATCGAAAGGCAACATTTTTAAAAAATATTCCAAATAGGTGTGAGCAGTATGACTATATATAGATAAAAATGAAATTGAAATTGATGCTGACACGCCTCTATCTGCTACCAATTTCATTCAATGTTAATAAAGCGGCCTCTCAATACATTCACATTGCACAAGAAATTTTACAAATACAAATCTATTGGCTGCTGTATAATATAAAGGCAGTCTCAGATTTCCTTTTGCTTGCTAATTTGGGTACCAACAAGCAGTTTCTTATATATTAATACATATATTATACAATTGATGATTAATTGATAATTAATTACTTTTTTAAATTTCATTGTTAATTTTGTATTCCATGAGTTACCCACTTTACCGCTCATCATTTTACGAGCTTTTTACACCCAGTACCGGGGTGTCTGTGTGGGCTTACTCTGATTTCCGGTCCTACAGGCGCTTGGCCTTATGTCAAGTATTCTGATTTGGTGCAATAGCAACTGCTAGTCAATCCTAGATTTAGCGTAGTGTCATAGTGTATAATCACTGTCAACTTTTTAGCAGTGTTGCTTTTTAAGATAACCACGATGTTGCGTTATACTCTTATCAGACGGGCAAAATCGGTTATCATTCGTTCGTGGTTGGATTTTTCAAGAGTCACTTTACTTTTGAATTTTAGTTTTAATTATTAAAAATGTCCTATCAATTACATATAAAAATTGATAGGACTTTCGTTTTAGTTCGAAAAATCTTGGGTGGGTTGATTTTTGAATGGCTCAATTGCGGGTGGGTGATTATTGATTTTGTCCATCTGCCTAGGGTATTAGTCAGCGCCATATGTTATGTACTTTAAAGTTATGATAATTCCAATAGATCTCAACACTGTTAATAGGCTATAGTCATGCCTTATCATTTTATCTTTTCAAACCTACTATTATTTCTCTCTAATTTTGAAACTGTAAACTATTGAAATACTACCAACCTCGTGTGGACTTTAGGCATTCATTAGAGGCTCTTAATCGCTATTACTTTTTACGCTGTATAACTGTAGCATATAAATTTGGGTAATTTTGTCATTGCTTGGCCTATTGGTCTTCCATTATTCTTAATTTTTCCATTTTATATTCTTACTAATCACAATCACTATCACCCCATGTCTGAATTCACACCCACTATAGTGTTAGTTTTACAACAGCCCTGATTGAACTTGAAGGTGGGCAATGAACATAGGTAGAGTAATGCGTTTGATTGTCACAAATATGATCCCAAATAAACAAATAAATAAATAAGTATGCCATACACTTGTTGTCATAGATGAAAATGACGTAAGTAAATAAATAAATTGGTAGATTTAATTTTAGTATTAACACATAAGTCATCTACATTGAAATGTTAACTTAAATAAGACGCTATTTACCCTCCACTTTACTATTCTCAAATAACTATTGTTAGGTATACTGTTTAAGTTCTAGTTATATTCAACTCTGTATTTATCTTAATATTTCATGTCTTAATACTGTATTCGCTATACTCAACGCTTATTTGCGTGGCGCTCATGCCGGGGTTTGTAATAAATAAATTTTGAATTTGAATTTAGTGCTTACTTCTCAGTGAAGAGTTTGCATAAGCCATAACATTAGATACTTGGTGTTGGCTGAAATAGGTAATGTCAGTGCACTCATGACTTGGAGGACGTGGACTAAAAAGCATCATTCTTTCTTGTTACAAAGATCTAGTGGTATCCAACTAAGTTAGAATAGTTACGTTACGTTACAAAGTTAGGTACATGGAGTAATTAAAAAATAGTTCGAATTATCGATAGAATACAAAATTACTTAGCAAACTAACAAAGGTGCAATGAACAGACATCTTGCGGCTGATAGTAATATTAGTACTATATACAATAGAGAGCTTAAAGCAAAGCCTAATATAGTTAAATAACATAAGATAGAAAAAGCAAAGAAAACTGCAATACAATGAGATATATGCAGTAACAGAGAGAAATTACATGAGGTATTATGAGCCATACTTTACTAGCTTAGGAACTATTGAGTAAAATTAAACAGCAAGTGGGCAAGCCAAAGGAACAGAGTAGTTTGATATCTAGAACTATGAAAATAGGGTCCATGAGGTGAAGCAGATTTAAATCCTTGAACTGCTTATACGGACGAGTTTCCCTGATGGATTGCGGCAGGGAGTTCCAAAAGCAGGTTCCCTGACCAAATATGTTATTGGACCCAAATCGGGTGCGCGTTCGTTGAAGGACTAGTCTGGAGGTATGAAGAGTGATTATATATCCAGGTAGAGAGCGCAATGGCTTTATGCTGGATGAAGCACAGGACTTTGACTTAAAAGAGCTTAGTTGGGGGTTCGGGCATGAACAGTTGTACTATCCATTAGACGCGTGAGTACCGACTTAGTCGAAAAATGTATTGCACACAGGCTTTGAGTGCTCTAATATAGTTGGCTATATCCGAGGCATGCAAAGGTTACATTGCAGCATCGGCCTTAAATACCTGCGACATGATGAATTTGATGCGCTACTTCCGCCTCACTGAAGTTACAGTGCATAGAACCAGTAGCCGAATGATTGAGGTCGTTCATTGGAGCTTGGTTTTGAATACTGGTACGGCGAGACTGGGGATTATAAACGCTGACAAATGGTATAAATGGAGCAGGGGGAGGAGCGTGCAGTTGACCTGAGCAAAGCTGATTCGCGAAGTCTGCAAGGTCAACACTAAAATGAGTTTTGGTTGTAGATCCCAGCTCTAGACTTCTGACTTTATTCCAATCAACACTATTCCCAAAATTCGTCATTGTATTCTACCTGATCAATGCTCTAATGAGATGCTCTGCGGTCCTACGTGCGCGTTTAAAGGCTGGTGGTTAGCGAATCTTACAAGATGCACGTATACATATGTATGCTGATGATGTGCAGAGCTATCTGAGTCGAACAGTTGGGCTTATGGAAGATTGCGTGGAGCGTATTATGCCATGTAGGTATAAAAGGAAACGAAAGAGCACACTACGTGGCTAAAAGTAAAGGCGGGAGTGAAGCGACCTGCATTACTCCTCCAGCGTAAAAAGCGGCTACCTCACATTACAAGCGGCTTCGTGACGCATGCAAGCGACTAGCGTGAAATAGCTCAAGCGAATTCCTTGCTAATCACCACAACTCCAATAACCGTCCAAACATGCTTGATCTACCCAGATGATCAATGATGAAAACGGCCAGAATAAGGCTGGGGCACTTCCTGGCCATAAAACAACACCACACACTGCGCAGCATATTTTTCACAAGTTCGCGGAACTACCTAGACTACTTTACGTACGTGGCATAACGACAGGTCCAACTGAACTCTTGAAGTACTCCAGATAGGCTACGAAGGGACTAATCCCTGCTCTCAAACAATACCTCACACAAGACTGAATATATGTAGACCTTTAATAAAATCCTACCGACCTCCATAATTAAGCCTTAACCTTTACACGTGAATAAGTTTGGCATAAGTGTAGCATGTAAGTTTTAATACATTAGGGATAAAACTGAATTCGGAATTGTAATACTTAAGTGGTCGAATAAATAAATTAAAAATGCGCGAAAAATTAGAAGAAAGGGAATTTATTATAAAATAGTAAGATATGTTATAAACAAAAAACAATGTTAAGACAAAGAATTCAGCAAAGATAATGTTAAAAGAACTGTTTAAAGAAAGATATACAGGAAAGAAAAAAACATGATAAAAAAATAATAAAAGAAAATATATGGTAAAGAAGAAAAATTATAAAACCCTTTTAATGTGCAAGAAGAACAAAATTATTAATTTAAAATGACCAGTAAAAAAAATATTTATATATATATGCAATGTATTATGTAATTATTTATGGAGTTTTTTAGGTAAAGTTCATGTATGTTTCCCTTATATACGATAATATGATCATGTGTAAAAAAAAACAAATATGTAAGATATTGATGTAAATATAGAAATAAAATAGTTTACTTTTGTAAATTAGTTAAGTTGGGTATTGTAATCTAACTGAGCACCCCGCTCTGATTTTTCTTGGGAATCAGTTTTTCTCAAGGGGGAGGAATGTTGTGGCCCAATATCCAATGCGGAATTGTGTCATCACGACTCAAGCTGGCAGCAAGTGTACGGGAAGGTAAGCGGTTTGCAATAACCAAGCATTTTACTTCGCATAGTGAAATGCTTGGTGACTGCGAATTGTTTCCTTAAAAACTGCCGCATCCACTGCTGTTTGTAATTAGGCATTGAGTCATGGTTAAGTAATCCACTTTGCATAGTGGAATACTCAGCTGCGCTTACTGTTGTTTACATACTGTATGGGGACGGAGGCTTCCAGCTGACGGCAGTGATTGACGTAATACTTTGTGATTATAATTGCAAGGTATTGCGCTGGTCACTGGGTCAAAGTCGCTTCCGCCTAGTTGTATAGTGAGGAGCACGGCTGATTCGGTGGATCAGGTTGCTCAGTTAAGAGTTATAAGAGTTATAAGTATCAGCAAAGAAGCTCAAATTGTGTTGTTATTCGAAGTAGATTAAGCAAATAAAGTTTATATGTGGTTTACGCGAGTGTTTTACTGGGGACTTTACTCGGGTCTGTGCGAATTTTGTTTACATTATTCGACTAGGATTTTGTTTACATTTTTCAGCTGTACGAATTTGTGTACATTACTCGGCTGTCCGAATATATCTATGCAAGGAACCAAATTATAAGAATTACACCTGTAAAGTCAACATATCTACCTACATTCAACCCAACCACCTTCGGCTGAGTTATTTTTAGTTAAATCATCACATGGTGCCATCTTGTTCATAAAAGATGCCTACAGATTAATATCATCAAATCTTTAATCCACAACTTAGGTTATAGTTGTCATAGATTTTGTTTTTTTTCAGCTACTAATACTAATTATATTGAGAAGGTAAGATCACTAATATCTCGAACCGTAGAGGACTTCTGATGAAAGTTTTAGTCCCCAGTACTGGCATGAACAAAAACTATCCTAGGAATTATTACTAATATTAATTAGTGCGAATTTTGTTTACAATACTCAGCTGCGATTTTGTTTACACTATTCGGATATGCGAATTTGATTATCAGCCTGAAGACGGACATATCCAAGTCAACATACCTACCTACATACAAGGTAGAGCGTCTCGGATTTTACAAAAGCAAGCGTTCTCGCTTCGACTCCTGCAAAAATCGAACGTTATTTTATTAAAAATTCAGCTAAGACAAGAGCTTGAACAGCTTACGGGGGCGGCCAGCTTACCAGTTGATATGTTCTCCTTCTCAGCAAGATGGTACGAAAGGAATTCGCCAGGCAGGCCCTGTGACGTAAACCACTGGACGGAATCCCCCTCAGTGGCCCAGAGCCCAGAACCCGGTCTAGAGCCAGCAAAATAGTTTGGATTTTCCGGACACTTTTTGTATGGAAAAAGTGTTCCAGAATTCCCATAGCGTAACTACTATTATAAAAAGGAAATCTAATGACGCTAGTCAATGTGGCCTCACCAGAGGAGCTGCTCACACCTAGATGTAAGTGAGTAGGCTCGATCAAATTAAATGTAGAAGATTGATTTAAAATTTGTAGTAGTGTAGAGATAAAGTTTTTTGGCTCGGCCAATTTTAGAAGAAGGGTGTTTTTGGTAAAAAGAAATAGTTCAAGTTAGTTCTGGTAGCCTGAGAGGAGGCACGAGTTGTTTTCCCTTTGTGCTTGTTTTTGGAAGAAATGTTATGGAACTATGTATAGTGATGCGCTTGGTACGTAAAGTCCCGAATGTCAGCATGAGCTGACAGATCACTCGACGGGCAGCGTTGACTGCAGGGCGGCACTCTAGTTCGCCTCAGCTATTGGCGGAGAGTGTAGGGAGGTTCCACAAAAAAACCTGCCGCTGCCGTCAGCCATAATCAAAAAAATTTCGTGCTTATCAACACAAAAGCCGGCACACATTCGGTCCTGAAGGAATCCCTACGTCACTTACCTGTATACCATAGAAGGCGCAGTTGTTCTGCCTTCTTTGCCTGCCCCATCCTCCCATCTGACTCTGAGGGGCATAATTCTTCAGAGTCCCTAGTTGACCTGTAAAAAGAGAGAGAGACTAGGCGAGCCTAGACGACCTTCATCTTATGTGAGAGGGCTCCAGGATAGTAAAGGAAGAATTAAAACGTTCAAGATTTCATTTTTATGTTATAATTGTCAAGAAAAATATCCTCAATTCAAGGTAAGTACATACATAGGTCTCTAGGTAAGTATACCATTAAATTATAAAAATATATAGCCGTATAGCACTAGGTAAGTACAGAAAAAGGTATATACATACGTATACCAAAACAAAATCTCATTAATTCCAAGTGAGTACAATAAAAGGCATATACGTAAGAATACCATTGAATTACAAAAGTACATAAGCGTATAGCATTAAGTATGTATATAGATATATATAGAGTCAGCTAAAATAATTTTCCCCAAAATATACACGGACAAGGATTTTACTAAATTAGCTGTATAGTTACGTAAATATGCTATTAAATCGAAAATATATATATAGTTATAGAAAAAGAATGTCAATAAAAGAAAATCCTACGTAAGGCCCTTATTACTAGATACGGGTAAGTATGTACATCATTAAAGGTAGGTATATAGATATATATATATAGAGTCAATAAGAAAAATTATTATCCAAAGTATACACGGACAAAGACTCCATTAGATTAGATGTTTAGTTACGTAAATATTATTACTAAATCGAGGATATGTATATATAGTTACACTAGATTAGCTGTATAGTTATGTAAATACTATTATTAAATCGAAAATATATATATAGTTACAGAAAAGAATGTCAATGAAAAAAGTCCTACGAGCAAGTAATTATTGAAGCCGAAGCATGCGTATACCAAAAAAATATATAATCTCAATAATACTCACGGTGAAAATTCCACGGCCTGATGAAGCTTCAACATCCGCCACCTTGTTAGAGAATTAAACTGAAATTCAGCCTCGGCTTGTGCTTAGTAGGTCATATCACAACAAAATAATACGGTTAATTTAAAATGAAATTGCCCCGCGGCACTCGTATCTAAAGTATATATATATCTTGACGAAATTAACCCCCTTTTTTTTCTTTAAACAGAGTTCGAAATAGTACAAAGCAGGATGTTGATATACTGAACTAAAAGCCAATGTCGATTTCTATACAAATTTTATATAAAAATATATTTTTGTTTGCAATTGATCCTGAACTTGTCTAAGAAACACTCTCTGAAGAATCAGAGTAATCCGAATCTGATCCTGCTTTGTCCATTTTGCTACTACCGTCACTCACTTTAGCTTAGATCTATACATTTCATATCTAAATATAACTACGTTTTCTCTCATTATCAACACTTGGTGTAGTCTTTCATGGAAATAATTTCCCAGAAACACATTTTCTATCTTTGGGACAAAGTTGTTAATGAATTGAGGTTATGGTGTGTTTCCTATTTGCTTTCACTGGATTTAAATTTCTAAATATAAATTAGAAAATATGTGTCAATAAAAGTACAGAGGAACACGAGTATCCTTCAGTTGTCCAGCGTCCCGTCATTGGAGGGAATCCAAGTAAACATAGTCGTTTTAAGAGAAAATCCAATGTTTTTCCATTCAAGAATAATTCAACGGCTACTACCATTTACATGACATGTTTGCCACTTGCCCTAATTTTATTTTGATTGCCCTAAACAGGTATAATTATATACTGTCTTGTAAAATCACTGCACGAAAATCTTGCGGTAGAGTGTGAGAACAACAAATATAAATTGTATTTATTTTTTCCGGACTGGAATCGAACCTACACTTTTACAATCGGTCAATGATGGAGAATTGAAGAATTTTTAAGAATTTTTATTTTTAACGATTCCAAATCAAATTATAAATACAAGAAGAAAAAATAACCGTCTCATCCGGGGTTTGAAACCGGGACCTTCCGCTTGCCGGGCGACTGCTCTTACCATTGAGCTAACGAGACAGATGATTTTCCCTCTTGCATTTATCAATTTGTAATTAGCCTACTAAGCCACGTTGCTTTCAGCTGGCATTAACCAGTAACATGAAAGCGCACAAATAAATTGTAAATATAAATTGAATATCTTTTCACAGTCACATCACATAAAGTCAACTGCTGTAAATGTCTCACAATTGCCTCATCTCGTGGCAAGTAAAATATACGTGAACGATTGCGTACGCTCATTGAAAAGGCCACAACTTTGATAAAGTTTTCTCCAAAAACTCTTTAAAGAAAGGAACTACTCTCTCTATGAAAATTGCAAGTGTGACAATCGGTAAATTTGGTTCTTCTAAAATAATTTAAACTAATTTTATGTTCTTCTTTAATTTTGCACTCGCCTGCAGTAAAAGTCAAAGCAAGGTAGTTTGCAAATGAACTTACGTTGACATTACTTGCCCCATTTCCATGAATGATACTGGGATATGTCATAAAATTCACTTTATATCATGTTCCTTCTCCAGTCTGTGTATTAGCATCCAATTTAACATCAGCTTTTTTCCGGGTAACGGAGAGCACTGGAACTCCCACAAACCATTGATGAATAAAGTTTTTATTGCAGCCTTCGATGAGTGATAATATTCCTTGCCGTTCCCTGAACTACTATCTTCCGCGAACGCTGTTTTGTTCTCCCAAAGTATGATAGGTTGATCAACTTCAGACCAGTCGGGAAGGGTGCTCCATGCAGGTGGCGTATTTCTTCTGCTAACGAAGAAAGTATTTTTTTCTAATTGAAATCTTAATAATAGTACTGAGGCTGAGGAAATGCGTCTCTCTCAGTCAGGGTGCGTTCATTTTTTTTTATGCTTGACGCAGCCGGCCTACACGCTTCAGTAATTCTTGTAGCATATTGCTATATGCAATACGCTACGACCATAACAGAAACTTAAATTGTGGTGCAGTGAAATAAATCGTAAATACTCTCGTAGAAATTTTTTGTTTGTTTGTTTGCTTTTACATTATTTTCCGTTGAAGGTTGCGATGCTATCGCCAGAAAATTGGCCTGGAACGAGAAATTTGGCTTATTTTTTGTCCTGGTTACCTGGAAGCAGCAAAGTCAGGCCCCAGAGGCTCGAGGAAGAATGCCCAAACCTAATTCTACTGGAGGCCGCTCGGCCAGAAAATCAGGTTAACGGTCTCTCTTGTTACAACGCGCAGCTTTTGAAGAAATTTGCTTAGTACGAGAACTAAATTCTCTATTTTTTTAATAAATTTTCTATATTTGCGATAAATTTTACTAAAGCATTGAAAGTTTTAATCACAAGAGCGATATTTATATTTGCTTAGTATGAAAACTGAATCTCTAAATTTTTAATAAATTTTCTATATTTGCGATACATTTTACTAAAGCATCAAAAGTTTTAGTCACATGGTGAACGATATTTATATTTGCTTAGTACGAAAACTAAATTTCTATATTTTTAATAAATTTTCTATATCTGCGGTAAATTCTACTAAAGCATTGAAAGTTTTAGTCACTAGTGAGCGATATTGATATTTGCTCAGTACGAGAACTGAAATTTTCTATAATCTTGAAAATTGTTCTATATTGTCAACAAAGTCAGTAATACCCTCGGTATTCTGTCCATTTTCCGGGTAGGATAATTAAGCGATTTTCTATGTTCCTGATAAACTTAAATATGCAATTTAAACTTTGGGTCTAACGTTGAGCCATAGTAGTTGTAACTGCTCTATTAGATTGGTACAATATCTAACGCTCCCTGAATTTCTCCGATACTTCCAAAATAGTTGTTAGATACTTGCTGATCGATAATTAACACAAAATAAATTTTAGATTTCCAGTGAATAATTAAACGATACACAAAGTAACTTTTATAACAATCATACGTTTGTGGACCGATTACAACTGCCAATATATGCCCTATAGTTCCTACATTTGGAAGTAAATGACCATACTTGGCAACATAGTCGATTAGTTTCACATTCGTTGTCAACGGCTTCCGAAGCACAGGGCACTTTCAGAAAATTTTATGTTGGATAGAGAACGACTATATAATATACCGAATAACCTCTAGATTTGACTGACGTCTGTTGACCAGATACTCCCCAACTTGCCATAATTGCTACCAAGCACACTGTTCGAATCACTAATGGGACAAGAAGAAATAGGTCAATATTTGGTCTCTTCACGTTCATAATACACGAAACACTCGCAGTATTTTTTTTCATAGCTGCGAATCAACGACGGTTTTGTCAGAATTTTCGATACCTTCGGATCGAAGATTTCAGTTCTACTAAGGGGGTGCTTCGGCTTTTGCCGGGTGCCGTACCCGAAATATTTTCTAAACTTGGTAGACTTGTGAGCGACAGTTCTACATTTTAACTAGAAACATTTTCGGCGTTTTATCTGTTGCCATGCATTTTACTGCCGTGCTAATCGGCAAACTCTGCGGCAAATGGAGTTAAGTCGACTAGCTCACGTCTGGAAAGGGTACTATATAGACTGACTTCCAAACCCAGCCGAATGTAGTAGAAATTGAGCATAATGGCAGAAGAGCAGCTCGACAATATTCTGCAGAAACTCGAAGTTGAGCGATAAGTTTAGTACACAGTCACGTAAAATTGCAGAAGTCAGCAATGAGGTGAAGGATTTAAAGGGCCAGCATACGTCCTTCCAAGAAGAGTTAAGTACACTACGAAGACGAATGTCCGATATGTCAGTCCACAGCGCAACTGCGTTCGCGCATATTGTAATGGATGACACTGAGGTTCAACAAAACGAACCACTGACTGACAAGTCAACTGGCCCTCCGCCCCCGACTTGTCAATCTCCACCGTCGTCAGCTAAATTCTCAAAAGAAGTCCCGAGAAACTGCGGGCAGAAATTTCCCGAGATAAATACGGCCGCATGCTCCTGTTCTAACACCGCAGAACCTAACTCATCCAAGGGGGGCGCCTTCCTCATTACCTCCACGACAACAGCATACAGTTTATGACAGGCACCTAAGGAAACCCATGCTATTGCCAACGAGGTATGATGGAAAACTCCTTGAAACCACTATGAATTGCATTTTGAGGCACTATACTTGGTAGCATCTCTATGCGACACGGCGCTGGGTTTTTATAAGACGTTAAATCAAGAGGCTAGAAGGTTGTATACCAAGGCGAGAAATGTGCTTTCTATCTAGTTTGGTGCTGAGTACATGCAGTCATTTAATCACGTCTAGATCAGCACAAGAGTTCAAAGGAATGGAGAAATTTTTTCGGAATTTTCCACGGAACTTTGAGGACTGACCAGGCTTAAGTTTCCATCTTGTCCAGAGGATACAATCCACCAGATAGCTTTGGAGCATTTCCTAGATGGAATTTTTCACTTAGACGTGCAGGAGAGAGCTCGAGACTTCAATCCTACTACTTTACAGGACGCCGAGAAGGATTCGACCTGATTGAAGGGCGTCCTAATAACAGAGCTATTAATATCCGTCTGGTAGCTATTGAGCCGGGAAAGAGCATAGTAAGACTACCTGAAATAGTTCAGTTGTCACGAGGCACGTCGCAGTCGAATTCGCAACAAACCTAAATACAGCAGCTCTCTGGAAACGGAGAATAGAGCACAGATAATGCTTAATCTAGTCCAAAGGAATATTTTAACATCAGGCAGCAAATTTTAGGGTGCAGGGATCAGCATACTTAACCAACACTCCATGTCGCCCGCGCGAGCACGTCCTCGGCCATACCATAACCTATCCTACACCAACCTCGCACCATACACACGTACCTAAGCCTAAGTCACTCGCAAACCTTACACCTAACACAATAACCACTTACCTCAGTAACACCTCACACCACACCTACATTACACAAACTCAAACCACCCACACCTCATTTCCCATTAACACCGTAACTAATCCCTACCTTCCAACTAACACACTAATGCACCCCTCCTTTCCCACTAACACATTAACCAACTCCTACCTTCCCACTAACACACTGACTCACTCCTCCTGTCTCACTAATCTACCGTCCACTTCCCATTACCCCGCTAACCAACCATCTACCACCCACTAACACACTAACTGACCCTCCCCCAACGAACTAACACAGTAACCACCACACCAGTCACTAACACTGTAAGCACTTGCACACCAATCACTAACACCCTACATCACAACCCCATAACCAACACACCGAACATTACTTCTGCACAAATAGTGCGGAACCACGTGAAGAAACAATGCCCGACGGAGTCACTAGTTTCGAGGCTACTAGCCCCAGCGGTTATAAGAGTAAGCCAAGGTACAATTTGTGGTACCATCAAAATCAATGGAAACATCGAAAGAATT
Organism: Dioctria rufipes; assembly: GCA_963924295.1. Lineage (NCBI taxonomy): Eukaryota > Metazoa > Arthropoda > Insecta > Diptera > Asilidae > Dioctria > Dioctria rufipes. The sequence goes on along the minus strand of OZ002743.1, from coordinate 148,958,817 downwards.
GTCCGCCACTTGCTCGTGGATACAGGAGCGACGTATTCTATTCTGCACAGAAGAAAATTGGACCGCTTTCAATACCCTTATAGTCTCGACCCATCTTTAACGCGGATTCGAAATGTCACTGGAGGAACCAGCATAGTGAACGGCGGCCTTGAGCTGCCAGTACCTATAAAACCACAACATACCTCCTACGTAGCTGATGTCCTCGATGACTGCATCATCAGGATGCATTTTCCTGAAGGTAACAAATGTTCAATCGACTTGGCAAGGCACACTATTAAGACAGCCCAAGAGCTCGTTCCGATAATCTGCAAAGAATATCCCATCTTCTCCTTGGATGGGACCAGCAGTCTGCCAGTCCAACAAGGAAAATCTGATAGTTTGTGTGATAAATTTAACAGATAAGGCAATAGAACGCAAAGCTAACACCTCTCTAGTAGATGTTGAAGTGTCAGCAGACATCGTCAGTTCATCCGAGAAGGAAAGACCTAGCTTCGATAGTCTACTATCTGAATAATACCTATTGCTGGAACCCACAACTGTGCACCTTAATAATCAACAGAAAATAAAACTAAGAAACCTACTCATGGAGCATTAAGATGTCCTTGCGCGAACAAAAAACGAACTCGGTCGAACCATAATAATGCGGCACCAGGTCGACGAAGGCAGCAGTAAACCGATTAAACAGCCTCTAAGGCGACTTCCTCTAGCCAAACGTCAGTAAGTGAAAAATCTAGTAACCTAGATGAAACACCAAGGCGATATTAATTCATCCAATAGCCCTTGGACCTCTCCAGTCGTACTGGTGAAGGAACGGGATGGCTCGACTAGGTATTGCGTCTACTATAGGCTGCTAAACGATGTCTCCAAAAAAGATTCATATCCGCAGCCATGTATTGATCTGACTCTTGATGCACTCGCCGGGATAACTTGGTTTTCGACATTAGATTTACAGTCGCGCTATTGGCAAGTGAAAGAAGATGACCGCGAAAAGACCGCGTTCACTAGTGGCAGTGGATTGTGGGAGTTTTCAGTTATGCCATTTGGACTAATTAATGCCGCGGCAAACTTTCAGAGACTCATGGAAATTGTCCTCCAAGGAATTCCTCCTCAGGTATGCCTAGTATTTTTGGACGATGTGATCGTACATGGCCCACCTTAGAACAAATGGTAGAAAATCTATGCTTTGTCTTGGCCCGATTAAGAGCAGCAAATTCAAAGTTTCACCGAAGAAGTGTCAGTTGTGTCAGAGAGAGGTGAAGTTCCTGGGACACGTCCTGAGTGACTCTGGATTACCAACGGACCCCGACAAAACGAAGGCTATTAAGAACTGGCCCAAACCGCAAACACGAAGAGATATTCAGTCACTTCTCGTGCTGTGTGCTTACTACCGCCACTAACGGTGCTCATGGAAAAAGGGCGAAAATTCTTCTGATCTGATGCCTGTTAGGGAGCATTCGAAGAACTGAAAGACCGCTTAACAACTGCACCTGTACTTATGCAGCCTGACGAAAACCTAGCTTTCATCTTAGACACTGACGCCAGCCAACACGCTTGGGGAGCTATCCTGTCACAGATTAAAGACGGGATGGAACACGTGGTAGAATAGCAAACATTCAGTCGGCTTGAGCGAAATTACTGTGTCACCAGGAAAGAATTGGTTTAGATAGTCAAGGCCTGCGCACATTTTCAGCCCTACTTACAATTCAAACAGACCATGCATCTTTGAGATGGCTGATGAACTGTCGGTGTTCCGAAAGACAACCAGAAAGATGGATAGAACACATGTAGGCCTATGATTTAGAAATTGTGCATCGTCCAGATAAATGTCACAGTAACGCAGATGCAATGTCACGTCGCCCCTGCGCAACGACTGAGTTTCATTATTGTCAACGGCTCGGGGAGAAAGACACCGTCATAATCCGCCTAGTCACCACCCAGGAGGATATAGCTCAACAACAGGAGAATGACCTCACCCTACGATGCAATCGGAGTTGGCTGACTACGGGTCAGCGCCCAGATAAAGGCAGCATCAAAACACTGAGCCCCCCAAATTAAATCACATTGGTCGACGTGGTTTCTTTTGAAACTAGAAAATAATATCGCCGTTCGAATAATCAGTCAAAGAACAGAAACTCTTAAACAAATTCTGGTCCCGAAATCTCTTCGAAAACTTGCTCTCCACCAGGTACATCACTCTCTAAGTGGCGGACACTTCGGCGTCGATAAGACGTTAGTTAAACTGCGGCAGAAATATTATTGGATTGGTAGTAGTACTGATGTAAAGGACTGGTGTGCTGGATGCCTAAAATGTCAAGCACACAAGGGGTGGCGGCCAATACGAAGAGCTCCTCTACAAGTATGTAACATTGGCGCACCTTTCGAAAGAGTTGCTGTAGACATGTTAGGTCCACTTCCAACGACCAATAAAGGTAACCGCTCCCAGTACCAGACCAGACAGCTGAAACTGTATGCGATGCACTAATATCAGCCGTATTCAACCAAAATGGAGCTACATTGCAGTTCCTTTCAGACCAGGGCAGAAATTTTGAAAGCGCCGTCTTCCAGGAAGTAGTGCAGCAGTTCGGGGTCGAGAAAACGCGCACAACAGCTCTACAACCACAGTCGGACGGTTTAGCCGAAAGATTTAAACGAACAATTCTTGACTACCTAGCGAAATTTTTGAAATCGGACCAAAGGGAATGGGACCAGTAAGTGCCTTACCTGCTGCTATCGTATCGCGCAAGTGTACAGGATAGCACTACACAAACCCCGGCTAAACTCCTTTTTGGTCGAGAGCTTCGTTTGCCACTGAAGACGGTCTTGGGAAGTCCACCTACCGAAATTATGTCGATTAGCGACTACCTGGACAATCTGACCACGACACTGAACACGATTCACGAAAATAATCGAGCCATGCTGAACAATGCGAGCCGGCGCATGAAGACATAATATGACTTGCGGTCGAAGAAACCTAGTTTCCGAGTAGATCAACTTGTTTGGTTGTATTCTCTACGACACGTAATTGGGGGGTGTCCAAAACTGCAGTGCGACTGGGATGGGCCATACAAGATCACAGACGCGAAGTAGTGTTCAAAGTGAAAAATTTCACGGTGGAAAGATGAGAACTGTCCACGTCGACAGACTGGACCCGTACCGCGAAAGAAACGACCTTTCCATATAACCACTAATACTTCCTGGTAGCCATAAGATGGCATCCGGCAAGCTTAACTGGTAATGACAGGATGACAATGTGCCGCATAGGACCTACCTCTTGCTAATTAGTCCACTTTTCCACATTCCCTCTCCTGAAAATGAGTCAAAACCCCTCCCACATGGTACCCCACGGGGGCTGCGCCACCGTAGGAATTCCACATTACAAACTGCCTTCCAAATATTAACCTCTGTTTTCCTAGCAGCCGCCCTGTTAACATACCATCTCGAGGAGTCGATCTGAGTGCTCGGACTTTCCACATTACAAACTGCCTTCCAAATGTTAACCTCTGTTTTCCTAGCAGCCGCCCTGTTAACATACCATCTCGAGGAGTCGATCTGAGTGCTCGGACTTTCGGACATAATCTTGAACGAATGCTGATCTGCGGCTGGAGGGAGACGCCCAGTGCGGAAGAGTTCCTGCAATCAGTTGGTTAGGTTACTGGCTGCAGAGGCTTCACTGACTCGGCTTGGTATTGGGGGGCGGAGGCGTACTGGCAGACCAGATTTTTTGGGTTGCTGGGCTGCGAGTGCACTTTGGTTTTCGTTATCAAGACCAATGTCGAGCTCTATCTGAGGACCGGCGTGACTTCGGGGATGTGTCTCAGACTCGTCATGCATGGATCAAGCCCGACAAAGTCTTAGGGGCGCCTCGTCATTCTTTCAACAATCCGCAGTGGCTGATGAAAAATTTATAAGGACACGAGCCTTGTGTAACCTGCCTCTGCCTTAAATGAGCAGATGATTTACCGCTAACTTCCTCTGAGTTAGCCTTCGTTAGAAGGTTTTAATTTTCCTATCTCTTCTTCAATGTTTCTACAATCCGCGGTAGCTGATGAAAAATTTATAAGGACACTATCCTTGTTTAACCTGCCTCTACATTAACTGAGTAGATGGATTTCCTCCTAACACCTTCTGAGTTAGCCTTCAATAGAAGGTTTTAATTTCCCTATTTTTCTTCACTGTTTCTACAATCCGCGATGGCTGACGAAAATTTGAAAAGACAAGATCCTTTAGAGCCGATCTATATACCAAATGAGTAGGTGAAATTTTGCCAATAACGTCCTCTGAGTTAGCCTTAGTTGAAAGGATTTTCCTTCCTTATCTCTTCATCGATTACTTCCTAATGCAGTAACTCCGCCAAACTTCAAGGCGTAGGAGATAAACCAGATTGGACGGAGCAACAAGCTTTTGACGGGGGGGTGGGGGGGGGGATAGTGTTGCAATTTCACTTAAACCGTATAGGCCTTTGCTCGACCAAATTGCTAGCAATGGGTATTCAGCAGTTGTTAAGCACATAGTGAGAAAAGTAGATCTCCTGGTGAGACTGAGTATTGATCGGGAGTATTGATCGGGATCTCGATGAAAAATAGCAAGGGGTTCTTGAAATCATTTCCTTATAATTCGCGACCCTATACGCTCCACTCAGGTTAACCTGACAGATACTTGCAGCAGCAAGGGGAGAGAATACCTGGAATTGTGAAAAATTCACGAAATTTAACGGTTTTAGCTTGGATTCTTGTAAGAACTTCCTTGCATTTTGTTTTCTCCTCTTACGCTTTTCCAAATTGCGAATTTCGTGCCTGTTATCGCCACTGGAAGCTTGTTTTGCCAATTTCAAACTTGCGGCGGAAGGCTAATTGCCAGCAACAAACAAGCCAACAGTGCGGTTGGGATACAAAAGTAGAGCTCACGGAAAGAAAAATTAAACTAAATCCCACGAAAGAATCTAGTTAAGCGCAACGACAAAACAAAACACATCTACTTTGACATTTCGGTCTGTCAGCGGAGAAAGAATCGAAAGTGAAGAGGAATGTCGAATCAAGTAAAGGACTCGTTTCATTCTAATCCCTGGCTGTCACTACAGTTCTTTAAATCTAGTCCAATTCAGGAGAAATAATTCAGCTGACTGTACAAAAAGCGAACCCAGACGTGGACACACAAAGCCGAAGTACTTGGTTGGGCTTGTGCTTAGAGGTAGAACCGCCGAAAGTTGCGAGGAAATATTCCGTCATCTCTCCACTAGAAAATTAATATTGCTGACCTAAAATTAATATTCTCCTTAAAAATTGTAAACCTAGGAAATGAATCATTCGACACTTACTAAAATGAAAATGAAAGAAGCATTTCGGTCCCTATTAAAATAGAAATAGTGGAAAGTCTTCACAGTTATCGAAATGGGAAATCATGGAAACTTTTAACTCTGGTAAACGGAAAATGAATGAGACCTTTCTGCATTTTATAAATGAAACTAGTAGAAACATTCCGACACTTTTATTAAAAAGAAAATTATAGAGACTTTTGACATTTCCTAAACCAAAAATTGAAACCTTTCCGCATTTTATAAATGAAACTAGTAGAAACATTTCGACACTTTTATTAAAAAGACAATTATGGAAACTTTTGACATTACCTAAACTAATAATGAATGAAACCATTCGGTAGTTTATTGGAATACAAACAGTAGAGACACTGTGACAGCTGGAAATAATTCGGCATTGATTGAAGAGAAAAATGAGGAAACCTTGTGACATTTATTAAAATAAAGGTGGATTGTTGTAACCTGAAAGGATTATTGAAAACGAAATGTACTTAAATCAGAAAATTTAACCTGTAAAGAATTATAGAAAATAAAATGTCCTTAAATCAGAAAATTTAACCTGTAAAGAATTATAGGAAAATAAATGTACTTAAATAAGATAATTTAATTTGTAAAGAATTATAGAAAAAGAAATGTACTTAAATAAGAAAATTTAACCTGTAAGAATTATAGAAAATGAAATGTACTTAAATAAAAAAATTTAACTTGTAAAAATTATAGACAAAAAGGAAATGTAATGACGCGAGTCAGTGTGGCCTCACCACAGGAGCTGCTCACACCGAGATGTCAGTGAGTAGGCTCGACCAAATTAAAGGAAGAAGATTGATTAAAAATTTGTAGTAGAGCAGAGATAAAGTTTTTTGGCTCGGCCATTTTTAGAAGAAGGTTTTTTTTTGGTAAAAAGAAAAAGTTCAAGTTTGTTCTGGTAGCCTGAGAGGACGCACGAGTTGTTTTTCCTTTGTCCTTGTTTTTGGAAGAAACTTAAATTGTGGTGAAGCGAAATAAAGCGTAAATTCTCTCGTAGAATTCTGTTGTTTGTTTGCTTGCTTTTACATTATTGACCTGAAGACCACACAAAGTGTTCCGTTGAAGGTTGCGAAGCTATCGCCAGAAAATTGGTCTGCAATGAGAAATTTGGCTTTTTTTTGTCCTGGTTACCTGGTGGCAGCAAGGTAAGGCCCCGAAGGCTCGAGGAAGAACGCCGCACAAAATTCTACTTGAGACCGCTCGGCCCGACAATCAGGTTAACGGTCCCGTAAAAGGGAATCTCTTTTTGTGGTTTCTCTTGTTACAACGCGCAGCTTTTGAAGAATTGCAACAATATAATTATTGTTATTTTAAATTCAGCGTACATGCATTTAAAGTTTGCAATTATTGGTGGATGGGAGTAAATTCGGTGGTAGCTTTTAAAATTACCAAGTTGCTCCAAGTTTGCTTCTACCTGCTAGTATAATTCAACAAACCAGCATTAAAAATTTAGTATTTATAATTGCTTTGCATAGTTAAATTATTTTTTTTAAATAATACGTTTACCCATGTTTTCCAGCTTCATACTTCTTTAGATACTAATAAGAGATATCGGTATTGGAGCTAATGTTCGTACAGAAGAACTGAATATTTTTGTTAATGTATTTAGCAGAAGGCAAATCACATAATGTTCAATTTGATTCCCTTGTATTCGGCGAATGGAATATCTAAGGTGAAAGACATCATTTAATTATGTATAAACATTTATTTATTTGGAGTGCCCATGTCAAAGGCACGTAGACCGAACATTTTAACAATGCCAGGCCATACAAATGTTGTTAAAGCTGTTTAAGCTATACCCAACTTAATAATACTACTGGAACGTTTGTTAGGTAAGTAATATGCTTTTGCTGGGCAACTGTCTTTGAAGCCCTAGACTTCCTTTGTATAATAAAAATTACTGAGAAATGTTTTTAAGTTCTCTATTTTAGTTGTTCGCAAGATCAAACCGCTATGCTCTGAAGTTGGAGTAACTAAGGTAGGTTATTTTTAAATATTTCAGTTTTCAAAGATAATATCTGTATTCCATTAGGCGGTACGAAATACTTTCGAGCATTTAGTAATTTAGCAAAAGCGCTATTATTTCTACATTTATTATTATTATATTAGCATTATTTAGCAGTTAGCAGTGTAAGTAATGTAGTTCGCTCACGGAAGCTGGGCAACTTCAGTTTATTTATTATATGTATATTATTCTGGTTAACAACAATTTAAGTATGTATACTGTACAATTCCTATTTTTTCTTTTACAGTTTCTAAATTTATATCTTTTAATATAAGTTATTATATAGTTCGCGTTCATTTAGTTTCACAGTTCATTTTATTATAATTTAAACTAGTATTTACTAGTCTTATTTGTTCAAAATTCAGTATTTTCGCCTATAATTCATTGCCACCTCTGATAAGGTTATAAGCTAATATTTTTAGTACATTAGGAGCTAAATTAATTCTTAATTTTAACTTAGGCTTGTTTGTGATTATGTATATTATGTATATATATTCCTTTAGGCGTTTGTCCGTTAAAGTTTCGTCTCTGTGTTACTGTTCATTATGTAAGTTCTCAGTGTAAAGAGTGGTATGTCCACATCCTCCTTCTTGTACGTAAGGAGCTCAGTCGGAGTTATATGTTCACCTTGTGAGTGTACCTATGTAGCTCCTCGCATTGTGTAATGATATGTTTTGCTGTAAATTGGTCATGTGAGCAGAAATAATAAGATGGATACGGCTGTCTTAGGAAGATGTGTTTTTTTTTGCTGCTAGGAAGTGTCCCACCCGGAGACTCGCCATTCCAATGGTTGGTGTCTCGGCATGTCTGGCATATCTAACTTGATTACTTCCTTTTGGTGACTGACTAAGAATCTGTTTGACAGCTGCCTTGTAGCCGATTTCATTGCCTCTTTATTTTTCCTACTTCTGTTTATAATTGCCTTGTAAGATGGTGGTATGATCACCTCTCCACTCTCTATTAGCATTACCACTGCTAGGTGGTCGGCGTTTTTTCATTACCCTGGATTTCAACGTGTGCAGGGCACCAGGCTAGCGTCATTCTGCTTGTGGCCAGGATGTTTCTTAGGTTCACTGCCAGTGGGTTTGGGTTTTTTAAGTTGGATGTGGCATTAAGAGCTGACAGACTATCTCAGAAGATGGCAGTAGAGTCCTCCTCCTATTTAAATGCCCAACTGACAGCCTCCCAGATCGCCGTGAGCTCGGCCGTAAATACATTAGATCACGATGGCAGTTTTTTGCCTATATAGATGCCGATTTCTAGATTTATATCTGCAAATACTTTCGATCTCCCAACAAAATGTAGTAGCTAAATATCAGCACTGACTATTTTCAGACAGCCATTGTGACATTAGAAGTATGTACGTCGTGAATGCATATATGGAGTTCAGAATATGTACAATGAAACATTTATCACTGGTTCTTTCATTCATTATCCTGATCTGGATTGTGCTCCCAATCTGGAGGTCTGGCCAGGAGTTAGTTAAGTATTCAGTTCTTTTTGACAATTTTAATTTTCTTTACTAAATATTTGCTTATTTTCCAGGTTAAATAGTAGTTTACAATTTGCTTATGCTTACGCACGATTGTGCTCAATAGATTCTTTATCGGATCCAGATGGTCCAATTACACTAGGAAGGCTGACATTTTAATGTTTACTTATAACTGGATTATGCTACATTAGGTATTTTAGGATAAGATTTTGATGTTTTACTATCTAGTGTATATAATCAGTTTGTGTGCCGTAATGAAGTACTATTAGGTACAGTTCATTTTTATTATTTACTAACTCTATCCTGCATTATAATCCTATAACCCTAGTAGTACAAGTATTAGGTTACATAATTCGTATAAGAGTACATTAAATTAAGATTTCAAGAATCCAATATTTCGATTTTATTGTGGTTTAAATTGTAGTTACTATTTTATGTTTAATTCTAGCGTAGCATCAATTTAACAATTCCAGAATTCGTATCATTTTCTGAGCTTCATGCTTCGTAGTGCAAGTAGTTTGCTTTGTGGAGATTTAAATAAAGCCTTCTTTAGGCTAAGGGTCCTATATATTAACAATTTTTCTTTTAAATAAAGTAATTCATTTTGCTTAAATAATGTGTTAATTTTTTTATAATTAGGCTATGTTTTAACTTCACTAGATAAATTTCAGTAATATATTCAGTCTAGTGGAAATTCCAAAAGCTTAAGAGTATTGTACTTCAATTTCAATTTAATCAGGATGTTTAAACCTAGGGGATTGAGGGTGTTATAATTACAGGAGCGTTTCTTATGTTCCTTACGTATTGTTTTTGAGGCCAGCCATTCCCTTTAACTCGTACACGAATTTGCCTATTTCTTTACTATTTTCGACACTCTCGTAGACCCAGTTTTCATCATCACAGCGAGCTGAAATTTGGTACACAGGTTCATGTCGCGTGACAATTGAATCTGTCAAAATTTGAACCGGAAATTTCCATGGAAAACCCGGAAAATCGGGAAAAATCATTTGAAAATTTGGTACAAATTTGATTAGTGATAAATCCGTTTCAGGAAAACTCCAGAGTTTTCCGATTTTTCCGGAAAATTTTCCGGTAAAAAAGTTTTCTAAATTATTCAGGATCAAGTTTGCTATCAACTGGCATCATTACTTTCTCTCCGACAATGGTGAAAACTTGCAGAAAACATCGAGGAAAATTCATGTAAAACGCTTTTCCGGAGTTTTTCCGAACAAGGAAGCGTTTGAGCGTTTTGCAACCTCAGACAAAGTTGTAGAGCGAAATGAGTTGCATAAAGTTGCTTTTGTGGAAAACTCCATGGAAAACCCGGAAAAGCGGGAAAATCATCGGAAAAATTTTCATCTATATGATTAGTGATAAATCTGTTTCAGGAAAAATGCAGAATTTTTCAATTTAGTTAACGTGAAAAAGGCAGAAAATAAAATAAGTAAAAACCGAGTTTTCAAACAAAACTGAGGCCAAGTCGCATGAAAAAGTAGAAAATAAACTTTCTTCACACACAGAGGTGGACTCAGATTTTATTCGTCGACAATCACCGATATATTTTAGTATGATCAATCAGAGGTAATAAGTGATTTGATTCATGAAGAGAAAGAATATGCAAGAGCAATGTCAGAGGTGGACTCAGATTTTTTGATTGGGACATTTCTCTTGAATATTCTTTCTCTTCATGAATCAAATCACTTATTACCTCTGATTGATCATACTGAAATATATCGATGATTGTCAGCGAATAAAATCTGAGTACACCTCTGTGTGTGAAGAAAAGTTTATTTTCTACTTTTTCATGCGGCTTGGCCTCAGTTTTGTTTGAAAACTCATTTTTTACTTATTTCATTTAATTCTCAACTTTTGGCAAATTTTAATATATCTTATATCTTATCTTATATCTTATCTAATAAACTTAACACTTATTTCTTTCTAAGAAATTTTCTTTTCTCTACAAATACCACTTTTCGATCTTTTGTTTATTTTACCGAAGTACTATTTCTTATCTAATGGCTGAAACAGGAAGAGCTAAAAATCTTCTTTTTTCAACTTTCAATAATACTTATTTGTTTTACGAGTATTTAATTTCAGTTTGTATTCCAATTTTCACATCATTCTTGCTTGTTATTTGTTAATTTTACCCTTGTATTTTCGCTCATCTAATTTTTTCTTACGAAATAACGCCATATATTTCTTATCTGACTCTTATTATTTTGTAAGTTAATATCTTTTTACAATGTTAAGTAATACATATCATAATATTAATGCTACTACGACTGATCCAGGCTGCTTCTTGATGACTGCGGGCAGTGTGGTTCTGACTAGAGACAACGAAACATTGGATGATATCCGCCTGATAGACTAAGTTTTCTCTTTCGTTGTTAGGCTACTCTACGGGAGTGTTCTAGCATGATTTTGGGTAGAACGAGTTGTCAATTCACTATTAAGCTCCTCGTTTATAACGTTTATTGTTTCTTTGCTCACTATTATTGACACCTGAATCTTTTACTTTTTAAATTCTCTTGTGCTATTTCCGTATGTACGATGGAGTTCTGTCGATTATATCGAGAGTCCACCCTTACATAAAGCAATAAACTTGTTCTATTGAAAGTCTCGCAAAGTACTTTCTGAAACTGCGTATTATTCTGGATGTTTCCTAATTTTGTTGGCTTATTCGGATATTTGTCTAAAGTTTGCCGTCATATAAACATGACTTTAATCTTTAATTTCTTGACACACGCAGTAAAATTTTGGATATAATTCCAATCCTTTTCATTTGACTACTGTCCCAAACCTTATCAACGCATTTCCCTTTTTCCAATTAATTTTCAGAATTCAGTGAATATCTGTAGATAAGAAAGTCGTAGACGGTGAAAAATTGACTTTTCTCGAGTGCTTATCATTATTTTCTCACCCACACTATTTGTCTGACGCTTGCTTCAGGTAGAGTATACAGTGATGAATTTATGAAACTGGCTTTCGCGCACCTGTCTTTGAGGTTATTTCAGCATTAGATACTTGCAGTTAGCGACTACCTTTACATTCTACTTACAATTACTTTCTCAATTTTGCACTTATTTATAAACACATTTGTATAATTTTTCATTCTTAGCACTCGTATATGGAAGTTGAATTTTCCCCGTGCCTGAAGTTCCGATCCCCTGCTTTCTTCCCTCCATGATGGAATTCTGTTTTACCCGCTTCCTACGATATCTCTGAAATTTAAACTTACAATTTTTAAAAATACCCTGGGCTGGCTGTAGTAATGGATAGGAAATGTTCCTCTCCTCATAGCTCAGTACAGATCTTTCAGAATACTTACACGTTTCTTGTTGTTCATGCAAAACGTTTGTTGGATCTACTAGATAGGATGTTGCATTAGCGATTCTTACGAATTCACATCCATCCTCCAACCTATTTCCGCTGTGTTCTTTATATCTGTGCTGACTCCTAAGGCCCTCGCTTGATTCTTGAGTCAAAAGCTTGTTGAGCTCTGAACTTTTGTGAGTTATAGTAAGGCTCTTTTCACGGCATGGTACTAGAAACGTGTCTTCCAAAACGGGTGCTCTTTTCACTCCATGTCGTAAAGTTTTGTCCACATTATGTGTCGTACTTTTTGATTCGGAGTATCGATTATAATTGCAAGATGAACTGCTTTCTGCCATTCTGATTCTTTTCTCTTCTATAATGGCTGGATACGGGCTTTCTTGACTGCTATTTTGCCAAGCTGTGGATCCCGCTTGTGGACCAGCTGCGACATTTTCACGAGAGGTACACTCTTTCTTACCGTTTCCGGCGTCTTGTATCCACAGTTTCATGTTTATGCAGTCAGCAATAGCTCTTTCGCTGAGGAAATCTACTCCAAGTATACCGTCGGCTGGAATTGAGTCCGTATCACTCATTGCGTTAAATTTGCATGCATGCTGACTATTGTCTATCTGCAACTTCGCTTCACAGGTGCTTATAAAGCTCCTAGCGGATCCGAAGAGTCCTCAAATTCTAATTTTGTGATGTTTTTGTATGGGCGTATTCCTGTTTATGGTAACCTTAACTATACTACAGCTGGATCCGGTATCTATTAAAAGTCTTAACTTACCTTCTGATGCTATATCCGATGGAACTGAGACGATAAACTTCTTCTGGGAATTAAATTTTTCACTGGCCTTTTCTGATAAATATTTCTTCAGGCAGTTCGCCGTATAGTGGTCCCATTGGCAGTAAAGCCCCTCCCCACGTGGATGGAATTTTCCACAAACCCTTACTGTTATATCTGCGACTCTTACTTGGTGTATTCGGCCGTTGGACGCTTCGTGTCTATATTGCTGGCATTCTCTAGAAATATGCCACATCTATCCACATTTGAAGCATTTGATAGACCTGGGCTGCTGTGCAGTCCTAGCTGTAGTTTCCCAGTTCATTCCTGATTGGGCTGGCCTCAGTGCCGATGGAAAAGGTCTGTGTCTTTCGTCATTAAAATTTCTAGTGCTCCATCCTTCCTGTGACCTACACCTGGAAAATTCCTGTGGTTTCATCCGCGTCTCTGGCGCCATGTTTTTAAGTCTTTCTGAGTCCTTTTCGAAGTAAAGAGCCTCCTCTCGAACTTCTTCCAGTGCCTCAAATCTCCTTCCAGTTAGGTAAACCCGGATGGCCTGACATCCGACACCAGCTTTAAAGGTTACTACCGCGTCGACCTCCAGTTCTGCTATCAAGCCCCAATCCTTGTGTGGGTACTTAGCTGACACCGCTGCCTTAATCTGATCCAGCAGCTCGTTTAACCTGTCTCCGAATTCCCTGATATCCTCTCCAGGCCTCTGTCTGCATGCCAATATTTCCGTGCGTAATTCACTGAATGATTTTCGCGGCATGTATGCGGATTTTATTGTTTGCTGTAAAGCTTCAAAGTCCTTCGGCTCTTGGGAGTTTATCAGGTAATATGCATCATCAGTCAGCCGATATTTTACACATTTCATGAAAATACCTCTTTCCGCGGCTTCCAGTCGGTCGTAAAGATCTTTGCAGCAACACGGAAATCGATACACTTCCTTCGCTAACTTTGCAGATCTTTCACCAGAGAACATTGGTACGTATTTTGACACCATGTCCATAATTTTATCATATGCATCGGCCATATTTTATTTCAGCGGTCCGCTTCCGTTGATCTTTGTCTCTATTGTCTGTTTGTTTCTATTGTAATGTCTCTCCTTCACTTCACAGCTTTTCTTTGCGTTTTGTTGCTTGTCCTTAAGTATTAATTTTCTTGGCATCTAATTTGTAATGCTCCAGTGGCCGCGAACTTTTTCTGGCCGTAATCGACAGACTGTTAAATCGTCCCTTCCGCTTCTTTCACTTGCTTCTTTATCTTTTAAAGCTTTAGTTGACATTCATTTAATTTTTCCGTTCTCCTCTTCAATCCTTTTTTCTAAACCTCGAATTGAATTAGCTCCTTGTCAGTACATTACTACTTCCTGATGACAATTATGTTCTTTGAACCCGAAGATTATTTGATCACTGCTATTACTATCGCAACACAAAAAATCACTTCTCACTGCCACTCAAGATTAAATACTTATTACAACCGATACATTTGACTTTATTAACATTAGACACGTCACTTCAACAAAGATCAATCCCGGCATTCGTGATCTCTAATTTAAATGTTGATGACGAGAACGGTACTACCCAATTATCAATTTTATATACATATTTAATGTATATATAGATTTTTACATTATTATTATACCCCGCATACCCAGGTTACGATCAACGCCACTACGAAAACGTGGCGTTGAAAACTTAATTGCTTACGAAAATAGAAAGAAAACGTCTTAAAATTATTAGTTTCTTATAATATAAAATCACACATGATATTCCACAATTATACGCCACTTTCTGACTTACACACTTTTTGCTTTATCTTCACATCAAATAATTTAACACTTCTATTTGTCTGTAATATATATTACAAAAATACATATTTGTTAATACCTGAAAACGAGAGAGAATTAGACCACTAAAAGCTCTACAAACAAACAAAAATCTCTTCCAACAATACAAACTCCATTTTCTCCATATAAAACAACACGGAGAAAAGTTTTACTTGGGTGTGGCTCTAGATATTTTCAATTACGACTTACACTTTAAAACTATGTTTTAACACAACAAAAGCTCTCATTTCTTATTAACTAGTTTTTCATTATTTACTTTACACGAAAATTCCACTGATTCATTTGTAACACAAAAACAATGAAGAGAATATAAAATCATCACAAAACAAGCACGAAGATCAACGTCTAGAATAATAATGTATACGATCACGAAAAATATGCGCAAAATCGCCACTAACAAAACAAAACCAAAATATAAAAAAAAAAAACCTCGATGAAATAACTACTTATATTTTAAATTGTTCACCTAGCACACGAGAAAACTTCAAAACGCCCAAAACTATTAACGCTTAACACAAAAACTCACACTCAGCATTACAATAGCATCTTTAGGCTGAAAGATCCTACTTAAAAAATTAATTTAACAATTCTTAAATTTAACCTGAAAAGTAAATTAAATTAAACAGTTTTTTTTTTTTAACAAAAATAAAAATACCAAAAGTTTTAAAATTTTTACTCGTAAATAAAATAATACAAACAAAAAAAAAACACCGCAGTAAGAAATCTTCACATTTTTTACCTTAGTTTCACCGCCCAATTTGTCGTGTCCCCAGTAAAACACTCGCGTAAACCACATATAAACTTTATTGCTTAATCTACTTCGAGTAACAACACAATTTGAGCTTCTTTACTGATACTTATAACTCTTAACTGAGCAACCTGATCCACCGAATCAGCCGTGCTCCTCGTTATACAACTAGGCGGAAGCGACATTGACCCAGTGACCAGCGCAATACCTTGCAATTGATATCACAAAGTATTACGTCAATCACTGCCGTCAGCTGGAAGCCTCCATACTGTATGTAAACAACAGTAAGCCCAGATGAGTATTCTACTATGCAAAGTGGATTACTTAACCATGACTCAATGCCTAATTACAAACAGCAGTGGATGCGGCAGTTTTTAAGTAAACAATTCGCAATCGCCAAGCATTTCACTAGCGAAGTAAAATGCTTGGTTATTGCAAACCGCTTACCTACCCGTACACTTGCTGCTTGAGTCGTGATGACACAATTCCGCCAATTGGATATTGGGCCACGACATTCAGGCTGATAATCAAATTCGCATATCCGAATAGTGTAAACAAAATCGCAGACGAGTAATTTAAACAAAATTCGCACCAATTAATATTAGTAATAATTCCTAGGATATTTTTTGTTCATGCCAGTACTAGTAAAGTTTTCATCAGAAATCCTATACGGTTCGAGATATTAGTGGTCTTACCTTCTCAGTATAATTAGTATTAGTAGCTGAAAAAAACAAAATCTACAACAACTATAACCTAAGTTGTGGATTAAAGATTTGATGCTATTAATCTGTAGGCATCGACCAGCAGAATAAAGTAATCAAATTAATTTGAATGATTCATGTTTTTTGGTTTATCGTGTAATTCGATATCATCTCAGCCTGTAAGCAAATTCGTTGGAATTCATCCTGTGCAGTGATTATTGCAGCAGCAGGATCATTCATGTTTACAACCCGTTCCTATAAAAGCCCGAGCAAACTCTTGTTGAGCATCAATCAGTTTTAGTGAGTCTCAGGGATAGTTTAAAAATATAAAAAAAAAACAAATGACAACCGCGCTAGTAAGTAAAAGTTCTGAAATAATTAAAAACTTGCGCAAGGATGTGTTGAAGTGGAATAAAGACTATATTGTTAAAAAGTGCAAAGAAACATACATAAATTTCAAGTTGCATTTCGGAAGTCCAATAAGAGTGCTAGGAAACGACATTTCGAGAGCTGTCTTGAGCAAATTAAAGCATTGAGAGCACTATTGAGAACTCTCCATCGTGGTGGAGGGATCACACAGCGCGTAAGAAGAAGTGATTTTGTAAAGTGGGAGGAAATAAAGACAGCGTTTGCAGACAAAATTCGGCAAGGTGTTATTGCAAATTTAAATCATATCGACCCGAAGCTATTTATGCAAGACGCTGACAAATTCTTTACGCGTCGTGTTAAAAATACCTTAAAACATTATTTTAATATTAAAGTTTCTACAACGTTTTGCGGTGAATTTGTTAAAGAAACTGGTGACAATGAAATTATAAAAGACAGTAAATATTTTCAAGCAAGAACTGCTCCGAATAGTGCCGATGATAATTTGGGGGAGTGGTTTAAATCAAACATTTTGGATCCAATACACACTCAGCTGGAAGAATTCCAGGAAAAAGACAGTGGCTGGGCAGTGCACTCTAAAATACATCTAGCAGTACACATCAACAAGTTTGAACAACTCCGAGGATCTTCGTATATACCGTTACGAAAGGAGATTGCATCAAAGAAAGCATGCATTAATGTGAAAAATAATGATGAAGCATGCTTCGCGTGGGCAGTAACATCAGCGTATATCCTGTAGCAGCAAATGTTTGCTCCGATAGGACCTCATCGTATCCACATTAATCTACAGTACTAAATTTAACTGGGATAACATTTCCCATTACGCTTAACCAGATTAAATAATTTGAAGGACAGAACGACTTATCAGTTAACGTATTCATCCTAGAGAAATAGCGTTTCTTCACCACAGTTCCAGTTATACTTACGACACATAGGATGGAGCGACATGTAAATCTCCTTATGATACAAAATGACTATGGTAATTCAAAGGATGAAGATCATATGGATGATGATGATGAAGCCGGAATATATGATTTCTTCTGGATTAAAGATGTTTCGCGCCTTTTACTGAGGCAAACTTCGAAACATAAGTGCAGAAAATATATTTGTGATAGATGTTTGCTCTACTTTTACTCTGAAGAAAAATTAGCATCACACACTCCTGAATGCGAGAAGCAAAATGATTGCAGAATTATGTGTCTATCAGAGGAAAAGAAATGGTTGGAATTTAAGAATTATAACCATCAGAATCCCGTCCCGGTTTGTGTGTATGCCCATCTTGAGTCAATATTGAAGCCGATTCAGAGAAACGATCAAAATACACAGCGAATCCAGGAACATGAAGTTCACAGCATAGGATTCTATTTCCATTGCAAACATGATGCTAAGCTCTCATATTACAGAGCATATCGAGGCAAGAATTGCCAACAATGGTTTGCATTAGAATTGCATAAACTTGCATCCGTAGCTGTACAGGAAAAGCTGAACATCAGGCCAATGCAGCCCCTGACCAAAGAGGAACGTCGTTTACTTATGGAAAATACTTGCTGCCATATATGTGAAAAAAAGTTTTCAGCCGATGAGGAACGATTTCGGGACCATTGCCACTTAACAATAAAACATCGAGGACAAGCGCAAAATGCATGTAACCTCATCTATCAGGATTGCTCCATAGTTTCAGTCATTTTTCACAATTTATCTGGATATGATGCCCACTTCATTATATAGGATATAGCTACATCTTTCCCAGGAAAAGTTGATTTCTTACCAATTAACAAGGAAAGATATATCTTGTTCACCAAGCACATCGAAAGCAGCCACATAAAATTCAGATTCATCGGTTCCTTCCGTTTTATTGCAGAATCTTTAGATAAGCTCGCATCATTGCTGCTGATGGATAAATTAAACACTACTAGATCAGTAAGGCAGGGATTGGATGATGACTCAATTAGACTTCTTACGCGGAAAGGTGTCTTCATGTATGATTTATTTGATGAATGGGATAAATTAGATTTCTGGAACTTGCCAACACAGGCAGCGTTATACAATAAACTGACTGACAGTGCTACATCTCCTGAGGACTACAATCATGCTGAAAAGGTCTGGCAAATATTTGAAATACGAACACTTGGTGAATACTCAGATCTATACCTTAAAACTGATGCTCTCCTTTTGGCCAATGTGTTTGGGAACTTTCGAGAAGTGTGCATGAAGACTTACAATTTAGATCCAGATACATTATTACACCATGCCAGGCCTAACATGGGATGCTATGCTAAAATACACCAAAGTTAAAGTAGAGCTGATAACCGACTGCTATTCATAGAGAGAGGCATGCGAGGTGGTGTAAGTCAATGTTCGAACAGATATAGTAAAGCAAATAATAAATGTATGGATGATTTTAAGACTGAGGAGAGAGAGAAATACCTGATGTATTATGATGTTAGCAACCTTTATGGATGGGCCATGTCACAGCATTTACCAACCGGGGCATTCAAATGCATTGATGTTCCCAATATTCCTGATGATTCTCCAACTGGATACATATTCGAAGTCGACTTGGATTATCCTCAACATCTACATGATAAGCTTAAGGATTTACCGTTTTGCTCTGAGCATGCAGTACCACCTGGAGCAAAATTAGAAAAGCTTTTGACAACATAACATCCTAAACCTAAATATGTTATACACTACCGCAATTTGCAGCAATGCTTATCACATGGAGTCATCCTGAAAAAAGTGCACCGGGTTCTTCAATTCGACCAATCAGCTTGGCTTAAACCATATATTAGCTTAAATACAACGAAACGGATGCAGGCTACAAGCAATCATGAGAAGGACAGCTATAAGAAGATGAATAAGGCAGCCTTTGGTAAGACCATGGAAGGCGTACTCAAGTATAGCGATATCAAGCTTCGAGTGAAGTGGGAAGGTCGTTATGGTGCAAAGGCTCGGATTGTGGCACCTAACTTCCACAGTGCAACGATATTTGATGAGAATTTAGTTGCTGTGGAATTAAGGCGACTCAAAATCTTATGCAATAAACCTCCCTAAATTGGTATATTGGAATGGCAGTTCCGGAAATTTCAAAGATATGCCTCTACAGTTTTATGGAGCGTGAACTTGGAAATAAATGTAAAGTCATGTATAGAGATACAGATTCTCTAATATATGAACTTGAAGAGAAAAATGCATATGAGTTTATGGTCGAAAATATAAACTAGTTTGTACAAGTGATTACCCAGAAGATAACCAGTTCTATTTACCGATCATGAATAAAAAGATTCCTGGTCTAATGAAGGATGAGCTGAATGGGAAAATCATGAGCGAATTTGTTGGCTTGCGCCCGAAAAAGAATAGTCTGCGATGGTAAAACTATGAAGAAAGCAAAAGGAGTAAAAGCTAATGTAGTACAGAGGAATATCATTTTCGAAGACTACGTTGAATATTTGAATAACAGGCGAATATTAACTGCTAATCAGAGCTCCATAAGATATTATGAGCGGAACGACAGATACTCTTCCATGGGAGTGTTTCTCTATTTCAACAGATCAACCAATGGTAACCGCAGAAAGAATCTAAGTCTAGTGTAAATAAATTATGTATTACAGTTTTAGTTTCATTTATTATAGTATATGCTTGTATTTGCTGATGCGTACAAAGTCTCTAACATAATACTTTGCAGGAACAACGATTGTTATGTGATTGTATACAGTTGAAAGCAATTGTTTCTCATTGGAATCGTTGATATCACGTGATCTCATTTTCTTAGTTCGATGTATCCTTGAGTTGTATTCAGTAAGCAGTTTTTTTACCATACCTATCCACTGATAAGTTCCATTAAAGCTGAGTTCCTTCCACATCATATCCTTCAGAGTTCGGTTAAATCGTTCCACTATTGATGCTTTGAGGAAACTGTACGTAGAGTAATGATTAATTACATACTTCATCATCAGATTTTTAAAGAGGCTACTGTAGAATTCCTTTCCATCATCAGTCTGCAGTTTTTAGGTACTCGTCCCTCGCTTAGTATAGACTGCATGGTATCTCTTACTTATACACCAGTTTTTCTTTTAATTGGAATTGCCCATGCATATTTGGAGAAGGTATCAATTACTGTCAGTATATAGCAATAACCCTTGTTCACATATTTGTAGGGATCCATTTCAACCAAGTTTGCCTGCCACAAGTCATCTAGTCTTTTAGATTTTTTTCTCGCTCGTTTATGCAGCTCATTTACCACTTGTCTCTTACTCAACGTAATTATAAATTAAACAGATTTCTCATTAGTTTTTAATCATATACACCTTCTTTTGGCGTCGAGTTTTTCTTATTTATTACTGAAGTAAACAGATAGTTTTCAATCTTCGCGATTTCATCATTGATATATAGCGTTAAATTTGTCACCTCTATATTAATGGTTTTTCTTATTTTTTCAACACTTGTTTATTCACAACAAACATGGAAAATTACCATGACAACACATACATTGTGGGAGCAATCTTTAAATAAACCCAGGTCACTTCAATCATTAAAGGAGTTTCTTCAGTTCTTAGAAAACCGCTTCCAATCCTTGGAAGCAATGGGAAACACAAATAGAACAGAAGGAAAAAAGGTACATACCCAAAGGGCTCTGACTACATCGGTCAAGACAGGGTGCCCATCATGTGGCAGCACCCATCAACTATTCGCATGTCTTAAGTTCCTTCAGTTATCGCCATCCAACAGAACATCTCTTGTAAAGAGAATTAATTCCTGCCTTAACTGTTTGAGAAGTGGGCACATTATATCCAGTTGTCCATCAAGAGGATGTCTCAAATGCGGCAAGAAGCATAATACTCTTTTACATTTTGAGCCAACAAAAACGAAGGCTGTCGTATCAAGAACGAATCAAGTTCCAACAAGCGAAGTCCAGCCGTCAACGAGTATCTCAACAACTTCATCACCAAACAGGGTAGCGACCGAGCCATCAATATCACTTACTGCCAAGTCGACACCAAATACTAAGAATTATGTGTTATTAAGCACTGCTATTGTGAAACTAACCAACAAAACTGGTACGAGTATTGAATGCAGAGCCATCCTAGATTCTGGCTCTCAGCTAAATTTTGTAACGCAAAAATTAGTGAAGAAACTTGGTCTGATTGGAACGCCCGAATTAATGAACATAGAAGGCATTGGCCTACGCACACAGCAAGCGCAAAAACGTGTTAATATGTTGTTGGAATCACGAATCAATGGCTTCAGCACTACTTTAGAGGCACATATACTGCCCCGAATCATTTCACCACAGCCCTCACAGTAAATAGACATTGTCTCTTGGCCAATACCAGCCAACATACAACTAGCGGATGCACAGTTTAATCAGCCAGGGACGATAGATCTTTTAATTGGGGCAGAATTATATTATTCGATTCTATCAGTAGGGCAGATAAAATTGGGCAAGACATTACCTACCATGCAGAATACAGTTTTTGGTTGGACAATAGCAGGAAGAACTAAACAAACACCACAAACACAAGCAATATGTGGAGTATGCTCAGAAGATGAAGCGCTTCAGCAGCAAATGGAAAAATTCTGGATGCTGGATGATGCTGAACAGTCAGCTAAGGCTTTCACTACCGCAGAAAGACAATGTGAAGCACACTTCGTACAAACTACACGACGAAATAAAGAAGGGCGCTTTACAGTAAAACTTCCGTTCAAGGTCGATGCTCAAACCCTAGGGGAATCGAAGAATATCGCGTTTCAACGTTTTGTGGCCTTAGAAAAAAGGTTAGATACAAACGAAGAACTGAAAAAACAGTATGTTAGGTTCATGGATGAGTATATCGAATTGGGACACATGGAGGAAGTGAACTTCAATGAAATCAAGAAACCCTACAACTTCCTTCCGCACCACTGTGTCATTAAACCAGGGAGTTCGACTACTAAGCTTCGAGTGGTCTTTGACGGATCGGCCAAGACATCCAGCAATATTTCCCTGAACGACATCTTAGCAACAGGTCCTACTATTCAGGATGATGTCTTTTCACTTCTCTTAAGATTTCGCATGCCCAGGTTCGTATTTACCGCGGATATTGAAAAGATGTACCGACAGGTAAAGGTTCACGACAATGATACGAGGTACCAACTTATATGGTGGAGAAATAACTATCATGATCGATTAAGGTGTTACAAACTTTGTACGGTCACATATGGTACCACTTGTGCTCCTTATCTGGCAACCAAATGCCTGCAGATGCTAGCAGAGGAATAGGCAGAACATTATCCTCTCGGAGCTGAAGTACTCAAACGAGATTTCTATGTGGACGATGTCTTAACTGGAGCCGATAATCTCACAACTGCAATTGAAACTCAAGCGCAGCTCCAGTTTTTACTTCAAACAGCCGGTTTCAAATTGAGAAAGTGGTGTGCCAATCACCCCAGTCTTTTAAAGAGCATTTCCCAACAAGACCAAGAAGTTCAGTTGGATTTTTATAGCCACAAAGAAAATCACACAAAGGCAGTAGGATTAACCTGGTTACCAAAAAGTGATAATCTTTGCATCAAAACTACATGGAAAATAAGCACTCGAGTAACCAAACGAAATGCCTTATCAGATATAGCACATCTCTTTGATCCTTTAGGCATTATGGCTCCCGTAATCGTTGTTGCCAAGATATTCCTTCAAAAATTATAGGCCATGAAATGCGACTGGGATGCAGCACTTCCGCAAGAATTACATTCTTATTGGCTTAACTTTCGAGATGGGTTAAAGGCACTAAATGACATAAGAATTCCAAGACATGTGTTTTCCCAAAGAAGCCCTAAGACGATTCAAATCCACATCTTTGCAGATGCCTCCGAAAAGGCCTACGGAGCGGCAGCATACATAAGATCCGTTGACAGAGATAATATTGTAGCTGTACGACTGTTATGTGCGAAGTCTAGAATCGCCCCAATCAAGCAAGTCACACTCCCACGTCTGGAGTTGTGCACAGCGAAACTTGCAGCGGAGCTAGCTGGACGTCTAAAAAGGGATCTGAAAATCAAAAATGCACCTCTTTTTCTCTGGACAGATTCAGAAATTGTTCTGGCATGGATTAACTCATCATCATCGTCATATCAAACGTTTGTGGCTAATCGAATAGCAGTAATCCAGCAGTTAACAATTTCGGAACAATGGCGACATGTCAGATCTAAGGATAATCCCGCAGACATTTTGTCAAGAGGAATAGCTCCAGAGAAGTTGGGAAATTCCGTCATTTGGTTTTATGGACCAACTTTCTTGCATGGTGCTGAAACATTATGGCCGCTGCCATATACAAAGAAAACGGTTGCGAATGACAGCGAGTACATGTAGTGGCGTCATCCACTGAAATCAAAGAAGCTGAAATAATTCTCAGTAATATAAATCACAGGAACTTTTTTCGAAAGGTCCAACGAATCATGGCGTACGTTCTTCGATTTATCAGACACACGAGGAAACTTAATCAAGACCTTGCAGCTACGTTTGTCTTAAACGCAGAGGAATTAGACCAAGGTCAAGCGATGGTGGTGAGACTAATGCAGCAAGAAGGATTCGATGAAGATTTATCGCATTTAAGGAGCTTCGGAGAAGTTTCCAAAAACAGTGCCATCAGTAGCCTTACACCATTTATCGATGAGGACACCGGCCGAGCGGTGACGAGGGAGCCCTTTACTATCCGTAGTAAACTTGGTTGTCGAGTGTTTTAATAGAGCTTAGATATCTAGTGAATAAGGCTGAAAGAAAAATTGAGAAGCGTTTCCAGCACTGGGAAAGTTCCACTTACTGGGCCTCAACTCAAATCAACCAACCTAATCAATGCCGAGATAGTGGGAAAGCTTTCTAGAAATGGAAAGCTTTATTCAAAGTGACTTCTGAACCCAACACTCGATAACTCGATGCCGAGGTAATGGGGAAATTGTGTTGGAGATGAAAAGTTTCACCAAAAAAATTGTCTCGGATGAACTTAACGATCAATGACTCGGTGTGGGGAGTTATTTTAAAAATGAAGAGCTTCACTTGGAGTGCCTCGACTGAGCTTAAAGTCCGCCGCGTTTGTCCGGATAACAGCTTGGCTGGGTCCCGCCTCCTCTGTAAGGAAAGCTAAGTTTTCTTGATTTGATTATTTATCAAGAAGGTGGGAGGAGTCAGACCACGGAGACTTTCGTTTCACCTGCTTACTTCTGCCGTGGGCCGTGGGGTTATAACCGAGGACAATTAAACGTGAAAGAAAGTTGTTCGCTTTGTCCACTGTGTTCGCTTATTGCGATGTTTAGAGATTTGCAGGCGCCGTTGGGGTTCAAAGCAAGGAATTTGTTGATTTGCCGTCGGCAATTGTCAACTAAAGCAGATGAGAATATTTGTTGATTTACCGTCGGCACTTTCGAGTTCTTTTCACGTTAGGGCTTCTGACTTGTAATTGCCTAAGGGTCAGTATGAGAATAGGAGATTTAACAGAAGCTGACAATAAAAGTAAACAATTGTAAGCTCACTTTCCGATGCCGCTGATCTGCGCTGTACCGGGAATTTGTTGATTTGTCGTCGACAATTGGCAACTTAAGTGAATGAGAATTTCGTCGATTTACCGTCGGCACTTTCGCCGGGGGAGAAAATCTTGCGACGATGAGTTTTCTAATAGCGAATGTTCACTTCATTCCCCAAGGAGGAAACGCTAGAAGACTCGAATCAGACTTTTCTTTATTTATGCGACGAAATCCTGTGATGCTAATTGAGAAACGGTTAGAAAGGCCAATAATTTTGTAAGAAAATTTCAGTATGCGAACAAAACTGAAAAACAATTCTTATGATGCTAGAAAGTTCGAATCACGACGCTTCTTTGTTCATGTGACGAAATCGTGTGATGGTACTTAAGAAACGGCTAGAAAGGCCGGTAATTTTACAAGAAAATTTCAATCCGATATCCAATTCTCGATGTGCAAATAAAGCTAGAAAAAGAAAATTTGATAATACTAGAAAATTCGAATCACGACGCTTCTTTGTTCATGTGACGAAATCTGGTGATGGTAATTAAAAAAAACGGCTAGAAGGGCCGAGAATTTTGCAAGAAAATTTGAATCCGATATCCAATTCTCGATGTGCAAATAAACCTAGAAAAAGAAAATCTGATAATACTAGAAAATTCGAATCACGACGCTTCTTTGTTCCTGTGGCGAAATCTTCTGATGATAATTAAGAAACGGCTAGAAGGGCTGAGATTTTGCAAGAAAATTTCAATCCGATATCCAATTCTCGATGTGCAAATAAAGTTAGAAAAAGAAAATCTGATAGTACTAGAAAATTCGAATCACGACGCTTCTTTGTTCCTGTGGCGAAATCTTCTGATGATAATTAAGAAACGGCTAGAAGGGCCGAGAATTTTGCAAGAAAATTTCAATCCGGATTCTCCTTTGTTCGTGTTACGGGGTTCTAATACTGGTATTCAGTTTCAAACAGCCGTTACTCAAGTCTTACGATTTAAAGCACTCAAAGATAACTATTCCTAACGGAGAAATATAAATCGGAATCTCTCTTGGTTCTTACGAAGTCTCGAGCCGATATTTCTTTTAAGAATTCTGCTTGGTTAAATAAACAAAAATATCACGTCACATTAATCGCTCTAAGCAGCCGCATATGGATTCGAACAAAAAGAATGTTAATGGTTCGAATTGCTTTGATGAGATAATTGTGCAGACGGCGGATGTTTTAGTGGCTGAGCCAATTTGTGCAATTTCCGCAAAAAGAAAAAAGGAAGTTAAAATTTCTGAAACAAACCACGTCCTAATACAAATTCGCACCAAAAAAAATATTTGGTGTCGCCAAATATTTTAATTCAAAAGAAAAAAAACTTTGTAAAAGAACAAAAGAAAAAAATCAAATTCATAAATTGAGTCACTTATCTTATTTGCAAGCGTAGCGGGAGCAGATTGGCCCGTTGGGTGGCTCTGTTCTGTGTTTTGCCACCCGGGTGATTATACAAATTATGCTTGGAGCTGGAGCCGACGAATTTGTAAAAATTTAACACTTGGTTACTTTTGTTTGATTTAATACACTGCAATTTCAAGTACTACAACTTAATTTTACAATTCAAAAGGAAAAAATATTCGACTTTTGGTTTTGGAGCTCACTACTGGACGACGATCACTACTTCAGTGTTGAACAAAAGACTCTCTTTCCAACAACGTTGCTGAATTCCGGCTTCTGCTTACATTCAGGAAAAAGGCCTGCCAGGTCGAATTTTCCGAGAGTCCGAAAGGGACGTGTCGCCATCTCTTGTGGTTTTTGTTTCAGTGCTCCTCACTCAGACGTGCTGCTATGTCTATCTTCATATTGACTCTGAAGACTGCAGCTTTTTCCTCATCGCGGGGAGAACTTCACCAACCAGAATTCCAGATTTCGCTACACTGCCCCCTTCTGCAGACTCGAAGTTCCGACCGAGTATCTGGAAAGAAAAGAATTTGAGAGCCGTATCTTGACCTTTTATAAGAAAACGAGCAAAAGATTTAAACTTATTATATCCAAGCATCTGATTCGGTAGGTCTGTGTCTACATCTCAACAGGAAATTCTATCTCCGGTTCATCATTGCCTTATTGATGAAGAATCCTGTTTCCCATCTGTATCGTTTACCTGCTAAAGAGAAGGTTAGTATGGCTCTCTAACAATTTATTTACATTAAGGCTTCAATTATTTTCATTTTATCATTAGTCTCTAGTTAGTATTGCGGTGAATGTGGCGGGCTCTACTCCCCCGGGATTAACAGAGTCGGTCGACCGGCCTGTGTCACCGGTGGCCGCTCACATGTTTCGATGGATTTTCATATTTGCCATGGTCCCCGTTGGTAACCATAGCTTGCGCCTATTTGGACGTAATGTTTGCACTGTAGCTAGAAATAGGTATAGTATTTCGTTTTAGGAAACCGTGGTATATCTAGTTCAGGTTGCATTCACTGAGTTCCTACATGCACGCACGTTATCGCAGTGACCATCTGATTATTGGCAAATAAAGATAGTGCCATCCACCCGGTCTTTTTCCTCATTGTGCTATCCCAGAGGCACGCATGTCATCGTGGTGGCTCTCTGAGTAGTGACAAACAAAGATTATGTCATCTTTACAGCCCTTTCATACGTCGTACTACCCTAGGTCAGGTTAGGTGTGTTAGAGTTTTTGTTATATTGTCAATCAAATGACGTCGTCCAATTTTCTAGTTCGCGCGGTTTTCTTTATGTAACCTCGGAAGTGTAGGCTTCCGCTAGCTACATGTAGTGACAACTCGCTTGTCAAATATAATGGGGCTGCAGACATGGAATTGTCCGGCATCTATTTTGCGCGGTTTTCCTTACGTAGCCTCGGAAGTGGAGGCTTCCGCTAGCTACATGTAGTGACAACTCGCTTGTCAAATATAAGCGGCTGCAGACATGGAATTGTCCGGCATATATTTGCGCGGTTTTCCTTACGTAGCCTCGGAAGTGTAGGCTTCCGCTAGCTACATGTAGTGACAACTCGCTTGTCAAATATAAGCGGCTGCAGACATGGAATTGTCCGGCATATATTTGCGCGGTTTTCCTTACGTAGCCTCGGAAGTGTAGGCTTCCGCTAGCTACATGTAGTGACAACTCGCTTGTCAAATATAAGGGGCTGCAGACATGGAATTGTCCGGCATATATTTGCGCGGTTTTCCTTACGTAGCCTCGGAAGTGTAGGCTTCCGCTAGCTACATGTAGTGACAACTCGCTTGTCAAATATAAGCCATCACCCGTCTTAAACTCTGAAGTTAGTATAAGTATTGGCTGTATGAAATAATGAGTACCAGGATATGACGTAGGGCAGTGCTGCTGGATGAGAAACATTCTAAAATTAAGTTTTTTTTTTTTTTAAAGTCACCACAACACACGCAGGTGCCTTAGCTATTAGGTGCACAGCAAATTCAACTAAGGCCGGTGTCTGACTCTTTTTCTTCTTCCTTTCCTTTTCTTTTTTTTTTTTTTAATGATACAGTCAGAGCAACACGTAGGTGCATTAGTTATAGAGTGTGCAACGAATTCAACTAGTATGGCTGTTTGACCCGAAGCCCATGCGTGACGGCCGATATTTCACAGAAACTGGCTTTTC
Source organism: Dioctria rufipes (assembly GCA_963924295.1). Lineage (NCBI taxonomy): Eukaryota > Metazoa > Arthropoda > Insecta > Diptera > Asilidae > Dioctria > Dioctria rufipes. Next base: position 148,930,079 of record OZ002743.1, on the reverse strand, counting down.
TATTCCTTGTAAATTTTTCCCAAGACCTTTTCCTGGCTCGAAGCCACATTTAGCGAGCAATTTTGGGGCAACATTTTTTGAATATTTTAGCCAGGGGGCAATTTCACTAATCTCATTTCTATATGTGTCTACACTAGCGTGGAATGTGTCATTAAGGGCGTTATTCCCGGGCAGAAATTTGGCCAATCTGTCTACGTGAAGTATTTCTCTTGTTTTACCTCCAGGGAACTCCACTCTATAGAGGATATCGTTTAAGCAAGATAATACCGTACCGGGGCCCTCCCAGTTTCGTTGAAGCTTGGGACTCTTTCCTTTCCGACGTTTCGTGTTATATATCCACACCTCTTCGCCCTCTGCAAACTTGATAGGGTGGGCCCTAAGGTCATATTGATTTTTCATATGCTGAGAAGAGAGAGTTAGGTTTTTTCGAACTTGGTGGTGTATTATTCCAAGTGATTGTACTAATTTCTCAGCATATTCCCCCGCGGTTCCTATGGAAGTCGGTGAAGATCTGGGCACAGGGCCGTAGGTGATATCAGGGGGAAGCCTAAGTTCACGGCCAAAATTGAGAAGCGCAGGCGTGAATTTGGTACTATCATGTACAGCGGAACGGTAAGCTAGAAGGGCTAGTGGGAGGAATTGATCCCAATTCGACTGGCTGTTATTGACAAATTTCGAAAGGTATTCAAGTAGAGTCCGATTGAAACGCTCTACCATTCCGTCCGATTGAGGATGGAGAGCAGTCGTTCGCGTCTTTTCGATTCCGAAGCGTTGTAGTACTTTTTGGAAGATTTCTGATTCAAAGTTTCGTCCTTGGTCCGAGTGCAACTGAAAAGGCATACCGAATCTGGAAAGGACATTTTCAATTAAGCCATCCGCTATTGTTTCTGCCTTTTGATCGGGAGCTGCGAACGCTTCCGGCCATTTTGTAAAATAGTCCATTACAATAACGACGTAATTATTGCCTCTTTCGGTTTTAGGTAGTGGCCCTAAAACGTCAATCGCTAGTCTCTCGAATGGGGCCCCTACGTTATAGATTTGAAGTTCTCCACGCGTTTTTCTGGAGGGGCCTCTCTTAGCATGACAAATGTGACATTTTGCGCACCATATTTCAACGTCTCTTTGCAGAGTTGGCCAAAACCAGCGCTCTTTTATTTTCTCTGTTGTTTTGCGAATGCCAAAATGACCCCCTTCTGGTTTTTTGTGAAAATCGTGGAGGATCTTACTGACATGACTTGTTGGCGCGACTTTCAATAGGAACTGTTCGTCACCGTGCCGCGTAAGATGGAGAACGTCATTTACTATGCGTAATGATTGCCATTTTGCCCAGAAGACTTTCAAGCTTGGATTTTCAGAGAGTATTTGTTCTCTTGAAGGCTTTTGATCTTTTACTATCCAGGACTTTACTACTTTTAGAACAGGGTCCTTATCTTGCTCAGCGGCCAAATCTATTAAAACTTCCGAAGATATAAGATTTACTGTACCTCCCTGCTCCTTTTGCTCTTTTTGCTCGCAGTGGTTGCATTCCTGACAAGGGCGTCTCGAGAGAGCATCCGCGTTAAGATGTTTATTACCAGCCCGGTGTTCGATGGTAAAATGGTACTGCTGTAATCTCTCCAACCATCTTGCTAATTGCCCATCTGGTTCTTTGAAATTCAACAGCCAGCGGAGAGAAGCATGGTCAGAGCGAATTCTGAATGCTCGACCAAAAATGTAATGGTGGAAGTGACTAGTCGCTCGTACTACAGCTAGCAGTTCCCTTCGAGTCACGCAATAGTTTTTCTCGGACTTACTGAGTGTCTTGCTATAATATTCCAGCACGTTCTCCGTACCGTTTTGAACTTGGCTAAGCACGGCTCCAAGCCCTGTTTGACTAGCATCAGTATCCAAAATAAATTCACCTTCGAGTTGAGGGAATGCCAGTATAGGAGGAGAGATTAAACGAGACTTTAGATCATTAAAAGCTTCTTGCTGATCTGTTCCCCATACGAATTTTCTTTTCTCCTCTGTCAACTCCGTTAAGGGTTTCGCGATTGTAGAGAAATTGTGCACAAACCTCCGGTAATAGGAAGCGAGACCAAGAAAACTTCGAATATCCCTCTTGTTCTTTGGGGTTGGCCAAGAACTAATGGCTTCCGTTTTATCTGGGTCGGTTTGGAGTCCTCTTCCGGAGACCACGTGCCCCAAATATTTAACTTGTCGACGAAGAAGGTGACATTTCTTTGGGCTTAACTTAAGATTGGCGGCACGTAATCTGTCGAACACTTTCGTCAGATTAACAAGGTGGTCGTTGTAGCTACGGCCATGGACGATTATGTCGTCTAAGTACACTAAGGCCGTATCTGCACCTAAGCTTCGAAAAACACCATCCATCAGACGTTCAAATGTAGCTGGTGCATTACAGAGGCCGAAAGGCATTACATTAAATTCCCACAAGCCATTGCCAGCACGAAACGCTGTCTTTTGCCTGTCTTCTGGGTTCATTTCCACTTGCCAATACCCACTCTGCAGGTCAAGCGTAGAAAACCATGTGGATCCTGCAAATGAAGTCAGGGTATCGTCTATTCGAGGAAGTGGGTAAGAATCTTTCTTAGTTATGTCGTTAAGCCGCCTGTAGTCGACACAGAATCTAGTTGTTCCATCCTTCTTTTTAACTAGGACTACTGGGGAGGCCCAAGGGCTGTTAGACGCTTGTATAATGCCGTTCTCCTCCATTTCCTGTACTAGTTGGTCGACTTCAGTCTTTTTTGCTAGGGGGATTCTACGAGGTGGTATTCTAAAAGGGTTCGCCTCTCCCGTATCGAACCGATGTTTCGTAATGCTTGTCCGCCCAGTATTGCTAGGTCCCGTGGAGAAGATATCTCTATAGTCCATTAGTATGCCAGTAAGTTTTTGTTTCTCGTCTTTAGACAGTTCCTCCTCAACTCCGTCGAGGATTTTTGTAAGGTCCTCCCGCCCTGCATCACAATCTAGTGTGTTCGCAGTTGAAATGGAAACAGGCTCAAGCTGTCCGATAAAAGTATCGCGGGGAACGAAAACATCACTTGTTGTCAAATTGACTAGCCTTATTGGCACTTGACTTGATTTTGATTTGATTAAAATGCGGGCTACAATTACACCGTATGGTAACTCAGACTGAAATTTGGAATCTACTAATAAGCTTGGGCCCTCAGGCAATACCCCATTGCAGTTTACGGGAATGATCGTTTCGCTACGAGCAGCTAGCAGAACCTTCTCTGGAAGGAAAATTCCCAGTTGCCCATAATCGGGCTTGGTCAAGGCAATAGTCACTTGGCCGCGCTGAAGAAGGTTTCTTTTGAAATCTAAGTGGCACTGGTTCGAATCAAGGAAGTCCACGCCGAGTATACACACAGGCTCTATGTTCGCGACCAATACGGCGTGTGGAAATCTACTTTTCTTCAGATGGATATCCACTATCAATTTCCCTAACACATTGATGCTATCTCCAGTAACACTTCTTATAACAATATTCGACTTCTGAAGATTTTTTAGAGATGAATGACTTAAAAAGGATGGATGAACGATAGATACGGTCGCTCCAGTATCTAAAATAAAGTCAGAAGGCTTACCGTTTATCAGACCTTTGATCGTCAGGCTATTCTTAGATAGACCGACGGCCTGAATAGTTACTTCTGTTACTTCTAAGTTTGCTTCGTGGCGACTATCCTGAGATATGTTGCTCGACCCTTCTTGTGTAGTAGACGGCAGATTTAATTCCAGGGACTTAGCAAGGTCATCAGCATTTCCTGGGGCAGAAGAGATGTTCATCGACTCGCGCCCCCCTGAGTCGATGTTGATGGGTTTCCCGAGTTGAGAGAGACAAGAGAAGGAACCTCGGCACTTGATGCTGGCCTAAAGGAATTAAAAAGCCCAGGTGGATTCGAAATTGTGTTAATACTAGGTCCGCCGGAAGATCTCTGACCATCCAGTTCTGCGCAAGGTCGAATATTTCTTGCGTATCTTTTACGTCGTCCATAATTATATTGCGGAGGCTGTGCTTGTGCTACATGTGCTCTGGAGTATCTCGAAGTGTTTATGCTGGGAGCTAACTCCTGGGCGGCACTAACAGCTTCATGTAAGGTTTTGGGTCCTCGAACTTTAACCAATGTCCGCAACTCGTCTTCACGAAGTCCCTCCAGGAATCGCAGAGCGGCCATCCTATCGACAACATCTGGAGGACAGGAGGGAAACGCGGTCGTGGCTAATCTCTGCAGCTCGAATAAGAGTCCACGCCAAATCTCTGCTCCAGTATTCCAACCAATTCATCGTATTGAACTTGGTGTCCCGGAGGAAAAATACTCAATACGGACAGGGCATTACCTCGTAACTGCGTTGCCATGGCAGCCGCCTTTTCTTGTTCTGACCAATTGTTATGGCGTGCTACTATTTCAAACTGCATGCGATAGTCTGTCCAGGACACCGTACCATCAAACGGGGAAATATTACAGACGAGAGTTCCAGCGCCAGAGTGGGTAGACATCGTATTTCGAGTGGTGGATAAAGGGGGGTTTTGAGAAATATTAGTGCTAGGCAGCTGAGGCAGGTCGCCGCTTGGATAACGCAGTTCAGCCGAGTTGCAGACTGGAATGACTGGCCTACTAGGGGGAGGCTCTGACCTATGACGGAGCCCAAAAGTTAGTGGAGGATGACTTGGGTAAGTGGAATAGTACCCGGTAGGCTGATTGTTCAAACTTGGAATTCTTTGCAGGGACTGATTGCACGTTTGTACCGTTTGAGCCGACGGGAATATAGGGAAATGAGTTGGAGCAATTGCAGGCATAGTAGCCAAAGGAATGCGGCCAGGTGTTTCAGAAGTGGTCGCCGGAATTAATGACGAGTGGATTGGAATTGAAGACGAAGCAGTAGTTGTATTCACTGACGTCGTTGTTGATGTTGTAGTACCCGCTGGGGATGAAGTATATGTCGGAGGAGAGAAATCCTCAAAGACGCGATTGACAAATGCTGTCCCGTTCAGGGTCTTGTCCAAATCGTCCACTTTTTTTGAGAGATTGGCAATTTGTTCAGCTAATCCCGACTCTATTACTGCCATAGAGGAAGACTGCTCAGATTTTATTTCCTCCTTTAATTCGCTAACGACGCTCCTTACCAACGAGGCCGCTATAGCCTTCATCTCCTCTTTCAGTTCCTTTAACTGCTCCGCATCCATTTCACCTAGTCTAGGGCTATTATAAGGGACAGTAGACTTAGGCTCACGCAACTGTGACCGATAATCTGTTACAGTCTATTTAATTAAAGGAAAATGTAAAGGCGTAGACACGCAGTAACAATTTCAGATTCGAATGTCCTTGTATTTAAACACCATTCGAGCTTGGTTCGTTTTCTATAGCAGAAATAAAAATTTCGGCTCAAATTGAAAGTAACAAGAATAATAATAATTCAAAAATTCAAGGTATGAGCTTAAATTGTATACTAAAATTCAAAATTGGGAATTCTAAGCTCAAAATTACTTAATTTCTAAATCAGGAGAAGCTAAATTATTTGTAAAAAGAAATGTAATATCTAAAAAAAAAACATGAACAAAACTCGAACTAAAGAATTAGGTGCGATCTTGTTGAGACTTTCCGTATTCCGAGAAGTCCATAAATTAAAAAAAAAACGAGTAGATATGCCTTATTAACTAATTAAAACTTCCTCTACGAGTGGTTTTCTCGTTTTTCTAAACGTATTCAATTATGTATTTTACACTTAAGTTCTATTGCAAAAGAAGTCTTTTCGCTTCAGGAAAGATGCTATTAACGACTAAATAGCGATCCGTCTGAATTCCCAGTACTGCTACTAATATGAATGCGAAACAGCACTAAAGACTCAACACCAAGAACCAGACACGATTATTATGCCTCGCTTACTTCTTATTTATTTATTGTTACGCCGGAAACAAAAAAAAATCAAAAGCTTACGAATATAAAGTGTTAAAGCTGAAAGGAGAATCTCTATGTAACTTAATGTTCCTAAAATTTAATAACTAAAAACTCAAAAAATGTAGGAATTCATAAAATTTTAAATGAAAGAAATGTAAAGCTGCAAATTAAAGATTTGTTTTTATTTTTATTTGTCTTACAAAAAATGTAGGAACTCATAAAATTTTAAATGAAAGAAATGTAAAGCTGCAAATTAGAGATTTGTTTTCTTATTTTTATTTGTCTTATAAATTATCAGGATGGGGATAAATGTCGGCAGGGATATTTCCTACTACCCCACACTTGTCACCAATTGTAACAGTTATAATACTTCGTGCGCCTTTCGGCGTAGAAAGTAGCTCCGGCCGAGCGGTGACGAGGGAGCCCTTTACTATCCGTAGTAAACTTGGTTGTCGAGTGTTTTAATAGTGCTTAGATATCTAGTGAATAAGGCTGAAAGAAAAATTGAGAAGCGTTTCCAGCACTGGGAAAGTTCCACTTACTGGGCCTCAACTCAAATCAACCAACCTAATCAATGCCGAGATAGTGGGAAAGCTTTCTAGAAATGGAAAGCTTTATCCAAAGTGACTTCTGAACCCAACACTCGATAACTCGATGCCGAGGTAATGGGGAAATTGTGTTGGAGATGAAAAGTTTCACCAAAAAAATTGTCTCGGATGAACTTAACGATCAATGACTCGGTGTGGGGAGTTATTTTAAAAATGAAGAGCTTCACTTGGAGTGCCTCGACTGAGCTTAAAGTCCGCCGCGTTTGTCCGGATAACAGCTTGGCTGGGTCCCGCCTCCTCTGTCAGGAAAGCTAAGTTTTCCTGATTTGATTATTTATCAAGAAGGTGGGAGGAGTCAGACCACGGAGACTTTCGTTTCACCTGCTTACTTCTGCCGTGGGCCGTGGGGTTATAACCGAGGACAATTAAACGTGAAAGAAAGTTGTTCGCTTTGTCCACTGTGTTCGCTTATTGCGATGTTTAGAAATTTGCAGGCGCCGTTGGGGTTCAAAGCAAGGAATTTGTTGATTTGCCGTCGGCAATTGTCAACTAAAGCAGATGAGAATATTTGTTGATTTACCGTCGGCACTTTCGAGTTCTTTTCACGTTAGGGCTTCTGACTTGTAATTGCCTAAGGGTCAGTATGAGAATAGGAGATTTAACAGAAGCTGACAATAAAAGTAAACAATTGTAAGCTCACTTTCCGATGCCGCTGATCTGCGCTGTACCGGGAATTTGTTGATTTGTCGTCGACAATTGGCAACTTAAGTGAATGACAATTTCGTCGATTTACCGTCGGCACTTTCGCCGGGGGAGAAAATCTTGCGACGATGAGTTTTCTAATAGCGAATGTTCACTTCATTCCCCAAGGAGGAAACGCTAGAAGACTCGAATCAGACTTTTCTTTATTTATGCGACGAAATCTTGTGATGCTAATTGAGAAACGGTTAGAAAGGCCAATAATTTTGTAAGAAAATTTCAGTATGCGAACAAAACTGAAAAACAATTCTTATGATGCTAGAAAGTTCGAATCACGATGCTTCTTTGTTCATGTGACGAAATCGTGTGATGGTACTTAAGAAACGGCTAGAAAGGCCGGTAATTTTACAAGAAAATTTCAATCCGATATCCAATTCTCGATGTGCAAATAAAGCTAGAAAAAGAAAATTTGATAATACTAGAAAATTCGAATCACGACGCTTCTTTGTTCATGTGACGAAATCTGGTGATGATAATTAAAAAAAAACGGCTAGAAGGGCCGAGAATTTTGCAAGAAAATTTCAATCCGATATCCAATTCTCGATGTGCAAATAAAGCTAGAAAAAGAAAATTTGATAATACTAGAAAATTCGAATCACGACGCTTCTTTGTTCATGTGACGAAATCTGGTGATGGTAATTAAAAAAAACGGCTAGAAGGGCCGAGAATTTTGCAAGAAAATTTCAATCCGATATCCAATTCTCGATGTGCAAATAAAGCTAGAAAAAGAAAATCTGATAATACTAGAAAATTCGAATCACGACGCTTCTTTGTTCCTGTGGCGAAATTTTCTGATGATAATTAAGAAACGGCTAGAAGGGCTGAGATTTTGCAAGAAAATTTCAATCCGATATCCAATTCTCGATGTGCAAATAAAGTTAGAAAAAGAAAATCTGATAGTACTAGAAAATTCGAATCACGACGCTTCTTTGTTCCTGTGGCGAAATCTTCTGATGATAATTAAGAAACGGCTAGAAGGGCCGAGAATTTTGCAAGAAAATTTCAATCCGGATTCTCCTTTGTTCGTGTTACGGGGTTCTAATACTGGTATTCAGTTTCAAACAGCCGTTACTCAAGTCTTACGATTTAAAGCACTCAAAGATAACTATTCCTAACGGAGAAATATAAATCGGAACCTCTCTTGGTTCTTACGAAGTCTCGAGCCGATATTTCTTTTAAGAATTCTGCTTGGTTAAATAAACAAAAATATCACGTCACATTAATCGCTCTAAGCAGCCGCATATGGATTCGTACAAAAAGAATGTTAATGGTTCGAATTGCTTTCATGAGATAATTGTGCAGACGGCGGATGTTTTAGTGGCTGAGCCAATTTGTGCAATTTCCGCAAAAAGAATAAAGGAAGTTAAAATTTCTGAAACAAACCACGTCCTAATACAAATTCGCACCAAAAAAAATATTTGGTGTCGCCAAATATTTTAATTCAAAAGAAAAAAAACTTTGTAAAAGAACAAAAGAAAAAAATCAAATTCATAAATTGAGTCACTTATCTTATTTGCAAGCGTAGCGGGAGCAGATGGGCCCGTTGGGTGGCTCTGTTCTGTGTTTTGCCACCCGGGTGATTCTACAAATTATGCTTGGAGCTGGAGCCGACGAATTTGTAAAAATTTAACACTTGGTTACTTTTGTTTGATTTAATACACTGCAATTTCAAGTACTACAACTTAATTTTACAATTCAAAAGGAAAAAATATTCGACTTTTGGTTTTGGAGCTCACTACTGGACGACGATCACTACTTCAGTGTTGAACAAAAGACTCTCTTTCCAACAACGTTGCTGAATTCCGACTTTCTCGAGAGTCCGAAAGGGACGTGTCGCCATCTCTTGTGGTTTTTGTTTCAGTGCTCCTCACTCAGACGTGCTGCTATGTCTATCTTCATATTGACTCTGAAGACTGCAGCTTTTTCCTCATCGCGGGGAGCACTTCACCAACCAGAATTCCAGATTTCGCTACAATATCAAGCCAAACACCCAATGCTTCTGCCATACGCCCATCATCTAACGAAATGCCTCCTCAACGATATACACAAAGAAAAATTGCACGTAGGCCCTCAAACGCTTCTCGCCATAACCAGGCAGAAGTTCTGGCCATTAAAAGGAAAAACTCTGGCTCGCTCTGTGGTACAACACTGCGTTCAATGTGCTAAATCCAAGCCAAAACTTTTAACACAGTTGATGGGTAATTTGCCAGCAGATAGAGTCCAACCAGCAAGACCATTCGTAAATGCTGGCGTAGACTTGTGTGGACCAATATATACTCATTTTAAAATTCGGGGAAAAAGACCACAGAAATCATACATCGCTGTGTTTTGCTGTTTTTCTACTAAAGCTACGCACCTAGAAATAGTGAGTGACCTATCCACGCAAGGTTTTTTGGGAGCTCTACGACGCTTTATGGCTCGACGAGGACATTGCCGAACAATTTACTGTGACAACGCAACAAATTTTGTTGGGGCCAAAAATCAGTTGCAAGAAGTAAAATATATGATAGAATCCAGTCACTCTCGAAGCGAAATTATAGAAGCATGCAGCTCAAAGACCATTGATTTTCGTTTTATTCCACCTCGAGCTCCACATTTCGGCGGGCTCTGGGAGGCAGCAGTCAAATCAGCGAAACATCTCTTGCAACGGACTCTAGCATCAGACTCATTAACCTACGAAGAGCTTGAAACAGTTGTTGTGGAAATAGAAGCAGTGCTTAATTCTCGACCAATCACACCCATGTCTTCTGATCCAAACGACTTGACAGCGTTAACACCGGGTCACTTCCTCATCGGAGAGCCATTGACTAGTACCATTGATTCAAAGGCTAAATCGTCAAATGCCAATCTCATCACTCGGTGGAAACGTGTTTCACACATCAAAAACGAATTTTGGAGGCGCTGGACCATGGAGTATTTAAGCCAATTGCAACACAGGTATAAATGGAAACAACGATGTCAAAATGTCCAACCTGGTACCATGGTCTTGCTAAAGGAAGACAACATTCCTGCATTGAAATGGCCACTCGGACGTATTATTAACACGATTAGAGGAAATGATGGATTGGTTCGGGTGGCGGACATCCGCACTTCTAGTGGAATCATCCGACGTCCAATACACAGGCTTGCACCACTACCGATAGAAGCGGAATCCTCCGATGAGCCTGCAACTCAGAACGAGACCGAAGGCAAGGAAATCACTACAACTATACCAAGTTCAAACATATCTCAACCCACTAGAGATGAGCCCACAACATCATACGAACCAACTCAGCCAAGAAGAGACGCCAATCCTAGAAAGAAACAACGGAGATCGGTGGGATCTGCTATTGTGACTTTACTTTTGACTTGTCTAATGCTACCATCAACTAATAGTTCTCCCATCGAAACAAAACCCTTCACTCATCACCCAGGAATCTACTTTGAGAATCTGGGAGCTGCAAACATCGTAGCTAATGAATGGAAACTCGTCGTATTTTACGACATGACAGCTTATTGGAAGGAATTTGCTCTTCTTCAAAATTGCACCAGGGCTTTAGAGGAATTATGCCAAAGAATCAATGAAAGAGAACAGTGTTTGGGAATTATTGCACACATAAAACAGCTGCAATTAGAATTGGACACAAATAACATATTACTAGCAGAACCGAGCAATTCGAACAGATCAAAGAGAGGAGCTATCAACTTCATTGGAAATGTCGCCAGTGCCTTATTTGGGGTGTTAGATTCCGAGTATGCCGAAAAGATGGCACAAACAATAAATGATATTGGAAAAAATGAAAATCACTTGCTGGATCTGATAAAAAATCAGACGTGAATCATGGATGCCACCTTGAACATAATGAAGAAGGAAGAACAATCTATTGATCATCAATTTCAGCAAATAGAAACACAGATTGCCCAAACAACTCAGCAATTACACGACATAAGTGAAGAGGCGTATCAAGAAAAATTGTCGCAATCATTCATGTTGCTAACCTTGTCCGCAATTCTCACAGTATCCAACTTCTTCAGAATTCAAAGCTCAATCTTAGACGTCATCATCGATACTCATCACGGGAAAATCAGTCTGTTATTGATTTCACCACTGCAGTGAAAACAAGAATTAATAAAAATCAAAAGTAATCTACCTTCATCATTACGCCTACCAATACAACAGGACGAGGCACTTAAATACTACACATTGATGACTATCGAAGGAAGGGTCGCTGAACGATATATTATATTCAAGCTAACTCTTCCCTTATTATCGCTTGAAGAGTTTGAACTATTTAAGGTCACTCCAGTTTCAGTACAAACTGATGACACTTTTGTGACAATCCAACCATCCTTCCCGTTCTTAGTCATAAACCTACATCGGGATCAATATTATCCCCTCACAGAACAGGAGTTGCAACTATGTCTCATCATTGACGAAGGTCAACATCTTTGTAAACAGAAACACCCCCTATATAGAAGGGGATCGAACATCAGCGCCTGCGAATTAAACTTTTTTAACCACCTGCCGCAGTCACCATCCTGCCAGATAGTCAAGACAGGGAATGGACCTCATTGGATCCAAATGTATAGTCCAAACCAGTGGATATATGCGCTGAGTGAAAAAAAAACACTATCAATGTAGTATGTGACAAAAATACTACGCAGTATGTCATTGAAGGAACAGGAATTTTGAAAATCCGAGATCGTTGCCTCATAAAGCAGCCGTTGGTCAGCATACAGGGACATAGTGTCTATCCTACCAATACAAGATCATCGTATATAGCAACAAGTAATCTCACCGAATTTATCATATCCGCTAAAAAGAACCCTACTCTCGATAACACTGTTCAACATCAGTCATACACCTCTGAAATTGATTCCCTCAAAGGTGAATTATCACAGTTTAAAAAAAAATCTCTCGCTAAACACACTATCAACTGATGTCCATCAATTTTCTGTGGGTTATGTATCTATAATACTGATAATTGTCGTAATCTCTGTTTTGATCTGGAAACATCGTCACGAAATATGTGCAATAAAATCCAGGAAGATGGCACCTGTACCAACTCCACGACAACGCACAACAATGGCGGACACATCATACAGCTTCAATGCATCCTTTGACGTTTGAGATCCTTAGAAACTGAGTTGAATCATTATTCAACGCCGGGGAGAATGTTTATTCACAACAAACATGGACAATTACCATGACTCAAAATTCGCTAACGTACAAAATTATCTACAAAAATAAAATTCGTGTTGCATGTATCTAGCTTACACATTTAATTTCTCACGAGAAATTTCCTCAAGAATGCAAATTCAAGAGTGTTCACGTTACACCCAGACGTAACTGGACACTTTTGTTTTTCTCGATTTTGGCTCATGAGAAATTTTACGTGAGAAATTTTATGTTCACTTTTTTTATGAAGTAGCATTTTATAATTCATATCTAGCTTTAGGAAATAATATTTAAAAACTGTGATTTTGTGAATAAAATTATTGTTGTTCAATACGTTGAAGAGTAAAGTAGATTTTCATTTGATTTTTGTGTGGCATCATTTTTGTTAAACAACAGCTGAAACGTGTAGCAGTACAAGGAACTGTTCTATACGACATATAAGCCAAGGTTTTTAAGCACTTTGACTTTGGAAGGTCTGCAAAAGGGCACTTTGGCGCAATATACCTAAATCTAGGGTATAGCGGTACACAGAACCGTTTATACCGTCGTCGTGCCAGCCAAGGTTAATGTACCTTGACTGATTCGTCCATCAGAACAAAAGAGTTCTGATCAACACTTATTTTAATTTTCTTTTCAACATAGTCTTTGGTAGTAGCATTATGATTTTCAAAGGGCTCACCAATTCGTTTTATACATTTTGAGTTTAAACCGTAGTCTCCGTTTATCGTTAAATTAAATCCAATACCCCTCTCTCCTTGTTCACCAGCTGGACCCCGAGCTCCTGTTGGTCCACGTTCACCTGCTTTCCCAAGATATCCTCGCTTAGAGAAACGTCCACATTTGTCAACGCTCGTCTGTAGATTGTGTAGAAGTATGGTAATGGAGTAGTATTTAAACTATAATATCTGCTTCTCGCAACTCTTCCAGGATAGATAAAATTTCATTGTTGTGAGTGGTGTATATGTGATCAATGTTTTCTTTAGCAGACGCATTAGTCCCATGCCTTTGTGCTGTGTAAGTTTACTGATTATAGCTTTAGTACCATTTATGTGTACATCTTCAGAATAGTCACGTTTATATGCATTGGTATCTCTCAAAATAGATCCATAATTAGTTAAATCCTGTTAAGTATATAGACCTTTTACAGGATTCTTCAGAAAGAGCAGCTCATATAACCCCTAAGTTGTTTTATAGCTCTTCCCTTTGATAACAATATTTCCTACGTCATCAACATCAAACTTTGAATTAACAATTCTCCACGCGTTCTCATCATATTAAACTCCTTCGGTTGGATCAATTTTAAGGCTATTATCAGTGAATTGCTTTAAATAGTTTGAAACTATGTATCCAGACGTAACGGGGGATGTGACAGGAGACCTTCCTATCAATGTTCTTGAATGTTTAGGTGTTGCGAATTCTTCTTCAGATGTTAAGGAATAATTTCCATAATTTATAGGTGTGCTACTAGCCTCCATTTTCACATATTTTCGTTTTGGAAGAGTAAAAGGTTCCACAATTTCGTTGTCTTCTTCTTTTTCTTCTTTTGGCTCCAATTTTACTGGTGGCTCGTTTTTGACTCTTGTTACAAACTCTTTTAAGGGTGTGGTGATTGGCTTGAAAGTTTCTTCAAGTTGAGCTTCTGCTTCAATCCTTACCGTCTTTAGAGCATTAAATTTCCTTCGCACTGCATTCCTTGTCTTGATGATTTCTTTTAATAGATTTTCATTCATCTTCGATATTATCTGAATAACGGCTTTTAAAACAGCTCTAAAATCAGGTAAACAGCTTTCGAAACAAACAGCTTTTATAACAGATAAACAGCTTTTCAAACAGCTCTGAGAACAGATTAACAGCTTTTAAAACAGCTCTGATAACTTTAAACAGCTCTGATAATAGCTTAGGAGCTTTCCGTCTGATAACAGGTGAACAGCTTTAATCGCATGTTTCATCCTCTTATAGTACAATGAAGGTAGCAAATCCTTTACAGTAGCGCCCCTTGTTTAATGAGCTATCCTTATCAATCATCAGCAAACCATATTCATCCTTCTGCCTTCGAAATTTATCAAACTTCCTGTCTGTATTCACAACATAATTATAGATATGTTTCAAATTCAAGTCATCTTGCTTGAATAAGTTGACTAACTTAGCATTGTCACGTATTAAGTGCTTTGGTATATGCGTATATGTTTGACAGAAATAGAAGCTGTCTATATCTTCGTGGCGACCCATACAAAAAAAAAAGACCGCACATTATCTTGCTTTTCACATGCTGCATCATCGAAAAGACACTCTGAATTTGATTTGGCTTCCTCTGGAGGTAGAACGTCGCAGTTGTTTGAGAATGTATAATACCCTAATCTTGATATGGGAGTCATCACACGCTTCAAGTAAGCATACTTTGGTTGATATAAAGATTTGGAATATATTTAAATATTTTCATATTTCAGGATATTGGAATGTTCCAGCAAACTTATCATAACATTAGTTTTTGCACAATTGGATGGTCCAACAATGATGCCCCTTATACTATTAGGCAATAGGGGGACATGCTTCTTTTTCACCTTCATAACAGCTACATCCGCATTTCGAACAGGAAAAGCATGTTGTTGTTCAATGATCCTCATATTGAAGTCTAACGGGATTCCTATATATACACCTGTTTATATTACATTTCAACAGTACCATTGGAACCTTATAAAATGCCGGATCACAAATCGAAGCGCTCCAGTAAAGATTCGAAAGGTGGCAGAGGACTATTAAATTCAATCATCAACAAGTTACCTGTAGAATTACATCTACTGGGATACCAGTACTGTGGGCCAGGAAAGAAGTTAGAGCATAGATTAGTGAGAATAGATCCGGGTATTAATCCACTGGACGCAGCCTACAAGGAACACGATATAGCATACTCGCGGCATAAAGATATAAGTGATCGACATATAGCTGATAAAATATTATCTGAAAAAGCCTGGCACCGTGCAACAGCGACGGATGCAAATTTGATTGAACGTGCCAACGCTTGGCTTATAACAAACGCAATGAAGGCTAAAATTAAGATAGATATGGGTTTAAAGGCTAAAAATAAACGCCAAGCCACATTCCGAGAAGCAGTACGAAATGCTCGTAAGATCTTAAAAATCAAAAAACCAAAAGACTTGATGGAAGCTACAAAAATAGCTCTTAGTTCAGATAAATATATTGTGAAAAGAAAGAAGAAATCAATTAAAGCTCCACGAGTGATACCTGTACCAATAATTGGTGGGGCCCTTCCGTTCCTCATCCCGTTATTTGCTCGGCTTTCAGCATTGGGAGCACGGTCGGGAGGTGCAGCAGGCATAGCTAAAACAGGAAATGATACAAGTACAGCAAAGGCAAAATTGCAAGAAAGCAAACATCATAACGTAGCAATGGAAACTATAGCGGTTGGTAAAGATGGAAACGGGCTGTTCCTGAAGCCATACAGAAAAGGACTTGGACTATATCTGTAACCTCAACCAAAAAACTATTAAAGTCGTTACCCAAAGGACCACTAAACGAGTTGGACCTTCACAAGTATACCACACACTTGCCGCACTTCAGAGGAGTATTTATGTGTGATAATCTACCTAAAAAACCATGCAAGCAAGAAAGCGCTATTGTTAATTTAGACATTTCAACTAGAGTGGGAACACACTTGGTAGCGTATTACAAGAAAGGTGATAACATCGAATACTTTGAAAGCTTTGGCAATCTCCAACCACCAAGGGAGCTCATAAACTACTGGGGTAGTAATATATCGTACAACTACAGTCAACAATAACAATAATCATTTATTTCCGCACAAAGATTACAAAATCTTATTGTACAAAGCGAATTGGGAAAAACAAAATTATAAAAAGGAAAAGTATAAAATAAAAAATAAAACTAAACTTAAAATAAGATAAAAATCATAAGCAAAAAGGTAGTTATTTACAAAAAAAAAAAAAAAAAAAAAAATAAGGAACAAGCAAGAACAAAATAAAATAAACTAAATTAAACTAAACTAATACTATATGAAAAAGCAGAGAAATTAGATGGAAGATAGATAAAAGAGATATAGACTAAAAACTGAGAGACACTCAAACTGCCAATAATTTTCAACAAATATCCGCTGATTTAATAAGCTCTGCAAAAGTTCTGCCGACAGTCGTGCATTGAACATCAGCTGTTAAAATATTCCACTTGCGAATGCTTTGGAAAAAGTAAGAGCGCTGTCCATACTGCGACCTGCAACGAGGGATCAAAATTTTCTTATGTCTAGTCGATTGCAAGGAATTCAGTTTCTCGAAAAGATACGATGGCTTCCTATTGTATATCAGTTTATGTAGAACTTTTAATCTGCGTTGGGTTAAGTAGCCCTCTAGAGGGCAACCACGCAAGGTCGATATACAAGGCGATATGTGACTGTCCGAGGCAACCTGAATACGTAGCGTAACGCGTCATTTTATGCAACCAGGAGTCTTCTACGACACACTGAGTCCAGTAATGAAAATATTACGCAACCATAGGTAACATGAGGTACTACCAGGGCTTTAACCAGTTTTTTTTCGCATATGAAGCGAAAGTAAGTTAGAAGTCAGCCACAGCTGCCGTAGACACCTATATATATTTTAAATTGTAGCACTGATATGGTTGCAACAGGAAAACTGCGAATTAAGCTCAAAACCCAGGCTCTTTGCAGAGTCCACATAGGGAAGTCTGGTGTTATTTATAATTACTGGTGATAAAATATCAGAATAAATGTATTTTCTATAGTTGCCAGAAAATTTGATTTAACAGGATTTAATTCTAACCTATTTTGTACAGACCAGTCATGCACACGCTGGAGATCTTCATTCAGTCGGCATATGCAATCCTCTGTTAAGCCAATTGGCCTGCTGATATACAACTGCACGTCGTCAGCATACAGATTTATTGCAGCGTCATGAATTACGTCGGTCAAGTCATTTATATAAAGACTGAATAAGAGTGGGCCAAGTATTGATCCCTGGGGCACACCACTATATAAATTCGCCGAGTCAGAGAGGGCGCTCTGTACTTTTACAAGTTGACTCCGTCCACTTATGAAGCTCTTGAAGAGCTGAACAGCAGATGAAGAGAAAAGGAGTCTTTGAGATAGCTTTTTCAGCAGCTTATCATGATTAATAGAATCAAATGCTTTGCTGAAATCGAGCAATACGAGAATTGTAAGATGGTCATTATCTAGAGCTTCGTGAACATCCGACGAAACTTTGAGCATAGCAGTTTCACAGCTATGATTTGGACGAAATCCAGACTGCCATGTAGTCAAGTAGCCGTTTTTATTTATGTGGTCGATGGTCTGCACATGCATAATCTTCTCCAATACCTTAGAAAAGAAGCAAAGAAGACTAATTGGGCGATAATTGCTTGGAGCAGAAGCAGAAGACTTTTTGGGGATAGGTATTGTAAGCGCTTGCTTCCACTTGGTGGGAAATTTAGATGTCATTAAAGAGTAGTTATATATATGGGTTAAAACTTTCATTATTTCCCGTGAAATCGCTCTAATGAAACGAGGAGGCAGCTCATCTGGCCTGTTGCATCAGAATTAATTGCACACATAGCCAGCAATACCTCCCTTTCGTCAACATTCCGCAAGGCAAAGCCATCAACTGGAAGTTTTCCGTAGCAGCGCTGCAATCAGATGCCAGAGACGCTGACATGGAATTCGTGACAAAAAAATCATTAAAAATATTGGGATCTTCAGTTACCTTTGGAGGATCACTTCCATATATACCCATATTGCGTATGTTTCGCCACAACTTCTTCGGAGGTAAATTTAGGTCCAGCTTACCGCCAAAGTAGGCACGCTTAGAAGACCTGATCATGCAATTGGTCCTATTACGAACGAGCTTATATCATCTGTATATCTCAGATGATTGTGTGACTCTATGTCGCCTATATAAGTAATCGCGTTCAGCCATTATTGTATGTATATCTTGTATTAGCCATGGACACCCCTTAGTCCTGGTGCGTTGCGTCAGGAGTGGTACATTCCTGTCATAAAGATCAGCCAGCACACCTGTAAAAACATCAACCTTATCATCCAAAGGGTTAGATGCATAGACATCACTACAAGATATCTGTCGGCACTCTGTCAGAAGTCGATCATAGCTAATATCATGTTGCATGTTGCATCAGAATTAATTGCACACATAGCCAGCAATACCTCCCTTTCGTCAACATTCCGCAAGGCAAAGCCATCAACTGGAAAGTTTTCCGTAGCAGCGCTGCAATCAGATGCCAGAGACGCTGACATGGAATTCGTGACAAAAAAATCATTAAAAATATTGGGATCTCCAGTTACCTTTGGAGGATCACTTCCATATATACCCATATTGCCTATGTTTCGCCACAACTTCTTCGGAGGTAAATTTACGTCCAGCTTACCGCCAAAGTAGGCACGCTTAGAAGACCTGATCATGCAATTGGTCCTATTACGAACGAGCTTATATCATCTGTATATCTCAGATGATTGTGTGACTCTATATCGCCTATATAAGTAATCGCGTTCAGCCATTATGGTATCTATTTCTCGTGTTAGCCACGGACACCCCTTAGCCCTTGTGCGTTGCATCAGGAGTGGTACATTCCTGTCATAAAGATCAGCTAGCACACCTGTAAAAACATCAACCTTATCATCCAAAGAGTTAGGTGCATAGACATCACTCCAAGATATCTGTCGACACTCTGTCAGAAGTCGATCATAGCTAATATTTTTAAAATCTCGGTATGTGTAAATAACTTTGTTGAGAAACGATTCCAGCTTAAGGTCATAAGACAGAAACAAAAAGTCGTGGTCAAAGTCACTTGATGGAGTAATCTGATTTTGAAATAGCACCTTATCGATATTTGTCGTAAGAACGTGATCAATTTGAGATGGATTATTGCTATTAAAATAAGTCGGTAAGTTATTAACCATATCAAAGCTCAAGGTTTTGTATAAATAATGCAATGTTTCCATATTTCAAACCGGAACTGAGATTGCTGACATTCATATCACCACACATGACTACGTTATGATTGTTAGATACTTGTGGCAGCACTGATTCCTTAAATTGTAAGGCCGTATCGTTACTGCCCACCGATAAGCGCTTATCAAAATACAACTGTCAATTCCAGAGTCAACCTCAACGCTGGAAATTCTAGTTTATCACTTGGGGCAGAGGAATTTATCACGGTCGCTTCAAGAGAATCGTGTACGTAAATAGCAACCCCTCCCCCTGTGCGATCGGTTCTATCATTACGGAAGATATTATAGTTATTTAGAGAAATTGCTTGGGATGTTACATTTTTATTGAGCCAAGTCTCGAAGATCAACAGGGCATGAATTTTGTTGTTCATAAGAATTTCCTGCAATAGACCAACTTTATTCCTAAGACCTCTAGCATTTAGGTATAATATATTGAAGCCATTAGAGCGCACAGTAAAAATTTTAAGGAGCATTCTTACTTTTTCCAGTGGAGAGATGTTACCAGCCACAATCACTGAAATTCAAGACCCGACAGAACCCCAGCAGACGCAAAATATTTTTCAATTTCTTTGTAGAAATTTTGAGTGCCTCCCATCCATTAATAACAGTTTTTTTCAATGATAAGGCAAATTTTAAAGATATAAATGTGCAATATTGAAGTCAATAATGCAGAAGAAAAGAAATTTCAAAGTAAATGATAAGAGGGACTTTAAAGAGAAAAATTCGCTAACACATTGAAATGAACAAGAGAAAAAAATAAAATTTAAATGTAGAAACAACACCATGATCATATTACAAGCTTAACACACCACGATCAATATCAAGCCTCCGCAGTGCCCATTAGAGTGATAATGTCGTACAATGCATCCAGTACTGCAATTTTAATCGGCGACTCTCCTCGTTCAAGACGCACAAAAACTACGCCATTTCGAGCAAATGCAGAGTTTATGTGACCTTCTCTGTTTAATTTCAGTGCGTGCCGCAGTATACTGTTATTATGCGGGGTGAGACTCTCAAATACATTCACGCTGCTATCCGACATGAAGATTGGGGAGATGTTTTTAAGAGTTATGGGGCCTGAACTCTTATATTTAAACAAAAATTCTCGCTGTTCAGCGACAGAAGAAAATTTTAAAATCAAAGGTGCATTTTTCCCAGATATAGAAGATACGGAAGATTTTGGACGGAATACATTAGTATATGGTGATTGATTGTGGTTAATTTTTGTTGAAATGGTTGAAAGAATTTGTTTAGGATTCTCGTCACGGCAGAGAGGAACACCAGTGATAACAGAATCCGTAAGTCTGCTTAGGCGGGAAATATCATCTAGTTCATGACGAATGTCAGCCAATTCAGCTTTCAGCGCTCCACTTCACTACTTAATTTAGTTCCCTCTGATTGAGTTGATGCGGCTAATGATTCAATTTTCACAGCTATGCGTTCTTCAAATTCATCAAACTTATCAGATATTAATTCCTCCAGGGATTTAAACAGTCGTTTTTCTAATAATTCAAAGCAATCTCCAGTACATATAGATTGAGATCTAGCCGTTGAAAGAGAGCTACCACTACCTTTTCCGCTTAGTTGAATCTTTGCAGCACCTCGGGTTAGTACGGCTGTACCATTTTGAGCCGTTGTTTTAGAAGTCGACTTAAGGTTATCATTCTTACCCATGGCTTAATTTGCAGAGAAAAAAACCAAAATAACACCGACAGTATGAAATTTATGTGATAATAATGCTGCCACAACACTTTTGAATTCGTATTTATTTATAATTATGTTTATTTAACACTGAACGATAGGAAAACCTTTGGCATAACGCAAACAAGCAGGAGACTAGCAGAAACACGTCTACTCGACTCGCTACACATGACTCAGAACTTTGATGCAGTAATTTGCGGTCACTTATGTTTAGAGTTTTTATATAATTTTTATAGCCATTAATTATTATCTATAAATAAAATTGTGAGAGTTCATTTTCAACCACGATGTCATTAACACTTAAGCTACATTTACGCAGCGAAAGTAGCTTTCGTAAGTAAATTTCATGACAAGTACTTTCAATGAAATTTCTGTTTACACGTTTGCTACCATTTGTTACGTAAGTAGTGTTCAGCACAATGCATGCAAATAAAATTTGCTCTCTCGATGTTGTTATCGAAATATTTATTAAAAAAATTCAGCGATACAAACCAAGGTAATTTGGGAACATATACTATATCATCTACTCCACTTCCCGACTTCTTGTTTTTAGCGACTTTTCTTTTCTCTGCCATATATGTATTCTCAGCGAATGAAATTTGTTCGGGGCTTCGTTCGTTTGAAAACCTGGTATATCCATACACTCCGCCAGCACTTCTAACGCAGAAATCCTTTTATTGCGGTTTCTATAATCTTTATGATTATAGTCCCACAAACAAATTTGTTCCCCATATTTTTCCAGGAATTTTATGATTTGCTTGGTAGACCACTTATCCATATCTAAAAACAATTTTATTGACCTTATTAATTACTTATCACTCCACTCTACAATAAAAAACTATATTAGCACACACTGTACCCACTTATCAATAATATTTCCCAATTTCAGCTTTTTTCCTTGTTGTTTGACGTGAATCACTTTCATTATTTCCAACTTTCATGAAATTTACTTCCGTGGGCCCAGAAAGTGAAAAGTTACTTTCGTAAGTAGACAATTTGTATGGAGACGTCAAAATGAAACTACTTACGAAATTTACTTACGAAAGCTACTTTCGCCGTGTAAATGCACGGGAAATTCATCTCTACTCACTGCTGAGTACTTTCCTCCGCTGGAGCTAGCAACGGATTATGTTTGTGGACTAATTGATTTTCAAACATATAACTCTATACCAAATATTGATGTGAGCAAAACTCTGGTTCATGTATGGAATGAGGTTGTTCAGATACTTGTTGGATCCTATGGGATTGATGATATAGCAAAATATGTACAAGGATACCTGGATGAAGAAGGGAAAATGATAAAGGTTGCGATAAAGGCTAACAATAATACATTGAAGAGTGAAGCTAAGGCAACTGAAGAAATACATTTTGAAAAACAGAGATCCATAGCTCCTCTGCTGGAATTCAGTAAAAGAAACTTATCTGCTAATATAGTGCATACATCAGAGTTGACAGTCAACATCATTATATCAGGATCATTCTTCAACAACATACAAGTACACACCCCCGAAAGGTGGGTGTGGGTATAAAATAGTGCTGGTACCCAAAAATGTAATCTCTTTGCCTGTGAAAACCAAACGTATAAGTTCTCTAACATTGAAGCTCCTTGACCAAGACGGTGACTTAATCAACTTCAGAGGAGAGACTATAAACATCAGGTTACATTTGAAGCCACAGCATGTGGATATACAATAATGATAAATACTAGTTCCGAGCAGTGAAGGTCATTAGTCTGCGGGCAAACTTGAAGCGGTCAAGACCTACATCAACACCTGCAAATATAGCATATTTACAATAGATAAGCCTAACGCTGAAACAATGAATAAAGAATACTAGATATTACACCAGACGCTCGCTTTGATAACAGTGTTACTAAATTTGAACATCACTCCTATTCACCACTTCTAACATCATTTAAAAGCAGCGATGAAATCCGTATCTCTGTACAACATCAGGACTTGAATCTTCTACCCAGCATGAGTTTTCTTCACACTGAGGGATGGCTAACAAAGCTGGATGGAACCTAACATCATTTAAAAGCAGCGATGAAATCCGTATCTCTGTTCAACAATTGCGTATCTCTGAAATATTTATTGGGATTCGCTGACGATTATAAGAAAATTCCTATAAATTCCAAACATGAACTCATATTAATCCGGAGCAGGACAGATGCTAATGCCATTATATCATCCACAGATGTGGTGAAAATTGAAATTACCAAACTTCAATGGAGCATTCCACATGTTACAGTATCCGATGATGACAAGCTGCAACTATTTAAAATTATCGGGAGAGGTCGACCAATAAAAATACCATTGCGTAGCTGGGACATATATGAGTATCCAGTACTACCGAAATCCACACATCAAACCTGCTCAGTTAAGACTTCCACTCAACTGGAGAAACCTCGATTTATCATCTTAGCATTACAAACGAATCGAAGGAACGATAAAACCAAAGATAACAGCAAGTTTGGTCACTGCCAACTTACTGATGTTACAGTTCATTTGAACTCAGAATCATATCCCTATGATGAATTGAATTTGAAATTTGATTTGAATAAATACGCATTGCTGTATGACATTACACAATCATACTATGACCATCAGTATCAGCCATTCCTCACATGGGAGAAGTTCAAAACCGATGCTCCGAACGTTGTCATTGATTGCTCACATCAAAATGAAACAATAAAAACTGGACCTGTTGACATAAGGCTAGAATTCAAGGCATCTGAAAATATACCGGATAATACATCAGCATATTGCCTGCTTCTACACTGTTGTATACCTATATATGTATACGAATATATATATATATCCTTTTGCCCTCACCTTGGTCGTTCAGTTATTAATGAAATTCCACTTTAGGTTTGGTTTAATTTTATTCACTATCCCTGTTTTTTTACACTTTTATTATACTCAATATTCTAACTAGATTTTGTGACAACAGTTTGGATTTTTCATTTACAAATTCGACTGCCGAGTTCACCGTTCCCTATATATTTCCCTTTTCTTTTTTAAAACTTTCCTTGGAACTTACTTCCAACTTTCTTTTTCTTTTTGAAAAACTTTCTAAACTGTTAAACCCCTTTTTTTTTTTACACTTGCTTAATTTTGTAATTCTTTTCTTTTTTGTTTTCAAAAAACCGAAACCGCCGCGACCAAGCTCAAAAGACCAAAAAAAAACCAACTCGCTTTTAAAAACCGACTGCGCTCTTTTTTAAGTTTAAAATTCAACTCGCTTTTTAAAACCCGACTGCGCGTACTCCAAGAGATTCAAAAACCAACTCGGCTCTTGATCATTTTTGTCGCGATCAAGAGCCTTCGTTCAGGGTAGAAAATGCATAGTTGCATTTTCACC
This sequence comes from Dioctria rufipes, assembly GCA_963924295.1. Taxonomy (NCBI): domain Eukaryota; kingdom Metazoa; phylum Arthropoda; class Insecta; order Diptera; family Asilidae; genus Dioctria; species Dioctria rufipes. The sequence goes on along the minus strand of OZ002743.1, from coordinate 148,905,641 downwards.
CTGAGAAAATTTTCATTTATTCTGGACTTGATTAAACAAGTCCAGAATATTTTTCGTTGGACGGTGGCTTGACATTTGATGCTTTTATAAACATCAGCCACCGTCGCGACGATTAAAATTGCCGCGCGCGTATACATACAATGTATTTTCGCGGCGCGCTATTCTTATCGCGAAAGCTTTTTTGTGATATGTATGTAGATTCGTACATACATATTGTAATTTTCACGACAAATCGTACTGAAGGTACGATTTGTCTTTTGCTTTGTTTTTTAAAAGTAAATATTTCTACTGGCAAAATTTGCCATGGGAATAATTTTATTTTAAGATAAGATAAGATAAGCTAACCATGTTTTAGGCATGGTTAGCTTATGTGAATTTTAGTGATTTTTGGAATTTTTAATGTTTTATAATTTTTAAGGTTTTTAGGAATTTTAGGAACTGATTCGCTTTCTTCAAATGTTTTTGAAGGTAAGCTAATCATGTTCCAACATGTATGTATGCATGTAAAATTATTCCCTTTTTATACTTTTCCAGGGTATTAAATTTACGTACATAACAACACGATCGAATAGGGGAATACAGTCCGCTGACAAGTGAAGTTTGAAAGTTAAATTAAGAAGATGGCTGTCATCGCAAACGTCCAAGGATTCAAACAAACCTCAATAAATTTATCACTAAAGAAGTGGCAATTTTAACCAATGAAAATCAGATGCAGCATATTAAAATTGATTTTCTTTTTTAAAAAATTTAATTAATGAACATGAATAGTGAGAGAGATTTCAGCGCAGGCAGATCTGATGAATGGCAACCAGGTGCCCAACATGGGGAGTCGTCAAGTAACAGTAGTGGAGTTGAAATCGAAGGTAAGAAAGAGATGTAATTCATACGTTGTTATTAAAAGAAAACAAAGAAGAAAGTTTAAATTACTCTAAGATCAATTGCATCACTTAAACCATATATAACATAATCGAATTAAATGAACACATTGCTTGAGCCGTTCTTATTTAAAACCGTATAAGCCCACTAAGTACATTTGCCAAATTTTTACTTTTAAATGAACAAAACAGCATCAAAAAGTTGTAAATTCAAATTTGAGTATTATATATGTATATTATAATATCTATTATAATTATTGGAAGACACTCATCAATATTTTTAAATAAATTGGAACGTTAAACTAAAAGTACATACTTCCAAAGTGGATTTATACCACTGGAATAACCGTTCATTTATTTATTATTTAGTGGCGTTCAATTTATATTACTTCGGAAAATTGTCAGCCCGCTCTCGTTCACACAATGAGCTGGGTGAAAACCGTCGCGAACAACAGCAAGGGCAACGAGGCACACAACTCCAGCGAAGTCGAAGAGGAAAGTATTCTCGTCCCAGTTACGAATCACGGGAACTTTTAATTACGAATTACGAAGAAGTTATGACGATATCAGAAGTTGCTCGTAGGACTAAAATTAATGCTAATACTGCAAAAAGTATTATAAGGGCATATAAAAAGGATGGTGAATTGCTCAGTGACCGTCGTGGTGGAAAAAGGCCTCGAAAATTAACAGCGGAAGTATTGGCAACTATAGAGGTGAATGTCGAAAGAATTCCAGGGATAACAGCTCGGGCTATTCAGAGAAATTTGCAACGGGAAAAAGACATTGTTATATCTTTATTGTATAGAAGTAATGCTAGGATTTAGGTATTCGCACTGAAATAAAACTCGACCGATCTCTTGAATGCTTTAAACTTTATTAAAAACTAAAAACTCAGTCAGCAGATGTGAGGTACAATGATCTCAAAATTTAACGGTTAGGAATTTATACAAAGCAAATAGATAAGCAAATTTTTACAATGTAAAGAGATAAGCAAAGTAAATGAGTATGAATGACAATAAGCATGATGAGTATTAGAAAATTACAATGCCAATGTTTTATGAACATTTATAAATAACTTAAAAATTTGTTTAGGTGTCGACATAACCGCCCGCCTCGTCACAGTGACGAAACGTAATATTATCATCGCCCGCCGTGACTACTCCGGTTCCTCTTCTTCGTTGATCGGAATTCGTAAAGGACAAATTTTACTCACTGCACGCTTAAGGATCGTATCCTTGCATTTAATGGATGCAACTCGCACGAGTCCGTCTGTGCCGGGATGAACCGCCACTATTTTGCCGGGAGCCCATTGCGATGGTGGTATACGATCTTCTCGGATGAGAACTATAGAATCGAGCCTTAGGTTGGGATAAGGTGATTTCCATTTAGTTCGGACTTGGAGATTGTTAAGGTAATCTGCGGACCATTTGCGCCAAAAGTCTTCATACATTCGTTGCACCATTTTCCATCTAGTGAGTAGATTTATATTGATTGACTGCAAACTCGGTTCTACAGGTGATAATGGTGCGCAGCCGATTAAGAAATGTCCGGGAGTTATAGCCTCTGGATCTTTTGTATCGGAACTAATAGGATGAAGAGGCCTAGAATTCAGGCAGGCTTCAATTAAGGTTAATAAGGTATATAATTCCTCAAACGTAAGAGTTGAATCACCGATGACGCGCTTGAGGTGATGTTTAATGGCTTTGACGCCAGCTTCCCATAATCCGCCAAAGTTTGGTGCATTTGGAGGAATAAAATACCACGTGGTCCTTTGAGAAACTAAAATAGATGAAAGTTCTTCAGGCAATTGTCCTTTAAGTAGACTACTAGCTTGTTGACATTCTGTTGCCGCACCAACAAAGTTCTTTGCATTATCGCTGTAAATTTTCTCGCAAAATCCGCGCCTGGCAGTGAAGCGCTTATACGCCGCTATAAACGCTGGAGTACTTAGATCAGAGACCAGCTCAATGTGCACTGCTTTGACTACCATGCACACAAATATGGCAATGTATGCTTTGTGCGACGATTTTCCTCTTCCAGGTCCGTGTCGAACTTGTACAGGACCAGCATAATCAAGACCGGTGTGTAGGAAGGGTCGTGCTGGTCTAACTCTATCAGCTGGTAGAATGCCCATAAGCTGGGACTGAGAGGACGCCCTCTGACGAAAACAAATGACACACCGACGCACATATCGCCTTATTTTGTCTCGACATGATAAAATCCAGAATCGCTGGCGAATATAGTTAAGCATGAGACTGACACCTCCATGTAGAGTGGCTTGATGGGCTTCGTGGATGATGAGATCAGTGAGACGAGAGTTCTTTGCTAGAATAAACTGATGCTTACTATCTGTTGGTAGTTCCGAATTCTGAAGTCTTCCTCCGACACGTAAGGTTTTTGTTGAGACATCGAAGAAAGGTGCGAGGAGCAGAAGTGAGCTGGTTGTTTTGATTTTCTTTCCTTTGGATAGTGAATGATACTCCTTAGGGAAGCTCTCTTGCGGACATTGACGAGTCCAGAATAAACGTGCTGTTTCTATTTCTGAGGCTGATAAATGCGTGAGGTTCCGTTTTAGAAGTTCACATCTAATGTTATCACGAAAACGCATGCAAAGTGCAGTAATGCGTAACAAACGATGAAGGCTGGAGTATTTACCAATCAATTCCCAAGTTGGATGTTCATTCGCAGAAATGATGCTAGTAGATGCTGACATTCTCTCTTCTAAATCTGTTGTCTTCTCTAATGGTGTTAAGTTTGCATTAGGCCACATAGTTGAAGGTAGTTTTAGCCATGCAGGACCCTGCCACCAAATATCATGCCTGGGCAATGCATTGGGTTGCACTCCTCGGGAAGCACAATCAGCTGGGTTGTGGGATCCAGGGACATGTCGCCAGTGAGCTGTTGGAACCAGTTCGTGAATGTGAGTGCACCGATTGGCCACAAAAGTTTTCCACCTTGAAGGGTGAGACTTCAACCAGGTTAAGACGATTTGGGAATCAGTCCAGCAGTAGACAGGGATATCCGCAAATCCCATTGAAGATTGGAAGGTGCTTATTAAGCGTGCCATTAAATGAGCTCCAGAAAATTCTAACCTTGGAATTGAGAGTTTTTTAATAGGAGACAACTTAGTTTTGGAGCATATCAAGGAAATTTGAACGTTATCGAAATCATGGCAGACTCTAAGGTAGGCTACCGCTGCGTAGGCCTTTTCCGAAGCATCCGAGAAAACATGTAGTTCATACGACTGGCTTTCAGAATGACATCCTATCCATCTAGGTAAAACTATTTCCTCCAGGTGATAAAGATTTTGACGAAGTGTTAACCATTCCTCTGCAATTTTATCTGGCACTGGTGTATCCCACTCCAGATGTTTCTCGAGCCATAGTGATTGAAATTGAGACTTGGCTAATAAAGTTGTGGGTGACAAAAGACCGAGTGGGTCGTAAAGTTTAGCCACATCGGACAAAATGTTTCGCTTGGTAATAATAGGAGGTGGATCTGATAAGGTGACTTGAAATCCAAAAGAATCTGAGTTGTGATACCATAAGAGTCCCAGTGTTTTGACGCTGCTATCTTCTGCAAGAGAGATTAAAGCTGGACTTTGGTTTTGAACAGCTTCTAAGAGAATCGGATCGTTGGACGACCATTTATGAAGTTGAAACCCACCAGAATTTAAGATGCCTATAAGTTGTCGTTGCACTTCAAGCGAAGTTTTTACGTCGTCGGCACCAGTGAGAATGTCGTCCACATAACAATCAGTACTTAGGACCTTGTATCCTAAAGGGAAGCTTGACCGCTCGTCTTCAGCCAGCTGTAGCAAAGTCTGAATTGCAAGGAATGGTGCTGGAGTAGTTCCATATGTAACAGTACATAGCTGGAAGTCTTGGACAGGCTCAGATGGATTCTTACGCCAGACAATACGCTGCAAGTTATTATCTTCATCATGAGTCCTAATCTGACGAAACATCATCCTTATATCGGCAGTGAATACTATTGAATGTTTCCTCCAACGTAGGATAATTGAGCGGAGATCCCGTTGAAGAGCAGGTCCGGTTGCCAAACATTCGTTTAAAGAACATCGTCCTCTCGATTTTCTTGAACCGTTGAACACGACTCTAAGTTTCGTGCTCATGTTATCTTCTCGCAGAATTCCGTGATGTGGCAGATAGAATTGTGTATTAGCTTCAAGTTCAGATTGAGGAGAAGAAGTATATCTCATATGTTGAAGGCTGTGGTATTCTTGCATGAATTCCACGTATCTTGATTTTAAAGCTGGTTCGCGAAGAAAGCGTCTTTCCATTGCTAGTAAACAATTAACAGATGAAGCTCTAGAATCTCCAAATTTCAACGGCCGTACACAATCTTGCTTGATTGGCAATCGAACGATATATCGTCCACTAGAATCTCGTGTCGTAGTTTGCCTATAATATTCCTCACAGGCCTTATCTTCGTCGGAAGGAAGCGGGGATGGTAATGGTAGCTCTTCTATCTCCCAAAATTTTCGAATAACGCGATCCAACTCCAAGAATTCCGTATTAATGGAAATAGCATGTGTCGCTACTAGAACAGGTTCATTGTAACTAGAAGATTGGAGTGGCCCTGACAATACCCAACCAAGCGTCGTGTTTTGTGCCGTTGGCCTTCCTTTTCGGATTCCTTCTTGAAGAATAGTCCGGGTCTGCTAGTTGCAGTCCGATAAGATGAGAGTAGTCCGAATGCGTGAATTTCTGAGGAATTGCCATTTTTGTTAATTTTGGTAGAACTAATGCCTTGCTTTCAATTTGAAATTCTGGTAGTATGCGCGATTGAATTTTCAAATGAACTAATGATCGAGCTACCGCAGCTTCACAAGATCCTATTCCAGAAATGGGAATATTTACCCTTGTTTTGGATAGTCGTAAATAAGCAGCAGCGGTAGATGATATGAAAGTTGCTTGAGAGCCTTGATCCAGCAGAGCTCTGACAACAAGACTTCTCCCTTCAGAAGATTTCAAAACAACTTTAGCTGTTGCCAGTAGTACTGTGTTGAAGGTGCTAACAGAAAAGGCATTAAGCATATTTTGGGACTCAGGGATAGTAGTTAACGTATGATTAGTGGCTGTGGCCGTAGTATCAGTAGATGTGCCGTGATTCAAGTGAAGCATTGAATGATGCATTTGTTGACAATACTTGCAGCGATGTTTTGACGGGCAATTAGACGCCGTGTGCTGAGTTCTCAGGCAATTGAAGCATAGCTGCTCCCTCATAACGAAGTCCCTCCTCTGTGAAACAGTTTTTTGTCTGAAGGAAGGACAGAAAAGAAGAAGATGAGTTCCTGAGCAATCTGGACATCGACGGGGAGTGGAAGAGTGATGAACTTTGACATTGACACCTAGTGTCTTAAATTTTTGAGAAGGAATAGACGTTCCCTTGTATGTATCTTTAGGTTTGTAATGATGACTGCGAGGAGAAATAGCTTCCAGAGTATGGATTCTATTTTGTAGAAAGTGGCATAAAGCATGAAATGTAGAGAGATCTGTCGACGAACTGATAGAATCCTCCCAGTCTTTACGTGTGTTAGGGTCGAGGGCGATTTAAACACTCTAATGCTTTAACAGCTTCTGTAGTACCATCAAATAGTCTTTTCAGGTCTTCAGCTGATTCAAATTTCATAGCAGGTAAAGAGGTTAACTTTTGAAGGTGTGAATAAACTAAAATTCTATTGTTTTGGTATCTATCACTAAGAATTTTCAATGCGGATTCGTAATTAGCATCTGTGACGGCTATGTTGCGAAGAAGCTGTTCAGCCTGGCCATAAAGAGTAGTTTTTAAATAATAAAGCTTCTGCGAGCCTGTCAGATCAGTGCGCGAATAAATTAAGCTTTTAAACAAATCATAGAACGCTGTCCATTCTGTAAGCTCACCACCAAAACGATTTAGGTTGATTTTTGGAAGAGAAGAAGTTATAGTACATGCAACTGTTGTAGAATTATGTGACGTTTGAACAGTTACAGGTTGAAAGGTGGGAAGCATCTCTTTAAAAAGTCCCATATTTTCGCAATAAATTAACTCAATCTTTTCATATGGATCGCTTCGAAAATAATTATTGTCAAAATCGGATGCAGTAGCCTTTTCCAATAGTTTTTCATGATTCGCCTGAAATTTGTTCCAATATTGTTCAAGCAAAGTAATACGCGTTTGAATATAGCTTTCACTACAGTTATCTTTACCAGTTTTATTTGTATTGGAAACGAAATTATTAATATATTTCATTAAATCAGTTTGAGTCTTTAGAAGAATTTCCATTGTAATAAATTGGAACACACTTACTTGGTAATACGTTGAACCAATGGGTACCGCTATAACGGGAGCTCAGTAGCAGATGAATATGTGTATATAATCCAATGCTTAATCCATATGCTTAAACATAAAAGTTCAGAGATATTTTCACTTAACGTTTTGTAACTAACTATTCTAAGCTTTCACTGTCACTATAGTAGCTAAATATTGATAGTTTCAATTAATTTTAGTCACACGTTCGTTTTTTATGCACACCTGTTCTCCACGAGTCACTGATTAGTTCACGATCACTCCCTGTGCTAAAGGTTTTTAAAATTTCTCGATTGATCGCACTTAGATACACATAACTAGCCTTAATTGAACTAGGTTTATGAAATTAAAGTCGCTAAATTGAATGCTTTCCCGTCTATATAAAATTCCACAGCGTTTCCCGGGTTTCGGCACCAGAAAATGTATAGAAGTAATGCTAGGATTTAGGTATTCGCACTGAAATAAAACTCGACCGATCTCTTGAATGCTTTAAACTTTATTAAAAACTAAAAACTCAGTCAGAAGATGTACAATGATCTCAAAATTTAACGGTTAGGAATTTATACAAAGCAAATAGATAAGCAAATTTTTACAATGTAAAGAGATAAGCAAAGTAAATGAATATGAATGACAATAAGCATGATGAGTATTAGAAAATTACAATGCCAATGTTATATGAACATTTCTAAATAAATTAAAAATTTGTTTAGGTGTCGACATTTATCTACCATTCGAAAAGGCCTTCGCGTGCTTAAAATAACAGTGAAATTAGCATCAGTAGGAAATGATCAGACGAATTTGCCACGCACCATTCTGATGAGGAAAATCTATGCCCGGGAGCTCTCGGAATGGGCTTAAGGGGGTAGAGATAAAATGCTATTCATTGATGACTGCGGCTTCAACTTACATCGGGTTGTAGTTCCAGCAGTACGAGGGAGAAATGTGCCCTCGATTTCGGCGATGAATAACCAAAGAATGCTTCATTTTAAGATTTTAGCAAATTCTACGTACAATTCCGAAAGGTTTTGTATTTCTCTCCGTGAACTTGTTGAAAAACTCCAGACGACGTCATCTCTCAGCGACTGTTATGGAACTATGTTGAGTTATTGGCTTGGACGTGAAGTCCAGACTGCCGGCATGACCTGAGAGATCACTCGACGGACAGCGTTGACTGCAGGGCGGCACGCTGCTGCTGGAATTTGGTTGCCTGCTTTTTGCGAATTTTCTCGTGCGGGGTTGATTCGTTGCCCGATGCCTTCGGAAAAGTTTCAATTCATTCGATTCACCTTTTTACTTACTTCCCGGTGTGAACGTTTGACAAGACAGATATAATTGTCTTCTTCTTCTCCACCAGCAGGAAAAAATTCTTCGAATCGGGGTGCGTGCAAGCGGTCGGTTGGCAGTCGCCCGGCATACCTGCTTTAGTAGTTCTCAGTGTAGCATACTGCTATATGCAGTACGCTACGACCATAACACGACGCCGTCATAATTATGGATAACGCGAGAATTCATGAAACACAGCAGGTTCGCGATGCTTTATCTTCGACGAATTTGACTCTAAAATTCTTGCCTCCATATTCTCCAATGGTAAATCCAATAGAAAAATCGTTCTCTAAAATGAAGGCGCACATATGAGCAGTTTTATTAGGTGATGTAAGTAGAGAGCATAACATTCTTGCAACTATTGAAGATAGCCTGCAACAAATTACATCGACTGACTGCGCCAATTATGTTATGGATATGGTTTTACTCATTCCTAAAGCAACGGAAGAACAGCCCATGCACTGATCGGGAATTTCGAATATTGTTCATATCAATGTCAATGTTTGAAGCCTGAAAACAATAATAATGACAAAATGAGATGATAAGATATTTGATTTGAATTGAAATTGAAAGCTTTTGTATTAAAATGCCTTATTGAGTATTTAGTTTAAATATATTTGTCCTTGAGTTAAGCTTATTTGTGCTTGGGTTAAACTTATTTGTGTTTGGGTCAAAGTTATATGCTCTTGGGTTAAACTTATTTGTACTTCGGTTAAAGTGATTTTCTCTTGGGATTAACTTATCCGTTCTTGGGTTAAAGTTATTTGCTCATGGGTTAAACTTATTTTCTCTTAGTTTAAATAAAACTGTGTGTCCTCCATCGTCTAAGGCCAAGGGATCATAGCCGCAGACGAGATTTAAATCAACAAAAGACGCTTTAGCAGATGCCCGGCTTGTGGGTCCTGTGGGTCGTCTCCTCGTTGGGCGCATGGGAGGAGGACCTGTTTTCTTTTACTGTATTTCCTACTCTATGTCTCTTGTCAAAGCCCGGCTTGAGACTCTTTTCTCCGTTGGTCGTCCCCACGCTGCAGCGTATTCCCTATACGCTCCCCTTTCCATCTGCTCTCTGTCTGTCTTTATCCGGCTTTTCTACCTTCTGTAGAGCAACCACCATCATTTTCCCAGGGTACCTGAAAATGGGGAAAAAGGTTACCTAAGTTCGTGAAGTAATAATAATTTTTTTTTTTTTATGTAAATAGGTCTCTTTAATTTTTGGCTCTCTGGATCTTTTAAAAATTCCTTAAAACTAATTGGCAAAAGGCACAAAATTGTACAAAAGACACTAGCTAAACTAACTTACAAACAGTCAAAAGGGACAATTAAAACAAGTAATACAATAAAAATGACACACAAAAACGAAAAAAAACAAGACAAAATGCTCAAAAGAGTCTAAAAACGGTCACAAGAATTTTGAAAAAGATCTAAAGTTTAACCAAAAAATTTTGACCCAGTCCCAATTTTGACAATTAGGTAAGTGGCAGTTCCAATGAGTTCCCAATTTCCAAAATAATCTAATAAAAATATTGACCTAAACGAACGAATTTTCAAAATAAAATTTTGAAATTTAGCACCGAAACCGAAACCGAATTAAAAACTTAATAGCCCAACGAACGAAAAATTTACCCGATACCGTTATAGAGTCCCGCGAGGGCGGCCTGTAGTATCATAGACCTCTACAAGCTGCCCTCATCATCCCTCCAGCTGAGCATCTCTAACGGAGCGCGGAGAAGCCCCGTGGACTAGTGTTGCAAATGCTGTGGCCTGATATCACCAGCGAAAGACAAGAGCGCCGTCCTGCACTGACGATAGTGGCTGCCATGTGCAGTTGAATGTGTCTGCGTTCGTTGCCTGATATTCAAGACATAAACGTCTCTTCAATCTGTCAACGAAGTGGCGCTTAAGTGCTTGTGCGTGGTGTTGTGGGTCAGTGTTCTGATTCCCATCTCCGGTTCTCATGTAGTACAAGTGAATTGTAGATTTGGCCAGTGTCAACACAAAGCTAATCAAACAATTCACCCGACTACAAACCTTTGGTCCCCATAGAAACGATGTCCTAGTAATGCTGAAATTCGGGTGGATCAACTGACACATATCACGCACCAGTTCCATCAGACCAGCTTTGCAGAGGACAAGTGAAGAACCTGTGAAACAAGGTGCCTTCACCAGAACAAACTGTGCAGATCCTCTGAGCCCGCCGGTCGACATGTGACAACTGATTAGGATGCATAAGACTGTGATGCAGCAATTTGAATGCTACATCAGCATCTTTGTAACTAGAAGGATAACTGTAGACTACTCTGCAAGTTATCCCTCCCATCACGCCCATATTCACCCCGAGGTGTGTTCGCCATCTGTTGTATCCTGTGTACTCCGGAGGTCTTATTGACATAAGCACGTCACGGAGCACACGTGTTGTAAGTGTGCTGAATGGTGTGTGAGGCGGTCTGTCCAGAACGAAAGCATCTTCCAACTTAGTGCCAGGGTCACTGGTCCCAAGTTGGCGAAATCTCTCCCGCGCAGAAGTCGCCAGGTCGTGTAGTTGTGGAGTGTTTGTGTTTATTCGACAGTTTCCAGAGATAACAATAATATCTCCGAGAACTGTCAGTGTATGCGTGTCAGCTTCAAAACCTCGAGCATTACTGAACACTGAATCTATTAATTCAGGATTAAACCTGATTGGAATCGACGCGAATTGCGTGTACCGTAGAGCATTCCACTTAAGGTAAAATGCTGGCCTGATTCTGCCCCAGGTCTGAATCGTTGAGATTAAATCCTGCGGCCAGTCACGAGGATAGGGTGGTCGAACAGAGAGCAGGTAGTAATACTCCCCTATGCCGATCCCTCCCAGTACATTCACCCACAGTTGAGAAATTAAGGTGTCTCTCTGGCAAAACACTCGTTGGAATGCACGCACTTGGAGACACCTTGATTTCACAACCAAGTTAGTGAGACCTAATCCACCTATCTTGACTGGCAGACAGAGCGTGCTTTCAGCAACCCATCGTCTTCCGCACCAAAAGGCGTCTATCGCTTTTGCTTGAAGAAGACCTACGAAGCCTTCATCAAACGTCTCAGACTTTAGCAGATGAACGATGGACGAGGTAATCAAATAGTTTATCACGACTGACCTTCCCATTAGGGATAGTGGAAACAGTCGACTACGCCATGAGTTAACAGCTCTAGAGAGTTTCTCGAGAGCGATGCGGCTATTATTTGACTTACTCTCGCGTCCGATATACACACCTAAATACTTCAGGCAAGTATTAGTCCATTGGATGTTCAGTGGAGTATGTGTACGATCTCTCCACCTTCCACACCACAAGCCTTGACTCTTGCTAAGGTTGATTTTAGCGCCCGCTATACGTTCGTACTGTTCGAAAACAGCACGAGCGACCGGAAAAGCTTCATCTCTTGTCACGAAAATAGAAAGGTCATCCGCATATGCCAACATAAGAGGCCTCACATTGGTATATGGTAGATGCACTGAATATTGTCCGAGCATTCGACGAAGATTCACCAGTAGCGGCTCCAACGAAAGATCATAAAGCATACCTGACAATGGACAGCCCTGTCTGATACCTCGATGAAACGAGATAGGAGCCAGAACCTGTCCTTGATGCTTAATCAAAATCGCTGAATCTCTATACAGTTTCCCGATGATATCGAGCCACCTGGGCGGGAACCCAAATGCCTCGAGAGCAGTCAGGAGGTACTCGTGTGAGACGCTATCAAAAGCCTTTTGCTGGTCAAGAGAAATCATGGCCATTTGTGTACCTGTCTGTTCATGGTAGGCAAACAAATGTGTGGCTACCGCGATGTTGTCGTAGATACTACGACCAGGAACACAATAGGACTGTTCCGGGTGTATTACCGAAGCAATCACTGAGCGGAGTATCGCCCCTAATGCTTTGCAGACGATTTTATAGTCCACATTGCATAGGGTTACTGGCCTCCAGTTCCCCATCCTCTGCAAATCTCCCTTCTTTGGAATCAATCGCATAACAGACCTCCTCCAACTAGAAGGAAAGTCTGAATGCGTCTCAACCGCCGAATTGAAGACTTCCAAAAGGTCAGGAATTAATAAATCCCTGAAACGTATGAAGAATTCTGGAGTCAAGCCGTCATAACCAGGTGAAGTGTGTCGCCTTAGATCCTTTGTCGCAGCGATCATATCCTCCAATGTGATTACTGTATCCAGGAGCTCCTTGCTGTCTTCAGAGAAAGTGGGAATATTCTCAAGAAATTCATGAGTGGTCGAGGATGTTGTCGACGTCGATTCAGAGTAGAGACTACTGTAATAGTCTCGAATAAATTCTGATAGCTGTTGTCCGTTGAGGACTTGTCCAGATTCATCAACTATCGATTCGACTTCACAAGAAGCAGTACGTCGTCTAGTTGCCTGAAAGAAGTACTCGGTTGGAGAATCGCCTTCCCTCAGCCAGCGTGATTGGCTGCGCAGCACAAACTCCAAGCTGTGCTTGTAAGTTTGTGTTGCCAAGCGTTCCTTTATTCTGTTAAAATAAAGAATCAACTCCGGCTGAGTTGGGAGAAGAGCTGCCACCCGAGATACTTCGGCCGACAAGCTGGAAGCTTGATACCCACTTCGATTGAAATTCGCTTCGATAAAAGATCGAATTTGGAGCTTTCCAACATCCCACCATTGACTAAGAAGAGGAAAGTCACCTTTCCTCTCTTGCCAATCGTGCCAGAATTCAGTGAATTCATTGATGAACTGCTCGGAATTCAACAAATAGTTGTTGAATATCCAGTATGCAGTTCTTCTTTCAACTAGAGTGCTGGTTGCCACTACAAGAAGGTGATCGCTAACGGAACACACTTCATGAGTGACACCAACGAAATGTTCTAGTATTCCAGGTGAGACGTAAAGTCTATCGATTCTGGAGCCTGCGAGACTTCCATGGATATTTCGCGAGACCCTCGTGTATGATCTAGTCGTAGGATGCATCCAACGATAGATATCCACGAGTCTGAAAACACGAACAAAATTCCTCAACCGAGTAGCATTGACAGAGTTGAACTCAACTCCGGAATGCCGATCCATTGAGGGATTTAGCGTGCAGTTGAAATCACCTCCGAGGATAGTTTCGCCACTAAAATTCACCAGACAGGATTGAACACTATCAAGAACTTGTCTTGTAATGGCCTGGTCATGAGGAAGGTACACGTTTACTACCTTGATATGTTTGTCTTGAACGACAAAGTCCAAGGAAGAAGCGAAGCCTGGAAAGATATCTGTATATACAGGAGACGATAGTGTAAATTTGTTGGATACAATGATTGCCACTCCTGAGCCTCGGCGAGGCGCAGGTGTGGCAAACATTGCATAGCCAGTGTGCAAATAAGCATAACGCTCAAGGTGTGTATACGTGTCTTGTGTAAAATTCGTCCCCTGCAGAAGTGTAATGTCTATATCGAACATTTTGGCATGTTCGATAGTACTGTGTAGTCTTGTATGAGCACTTAAACCCCCGGTGTTAAGAGAGCCTATCTTACACATTCAAAGAGATGAAAAGCTCAAACGATGAATGTGCGACATCTACTGACGAGGAGAATCGGCCAAGCAATGCTCCTGAATCAGCTCCTCCACCTTCCTATGGAGTCGATCTAGCCGAGTTACACCGCTGTAATTCCTCTTCTTCTTGCACTCCTCTTGTAGGAGTAGAAGTTGAGGAATTAGCAACTCTGGCCTCCCCAGCTCCTCCACAAGAATACTCCAGATTTTATCTGAATTCTTCTTGTACAGGAGCCGGGCAAGAATCTTGGAGATCTTCTCCCTAGGAAGGGTTTCCAAACCCTCCGAGACTTCAAATTGGCTACCAATCGACATGGTGCTACCACACGATTCGTAGCCACTGAAGCTGGAGAGACCAGTCTCATCCAAGCCGGTCATTTCGCAGTCCGAAAGCTGTTCGAGAGATGCTTCCGCCTCTCTCACAACAACCTTCGAACCGCGGGCACCACTATCGTCCTCCTCCGAATGGGGCCGCTTGGGTGCGACTGGCTTTGCTGGCTCTGGAGGAGGCAGCATCACCCGGTCGACCTTCTTCCTCCTCGTCCTCTTTTTTTTTACTAGATGGCTAATCGACTCCTCGTCTGAAGTAGCCATGCTTTCACGTGCCGACGTGGCGCCGTTTATAGCCTTAATGTTTTTTGCCTCAGGGACAACTTCAGGCACTTTAGCCACTGGCTGCTCCAAGATAGCAGGTTGAGTGCTGGCAGAAAGTTCCTTTTCCGGAGCCACTACCATAGCAGTGGTTTCCTTCGAGGGAGCCTTCTGTTCAGCCTTCTTCCCGCTTCTCTTGGGGCAGTCAGCAATAAAATGCCCTACTAAATGGCAAGCATGGCATTTCGCTTCGGTGCTCACATCTATCCAGTGCCTTGAGCCGGATATGCTCAAGTAGAAGCCTCTTGGAAGCGTCCACCCCTTGTTTAGAGTGATGGACGCTTCCCGGCTGGTACCGAAAATACCCCGCCCAAGACCCTCGTCCCCAATTTTAATGGGAATAGCACGAACGTTGCCATGAAGCTTCCCAAATCTCCCTAGGAAATTCAGGAGGTCTTCATGACTGGCTCGCATTGGGACCCGTGAAAAGACAACCTTCGTGGGCTTTTCCCTGAGTGGGAACGGCACAAGGTGTCTACCATCCACCACGATGCCCGCAAGCATAAGCTTGGTAGCACTCTCGAGGGTCGTGGTATACACCTCAACCATTCCCCCAGCTATTACTCCCATGGAGAATAGCTCCTCACGAGAGATGACCTGGAAGATCGCCTTCAGGTATACGCTCTGAGGACATCTATTGATGTGCTCGAGCTGCATACCGTAGCTCTCATCCTGCCACCTCCCGTCGAAAAAAGCCTGAAGACCCGCACCGGTCTTAGGCCGAGGCTTACCTGCGTCCAATGGGGCTGGACGAGGAGTGATGCCTTTACCTATAATTTCGATTGATGTCTCTTTTTTGGAACTGCCACTTACCTGCTGTGCATAAGAAATCCCTGCAACTAACGCCGGGGATCGTGGTGCTGCTGCTGGTCCTGCTGGCGATGTTGGCTTCTTGCTCTGGCCAGTTGACTTCGTTGAAGACAGTGGTGGCCTTAAAATAACTCCGTCCGGCTTAGGCGCTGTAGACGAAGCCGGCTGCCCTCGTTACCATCTTCTCCAAGGAACTTTGATCAGCCTTCTTTTCTATGACCTCTTGACTAGGGCCCTTAATAGCCTTTTCAGTGGGCTCTTGGGGGTTAGTTTTTAAAGAAGAAGACGCATTTCTGCTCTTCTTTCTCCTTCCTTTTGACTTGAGGGGATCATCGGTCCCCCCAGAATCGCTGCTGCTCGTACTCATTTTGAGTACGGCAGAGCAGTTTACACTTTATATTTTTATATATATATTTTTTAAATTTTTTTATTTTATTTTCAACTCTAAAATTTATTTATTGCTTGCTCCAAAGGTTTTGATACTATAGTCAAAATTTAAAAATTTTATGTTGTCATGGCAACGACCAAATTAAATTAAATTATTTTCAGAAATGTCACTATAATTTTTATTTTGAACACTTTTTCACAAATTTTTGATATATTTTTATAGATAATTCACTTCGGACGATTGTGATTATTGCACGCTACCGCCGATAACACACTTTTGCTTCTTTCGCTCTTTATTGTTGCCTCTTTCGCGTTACTTTATCGGGACTCAATTTGACACGTCCGGTCACTGCGACAAATAATAATAATAATAATTTATTTTGGAAAAAAATGTACACAAGATTACAAATCTTTTAGCTGTACTTAACTAGAAAGGTGCTAGTGTTTTATATTACAGAAAGCAGTTCAACAACAAAAGAGAAAAAAAAAATATATATATATATATAAAAAAGAATTAAACTACAAAAATGGAAAGTAAACTATAAAAAGCAAATATACTATAAATAATAAATAATATGAAAACCAATTCAACCAATAGTTCATAGCATAACTACATCAACATAGCAACTAAAACTGAGAAAATTCAAATTAAAAATTAAAAAGAAAATGTGTAAAATACAATAATTAATCTCTGATTAGCTAGGTAAAAGTAAAGAAAGAAAAAGAATAGAAAAGAAAGAACAGTCTTATTTCTGCTGTGTAGAGAAAGTGTAATAAATCAAAGTTTGTATTCATAATATGTGAACCCTAATGAGTTTTTTAAAAGCATTGATGGCGCCAACACACTGAGTGCTAGATGGAAGCGAATTCCACAATCGCGCGATCTGGACCGGAAAAGAACCCTCCATTATAAGTCTAATAAATCTTGGAATTGTAATATTTAGATTGCGTGGAGATATCGACGTTCGGAAAAGCCCTCGAAGGTATTCTGGTTTGCCATTGTGAAGTAAGTTGTAGAGGAAAAACAGAGCTCTATGCTTTAGACATGCGGATAGAGAGCACCCAAGAAGCAGA
Source organism: Dioctria rufipes (assembly GCA_963924295.1). NCBI lineage: Eukaryota > Metazoa > Arthropoda > Insecta > Diptera > Asilidae > Dioctria > Dioctria rufipes. The sequence continues at coordinate 148,888,679 of OZ002743.1, read as the reverse complement.
TTTTTATATGCTGAGATATGATCATACCTTCTGAGACCAAAAATAAAACGGATGCAATCATTAAATGCAACTTCGACTCTTCGGAGACAGCTGCTATCCAATTTAGGATATATCATACTTCCAAAAGTAAAGTGGGGCAAAATTAACGCTTTAACTAGTTTCATTCTGATATTTATAGATAAAATTTTTGCGCAAAGCCACAATCTTCTCAACCCAGCATATATTTTACGAATAATCGAGCTTACATAATCGCAGCAGCTCATGTCCTGATTGAGAACAATACCCAGATTTACCGCTTTTCTTAAATAAGGAATAGCGACATCGTTTAAAAACACTGGAGGTATATCATCTATATCATAGATACCACTATAGAACGCAATAGATTTTGATTTTTCAGCGTTGAGTAACAGCCCAGTACGTGATGACCATTCGGCAATTCTGATGATATCGCGATTGATACGCTCTATACAATCCTCTGAGAGTCCCATAGGTCTGCTTAGGTATACTTGCACATCATCAGCGTACAAGTGTACAGTAACATCATGTACTACTTTGGGAAGTTCGTTGATGTAGAGACTGAACAATAATGGGCCAAGAACTGAGCCTTGGGGCACACCACGTAGAGTGGGCAGCAAACTCGATACCGTTTGCCCAGCTTTGACATACTGATAGCGGTCATGGAGAAAGTTATTGACCAATGATATAGCAGATGTACTGAAATTGAACTCTCGAGTTAGTTTGGACAGTAGAAACTTGTGGTCAACACAATCAAAAGCCTTCGAAAAGTCAAGTAATACTAGAGTTGTGAAGTTGCCCTCATCAAGGGCAGCTCTAATATCAGTGGATACTTTCAGTACCGCTGTTTCACAGCTATGATTTGAACGGAAACCTGATTGGCATGGCGATAATAGCCGATTATTCTCGACATAATCAACAATTTGCCGGTACATTAGCTTTTCCAACACTTTAGCTAGAAAGCGTAAGACACTGATAGGGCGATAATCGCTTGGAATTTTTGGAGACGACTTCTTCGGTAGTGGCAAGACCGAGGCAATCCTCCAGCTTCGGGGAAAAGAAGAAGACATTAGACTCGTGTTCACTATATGCAAGATGTATTTTGTTATATGTGGAAGCAGCAGCTTAATAAAGCGGGGATGTAGATTATCCGGGCCAATTGCTTCAGATTTTATGGAAAATATAGCAGAAACCAGTTCATCAGGGAAAACAGCACGAAAGGAAAAGTCACCAAAATCCGATGGGACTGGAGGTAAAGCCACGCTATTACTGTTTCTGCTGGACTGACCATGTAGTGCTTCAATGGAGGGATTGTTGAGCGCAGTGAAAAAGGAATTGAGGCTTTGGGGGTTATAGTCACATTGAACTTTATCTTCCCCATAAACACCGACCTTCCGCAAATTTCTCCATAGGGTTTTAGTAGGGAGGTTAGGATTAAGCTTTGAGCTGTGATAAACATACTTAGCTCTTCTAATTGCTGCAGTTGTCTTGTTACGTGCATTACGATAAGCTAATAAAGCTGCATTTGTTTTAAGCCGCCTATATCTGTGGTATAAGTATTCACGCTCTGCTATGAGCACTTTAACCTCTCTAGTAAACCATGGGCAACCAGAGGATCGCTTACGTCGTGTTTTAAGTGGGACATATTTATCAAATAAGTATTTGACTAGAGTTGTGAGATTTTCAACTTGAGAATCTACAGATATAGAGTCGGTTATGAAGCTCCAAGGTAAATATACACATTCTTCAGTAAGGGCTTCTACATTAATGTTATTATGATCATAATAAGAATAGCAGCTATTTGAAATACCAGGGAATATATCTAGGTCATAGCTGAGAAAAAGGATATCATGGTCCATTGTACTAGTAGGACTGATTTGGTTGTGCAGTAGTACTTTTGACAGATCTGAGGTCATCATCAGATCAAGCAACGAAGGATTGTTCGTGTTAAAATAGGTGGGGCAAGAATTGATCACATTGAGATAAACAGATTGCATAGAAAACAAAAACTGGTTGCTTAAATGGTTATGGCGGAGGATATTTACATTGAAATCACCACCTACTATGACGTTAGAATAACGGTGGGTAATATTGTAATGATTATCTTTACTTTTCTCGATAATCAGGTGAGGACGTCTTCTTAGCACTGGATACTGCTCTGGAACAGCTGGAATATATTTGGAAGCTAAGCCAATGGCCAGCTGAGGTTACCAAATTGATAAGGCGTTCAAGAATATCTTGAACTGCCGACTTTAGAGATGGGAGAGTAGAGTGAAAACTAACTTCTTCCAGTCTCAAGCAAAACTGTTCTGCTTTATTCAAAAATGTATGGCTTTATATACAATCGATCTCTTAACTTCCTACTTACCTATCATAAATTCTAAGGTCGTCGAAATATGTATTTCATGACGACATATTACAAAATATCGTGAAGCGAAATTCTATGTGATGCAACTATAACGTAAATTGTTCGCAAGAATTGATGACCCTTATTTTATTGCCATTTAGTGCAATCAACATTCAATATCGCTGAATACGTAACTTCATGCAAAGCGGTGAAATGTTTTTATTACATCATGTGCCGACAAAAAGGTAGCGGCAGCGATTTGCACATATGCCACATGTGTTCATGCTATGAAGTAATTTTCTTGTTTTCACTGTGGATGAAGTAATATAATTTCATCTATATTTTCTTTTCTGGGTATTGCTTCATGTAATATGTGATTACTTTTTATGTTGGGTTTTTGGGTTTATTCGAATGTTCTAAATGAGGGTAGTATGTATATATGTATGTATATATGTTAATTTTGAATGAATGATCTTAATGAAATGAGGGTAGTATGTATGTACTACATCCCTCCCTTTATAAGGAAAAAAAAATTTTGTTTCATAAAATAAAAATTTTTTTTTTTGACTTGCGTTATAATTGCATCTTATAATTTATTTTGATTTATCTTACTGTGATGTCATCGTTTTATTTTTTATTTCTTATATTGATACATAAGTGATTATTAGAGCTAATTGGTATTAAATATTTATCTAGTCTGCTACATTAATATTTATCTGGTTTATTACATTAATATTTATCTAGTTTATTACATTAGTATTTATCTAGTCTATTATTATGTATTTCCTTAATTTCTCCATTAATATCAATTTTACTATTTACATTGTTTGTTTCTACAACCATGTATGGTCCTTTGTATGGTGGTTCAGATTTTCTCTTATTTCCTACTCTAATCTTAACTTTATCTCCTACTTTAATATTTAACGGTTTTACTTTTTTGTCATGGCTTGATTTTCTTTTTCTCTTCGTAATTTCAAGTATTGATTTTGCAAGGTCTTGAGTTTGTTGTATTCTATATTTGACCTCTTTGGCATAGTCCTCAATGTTATATATTGGACTTATGTCTCGCTTTTCTATATTTGGCAATGTCGCGATTTTTCCATATACTAGTTCAAATGGTGTTAAATTAGTTTCCGAGTGCGGTGTTATGTTATATGAGAATGTAAAATAGGGTAACCATTCGTCCCATTGATCATTTTTGCATATAGAGAGTAGATATTCATTCAATACTCTATGGTTTCTTTCAATTGCACCCATGGTTTCATGGTGAAATGGGGTTGATGTAACATGTTCTATATGAAAATTTTTGCATATTTCTCTGAATATAGAATTCACAAATTCAGTTCCCTTGTCTGTTCTAATCTTTTTGAATGTACCATATTTCAAAATGATCTTTTCAATTAATATTTTCGCGATTGTTTTTGCTTCCTTGTTTTCCATTGGGAAAGCTTCAACGTATTTCGTCAATTGGCATTGGCATGTTAGTATGTACCTGTAGTACTTACTCTGCCTTAATGGTCCTACAGTGTCTAGTTCTAAGGTTTCAAAACTAGTACTGGGAGTATCAGTAATTGTTAAATGCTCCTTAGTATGTCTTACAATTTTGTTTAATTTGCATTCTTCACAATTATTTACATATGATTTTACCATTTTGTTCAAATTCTTCCAGCAGTATCGTTGCTTGATTTTGTTGATAGTTCTCTTTATTCCTGTGTGTCCACCAGTGTGTGGTGTGTCATGAAATTCTTTGATTATCTCCAGTTGCTTCTCTTTGTCTGTTATACTTTTGGGAGGCTCATATAAAATTATCCTTATACAATTGTTTCTTTCCTTAATTAATTTCCTTTGTATCTTATTAAATTCTTCTTTAAATATTGTTATGTTCACGCTTTCAAATATGTTATCTTTCGTTGATAGAGCTAACTTCTGTATTCTGTTGCTAATCATAGAGAGTGACAGTGTCTCCAAGATAAAACCTAATCTAAGGCATGGTTTATTACTGTACTCGATTGCAACTTCTTTCTTCTTTATGAATATATTCTTCTTCTTGTTATATTTTCTTTGTGGGATATCCTCTTTTATATTTATAAATTTCAATTTTTTAATCGATCTTGTTTCTGAAATAGAAGCACATTGATGGATGAATAGTTGGCCTGACAATTCTTCCGTGCTCTTATTTTTATCACGTGATTTCATGCTATATATTTTCTCTATTTTATTTATCTCCTTAGGTATCATTTCTTTTAATAATTCTGAGCTCATTTTTATTCTAGAAAGCGCGTCTGCATTCGTGTTTAATGCTCCCTTTTTATAAATTATTTCGAAGTTGTATTCCGACAATTCCATTCTAATTCTTGTCATCTTTGATGATGGATTTTTGTGAGTAAATAGGCTGACAAGTGGACGATGATCTGTGACTACTATGAATTTGCGACCATATAAGTACGGTCTGAAATGAGTTATAGCCCAGTAAATTCCTAGCAATTCTTTGATTATTATTGGTTTGTTTAATTCATGTTTGTTCAAAGATCTGCTTGCATATGAAATTGGTAGATCTTTTCCAATTTCTCCTTGTGATAGTACTGCTCCTAATGCTGAATCAGAAGCATCTGTAGTTAGGATAAATGGTTCGTCAAAGTTTGGGTATTGGAGAACTGGGGGACTTATCAGTCTCTGTTTCAATGTTTGAAATGCTTTTTCGCATTGCTCCGACCATATGAATGGTGTATTTTTCTTTGTTAGCTGATTGAGTGGTTTTGCAATTTCAGCGAAGTTTGCGATGAATCTTCTGTAGTAATTACAGAATGCTGTAAATCTTCGAGCTTCATCGGCGTTCGTTGGTCTTGGATAGTTCACTATGCTATCATATTTTTTTGGGTCTGTTTTTATACCTTCACTAGTTATAAGGTGTCCCAAGTAAACTACTTCTGTTTGTAAGAAATTGCATTTTTGTGGATTTAGTTTCAAATTATATTCTCTTAGGCGCTCGAATGTTTTCACCAAATTTCTGTTATGATGTTGTATGTTGTTTCCATAGGTGATTATATCATCAACATATAAGAATGTTTCTGCATCCAATCCTGCGAGTGCTATTGATAGCATACGCTGAAAACTGTTGGTTGATATCTTTAAGCCAAAAGGTAGTCGTTTAAATTGAAAATGTCCTTTATTTGTTGAAAAGGCTGTGAGCGGTCGTGATTCTTCATCCAGTTCAATCTGATGAAATGAGCTTGTAAGGTCCAAAGTTGAAAATATCTAGCTTTTCCTAGGTTGTCCAAAATATCTTCTAATCTGGTTAGAGGAAATTTGTCATCCGTAATCTTTTTGTTGAGTTGACGGAAGTCAACAACCATTCTCCATTTCTTATCACCTTTGTTATCCTTTTTGGGCACTACCAATAAGGGTGAATTGTATGGGCTCCTTGAATGTTCAATTATTTCTTCGTCTAGTAGCTTGTCTACTTGCCTATTTATTTCTTCTAGCTGCGTTTGTGGCAGTCTATAGTTTTTAATGTATACAGGAGAGTTGTCATGTGTCGATATATGCTGCTGGTAAAAATTATTCACTGTTAGTTTGTCATTCGTCAGGTAAAAGATATCTGTGTAATCCTTGCATAGTTGATATAGCGTATCTTTTGCTTTCTCATCTAAATTTTGCACATTTAATTCCTTTTTTAGTTGTTCAAATCTCTCTTTTTCTTCGACTTTATGTCTGGTCAATTTCTCTACAAATCTATAGTTTGCTAAAGGAACAACTTCCAACTGCGGATTTTTTATGCAAATGTCATCTTCAGTTACATTTATAAATTTCACATGTTTTATACCTTTTGCTGGTATTATTGTGTTCGCTACGTGTAGCCCTTCTTTGATTTCATTACTTAGTACTATACTATCTTCACTTACTTCTATGTTTATTGGCTGTATTATCTGAGATCTAGCAGGTATGTTAATGGATTCTTCTTCTGGAATTTGGGTTATTATAGGTAGATTAATATCATTAAGCTCTGTACAAATTGTTAATATGAAAGTGTCATAATCTATTTTACATCTATATTTTATAAAAAAGTCTTTCCCTAATAGTCCATCTGTCGCTATTGGAAAATTTTCACTTACAATATGTACTTTATGTTTAAGTCTTTCACCTTCTGCATCAAATTGTAAAATTATTGTTCCTAACGTTTCACTTTCACCTTTTGTCACACCTCTTATTTTGCAAATTTCACTTTTGTTTATTAAGTTCACATCTATGCAGTTCACCTTAATGATCGAGATGTCTGCACCAGTGTCTATAAACCATGATGTGGCAGAAGCTTTATTGGTACTGTGTCATGCTATATAGTTCGTTAGCTTGCCAACATCTATGAAATGTATTTTAATTAATTTTCGATTTGCTCTTGATATTTCTCGTCCCTCGATAGGTGTTCTCCGGGGACGATCCCGTAGTTTTCCGACTCCAACAAATTAATTTGTCGTGGTTGTCTGTTTTGATATCTGATGTTTCCTCTGTTCGTATTATTGAATTGTCTTTGAGAAGGATTTCCATTGTTTCTGAAGTTATTTTGTGCAAAGTTGGTTCTAGTATTGTTATTGAAAAATGTGTTTCTGTTAGTGTTAAATCTGTTCTGTTGAAATTGATTGTTGTAGTTTCTATATGATTGTTGGTTATGGTTTCTATGAAAGCCTCTTGAATATGATTGTCCAGATCTGCGAGCATGTGCTTGGAATTTGTAAATTCTGTTCTCTTCAGACTTGGCTTGCTCTGAATCTATCTCTTGGGCAAGATCAATAGCATCAGCATATGTTGCAGGTCTGTTTGCAAATATTGTATATTTGATTGAATTTCTCAATCCTGATTTAAAAGAATTCAAGGCAATTCTATCATTCATTTTTGTAATGATTTCTTTATTCTGCTCACCTTGTTCTGTTATTTGAATATTATTCAAATCTGCAATTAGAGTATCAATCTCTGCAACGTAGCTCTGCAAAGTTCTATCTCCTTGTCGTACCTTAGACAAATCATTTTGGATTTTCAATGCATTTTTGTGAGGTTTGAAAGTTTTCAATAGTATTTCCTTAAAAGATTTGAAATTTATGGGATCAGCTTCGTTAACTATTCTGTTACGAGCTCTTTCTGATAATCTTGTTTTTATCAGGAATTTTACCAGTTTCTCTTTATCCTCTGATGCTTTTAATTCATCGTGGAGATACTCTGTCAAGTTGATAAAATTGTTTAGTTGTTGCGAGTCTCCGTCAAAGATCGGCACTATTTTAGTGACGCTTGCTATATCAAAAGTTGCCATCCTGTTATGATCTCTACTTTCTTCTTCTAAATCTGAATCTACAGATGATTCTTCTTCTTCAATTGATTTTTCCAGTATCTCTCGTATCTGTTTGGTTTTAATGTCTATTATCCTATTCAGTTCCTCACATAAGGTTTTGTATTTTTCTATCAGCTTCTTGCAAATTTCTTTTTCTTCACGCTGTAACTTATTGTATTCTTCTACAAATTTTGCCTTTAAATCATTTATTTCATTCCCTTTCGCTAGTATGTATCCAGCTGAATAGATTCTATTTTTACTCTTTTTAAAATTTTCAATGATCTTTTCTAATTTTTTGATCACATTCTTTAGGTTCTGCATTCTTATTTATCAAAGCCATTCTTTTAATTTAAAATTTTTCTTTATTTAAAATGAATTCAATATATTTCACATTAGTATTAATTCTTAAGCTGTTATGACTAATTTATTAGCTTCCTTCTTTACTCTACTTATGTACTTATTTCTAATATGTCTATACAATAATATCGCTAAAAATAATGCTATGATAATTCCTAATAGGATTTTTATGTCGGTCGCGTGATCTATATAAATTTCAGCCGTTAGAAAAGAGTTTCCTGATGACGATGCTGCTGCGTCTTGATTTGCGGTGGCTTCTTTATTTTTGGACTCCTTTCCTCCCATTCTCTTACATATAATTCTACTTCAGCCTGGGGGATGTTTTGTCTTTGGTTCTCCAAAATTGTTGTCTTTTTAGCCTGATGTCGTCCAAGAATGAATTTTTCTCCTTCTTCGTAGTTGCTAGCGTTGTTAGCCTGTGTAGTTCTGCAATTTCTCTTCGATGTTTCACAAGCTTTCCGGCCCTCTTCTTTTTTTTCTTCTTAGGTGGCTGGCACTTTTCTTCTTGGTGGTGTTGGGGTTGATTCAGCTTCCTCTTTCGGTATTCTTCTATCGATATCGGCCTGGGTCCAGCTCTTGGGTCCTCTCTTAATACTTCTTGTAACTCGGTAGACAGGGTTCCAAGATTCTCCTTCGTCAATTGATTCGTCGGAGGCAGGGTCGCCATGTAATGATTATCTTTACTTTTCTCGATAATCAGGTGAGGACGTCTTCTTAGCACTGGATACTGCTCTGGAACAGCTGGAATATATTTGGAAGCTAAGCCAATGGCCAGCTGAGGTTACCAAATTGATAAGGCGTTCAAGAATATCTTGAACTGCCGACTTTAGAGATGGGAGAGTAGAGTGAAAACTAACTTCTTCCAGTCTCAAGCAAAACTGTTCTGCTTTATTCAAAAATGTATGGCTTTATATACAATCGATCTCTTAACTTCCTACTTACCTATCATAAATTCTAAGGTCGTCGAAATATGTATTTCATGATGACATATTACAAAATATCGTGAAGCGAAATTCTATGTGATGCAACTATAACGTAAATTGTTCGCAAGAATTGATGACCCTTATTTTATTGCCATTTAGTGCAATCAACATTCAATATCGCTGAATACGTAACTTCATGCAAAGCGGTGAAATGTTTTTATTACATCATGTGCCGACAAAAAGGTAGCGGCAGCGATTTGCACATATGCCACATGTGTTCATGCTATGAAGTAATTTTCTTGTTTTCACTGTGGATGAAGTAATATAATTTCATCTATATTTTCTTTTCTGGGTATTGCTTCATGTAATATGTGATTACTTTTTATGTTGGGTTTTTGGGTTTATTCGAATGTTCTAAATGAGGGTAGTATGTATATATGTATGTATATATGTTAATTTTGAATGAATGATCTTAATGAAATGAGGGTAGTATGTATGTACTACAATATCCGATATACAATTTTCAAATTCAATCACACTGTCAGGGGTGAAAATGTCTGGCGGGCAGTAAACGGCTGACAGCACACATTTATGGCTTAGAGTTGCAACCTCTAAGCATAAGAATTCCATCCCAGGATTACCCGAGCTAAAAATTTGTCTACACTTAAGAAAATCCTTTACATAAATTGCCACACCTCCCCCGATTCTAGGTTTGCGATCATTGTGGAAAAGTTTATATCCTGGGATAGCTAGGAGTGATGATGGTATACTATCATTTAGCCATGTTTCGCTAATTAAGATTGCATGGATATCTGAAGTAGAGAAAATCTCACAGAGCTCATCAATCTTATTTCTGATTGTTTACACAAGATATTCAGCAGTGTTCTCACCCTGTCCAGACCTGAAAAACTACTCACATCCATACTCCTGAAGGCCACCATCAATGCAATTTTTTATACCAACTAAACTCATTATTATCACACATAAACAAGACGAGCGAAAGAAGGGAAAACGTACACAGCAGGAATAAGAAGGTAAAGAACTAAGTTTAGTTAAATCAAAATCGCGACAAGATAAATGCAGAACTAGTGAAAATAAATGACTTACTTTACTAAGAAGAATGAAAGTAATATTAATTAATAGCTGCACTAACAAAAACATGAAACATACTTTACTACTAAGCATTGAAATTTTATCAGCTCCAATGATTGCCTATTAGATCAGCTTCAGTTCGGTGGACGGTATAAAGCAATATCATGAAGCTGCTGCATACTGGTGATTCTAATTAGGTTCTCCTCTGCTCTCACTCTAATGCATAGGTACCCATTTCTAGTGATAGCAGTATGGATATTTCCCATTTTTCGGAGTTTGAGCGCTTCCCGAAAAAGAGAATTATTGTATGGTGTTAAGCTCTCATTCATATAAACTGGGCTAGGTGAAGAGAATCCCTCCAGTTGTAAAAGTTTCAGGCCCCCACATCTCCGAAAAGAAGACAGAAACGATTGCTGCTCTGCCCAACAAGAGAATCGTACAACTATTGGGACATTCTGATGCGATGACTTAACTCTGACCCGAAAAGCATGTATATACTGCGACATAGGATGCTTAATGACCATTGCGATGTTCTTGATGATGTCCGTTAAATTCTCATCAGGGGCGATTGGAATGCCACGTATAACTATATCGCTCAGTCTTTGCACGCGGTTATAATCATCTATATGAGAAAGTGCAGTATTATGACTGTCCTTCAGTTCCACAATGATGCTTTCACACTTTGTTATGCGATTTTCGAGTGCCACTATTTTGGTATCAATTCTGTCCAAGATACGATTCTCGAGCTCTTTGAAGAGGTCATTAGACGAGACTCCAGCTGTTCGATGAGTTTCTCGATTACAGGCATTTCAGGCGCAGAATCAGAGATAGTTTCTCCCTGTAGCTTAACAGTACTGCGTGTCGTAACAGCACTGTTCTCAGAGTTATTACGATGCTTTTCCCCCTGTTGTCCAAACCAACGACGAACAAACGAAAAATTTTAATTCGTGTAAAACACGCACAAATTACAATCTTTCTTACAAAAACAAAAAAAAAGAAGGAAAAAAAAGTATACATTGAACCCTGAAAAGATTACAGAAAGAAAATTAATATTTTTTTGTTCAAACGAAAAATTTTAATTTGCATAGAACTTGCACAAATTCCAATTTTTCGTCCAAAACACACATTCCTAAACGGTAATTCGCCTAGCTGTAAAGCATCACGCGATACCATCACGCAGTTCTTTACAGAAGTTTCGCTCGTACATGATCGATGGCAACGATTTTGCATGAAAAATAAACGACGCCCGGGATATATGCAGCCGAGTAGTCGCGAGAGTAGACGAGGTATTCGCTGGGTGAACGAAAGCGCTCGTCTGTCGGTCGGTTGGAAGACAGAACGTAGGCAATGTAGGGTGACGGCGGCGTGAAGTTAGGAAGTCACTTGGGAGCCGGCAAATTGGAAGGTAGTCCATCGTTGCACATGATAAAATATCGGCGGGGAGGAAAATTTGTTCTGACCGGTTGTGATCGGGGTGATTTAAAAGTACCTTGAAAGGAATTTCTTGCGAATTGCAGTGACGGAGGAACCGCGTTATCTACCTGAAATATGGAACATTAGTTATATTAGTGATAAATGATTATTTTTGATAAATTACTTGTGAATTGCACCGACGTGGGAACCGCATTATTTACCTGAAAATTGGAATGTTAGTTTTAAGCGTTAGTGATAAAAGTTTTTTTTTGATAAATTACCTGCTGATTGCAGAGACTCCATAACCGTACTTTTCACCTGAAAAGTGGAATATTAGTTATATTAGTGATAGCAGTTATTTTTGATAATTCACCTGCGATTGCAGAGACATCGTAATTGCGTTTTTTACCTGATAAGTTGGATATTATTATATTAGTGATAAGAGTTATTTTTGATAATTATCTGCTGATTGCAGAGACATCGTAACAGCATTGTTTACCTGAATAGTGGGATATCCGTTCTATTAGTGTTAAAGATTTTTTTTTTTTTTTGTAAATTACCTGAGATTGCAGAGACTCCATAATCGCATTAGTTACCTGAAGAGTGGAATATTAGTATATTAGTGATAGAAATTATTTTGATAATTACCTGCTGATTGCACAGACATCCAAACAGCGTTATTTATCTGAAAAGTGAACTACTAGTGGTAAAATCTATATTTGGTGAATTACCGGCTGATTGCAGAGATATCATGACCGCGTTATTTACCTGAAAATTGGACCAGAGCCATAGTAGTGATACAAATTATTTTTGAAAAATTACCTGCTGATTGCTGAGAAACCATAGCAGTATCGCTGACCTTAATGTGTAAAGGAAAGTTCTCATGCTATTCACCCTATTGGGCCTTCCGATTTGGTGCCTCCAGCACTAAAAAAGAAAAAGTCAATGTACCTAAACAATCGACGAAATTGCTTTTCTTGCCTGGAGAGAGGCGCAAGATGGTTCACCTTATCAACAGTGTTCCTGTTCAGCGAGGGATTCGTCTTGGCTACCAACGCATAGCATCCAGGTGTCTTATATATTTAAGTTCATTATTTTTTTTTTTTTGTAATTGTATTTGCATGCCTGATCACATTTGAATTTTATATATATATTTTTTCGTTTATTATATTCATACCTATATACCAGAGTTCTAGAACAGCTAGTAGGGTCTAGGTCTAGAATAGGGTAGGTAGTAACTAGCTTTCATTGTAAAGACCAATACGGTGAATCGCCTGGGGCGGGAGTAATTGTTAGAGCATTAAAAGAACAAGGGCCATCAGCTCGAATACACACACGTAAAAAGAAAGGGGAAGCTTTTCTTGTTTGTTTTCTCCCGCCTTCTATTTTATATATCTTTCTTTTTCCTACCTCCGTCATACACGGTGCATAACACGTCCAAACGCCTTGGCTCCGTTCTGTTTTCTTTATTGAAATGAGCAAATAAACAAACTTATTAGAGGGCGGAGGATGATGGACCATGTGGAGGATACCATAATGTAACACACAAACGTCAATGGGGCTAAGCAAATGGACAAGGTTTTGGAGGCTTAGCCAGGATGGATGGGGGCGATTGGGCCCAAACAATCCCCAAATCCGGAGTTCCAACTTCATCTGGAGCTCCTTCTGCTTTCTCTCAGTCTTTCCTCTCGCCGGCGTTGTTGAACTCTCCGGGTGGATTGAGAATTGTTTGGCGTTACTGAGGTTTCCCGTTTTTTTTTTATAGCATTTAATTAAATTAATTTTCTTCCTTCTATGCTTTTAGGTTTGACCAGGAGGGGGAAACCACAGTAAAAATTCCTTTTTTTCTATTGTCTGTCTGTCCGTCTGCAGTCACGCACATGAACTTCTACTTTGTTTTCCGTCCGTCTCTCTGGCCACATATTTTGTTTACTTTGCACAGCTTTGCAAGCATCAACGGATGTGGGTGACAAGAACCACCCCAAGCCGGCTGATCGCTAGAGGCATTTTCGCTGTGCAGCCACCCACCCTAATCCCACGATAATTTTGTAGCAAAGAGGTGTCGGATGCAGTATGTAGCTATATCAAGGTAAGAATGGATATAGGTAGATCTGTCACCTGACACGCTCTTCGCTACAATTTCAGTGGTAGACTTCGAATGCTGAAGTGAATAAATAATAAATTTTACTTCCTAATGGATTCACACACTCAAAGTCATCATAGAATAATTGCATAGGCAAGATATTTTCATTTAATTGAAAACGTACTTACTTGAAATTTTCGCTGCAGGAAATATTCCCTATACCTTCTGCCCTACATTTGTGTTTCACGCCGAAAAAAATTTCGTTAAAATGTTGGTTTTCAAAAATAGATTTCAAATTATTATAATAGAAATGTACTGAAAATAGGATTTAACTTGTACATTAACAAATAAATCTTTATGTATTTTTGTCTTCAATTGCAGAATTGGTTATTCCGAGCGAATTATTTCGCTCAAAATAAAAAAGTCCAAATGCTGTCGGAAACTTCTATTGGTTTGTTTTTTCTTCGTTAAATTATCACCGTTATTCTGATTTCTATGACCAACAACATTAATTTTCATTTATCATTGAATGAATTGTTCTCAACTTGGACAAAATGCTTGAAGCATTTTGGTATGTACGTGTGCAAGTCACTGTATGTAGCGAAATTTTATGACAAGTAGCGGAAAAAATACAGTTTAAAATTATATTTCAAATCATAAAAGCTCTTTAAATAACAGAAAATAAACAAAATACTTTGAAAGTTTTCTGCCAAATAAAACAAATCATTTTTTTTTTTTTTTTAGTTCAGTTCAGTTTTATTTATATTTGATCATTTTTTACATTTTTTTCTTTTCAAAAGAGACAGAAATTTGTGTATAGTGCTAGAACATTTCATTAATGCAACTAGAATAATTTTTATAATTAGTAGAAACTAACGGGGATATTAGCTTTTACCGTGGTTTTATTTGGGGAAAAATTTGGCCAAAACCCCTTTGAAGAAACTAACCTAAGATAAAAACCTACGAACTTAACCTAGACTATACTATACTAACTTACTCTATATACTAACTAGCTAGACAAAAGCCGTATAAGGATATTATCGGCGTAGCTACACCCTTCAAAAAATTTATTAGCTATTTCGATTAATTTTTTGCTTACCAATTCTATGGCAGCTATTAAGTGTAACTCAGAGGTGAGGAAGCGGAACGGTGAATTAAGAATCATTTTCTAAATTTTGTTCTGAGCAATTTGAAGTTTTTAATATGAGATCGTGAACTAGAGGACCAAACCGGGGCCCTGTAAAACATTGCGGTTTGCAAGATAACCTTGAAAATGACGAGTTTATTTTCCAGATTCAGGGTTGACCTCTTGACGTGGTCAGTCCATAGAACATCAATGCCGCTTAATGTAAGGTTGGCGGTTGGAAGGTATGCAATTTTTCTTTTTCGCGTGAAAAAATGGACTTCGTCTTTTCGGAGTTTGTTTTTATTTTCCATTTGTGGAAATAATTTGCAACTGAATGAAGTCCCTGTTGCGGATTAGATTGAATTTTTGTTGGGTCCTCATCGGAACTAAAAATATCTGTATCGTCCGCAAATACTGAAGAATAACAATTTGGGATATCGGGGAAATCTGCTGTGTATATGTTATACAATATTGGTCCTACGACAGATACCTGAGGAACACCAGCAGTGACCTGTTTATCACTAGAGGATACTGCGCCAATGTAAACCTTGAGCTTTCATTCGCGCAAGTAATCACGGACAAGTGCCACCAGATGAACGGGGAAGCCAAGGTTTGACATCTTATAAATTAGTGCATCGTACCATACCGAGTCAAATGCTGCCTGTACGTCAAGCAACTACAGGGTTTTTTTTAGATTGAAATTGGTTTTTACATGTTGAACGATTCTCAAAAGCGGTTTTATTGTATTATGTCCTATTCCAAATTGTTGATCGGGTAGGATGTTATTTTGACTATCAGAACCAGCTTAACACAAGCTCGCTGCATGGACACGTTTAATAAATAAACGGTCAACAATACATGCGTTTCATCATTTAGTCGGTGTTAGTACTAGTATGTTACACTAAACATAAACCAAACACCAGATGAAATTACATGCAGAAAACATTAAACAAAATAGATTAAATATTATATAGACGTTTTTTTAAAACATGCTTTGAAACGTCGAGAACAAAATGCTCAGCCATATTATTAACAGTAATACACATGCGATTAACAGGTTCATACATGCTAAAGTTAGACCTTGAGGAGTTAACATGCAACAAAGGTAGCCTTCTTAAATTGTGCCTACTATCACGGAAAGAGATTTTGTTAAGTAAAAATGGAGATCCAATATTCTCGTTTAAGAGTTGATGCACAAACGTTATATCGGCAACCATACGACGTTTCTCAAGCGAGCGCATATTTAAAAGCTTCAAGCGATCTTCATAGGGTGGAAGAATTAATGAATTATTCCAGGGTAGGTGCCTGAGAGCAAATCGTAAGAAGTTCCGCTGAACAGACTCGATACGATCGATGTGTATACCGTAAAATGGAGACCAGACCTGGCTAGCGTATTCAAGAAGTGGTCTTACAAAGCAAGTGTACAAACGCAATGTTATGGTAGGATTTGAAAACTCTCGGGACCAACGTTTTATAAAACCCAGCATAGAACTACTCTTTGATACCATATAGTTTATATGGGAGATAAAATTCAATCTGTGGTCACATTTGACACCCAAGTCACAGACAGAGCTAACACGGCGAATCGAGGAATGCGAGAACTCGTAATCATAAGTGATTGGTTTCTGATTTCTGTGGAAAGTCATAACCTCACATTTGTCTATATTTAGTACCAAATTATTACTTTTGCACCAGTCGTAAAATTTGTGAAGGTCAGCCTGTACCTGCTCACAATCGCTAACAGATTTAATCTGAGCGAAAAGCTTAATGTCGTCAGCATATATCAAGACTTTACAGTGCCTCACAACAGAGACAATGTCGTCAATAGATAGAACAAAGAACAACGGGCCCAAGTGACTACCTTGAGGCACGCCAGACGAAGCCTTCAAGACTCTAGAGATGGAATGGCGGAATAAGATTTGATATGTTCTGTTATCTAAATAAGACTCCGTCCATTTTAGAAATGTTGGGGGAAACCCATACTTTTCCATTTTAAAGAGTATCACGGAGTGAGATAACTTGTCGAACGCCTTACTAAAGTCTGTATAAATACAATCTGTCTGGTAGCCTTTTGCAAACCCGCAAATGGTATCCGAGACAAATTCCAACAAATTAGTTGTTGTAGACCTGCCTGAAATAAACCCATGTTGGTTTGAAGAGAGCAAATTCTTACAGGAAGATGATAGTTGAGAGTAAATAATAGATTCGAATAATTTGGGCATGCAAGATAATTTTGCAATAGGTCTATAGTTAGAAATCTCATTTTTACTACCTTTTTTGTGGATAGGTATGATAAAGGAGTTTTTCCATAGCTGCGGGAAGCAACCACTATAGAGCGATTTTTGGAAGATAATTCTCAGCGGAGCTACCAGGGCGAGGCAGCATGACTTAAAAAAGGCTGGAGGGATCCCATCGGGACCAGTTGTGAAGTCATTTGGAAGCCCATTAATATGAATGAGTATATCCTCTTCTGAAATTGAAGGGATAGTGAATGAAACGTTATGGGAATCGTTCATATGACTGAAGTCGCTATTTTGAGGATAAAAATTTGACGAGGCAAAGGCATTGTCAAAAAATGAAGCAAACATATCGCAAATTACAGACGAATCATCACTAGCAGAATCCTTGTACCTCATGGTATTGGGGTAGTTGTCAGTTTTTTTCTTCATATTAATAAATTTAAAAAAGATGCGTGGGTCACTAAATAATTTCGTACGCATCATTTGAACATACTCATCATAAAGTGTAGAAGAAAGTTCTCTGAACTCATTATATGATGTGAGGAAGTTGTTGTGAGTTATAGTGTCCTTGTCCCTCATATAACTTTTCCACAGTTTATTCTTCCTATTTTTAAGACGTTTCAGTTCTTTATTGAACCATGGCGGTGATGTTTTATTCAACCGCTGACGCTCGCGGGGAATACAAGAAGAAAATAAATCGAAAAGAATTGCGTAAAACTTAGAAACATCTTCATCAACACTATTGCAAGACAGCAGTGTGCTGAAATCAATAGAGGCAAGTCTACTGGAAAGTTCTGAAAAGTCAGCCTTTCTAAAATTGAAAAGGTATTCCGCTTCGTCACAATATGTGAGGTTTTCGGTTACATAGGAATGTGTAATTAGAAGAGGGGGGTGATATTTGTCAAGAGTAGACATTATAACTGGGCTAGGTTCAACTAATAAGTTACCCGCGTCAGTAGAAAATACCAGGTCTAACTGTCTACCCATGTCATTCTTAACATTACTGATTTGGCTGAGACCAAGAGATGAAATAGTGTCAAGGAAAAGTGATTCCCTTGTTGTCAAGTTATTAAGTGGAACATAGTCATCGTCATCATCATTAAGTACCCATTGTATATTGGGTAGGTTAAAATCACCAATAAGTAGTAATTCGTCAAGAGGTTCCATCTTACCATGGATAAAATTAGATGTTAAAATGAGTAGGTCATAAATATTCTGACCTTTGTCGTCGACGATATTTATGGAGTCTGGTGGAATATAGCCACAAAGTATGTATAAGTCATATTTTAATAGAGACACCTTAAGAACTATAAGTTCAATGTCGAGAGTGTTGGAGAAACTGGGGAGCTCAACTAGGCTGCAATTTAAGTGGTTTTTGCAGGCGAGGAGTACGCCACCGCCACGAGCTTCAGAATCAGTGTACCGATCTCTTCTAAAAATTTGATAAGAATTGTCAAAGATTTCAGCATCGCGAAAACCATGATGCAGCCAAGTTTCAGTGAAAGCAACTATATCAAAACAATTTGCAACAGAGGATTTAAAGATTTCTGCAGTTTTTGTCCGAATCCCCCTTACGTTTTGATAATAAAGGGAGAGCGACTTGAGTTTTTTGAGATATCGCTGCTTTTTTTAGCTGTACTTCTATTTTGGTGCCCAGAAGGTACGAACAATTTAGTAAAAGCGCCAGAGGGCCAAAAAGTGGGATCCAATAACTTATCCTGCTCATCCGCGGACACAGTTAGAACAAAAGATGCAACAGGTTTAGAGGATTTACTAATTTTTCGACAAGAAATACCATCTGTTGCAATATTCTTGGACTTCAAATACTTCAATATGTCCTCGCACATCGTTTCAGGAGAGAAACGGGTGACAAAAACAGTCGAAGGTTTAGGTACCGTTCTCAAAGAGGCACCACCACCATTTCCTAGAGAGGACACAGATGAAGTATCATTCGATACTGTGGAACGCTCCCTCACTTCAGCTACAGAAGCAGATGTAACGAGAGCCAGAACACCGCTTGCTGTAGATTGAACAGTGTCCTGATTTGAAAGAATCGCCTCATTGGGGCTATGTTGGCGTCTTCGGTGCTTCCTCTGCTTTTTGGCTGGTTTACTACGATGTGTATTAGGTACCGGACGGTTAGAGTCTACTCCTTGCTGCACGAGAGGTGATGGTTGAGAGTCAGACAATTCCTTATCCACTGGAGATAATTTCTTGACATCAGTCGCCAAGGAGCTGATAAGTCTCGAGTTTTCGGAAACAGCAGATACCCAAGACCCAATATCGCCTTCAACACGCCTTAAACTACGCCGAACGTCGTCGATTACTGGGATAAGTAACGTGCTGTTGGAATTTTGAGACGCAGATGGTGAGTCATTGGCAAATACTGCATTAACATCAACCAGTGAGTCAGACAAATTTTGAACCTTTAAAGATAGGTTATGAGACTTTTCAAGGAGTGTGTCTGAATTCATGCTCAATACATCCACAAGTTTCAACAGCTTATCAATTTTACCATTTAAAACATTAATGTCATCGGAAAATACTTCAAGACCAGTCCAGTTCATAGATAAGCTATTAAATTTATCCGCAATGAGAGACTGAACGGTAGAGAAAGAGTCAAGACGTTCGGTAAAGCTTTTTAAAAACCTTAATGTGTGGCAGGGCTTTATATCCGAGCATTCGCTGCAGGTTGTAAGTCCAGGAGTAGGAGCTCTAGAGCTCCGTTTTAAGCAAGAAGCGTGGAAAGATTTACCACATATACCGTCACAAGCCACCACCTCCTCTGATTTCTCTAAAGAGCAGACTTTACAAGTTGCCATTCTCAGTGACGGCAATTGAGAAAAAAAAAAAAAAAAAAAATTGGAGATGTACAGAAAAAATAAATAAAAAAAATAAAGAAAAATTTTGAGTCGCAATGTACTTGCCCGTTGAATGGTTTAAGCCCGCGGAGAGAATATCGAAAATGCACAATTATCTCCGCAAAGCGAGAATAGTCACAAATAGAGGGCGGAAATACAATAGAAAACAATAACAAATGAAAAATGAATATAGGTAAAAAATAAATTATCTTTAAAAACAAATACCAGCGATTAAGAAGAAGTTCCCATTCTCAATTCACAAAAGAGAAAAAACAATAAACAATAAAGATGAGCACGAGCGACGAGCCTCAACCGGCATACAAAAAGGGCAGAACAGCTGCAGTCACTAATCTGCATTAAAACCAAGCCGAGTACAAGACAAGCAGATGATAACAAACAACACTATGGCACGTAATGGCTAAATTACGATATCACTCACGAACATCAAATATTTAACGATAAAACCACTAAATTAACAAAAAAACAAGCATGAAAACAGAAACTTGTAATGACAGATGGGAACTTCTTCTTCTTCTTGATCACCAATAAAGCTTACAACTTTCTTCTTGATGGCTTTTTCTAATATTTTTGACAAATTATTCAATAGGCTAATAGGACCGTAGTTAACAGGGTCATCAGGTGACTTTCCAGGCTTTAGCACTGGAATGACTTTGGTTAACTTCCATGCTGACGGGATGTACTGGAGCTTTAGGCAACAATTTATTATAAACGTTAGAGAAATAACTCCAGCTCGGGGAAGAGCCTTTAACTAGGAATTGAATATACCATCATGCACAGGGGCTTTCTTTGCCTGAAGATATTTCAGTATGCTTTGAATCTCTTTAGGTCTGATGTAATAGAAGTGATCGATCTCGATGTGTGCGGAACTTAATTGTTGCTTTGCTACTTCAACCAAGTTGGTTGTCGTAGTGTCACTAAGTTCTACGGAGATGGTAAAGTTTGCATCAAATTTTTGGGAAAGAAGTTCTGTTTTATCACCGCTAGTAATATAGGTGTTACTATGATTTCTGAGAATAGGTATAGACTTCCGTTTATTTTTAATAACTTTAGCTATGTTCCAAAAAGGTTTTGAACATTTTTCCATATTTTGCAACAGTGAGCTCAATTTTTGGTTTCACAGTATAGAGATTTTATCTTTAATGTGCTGATTTAATAATTTTAGCTCAGCCTTAAAAATGGTAATCTATAACATAACCAATTTCGCCTAGCCACGTTTCTTTTAGCGATTAGATCTAGTATGTAGTATGGAATAGCTTCCTGTCTTGTTCGCTTACTAAGTCGAAGAGTACCTTGCTGTACAGAGTCTTTGATGACATTAGTAAGGGTTGATATCATGTTATCGACTTCGTGTGTTGTGTATTAGAAAGTAATAAACTATTTAGATTGTTTAGTTTGCGTTTTATTAAACTTTGGTAGTGGACCAAGTTTGTACGTTTGTAGTTTAATTTTTCATGATTTATAGTATGAAAATTTGTCGATAAGTCAATAAAAACAATGAGATTGTCAGAAGACAAGTCATTGCAAATATCGCTAAAAGTAAAGACGGAGAGATTTTATTTATGAAAATGGTACACAAGGAATCTTATAAAGCCATCTTGGTCTAAAGGTATATTGGCATCTTGGTTTTCCTGAACTAAAGAAAAAAAACTTTCGATTTATGCTATAATGTAATTAAAACAAATTATTTCAATAAATAGCATTATAACCATAATACATTTTTATTTACAAGGCATATTTTACACTATACTTAATATATTTTCTCCGGCACACGTCGCTTAAGGGTGATAATTGAAGCAAGAATGATTATTGCTCACATCGGGTGTCGCTTTCAAGCAAATTTGTTGTTTGCAGATTAAGTGAACCTATTTTCCTTATGTAATCCATAGGTATCACTTTTGATCTATGTCATGAAGCTTTCTTAATCATAGTATGCGATTTTTTCTGATGAGGCTGCTCAAACCACTTTCAGGCTAGGCTAACACGGTCATGCCATTACACATTATCACTAAAAATTTGGTGAAAAGTCTCTTACTGTATCCATACAAATTTCACTACTCATCTACGTCAACACATCATACTCTATTAGTATCATCCTATATTGATATCATAGCTCATCAAAGCTTTACCTTTAACCCATTTAACTTAACCAAAAAAGAAATTTTATTGACAGTAAAAAAACAATTTTTCATAAAACCTAAGGCTTCTGGGTACACACACAAACACACACACACACACACACCTACATCGAAAGTTCTCTGATACGGCTTTAATTTCCATTACTTCATATTTCTTAACATCCCAAGCAGCCGTGATCTATTTTCAGATATCGAATATCATAGCATGATCACTCTTGTTTATAAAAGTTTTTTAATCCACAACTTACGTTAAAGTTGTTGCTGTATTTTTTTTCAGCAAAAAGAAATTTTCAGTTATAACTTCCACTACTCTAAGACATTATATCCTACAGAATCATATCAGTTGTTGTTTTTTTCAGCTAAAGAAATTGGGAATCTTACATAAATCGCTCAGTTTATTTACTTTACTCGGTTGCTGTGCGAATTTGTTTACATTATTCGAATTTGTTTACTTTACTGGACTGTGCGAATTTGTTTATGCAAGGAATCAAATTATAAGCATTGCACCTGAAAAGTAAAATCAGGCATTTACTAATCTCCATTACTTATCTAAGTCAACATATCTACCTACAATCACCCCAATCAGCTTCGCCTGATCTATTTTTAGATATATGATCACATGGTATAATCTAGTTTATAAAGGAATCCTACAGATTAATATCATCAAATCTTTAATCCACAACTCAGGTTATAGTTGTTGTTGTTGTTGTTGTTGTTTTCTATGTTTGTAAACTACTAATATTAATTATATCTGAAAACGCAAGATCGCTAATATCTCGAAACCCATAGCCTGTGGAGGATTTCTAATGAAATTTTTATCCACCCCTAGAACTAAGATGTCCACTGACACCTTCTAAAATCTATTGGCATGATCAAAAATATTCTAGAGTTAACTTGAATTATTACTAATACTAATTACACTAATTCACTTAAGTAATTTCACAACATTTCTTATCCACGTAAATACACAGCTGCACACATCCACCCACGCCTTAGGTAACGTTTCCTCAGCCACCAAGTAGGGCCCAGCCACCAAGTTGGGCTGGCAACATACCACAGCCACTCATACTAAAGTAAACAACTGAAACCAAACTCAAGCTGTCAAGTATACAGTCCCGATATAAATTCGCTTAGGGTATTTCACATCATTACTTAATACACATAAGCCGCACACATTCTACCCAAGGCTTGGTACAGGTAACGTAGCCCAATCCAACTCAACCCAGACAATCCTATTCATATTATCAGATATCGCCACTAAAGCTCTTAGCCAACCTCCAGTACCCTGACACAGGAGGGGGCACCTCAATGGTCAAATTGTAGCCTCCAAGACCAGATAAAACTTAACCAGCAACCTCCGCCAATAAAGCTTCACACCCCTTCACAAATATTTAGAGCTGCGATCTCCGAGATGAAAAATAATTGAACTCTAGAAACAAAATAGAAAACGTATGCTATTTCCCTATGCTGGAGAGTGCTAAAAGTGATCTCGTATCCCCAAAATGATCTCGTATCCCCAAGCGCGAGATGAGCAACATATGTAGTACCATCTAATGCCACCAGGGGACCTTGCTCAAGAAATGGTGGTTTGCACTCGGCAGAGCAACTGTGACTTTTCAATGTACGCACCCCCCAAGAGCCAATAATAATAATAATAATTTGCTAAGAAAACATCAAGCTAAGGTGATATCATGTTGTGAAATTCGAATGATATCTACAACTTCCCAGCTAAGAAAACTTATTTAGGCGCGGCTCTTGAAGACAGCAAAACCAGGATGACATCATTCTGATATCTACAAATTCCCCACTAATAAATCATCAAGCATGAAAACAGGGTGGTAGTACCTGCTAATGCCGCTAGGAAACCTTACTCAAGAAATGGTGTTTGCACTCGAAAGAGCAACTGTGACTTTTCAAAAGTGATCTCGTATCCCCAAGCTCGAGATGAACAGCATATGTAGTACCGGGTAATGCCACCAGGGGACCTTGCTCAAGAAAATGGTGTTTGCACTCGAAAGAGCAACTTATTTAGGTGCAACACTTGGAAACAGCAAAACCAAGATGACGTCATTCTGATATCTACAACTTCCCCACTAATAAATCGTCAAGCAAGAAAACAGCAAAACCAAGGCATGGTGGTAGTACCTGCTAATGCCGCTAGGGAACCTTACTTTCCCTCGAGGTGAACAACATATGAAGTACGGGCTAATGCCGCTAGAGCACCGGTGTTTGCACTCGAAAGAGCAACTGTGACTTTTCAATATAAGCACCCCCTAAATCCAATAATATTAATTTGCTGCGAAAACATCAAGCCAAGGTGATGTCATGTTGTGAAATTCGAATGTTGCTGATATCTACAACTTCCCGCTAATAACACTTATTTAGGTGCAGCATTTGAAAACAACAAAAACCATGATGACGTCATACGTGATATCTACAACTTCCCCGCTAATAGAAGAAAAAAAACAGCCTAGGTGCAACATTTAATGTTTGATACCCAGAACTCTCTTCTAGAAATCTTTTCATGGTGATGTCATGTTGTGAAATTCGAATGATGCTTATATCTACAACTTCCCTGCTAATGAGAATTACGCATCACACCACATTACTAATTGACAATTAGCTAATGACCAACCAAGCTGCTAATTGCCAATTAGTAATTATATAATAGCCAATTAGCTAATTGTTTGAACAAATGTCGCTAATATCTCAAAACCAGGTCAGCTAAATAAATAAATAAAATAAAAATAAATTCATTAATTTTTTTTTAGTTTTCTTAAGGGAACTTCGTGACTCACTTTTCTTTCCAGTCGAAATCGCTGATAATAATTTAATTGGAGCAAGGAAGGCCAACGTACTTTTATTCCACTCTATTAAATAAAAAAAAAAACATAGCATGTACCTACAGATCGTATGTACTTTAATATAATGATAATCACACTTTTACATTCATCTAGGTTTGCTCCCGATTCTTAATAATGTTAAAAACTTTAGGCTTTTTTGTAGGCCATTTCTTCAATAAAATTATCAGTTTGTGAAGAGAACTGTATTTGGGAGTCATAAAAAATCTGAAAGTTCCGAAGTTTCTGCTCATCCTTACCGTTCCTTATTTAGTAAACTAATAGAACTTATAGATTAAATAAATCATGTGCAGTAAATAAATTTTAGTTTTAAGTTTAAGATCATACCTAAGGTGTTTTTGATAAAAGTAAAAAAAAAGTAAACAAAAAACTTGGAAATAATATTCTTGCGCTTACCAAATCCGAAGTAGAACAAGTCATTTCCGGTTTTATTTTTCAAGTCCCTTCGACAACCACCTGCTTGCTCCAATACTTTCTTTCAATCTGTCATAGCAGATTTTGTTGGTAGCATTTGGTAGACATTGGTACCAGAATATCTCTTTCTTTTAAAATTTGGATTTTTTATTTGGATATGAGAGTATCATGTTCCTATTTTTGGGTTATACATATATTAAATCTATTCCACTGACTTTGCTGTTCTCTACTCTCGTCTCAGTCACGGAAACAAAGAAATGGCTACTGCGGCTACAACTATTTTTCCAGTTTTCACATTGTTGTTTACAAATTGTATTTGGAGAAATCGTCTAAATTTGTGTATATAAATTTTTTGTTGTATAAAAATGTGAATTTAGGAATACGTTAAGAAAAAATATAACAACATAAATGCCTCGATTATTATTTTTAAAGTGAGTGTACTGATTATTCTCTGAATAATTATGAATATTAAATTTATTGTTAGGATTGTGCGACCAAAATACTGCCTTTACGATCAAAAAGCTGTGTTCGTACGACTTTTTAATATTAAAAATATGGCAACACTGCATTAATCTATGTTTGCTATACGAAAGAGCAGACAAATTTTGCAATTAAAACACGCAAAAGTTTTTGCTTTTCCAAAGATTGTGTTTGAGGAAATATTTTAGACGTTTGGATTTGAATGGTGAGTAAGTTTAAGATAATTATGGTGGGCAGTTTGTTGAGACAATGATAGATTTCATATTAGTTTTCGATAAATTTTGCATAACATGTCGGAAAAAGACTAATGGGTGGTGGGGCATAATGTTGAGTTTTTTGCACGGCATAATGACTAACTTTTTACGAGGCATAATAACGAGCTTTTCACGAGGTATAATCATTTTTCTATTTTCACATTCTGGTAGGTCCAACGAAGCACGGATTCTGAAGACATAATTTTAGATTAAAAGAAAATTCTTTGTCAAAGAAAATGACTCCAACAAATAGTGTGTTTAGAATTTCGCAAACTGCAAATTTTTCAGTTTTTCGGCCATTGGTTTCCCTTTTTAAGTTCTATGGATACAATAGAAATTTTGGAATGTCAAACTATTTATCCTAAAAGTTACGAAATCTAGGAAATCTATTAAATGTACCATATCAGATATTTTCAGTTTGCATTTCTCGAATTCGAAACTTGAGGCAGTAGTGTAGCTATGGCGGTTCTGGCCCACTTTTTCCATACAAAAAGTGCAAGGTAGATTCCAACTATTTTGATGGTTCTGGCCCAGGGTTCTGGGGAGGAGGGGAGGGGAGGGGGAGGTGAAAGGGGGCTGAGGTCGCTTTTGTACTGAAATTTTGACATTATCTAGAAGTTTTCTTTTAGAAGGATACAACAACAACCAATGTAGGTAGGTATGTTGACTTGGAAATGTACGATAATCAAATTCCGAATAATGTAAACAAAATCGCAGCCGAGTAAAGTAAACAAATAGGGTGATATTCACATACACACCCACACACACATACACACACACACGCGCGCGCACACACACACACACACACACACACACTTTACGTAATACTAAAAGATTTTCTACCAGGCGATACCATGTTATTAAATTAACAACAACTAACGTAGGTGATCTAGTATAATGGAATGACCAGTGTTGCAATACGAAATCTTTCTAGAGTATCTTTTTCGCAAAGTGATCCTTTCTCTGGTTAGGCGATGAGAGTTCGACATCAAAAATCTCATGTTATTTCTTACGGAAGTCCAAATTTACTTTTGCAATTATCTCGCTTTAACAAATCATCATCATCTGTCTCTCTCTCTAATACATATGCTTGAGGTGGATTTGGTCATATACTTGCCTGCTTGTAGCTTGGTATTATCAGTTGTTTGCTTTATATGCTATGAGTATATACATGTTGGCTTTACGTTGAGAGTAGGTTAAATTAAAAGCTTTGATGATAGAAGATAGTGCTATGATATTAAGTAATGGAAATTCTATGGGAGCAGTAAAAGAATAATTTTTGGTTGTCAGGTGTAATGACATGGCTTAGCAGGTAATTTGATATTACCTTTTGCCAAGATCGTGGCGGTTAAGATTGGGTTAAGTTTAGTGGTCCTCGAAGTTTATTTTATGGGTGGTGGGTGTGCATAATATAGTAGGAAGCTTTAGTGAATACCATACTTTTCAACCATCTGACTCTATCAAAACATCTGTCTCGCTCTAACATTAATCTGTGTTCATACTTGAGGTGGTTATGATAGCTTGAAATTATCTTATTGATATTGGTCAATGAGGAATTCCACAGGTTTTGTTTACAATTCGTTATATTTTTCGGGTCTGGGATTAACAAATATTTTGAGAATAAATTAAGTTTGGTGATGCTTGAAGTTTTTTTTATGTGCGGTGGGTGCATATAATCTAGTAGGAAGTTTTAGTGAATACCATAACTTTCAACCATCCCGCTCTAACACACAACATCTGTCTCGCTCTATCATACATGTTTGAGGTAGACATGATCGTTAACATGCCAGCTTGGAGCTGTGTGTTATCCGTTGTTTGATTTATATGTTATGCCTGCCTGGAATTATAATGCTTGTGCTGGGCTGGTCTTTATACTTGGTGAATGAGAGCTTTAGCGACAATATGCTATAGTTTACCTGGCAGTTTGGAACTTGGTGATATCAGTTGTATGCTTTATATGCTCTGGCTGTCAGGGGTTATCATGTGTTTAGCTGGGCTGGGTGAATATATATCTGAAAATAAATCACGTGAAACTGCTGCGATATTGGAGCATTTTCTTATTAGGTTGAGAGAGGTTAAATTCAAAGCTTTGATGAATGAATTCGATATTCTAGATGGCAACAAAATGAAAGTTTATAAGAATTTGGTAACAGTATGTTCTATAAAAAAATCTAATAAGCAAGAGAAAGTTCTATAAGAATCTGGTAAGAGTATGTACCATACCAAATCTAACAGGCAGAAGAAATTTTATAAAAATCTGGGTGTCTCTATTGAACCACAGGAGACTGGATTTTTCACAGGCTTACCTGGTAATCACTCTTTTTAAAATTTCGAATGGGATCCTCAAATAAATGATAGTACTGCAGAGTTATCCATTTGAGAACCTTTTTCACATAGCTCATCAGCGGCTTCATTACCCTAGATATCCATATGTCCAGGAACCTAGAATAAGGTGATCATATGCTGTATGGATGTAGGCTATAGCTTTATCCAAAACGAAGCCGGAGACCATTTTCTGAAATCAGTTCCAGGTGCAAACATATCCTATAATGTTTGTAATACATAGTGGTAAAACAAAATTTTATAAGAATTTGATAACAGTATGTTCTATCCAAAATCTAATAAACAGGGAAAATTTTTATAAGGAATTGGTTGTTCTATACATATATACATATATATACTGTTAAGATGAATATTGAAGAGTTTATAAGAGAATGTAATAACATTTTTCTCGATGAGCATAAGAAACAAATTCAATAATGCTATAACTTTTTAAAATTATATAAAAATATTGAGAAAGTCGAATCAAAATGTTATGAAAATGTTATGAGCACGATGTAAGCTGGGCTTGGGCAAGAAATGATGAATAAAGAGATTCCTGGTCTAATGAAGAATAAGCTGAATGGGAAAATCATGAGCGAATTTGTAGGCTTGCGCTCGAAAATGTACAGTCTGCGTATAAACGATGATAAAACTGTAAAGAAAGCAAAACGAGTAAACAATAATGTACTTCAGAGGCATATCAATTTCGAAGACTACGTCGGATGTTTGAATAACAAGCTAGTATTAACTGCTAAACAGAGCTCCATACGATCGCATAACCATAATGTCCACACGATCAGCCAAAAAAGTTTGCATTGAGTCCCTATGATAACAAGTGGTATATTATGAGTGGGACAAAGGATACTCTACCATTAGGACATTACTCTATTCAATCAGAACAGCAAGGAGCAGACGCAGAAAACATAGCCTAAGGCTAGTCTAAGATATGTATTGTAAATAAAACTTGTATTATACCATTTAATGAAATAGTTTGTTTTAATTGTATTATAGTCTAATATATACATTATTGTAAAATAAAAAAGTTAGAGGGAAACCGATTAAAGGAAGCCCAACCATTGAATGATACACCAAGAATTAAATGTTAATATTTTTCAATATATAATAAATTATATTTTATATATGGTATTCTTTTTATTCAATTTCCCTACTAAGTCCAGAACTCCCGATTAATATTTGCCCACTACAGCGAGCTCCCAATCGGGCGGTTGAGCATTTTACCCAGCATGCTAGAGCGGCTTGAGAAAAAACGTTTACACGTGGGCTCTACCTTGACCCCTGACATCATATTTGAAACCAGAAGGGCGTCAGTTCCTTGACCTTTATCCGGAAGTGTACCTTGGAGGCTACAACCTTGATTCCCTATAATCAAGAATGTCACAGGGTACTCCGTCTGTCGGCCAGGCCAGTTTGATAACTGTTTAGCTGTTATCCGACATATTTAAAAGAAAGCAGTTATCAGACCTGATCTAAAAAGCTGTTAAAATGTTTTCTGACCTGTTTAAAAGTGGTTAAGCAGCTATCACAACTATTTAAAAGCTGTTAAGCTGTTATCAGAGCTGTTTGAATAGCTTTTAAGCTGTTATCAGACCTGTTTAAAAAGCTGTTAAGCTGTTATCAGACCTGTTTGAAAAGCTGTTACGCTGTTATCTGACCTATTTGAAAAGCTGTTAAGCCGTGCCTCAAACCTGTGTAAACGCTGTTATCAGACCAGTTTGAAAAGCTGTTAAGCTGTTATCTGACCTGTTTAAAAGCTGTTAAGCAGTTATCAGACCTGTTTGAAAAGCTGTTAAGCTGTCATCAGACCTGTTTGAAAAGCTGTTAAGCTGTTATCAGACCTGTTTGAAAAGCTGTTAACCTGTTACCTGACGTGTTTGAAAAGCTGTTATCAGGCCTGTTTGAAAAACTGTTAAGCTGTTAACAGACCTGTTTGAAAAGCTGTTAAGCTGTTATCAGATCTTTTTGAAAAGCTGCTAAGCTGTTATCTGACCAGTTCGAAAAACTGTTAAGCTATTATATGACCTGTTCGAAAGCTGTTTAGCTGTTATATGACCTGTTCAAAGTTGTTAAGCAGTTATCTGCCCTGTTTTAAAAAGCAATGTGGAATCCCCTGTGACATGCTTGATTATAGGGTATCAAGGTTGTAGCCTCCAAGGTACACTTCCGGACGAAGGTCAAGGAACTGACGCCCTTCTGGTTTCAAATATGATGTCAGGGGTCAAGGTCGAGCCCACGTGTAAACGTTTTTTCTCAAGCCGCCGTAGCTTGCTGGGTAAAATGCTCAACCGCCCGATTAGGAGCTCGCTGTAGTGGGCAAATATTATTCGGGAGTTCTGGACTTAGTAGGGAAATTGAATAAAAAGAATACCATATATAAAATATAATTTATTATATATTGAAAAATATTAACATTTAATTCTTAGTGTATCATTCAATAGTTGGGCTTCCTTTAATCGGTTTCCCTCTAACTTTCTTATTTTACAATAATGTATATATTAGACTATAATACAATTAAAACAAAGTATTTCATTAAATGGTATTTTAGCTATAATACAAGTTTTATTTACAATATATATCTTAGACTAGCCTTAGACTATGTTTTCTGCATCTGCTTCATGCTTTTCTGATTGAATAGAATAAATCCCCATGGTTATATCCGTCGTTCCGCTCATAATATGTCGCTTATTATTATAAGGACTCTATGCAATCTTCTTTTGGCTGATCGTTTAGACATTATGGTTATGCCATCGTATGGAGCTCTGATTAGCAGTTAATACTAGCTTGTTATTCAAACATTCGACGTAGTTTTCGAAATTGATATGCCTCTCATTATTGTTTACTCCGTTTGCTTTCTTTAGAGTTTTATCATCGTTTATACGCAGACTGTACATTTTCGAGCGCAAGCCTACAAATTCGCTCATGATTTTCCCATTCAGCTCATCCTTCATTAGACCAGGAATCTCTTTATTCATCATTTCTTGCCCAAGCCCAGCTTACATCGTGCTCATAACATTTTGATTCGACTTTCTCAATATTTTTATATAATTTTAAAAAGTTATAGCATTATTGAATTTGTTTCTTATGCTCATCGAGAAAAATGTTATTATATTCTCTTATAAACTCTTCAATGTTCATCTTAACAGTATACATATATGTATAGAACATACCAATTTCTTATAAAAATTTTCCCTGTTTATTAGAGTTTGGATAGAACATACTGTTATCAAATTTTTATAAAATTTTGTTTTACCACTATGTATTTATAAACATTATAGGATATGTTTGCACCTGGAACTGATTTCAGAAAATGGTCTCCGGCTTCGTTTTGGATAAAGCTATAGCCTATATCCATACAGCATATGATCACCCTATTCTAGGTTCCTGGACATATGGATATCTAGCGTAATGGAGCAGCTAATGAGCTATGTGAAAAAGGTTCTCAAATGGATAACTCTGCAGTACTATCATTTATTTGAGGATCCCATTCGAAATTTTAAAAAGAGTGATTACCAGGTAAGCCTGTGAAAAATCCAGTCTCCTGTGGTTCAATAGAGACACCCAGATTTTTATAAAATTTATTCTGCCTGTTAGATTTGGTATGGTACATACTCTTACCAGATTCTTATAGAATTTTCTTCTGCTTATTAAATTTTTTTATAGAACATACTGTTACCAAATTTTTATAAACTTTCATTTTGTTGCCATCTAGAACATCGAATTCTTTCATCAAAGCTTTAAATTTAACCCCCTCTCAACCTGATAAGAAAATGCTCCAATATCGCAGCAGTTTCACGTGATTTATTTTCAGATATATATTAACCCAGTCCAGCTAAACACATGATAGCCCCTGACAGCCAGAGCATATAAAGCAAACAACTGATATCACTAAGTTCCAAACTGCCAGGTAAACTATAGCATATTGTCGCTAAAGCTCTCATCCACCAAGTATACAGACCAGCCCAACACAAGCATGATAATTCCAGGCAGGCATAGCATATAAATCAAACTACTGATAACACACAGC
Source organism: Dioctria rufipes (assembly GCA_963924295.1). Taxonomy (NCBI): domain Eukaryota; kingdom Metazoa; phylum Arthropoda; class Insecta; order Diptera; family Asilidae; genus Dioctria; species Dioctria rufipes. Next base: position 148,856,376 of record OZ002743.1, on the reverse strand, counting down.
TCCAAGCTGGCATGTAAACGATCATGTCTACCTCAAACATGTATGATAGAGCGAGACAGATGTTGTGTGTTAGAGCGGGATGGTTGAAAGTTATGGTATTCACTAAAACTTCCTACTAGATTATATGCACCCACCGCACATAAAAGAAACTTCAAGCATCACCAAACTTAATTTATTCTCAAAATATTTGTTAATCCCAGACCCGAAAAATATAACGAATTGTAAACAAAACCTGTGGAATTCCTCATTGACCAATATCAATAAGATAATTTCAAGCTATCATAACCATCTCAAGTATGAACACAGATTAATGTTAGAGCGAGACAGATGTTTTGATAGAGTCAGATGGTTGAAAAGTATGGTATTCACTAAAGCTTCCTACTATATTATGCACACCCACCACCCATAAAATAAACTTCGAGCACCACTAAACTTAATCCAATCTCAACCGCCACTATCTTGGAAAAAGTTAATATCAAATTACCTGCTAAGCCGTGTCATTACACCTGACAACCAAAAATTATTCTTTTACTGCTCCCATAGAATTTCCATTACTTAATATCATAGCACTATCTTCTATCATCAAAGCTTTTAATTTAACCTACTCTCAACGTAAAGCCAACATGTATATACTCATAGCATATAAAGCAAACAACTGATAATACCAAGCTCCAAGCAGGCAAGTATATGACCAAATCCACCTCAAGCATATGTATTAGAGAGAGAGACAGATGATGATGATTTGTTAAAGCGAGATAATTGCAAAAGTAAATTTGGACTTCCGTAAGAAATAACATGAGATTTTTGATGTCGAACTCTCATCGCCTAACCAGAGAAAGGATCACTTTGCGAAAAAGTTACTCTAGAAAGATTTCGTATTGCAACACTGGTCATTCTATTATACTAGATCACATAAAATTAGGTTTTTATTTCACCCATACGACTTCCACCACTCATCTAAGTCCACACATCATACTATGTTAATATCATAGCAATATCTCCCTTCAAAGCTTTAAATTGGTAAGATTTTACATTTTCTATAAGGTGTGGCTACGCATACCACTTTCGGGCTACGCTAAAAAGCTACTCTAGAAAGATTTCAAGTGGCAACATTGACCATGCCATTACACCTGATCATAAAAACAATTGTTAATAAGGCTTTCTTTTACTGCACCCATACAACTAGCACTGCTCACCCAAGATATTCCTCAAATCAACATATCATACTACCACCTACTTTTCTTAAAATCTTAAATCCTTCTCAATATTACGATGGCATTAGTCTTCGATTCAAAATTTTTTCAGAATCTCAGTTATATTTAAGCTTTGGATCATGAAGCCGTGAGAATACTTTGCTCCAATCAAATAAAAGCATATACCTCCAATCCACTGTACAACATACATCGATTCAATCCCTCATACCAAAACCCAGAGAATACTTCCCAAGTCATGAAACAGAAATCTATTTGTGTGCATTGGGAGTCCGCTATCTAAAATGCTCTATATTGATACTTATAGAAAACTGCCAACCATTGAATTTATATATATATGCTATAGAGCCTAACTTACTATCCATACAGGAAAATAGTCTTCTAGTAATTTACAGCTCAGTTCCTTACCTTCCCAAAGGCTACACTTACTATATACTTTTCTTAACAAAATAATACAATAGTTTTGATTAAAATGTAACCTTACCATATTACGCCCACTAAATCCCAGCTGAATGTGTGTTTATTTGCAGCCGGAGCCCGAATCTGTAGACAGCTACATTCCATATCATCAGCTCAAGGTACAGCGCCATATACAATGATTACTCAACAGAGAGTTCTTGATTGAGGAATCGTATTCATATGGTTAAGATAATTTTTTTTAAATAATTTTGTTAGGAAAGGTATAAACTATTTATTTTGGTTCGGAAGATAAGAAAGTAGGCTTAGGATTATCAAAACACCACATTTCTGTACGAATTGTAGTTAAATCAGTAAAGTGACCCCACCCCGCCGCTAATTATCTCAGCCAACAAGTTATATAGCCCCGTTCAACAACAAGCCTGATAATTCCAGACAACCATACTATACTCATAAATATAAAGCAGCCAACCAAGCTTCAAGAGGTCATGTATATGATCAAGTCCACCTCAAACATGTGTGCTAGAGAGAGAAAGATATTTTGAAAGAGCGAGATGGTTTCAAAGTACGGTATTCACTAAAAATTACTAATGTGTTAGAGCGAGATATATTACAGCACTCCACTACTCATCCAAAACTAAATTAATATACCCAGGGAGATTTCTCGGTGATTAACAGAGGACCAATCGAGCGATCAAATAAAATTAAATTTATTCAGAATGATATTAATCTGTATCCAATTATTTATTATAACCGTTGAATAAAAAAGGTCAAGTTTAGTGCTGGATATGAAACACAGAGAAAAAGTTTATAATTTAATATTTAATGATGCGAATAAATAAAAAACAACTTTTCATAAAACTTATGACTTTCAATACACACTCCTAGATGCAAAAACCATTGTTTACTTTACTTGGCGGTGCGAATATATAATTTATACTACTTCTTACAAGCAGCCGTGATCTATTTTTAGATATCATGATCACTCTTGGCTTTTTAATCCGCAGTTGTTTTTTTTTTTTTCAGGAAAAGAAATTTTCAATACTCATCTAAGACAACATATCAGTTGTTGTTTTTTTCAGCTATTGAGAATCTTTCATAAATTTGTTTACTTTACTCGGCTCTGTGAGAATTTTGTTTACATTATTCGACTGCGATTTTGTTTACATTATTCAACTGTACGAGTTGTTTATGCAATGAATCAAATTAGGAGCATTCCTGAAGATCAAAAATTAGGCTATTTCATATCTAAGTCATCATATCCACCTACTTTAGTTGTTGTTGTTAATTTAATAACATGGTATCGCCTGGCAGAAAATCTTTTAATATGACGTAAAGTGTGTGTGTGTGTGCGCGTGTGAGTGTGTGTGTGAATATCGCTCTATTTGTTTACTTTACTCGGCTGCGATTTTGTTTACATTGTGCGGAATTTGATTATCGGACATTTCCAAGTCAACATACCTACCTACATTGGTTGTTGTTGTATCCTTCTAAAAGAAAACTTCTAGATAATGTCAAAATTTCAATACAAAAGCGACCTCAGCCCCTTTTCCCCTCCCCTCCCCTCCACCAAAGAACCCAGGGCCAGAGCCATCAAAATAGTTGGAATCTACCTTGCACTTTTTGTATGGAAAAAGTGGGCCAGAACCCCCATAGCTACACTACTTGATGTGTTCCACATTTTAACATGTATGTTTTTATTAAAAAAAATCCTTTTTCCTGCAAGACTCATTATGGGCATTAATTAATAATAATACAAGGATGTTTTGATAAAACAAAAAGGTGTTATTTCAAGCAATAAATATAATTCGTTACAACTCCCTGAGCTCTCCGTCACTATGACCCCTATGTGGGGCATATTAACGAACTGGCCATCACTCCACTTATGCCAACAACAGTGCACTTTATAAGGATGCTAGACGGAAATTATCTATATCACATTTTGACCCTCACTGACGCTAATTGGTGTTAGTATTGTTAAAAGTTAGCCTTTGGTATGTGATAATTTGGATCGGGAGGGAGAATTTTTATTATTGAATGCATCAATGATGCGGCAAAAAATTTCTTGAATTGCTCATATTTTTTTAGCTTATCCACTGCTTACTGGAAGACTCTCTCACGTTTATCTGTGGGTAGCGTGAGCTCTGCAGTGCAGTTCCACGTCTCTTATTTAAATAAGGAGCGTACGCACTTTTCGTGATGAATGAGACAGATGAGTGGCCGCAATATTAGTGAATGTTGATTCTGTCGACTTGCAGTTGGGGCAGGTAGTGCGAGCGTTAGTCTTCACACCTCGCCAGTATATTAAAATCGCTCGTCCGTGGCAAGGCACGAAAGAAAATAGTGCCCGCTTATAGAAAAAGTGCACCTTATGTAGTTCGGTTTATGCAACTTCTCTGGTCGGATTAATTCAATTTCGGTTTCCGCGGATAGTTTTAAAGTGCGAGGGTTAAAGTGAAAGCGATGGAGCAAAATTTAAATCGACTGATTTATAGCTAACGTGATAGTGAGTGGTTCTTGTGTGGCCCAGCATAACCTGTAGGGGACCTACAGGATATCTGGCTTGTGGGGCTCCAAGTAGGGGACGGTTATAATGATTAAACTTCCTTCTTGATGTTTCACAATCTGGCAATTTTCATCGAGGGAGCTGTTAATTGTAGTTTGTCTCACGGCTGGATTTCGCGTAAGCTAGCGCAAGATGGCGGATAATAGGGGAGTATAACACTTTGTGCTTTTATATCGCTTTTTACTTGTGCGTATGCATGGGTGTGGCTATATTTGTTCGGTTGATAAATTCACCCTAATAGGGGAAATGAAAGCTCCAAGTTTTAGAACTTTTGGGGCTCCTAAAAGTTAGAGCTTCCTCGGGGCTCTGAGTGTTATTTTTTAAATCACTAAATAAAATCCACCAAAAAATTGTGTAGTTAAATAGTTCTACTGGAAATTTATTGGGTGCTATTAATTAATCGATATAATAAACTTGAATTCTTTCACATTCGAAAGTGCCGAGATAAATTCAGTGGTCCACACTATTTATAAACTCTCTGTTTCGGGTTACAAGGCCTGCCCCCGGGATGGCTGATCATTTATAGATACCCAAAGGTTCAGGCTTTAATAATTTCCAAGAGGTACTTACCAAAATCCATAACCCAAAACTACTATTACCCACGCAAAAATAGAACGCCTTTGAATAAAAACACCACGATTTCCTCTGATTACAAACACATTTTAATTTCTCTTTACTTTTGATTTTTAACTACTTAGGCTACCATACATATGCTGGTACGCACTGTTGGTAAGATCATGGATTCTGAACCGATGGGGTGAATCTCGAGAAAAGCGCAGTAAAAAAAGAAAAGAAAAAAACAATTAGATAAAATAAAAACAGAAAAGTTACAAGAATAGCTACTCAGGTATATTCCAAATTTTACCCAATTTTTCATTTACTTTTTCTTTGTGTTTTGCTTGTTTTTATGAATATTGACTTATTTTAAATTTGATTAAGCTTCCTTTATCGTGTACATAATTTTGTTTTCGTGGTAGTTCTTGATGTTTTACAGATTTAAGCAAATGCTCGTGCATTCGATTAATTATTTTTCGTCTTACTGGTATGGTACTCGTATTCTAATTTCAAGCAAAGCTGCTAAAGAACATTTGCTGTTTTTTTCCTCCCGCGATTGTGATCTTCAGTATGTGAAGGCCACCTTATCCCCACTCAGGAACTGTGAGGTTATTTGTAGACGCCTCAACTCGCCTTATATGATGGGGTTCCCGCGCGTTGCCATATACGCACACATTTGGTAGATTTCAGTTCTATTCGTCTTGGTTTAAGGGTTACGAGTAGGTCGGTGATTGAGTGAGAGGCCATTCCTCTGCACAATTTGAAAATTTTTCTTCCCGTCTCTTTGAATTCAGTAGGTTACCTCACTGGGTTGTTTGATTATGGTGTAAGGGCCTTACCAGTCGCACTGTAGTTTGGGACACCTACCTTTTCTCTTCCTGAGTTGATACAGCCACACTGAGTCTCCGAGTTTGGATGGGTTGGCTCGAGCTGACAAGTCATATCTAGATTTCATGCTATGGCTCGTTTTCTCCAGTTACTTTCTATTAAACTGATAGATAGCGTTTAATCTATACTTTAACTGGCTCAAATATTCATTTTTAGACTCCTGATCTGGCGGTATTCCGGTATGAAGCTCTACAGGTAGCCTCATCTCCCTTCCAAATGTAAGCATAGCAAGATTATGTAGCGTGCTACTGTGGACAACTGACCGGTATGACAGTAATAAAAGTGGTAACTGATGGTCGCAGTCCCTTTGACTTTCATCTATGTATTTGGCTAAATAATCAAGTATGCAATGGGGTGGTACGTGTTTTATCAATCCCACATCTCCCTAAAATATCCGGAAATTTCTGCCTCGGTCTGAATGAATTTGGAATGGGATTCGTGCTCAATTAAAGCCTCAGCGACTGTAGCCATTTCGTAAAGTAGTCCATTACTACTAGAATGTATCAGTTTCCTTTGGTAGTGGTTGCAAGTGGTCCCACAACATCGACTCCTCTCCATTCGAATGGGGCGCCAACATTAAAGACGTGAAGGCTTGCTCTGGTTCTCGGAATTAACCCTTTCCTCCGGTGACAAGTCTCGCATTGCTGACACCAGTTCTTTATATCCTGAGTATAACCTACCCATAAGTACGTCGCTTTAAATTTAGCCATAGTCTTATCGATTCCTAAGTGACCACCAGATAGACTATCGTGGAGCTGACATAAGACTTCTGTCCTCTTGGAGGCAGGTAGCAGTATTCGATGGAGTGTTCCCCCGCCTTAGTAAAGATTCTGCATGCTATACACCCCTTCAGTAGTAGTGAGTCCCACATTGCCCAGTACTCTTTTATTGCAGAATGAATATGGATAATTTGTTCTCGTGGTGGTCTCTCTGCATCCTTGAGCGAAGTTTAAATAATTCCCAAATTTTCGTCGTTATCCTGATCGAATCTGATAGTGTCCGGGACGACTGCTTCTCGCGTGAGCACATCCTGTGCTTCTTCAATGCGTTCACAGTACCTGCAGTTGGAAGGATGTCAGGGGTGTCTATACATAGCATCAGCATTTCCGTGCTTATTACTAGGTCGATGTTGAATTTGGAAATCAAACTCTTGCAGGCAATCGATCCAGCGAGCTATTTGGCCTTTAGGTTCAGAAGAAGACTGATTCCCTATTCGTGTGAATTGACCCCGTTATGTACAGTTGAACGGCTGGGAATGATTTTCAATTGGACTGATGGTAACGGTTCCACAAATACAGTTAGAAGACCGCTTGACCAGTTAGTGCTGTCCAGGTAATAAGTTTAAAGAGCTCACTACTCGGGCTCTTATATCTATGGGATGTTGTGGCTCGAAAGGAATAGTTTCCTCGTGAATTTTCAATTTTCTTTGAAGTTGAGAATACAGTATTGTTGCGCCAAGAAATCCATATCAATAAGGCAGTCATCTTTAATCCGTGCCACGAAGACAAAATTCTTAGTGTAGAACTTGTGCAGCCATTCCATCCACATAGATAATTTCACCACTTACGCTTTGGATAGCAGTCTTTGTAGGATGGAGGTTAGTTTGAGTGGCTCCAGTATCCAAAATCATTGGAAAGTCAATCCCGTTAATGCTTCCTGCGATACACAAATTATTAGAAAATCCTACTGCTCATATATAAACTTTAATGGCATTCGGTGCTTCTCCCCTACTGACTCTAGCCCCCACAAGGCGTGGGTAGGGGTTTAAAGGTATATCACGGCTAGAATTTTCAGACAAGTTAGATCGTGAATCTCCGTATATTGGTGCTGGAATCTTTGTTCTGCTGGACAAATTATTTTCTAGAGCATCATTGGACTTAATTGGTGGCTGCTGTACAATGCTCTGCATGGTAGAAAAATGGGGCATATTTACTGGGCTTTCGTAGATGAATTCTGGTATACACGTTCTGATGGGTGAATAATCGTCAAAGGCAGCTGGAGGGCGAACAATGCCCGGCTGTTTGTCTCTAGCAAAACGACTCCCTATGACAGGCTCACCATTTGGTCCAGTTACATTTATAGCCTCGCGATTCGTCGCTCCATCTTTGAGGTCGAAGATTACCACTTCTCCTTCTGCGAGAGACGGGATAAATTTTTCGGGATTATTCCGCTTAATGCTATTGGCATGTACGAAGATGTCTTCTTCGCTTCCTTCTCGGATGATGAAACCATATCTATGCCGGACATTAAACAATTTCACCTTACCTCTCTCGATGCTGGGCCTTTTCTTATATGTATGTGTGGCTATTGGTGGCGTTCAAGGTTTTGCTTCGTCTTGGTGTTAGGTAATATTTGCCTTGGGGCTATATTGTTCTTCCGATTGGTGGTACAACTGGTGTTGTTGGGTGGAGCTTTGACCCGTGTCTGGCTCGGCTGACGCTCCTGAAAATCAAGCAGTTTTAGTTTCTCGACTACTGAGCTAATGCATTATTTGCTCTTCTACTCCTTGAGGTATTCGCAGCCCTAACTTCAACTACACGTATGTAACCACGACTGATTTGTGTGGTGTCTCTGCTAGCTTCAATTCGTATGGCCCTGACTAATACTTTTTCTAATGTAATAGGTATGGGGTCCCATACCTGTATCTGGGTCTCCATGTAAGCAATGCCGTCTAGTAACTGCCCTAACGCTATTCTACTGCTGCAGCTTCAAGGATAATTTCCACAGCTCAGGTATGTCAGCCGTTGAACATAAATAGCGAACTCCGTTAGACTTTCGTTAGATTTCTGCAGCCTTCCTCGAAGTTGTATGTGTGCTATGGACTGCTGATATTCGTCCGTGAGTCACTCGGCCATGGCTTGACTCAGAGCTACGAAATTTTAAATAGAGTCTCGTAAAAACTGAGAGCTGTGCCTGTTAGGTATGGCTCAAAATAAACAGCTTTCAACTCCGCGTACCATCCATTGGCCCGAGCTACTGCATTAAAATATCGGCGGTAATTATTCTAGGGCCCGTTGCCATCATAGCCTTTTGGCGTTAGCGCTACTCTGGCTGGTTTATGGATTGAAATTGACGGAGGGTTAGCTGGAATGGGACGCTCGAAGGTTGTCGTTTATTTCCTTCTGTTCGACTGTCTGGAGGCCAGTGGAAGTACTGCAAATATCATGCCGCTGGTTCGCTGATGGTTCCAAAATTCCTACTATGTTTTGTTGGATTTATTTTCTGTGATTGGGTAGCTTGCGAACGTGCCGACTCATTGTCGTCTAACTGTAGCAAATTTAACTCTGCAGACGCACAGCTCATTCCAGCAAATTCTAGTTTGATGTGGTACAGTTTGCTAGTTCATTAATGGCGCGTTGTACTGAATCTGCGTGACTTATTTCAACTCTCTGCAATATATTTGAAATACCCTGCATAAAATTATTCATTTCTGCAAGTTGTTGACATTGTTGAGTCATTTGTTGGGCTTAGGCCATGAGAGAATCATTGCTATAAATAGCTTGGCTTAAATTACCCATAGCTTTGTTGGTTGCATTCCTATTAGACATGAAGTTTGCAAAACTTTTTCTTCCGAAATCGACTTCAAACCGCACATCTGAGACGAAATGTTACAAGTTAGCCTTTGGTATGTGATAATCTGGTTCTAGAGGGAGAATTTTTTTACTAAATGCAACAATGATGCGGCAGCTAATTTCTTGAATTGCTCAAATGTAGTTCAGCAACAAAGGTAGTGTAGAGATTCCAGGCGAACAGCTGGGCTTAGAAGTTATATACGTACATTTTTTTAGCTTGTCCTTAGCTTACTGGAGGGCTATCTTCCGTTTATATGTGGTTCACGTGAGATTTGCAGTGCAGTTCTCTGCATCGTAGTGAATGATGAGCGTACGCAGCTTCCTTGATAATTGAGACAGACGATTGGCCGCAATATTAATGAATGTTGATTCTGTTGACTTGTGGTTGGAGTTAGCAATGGAAGCATTAGTCACCACAACTCGCCCGTATAGTAAAACCTCTCATCCGTAACAAGGCACGAAAGAAAGTATTACCCGCGTATAGAAAAAGTGTTCCTTATGTAGTTCGGATAGTTTTACATTGCGAGGGTCAAAGTGAAAGCGATGGAGCAAAATTTAAATCGATTGATTTATAGCTAACGTGATAGTGAGTGGTTCTTGTGTGCCCGAGCTTCACCTGTAGGGGACCTACAAGATATATGGCTTGTGGGGCTTCAAGCAGGGAATGGTTATATTGAATAAACTTCCTTCTTTATGTTTCACAATTTGGCAAAATTTCATCAAGGGAGCTGTTAATTGGAGTTTATTTCACGGCTGGATTTCGGGTAAGCCAGCGAAAGATTGCGGATAATAGGGGAGTATAACACTTTGTGCTTTTATATCGCTTTTTACTTGTGTGTATGTATGGGTGTGGCTATATTTGTTCGGTTTTTAAATTCGCCCTTATGAGGGGAAGTGAAAGCACCAAGTTTTAGAACTTTTGTGGCTCCTAAAAGTTAGGGCTTCCTCCGGCTCTGAGTGATTGTTTAAAATTCGCTAAAAAAATCCACCTAAATTGTGTAGTTAAATAATTTTACTGGAAATCTATTGGGTGCGATTAATTATTCTATGTTATAAACTTGAATTCTTTCACATTCGCAAGTGCCGAGATAAATTCAGTGGTCCACACTATTTATAAACTCTCTGTATCGGGCTTCAAGGCCTGCGCCCGGGTTTGCCTGATCATTTATAGATACTCAAAGGTGCATACCTCTAATTCAGGCTTTAGTACTTTCCAAGAGGTACTCACCAAAGTTCGTAACCCGAAACTTCGATTACCCACGCAAAAATAGAACGCCTTTGAATAAAACACCACAATTTTCCCTGATTGAAAACACCTTTTAATTTCATTTTCCTTTTACTTTTTACCTGCTTAGGCTACCTATAAACAACTTAGTTAATTTTTTTTTCGCTGGCTCACTAGGAATGTGACAAGGGGAATGAGATCCGATTCCGTTCTCTTTTCATGGGGCCGTTGTCCGTCAAAAACAGCCCGGTGCCAGAAGAGGTTTGATCGATTCCTTCTGACTGAGTTCCTCTAATTATTAGCTAAAAATTTCTTTAAAATCTATTACAAAAATTTTATTTTAGCAAATTCGTTAGACTTGATTAAATAATTTTATAATTAAAACTTGTTATTGAAATTTAGCGTAACTAATTCTCGTCTTTTCGTATTAATCTACCTTAAAAATGTTCCTTTTCGGAGTCAAATTCTTTTCAGGGTCAAGTTTTCCGGCTGGCCGGTTGACTCTTGTTTCGGTGACATATCTTTCAATTAATTTTAGCGCATTGCAACAGTATATTTAAAATTTCAAGAAATCGATTCAGGGATTTAAGAAAAATCTAGAGGAAAATTCTTCATCAGAATGCCTCAGGCTCCCAAACTCTTTCGCTTATTTTCATATAATAATAATAATAATTTTTTTGTTTTTTTATGTATATAAGATCTTTATTAAACGTTATAAATTGACTCTTAAAATTAAAAAACAAACAAAAAGTGGCTCTGTAAAAAGGAGAAAAGGCTCTAACTGACTAATATATAAATAACAATACACAAGTCAATAGGGACAACAAGATAAACTACCATTTAAAGGCACAAAAAAGCACAAACTAACACAATATTCTCAAAAGAGACAGTATATACGGTTACAAAAATTTTGGAAAATGCCTAAAAGATGAAAAACAAAAAATTTTTTTCACTTGTCCCTATTTTGACAATAGGGTAAGTGGCAGTTCCAAGCAGATCCAAATTTTCCACAAATTATCTAATAAAAATTATTTTCTAAACGATCGAAATTTCAACTTATAAATTTTACAATTTTGTACCGAGACCGAAACCGAATTAGAAAAAAAGAAACCGAACGAACGAAAAAATTTACGCGATACCGTAATAGAGTCCCGCGAGGGCAGCCTGTAGTATCATAGACCTCTAAAAACTGCCCTCATCATCCCTCCAGCTGAGCATCTCTAACGGAGCGCTTATCCTTCCCACAGCACTTGCAACGGTTCCAAAGCGAGGAGAAGCCCCGTGGACTAGTGTTGCAAATGCTGTGGCCTGATATCACCAGCGAAAGACAAGAGCGCCGTCCTGCACTGACGATAGTGGCTGCCATGTGCAGTTGAATGTGTCTGCGTTCGTTGCCAGATATTCAAGACGTAAACGTCTCTTCAATCTGTCAACGAAGTGGCGCTTAAGTGCTTGTGCGTGGTGTTGTGGGTCAGTGTTCTGATTCCCATCTCCGGCTCTCATGTAGTACAAGTGAATTGTAGATTTGGCCAGTGTCAACACAAAGCTAATCAAACAATTCACCCGACTACAGACCTTTGGTCCCCATAGAAACGATGTCCTAGTAATGCTGAAATTCGGGTGGATCAACTGACACATATCGCTCACCAGTTCCATCAGACTCTGCAAAGCTGGACAAGTGAAGAACCTGTGAAACAAGGTGCCTTCACCAGAACAAACTGTGCAGATCCTCTGAACCCGCCGGTCGATATGTGACAACTGATTAGGATGCATAAGACTGTGATGCAGCAATTTGAATGCTACATCAGCATCTTTGTAACTAGAAGGATAACTGTAGACTACTCTGCAAGTTATCCCTCCCATCACGCCCATATTCACCCCGAGGTGTGTTCGCCATCTGTTGTATCCTGTGTACTCCGGAGGTCTTATTGACATAAGCACGTCACGGAGCACACGTGTTGTAAGTGTGCTGAAAGGTGTGTGAGGCGGTCTGTCCAGAACGAAAGCATCTTCCAACTTAGTGCCAGGGTCACTGGTCCCAAGTTGGCGAAATCTCTCCCGCGCAGAAGCCGCCAGGTCGTGTAGTTGTGGAGTGATCGTGTTTATTCGACAGTTTCCAGAGATATCAATAATATCTCCGAGAACTGTCAGTGTATGCGTGTCAGCTTCAAAACCTCGAGCATTACTGAACACTGAATCTATTAATTCAGGATTAAACCTGATTGGAATCGACGCGAATTGCGTGTACCGCAGAGCATTCGACTTAAGGTGAAATGCTGGCCTGATTCTGCCCCAGGTCTGAATCGTTGAGATTAGATCCTGTGGCCAGTCACGAGGATAGGGTGGTCGAACAGAGAGCAGGTAGTAATACTCCCCTATGCCGATCCCTCCCAGTACATTCACCCACAGTTGAGAAATTAAGGTGTCTCTCTGGCAAAACACTCGTTGGAATGCACGCACTTGGAGACACCTTGATTTCACAACCAAGTTAGTGAGACCTAATCCACCTATCTTGACTGGCAGACAGAGCGTGCTTTCAGCAACCCATCGTCTTCCGCACCAAAAGGCGTCCATCGCTTTTGCTTGAAGAAGACCTACGAAGCCTTCATCAAACGTCTCAGACTTTAGCAGATGAACGATGGACGAGGTAATCAAATAGTTTATCACGACTGACCTTCCCATTAGGGATAGTGGAAACAGTCGACTACGCCATGAGTTAACATCTCTAGAGAGTTTCTCAAGAGCGATGCGGCTATTATTTGATTTACTCTCGCGTCCGATATACACACCTAAATACTTCAGGCAAGTATTAGTCCATTGGATGTTCAGTGGAGTATCTGTACGATCTCTCCACCTTCCACACCACAAGCCTTGACTCTTGCTACGGTTGATTTTAGCGCCCGCTATACGTTCGTACTGTTCGAAAACAGCACGAGCGACCGGAAAAGCTTCATCTCTTGTCACGAAAATAGAAAGGTCATCCGCATATGCCAACATAAGAGGCCTCACATTGGTATATGGTAGATGCACTGAATATTGTCCGAGCATTCGACGAAGATTCACCAGTAGCGGCTCCAACGAAAGATCATAAAGCATACCTGACAATGGACAGCCCTGTCTGATACCTCGATGAAACGAGATAGGAGCCAGTACCTGTCCTTGATGCTTAATCAAAATCGCTGAATCTCTATACAGTTTCCCGATGATATCGAGCCACCTGGGCGGAAACCCAAATGCCTCGAGAGCAGTCAGAAGATACTCGTGCGAGACGCTATCAAAAGCCTTTTGCTGGTCAAGAGAAATCATGGCCATTTGTGTACCTGTCTGTTCATGGTAGGCAAACAAATGTTTGGCTACCGCGATGTTGTCGTAGATACTACGACCAGGAACACAATAGGACTGTTCCGGGTGTATTACCGAAGCAATCACTGAGCGGAGTATCGCCCCTAGTGCTTTGCAGACGATTTTATAGTCCACATTGCATAGGGTTACTGGCCTCCAGTTCCCCATCCTCTGCAAATCTCCCTTCTTTGGAATCAATCGCATAACAGACCTCCTCCAACTAGAAGGAAAGTCTGAATGCGTCTCAACCGCCGAATTGAAGACTTCCAAAAGGTCAGGAATTAATAAATCCCTGAAACATATGAAGAATTCTGGAGTCAAGCCGTCATAACCAGGTGAAGTGTGTCGCCTTAGATCCTTTGTCGCAGCGATCATATCCTCCAATGTGATTACTGTATCCAGGAGCTCCTTGCTGTCTTCAGAGAAAGTGGGAATATTCTCAAGAAATTCATGAGTGGTCGAGGATGTTGTCGACGTCGATTCAGAGTAGAGACTACTGTAATAGTCTCGAATAAATTCTGATAGCTGTTGTCCGTTGAGGACTTGTCCAGATTCATCAACTATCGATTCGACTTCACAAGAAGCAGTACGTCGTCTAGTTGCCTGAAAGAAGTACTCGGTTGGAGAATCGCCTTCCCTCAGCCAGCGTGATTGGCTGCGCAGCACAAACTCCAAGCTGTGCTTGTAAGTTTGTGTTGCCAAGCGTTCCTTTATTCTGTTAAAATAAAGAATCAACTCCGGCTGAGTTGGGAGAAGAGCTGCCACCCGAGATACTTCGGCCGACAAGCTGGAAGCTTGATACCCACTTCGATTGAAATTCGCTTCGATAAAAGATCGAACTTGGAGCTTTCCAACATCCCACCATTGACTAAGAAGAGGAAAGTCACCTTTCCTCCCTTGCCAATCGTGCCAGAATTCAGTGAATTCATTGATGAACTGCTCGGAATTCAACAAATAGTTGTTGAATATCCAGTATGCAGTTCTTCTTTCAACTAGAGTGCTGGTTGCCACTACAAGAAGGTGATCGCTAACGGAACACACTTCATGAGTGACACCAACGAAATGTTCTAGTATCCCAGGTGAGACGTAAAGTCTATCGATTCTGGAGCCTGCGAGACTTCCATGGATATTTCGCCAGACCCTCGTGTATGATCTAGTCGTAGGATGCATCCAACGATAGATATCCACGAGTCTGAAAACACGAACAAAATTCCTCAACCGAGTAGCATTGACAGAGTTGAACTCAACTCCGGAATGCCGATCCATTGAGGGATTTAGCGTGCAGTTGAAATCACCTCCGAGGATAGTTTCGCCACTAAAATTCACCAGACAGGATTGAACACTATCAAGAACTTGTCTTGTAATGTCCTGGTCATGAGGAAGGTACACGTTTACTACCTTGATATGTTTGTCTTGAACGACAAAGTCCAAGGAAGAAGCGAAGCCTGGAAAGATATCTGTATATACAGGAGACGATAGTGTAAATTTGTTGGATACAATGATTGCCACTCCTGAGCCTCGGCGAGGTGCAGGTGTGGCAAACATTGCATAGCCAGTGTGCAAATAAGCATAACGCTCAAGGTGTGTATACGTGTCTTGTGTAAAATTCGTCTCCTGCAGAAGTGTAATGTCTATATCGAACATTTTGGCATGTTCGATAGTACTGTGTAGTCTTGTATGAGCACTTAAACCCCCGGTGTTAAGAGAGCCTATCTTACACATTCAAAGAGATGAAAAGCTCAAACGATGAATGTGCGACATCTACTGACGAGGAGAATCGGCCAAGCAATGCTCCTGAATCAGCTCCTCCACCTTCCTATGGAGTCGATCTAACCGAGATATCCCGTTGTAATTCCCCTTCTTCTTGCACTCCTCTTGTAGGAGTAGAAGTTGGGGAAGTATCAATTCCGGCCTCCCCAGCTCCTCCACAAGAATACTCCAGATTTTACCTGAATTCTTCTTGTACAGGAGCCGGGCAAGAATCTTGGAGATCTTCTCCCTAGGAAGGGTTTCCATCCCCTTCGAGACCTCAAATTGGCTACCAGTCGAAAAGGTGCTACCACACGACTCGTAGCCACTGAAGCTCGAGAGACCAGTCTCATCCAAGCCGCGAGCACCACTATCGTCCTCCTCCGAGTGGGGCCGCTTGGGTGCGACTGGCTTTGCTGGCTCTGGAGGAGGCAGCATCACCCGGTCGACTTTCTTCCTCCTCATCCTCTTTTTTTTACTACATGGCTAGTCGACTCCTCGTCAGAAGTAGCCATGCTTTCACGTGCTGACGTGGCACCGTTTATAGCCTTAAAGTTTTTTGCCTCTGGGACAATTTGAGGCACCTTAGTCACTGGCTGCTCCAAGATAGCAGGTTGAGTGCTGGCAGAAAGTTCCTTTTCCGGAGCCACTACTGTAGCAGTGGTTTCCTTCGAAGGAGCCTTCTGTTCAGCCCTCTTTCCGCTTCTCTTGGGGCAGTCAGCAATAAAATGCCCTACCAAATGGCAAGCATGGCATTTCGCTTCGGTGCCCACGTGTATCCAGTATCTCGAGCCGGATATGCTCAAGTAAAAGCCTGATGGAAGCGTGCACCCCTTATTTAAAGTGATGGACGCTTCCCGGCTGGTACCGAAGATACCCCGCCCGAGTCTCTCGTCCCAATTTTGATGGGAATGACGCGAACCTTTCCATGAACCTTCCCGAATCTCCCAAGGAAATTCACGAGGTCTTCATGTTGGGCTCGCATAGGGACCCGTGAAAACACGACCTTCGTGGGCTTTTCCCTGAGTGGGAACGGCGCAAGGTGTCTACCATCCACCTCGATGCCCTCAAGCAAAAGCTTGGTAGCGCTTTCAAGGGTTGTGGTATACACCTCAACCATTCCCCCAGCTATTATCCCCATGGAGAATAGCTGCTCACAGGAGATGACGCGGAAGATTGCCTTCAGGTATGCAGTCTGAGGACATCCTCTGATGTGCTCCAACTGCATCCCGTAGCTCTCGTCCTCCCACCTCCCGTCGAAAAAGCCCTGGAGACCCGCACTGGTCTTGGGCCGAGGCTTACCTGCGTCCAATGGGGCTGGACGAGGAGTGATGCCTTTACTCACAAATTCTATTGTGGAAGCCTGCTTGGAACTGCCACTTACCTGCTGTGCATAGGATATCCCTGCGACTAACGCCGGGGATCGTGGTGCTGCTGGTGGTAGCTGCTTCTTCGAGGCATTCACATTCGCTGATGAAAGCGATGGCCTCAATTGTGCTATACCTGTAGGCTTTGGCGCTGACGCCGAAGCTGCTTCGACTACGTCCTTCAAAGTAGGATGTTGTTCTACTGCAGACGCTACAGCAATAGCTTTAGTTTTTGGAGCTGATGCTACAAAATTTTCTCCAACAGCTACGGCTGCCTTTGCAATAGCCTTCTCCAGAGAAGACGGCTGTATTTTTTTGCTGCTACTGGCCTCTTCACTTGGGCTCTTATTGGCCTTTTCTTTGGGCCCTTGATTTGTTTTGGAGGAGGAAGTAGCATTCGTGCTCTTCTTCCTCCTTCCATTTGATTTGGGGGGATCATCATTCCCCCCAGAATCGCTGCTACTCATTTGAGTACGGCAGTAACGGTTTTGCTTTTATTTATAAAATTTTATTTTTATTTTTTATTAAATTTAAAACTTTAATTTAATTAATTTAATTTTTCATAAATTGTTCCTTTCAAAGTCAATTCAATACAGTAAATTTGTTCAAGGTTGCCATGTTGCCATGGCAACGACCGAAATAATTTAAAAATCCCAACCTGTCACTCAATTTATTCTTTTTTAGCAATTAATTTTTTAATATTTTAACAGTTTTTTTAAAGAATTTTTTCACCAAATACACTGCACATAAAACACTCAATTTCAATGTAAGACTTGTCCACTTTTTCGGGATTTTCGCTACTGTTTTGCACTGTTTTTAATTATTTCTTCTGTAAGCTCTGAATTGACACGACCGTTCTCTCCAGAAATAATAATATTTTTTTTTTTATTTATATAAGCTCTTTATTATTTGGCTCATTGGCTCTTTTTAAAAATTCCTTAAAAATAGGGTGGCAAAAGGCTCTATAAAATGTAAACAAACAGTCGCTAGCTAATCTAAAAGTTATAAAAGGTCAATAGGGACAATTAAACAATTAAAACAATTAGAAAAACTAAAAAACAAGAAAAATGACACAAACAAAATGAAAGCAAACAAGAAAAAAATTCTCAAAAGAGACTGTATAAACGGAAACAAGAATTTTGAAAAGGATCTAAAAGTTGTACAAAAAATTTAAAGTCCCAATTTTGACAATTGGGTAAGTGGCAGTTCCAAAAGTTCCAAAATTTCAAAATAAACTAATAAATATCTTTACCTAAACGAGCGAATTTCAACAAAAAATTTTGCAATTTAGCACCGAGACCGAAACCGAATTAAAAACTTAATAGCCGAACGAACGAAAATTTTGCGCGATACCGTTATAGAGTCCCGCGAGGGCAGCCTGTAGTATCATAGACCTCTACAAACTGCCCTCATCATCCGTCCAGCTGAGCATCTCTAACGGAGCGCTTATCCTTCCCACCGCACTTGCAACGGTTCCAAAGCGAGGAGAAGCCTCGTGGACTAGGGTTGCAAATGCTGTGGCCTGATATTACCAGCGAAAGACAAGAGCGCCGTCCTGCACTGACGATAGTGGCTGCCATGTGCAGTTGAATGTGTCAGGGTTCGTTGCCAGATATTCAAGACGTGTATAGTTCAATGGTAGATGAGCGGACTGATTTGGTTAGGTATATTACTTGCGCTTACCACTGGTGGGGGCGCGAGATAATAATTAGGATAGGCTACGGATGGGACGTAGAAAGAACTTGTTAGTGACTCTAGGAAAACTTTATTATCACTGAAAATGTTCTTACAATATATCGATTTATATATATTTTAAGAACTACATACTAAGCAATAATTACATTTATTAATGGGCAGCGAGTAATGAACTGCGAATTATGCCTATATCGGTAAAATTAATGAATTGCTCAATACATTTGATTAATTTAAATGAGTACATATTAAGCGGAAACTGTTAATGATTTTGCAATTGGAATTATTGCTTTTAGGTCAATATATGCATGTTTCCTAAACATTCTGCGCCTCTACCGTTGAATCCTTATGTGTTGTAGGTGTATGGCGGGGTGTTGTTGGAGTGGACGCGTTCACCCTTAAGACGAAGTCTGGATTACGAGGTGCTGGCCGTGGTTTTTTGCACTTGTATTTCGTCTTGATTATGGTGATTGCTGATATTGCTGCTAGTGTGATGATGACAGCGGAGAGTGCGGAAAGTGTATGATGACCGATTGTTTGTAATGATGTCGAGGTTAGTTCCTTGTGATACTGTTCCTGTTCTTTGATGACTCCAAGTAATTGGTCTGATGATTTAAGAACGGGCTCCATTTGTAGTAACTCAGGCTCCTGAAGTGCAGTACTCTGCTTTTCGTGATGTTTAGATCCATTGGTTTACTGAATGACGAGCGTGCAGATGTATTATGGATAACTTCAGCTATTAGAGTGTTCTTCTTTGTTTTGATGACGCATTCCCTTGTAATTTGAATGATATCAGTTCCCTTTAATTCAACATCTTCTCGAATTCCGTTGCATTTTACCCCTGCTACAATAGGAGATGTAGCGATAAATAACCATGTATTAGCCATGTATAGATTCTTCCATATAATACTTGGTACTATTAACGCCTTCACTGGACAAGGTTGTTTTTCTTGGCGATTATAGATTTCATCCACTATAGAGTTGGGATTTGTCTCTATACTGCTGATGGTGGTTGGTATACATAATAGCAGATGTTTATCCTCGCTAATGCAGCCCTTAAGCTCATTTTCGGAAAGTTCAAAATATGTCTGTATATTATAGTTGATAGCGAGTATTGTGTTTGGTATATCAGCTATCAAATATGTATTGTTCTCTAATCTCTTTGGAATAGGTGTTATCTTAATTATACTGTATTGGTCTGCTTCGATTATGTTGAAGTATCCAAGTAAAGTAATGCTTGATGTGTTCCTGGATGAGTTTATTCTGTCTTCTGGAACGTTTGTGATATAAAGGCTGCCTGGGAGTTTGCTGGATGCATCCTTAATAATGGTTCTTAATTTACTTGGTGGTATAAATTCAAGCAGACTGCCCTTTCCTAATAGGAATGCGAGGATTCTTACATACTGTCTTTCTAATTCATTCAGTAAATTTGTTGCTAGTTGGTATGCGGTTAAAATGTATAGATTTATTACGTTGGTGTTGATCTTTGAGAACCAACCTTGATCTGCATTAATTTCTTTCAATGCGCTATTTAACTTAGTTGTGAATGAATTTATTTTCTCTGTAATGCGTGCTTCCGTATCATTCAGGTGGGAGATTGTTGTCAACATAATGGATGATTGATGCAATGATGCTTGCTGCAATGTCTGCTGATTTTGTTGTAGGGTGGAGATATCAGTATAAACTTGGTCATTTACTCCGAAGACGTATTGTAGCGCTTCGCCAAGAAGTCCTCTTTTTTTTCGATGATGATTTTGGTCATTTAAGACATTGATTTCTTGCAGGAGGTATTGCCCCTGAATTTTCAAATGATGGAGCAATTCTTCGCAATGTACTTCCTCAGATACCTTCACCGACGCATCGCAAACCGTTTGCATTTGCCTGACCGTATTTTTGACTCGATAACTGTCTGCTGTTGTATTGAGTGGTAATGTCAGTTCAACTTGTAGCGTTCCACGACGAAGTCTTGCTTCTCCGATGTCATCGATGTATAATCCTGGTTGTGGATGAGTTATGGTATATGCGCAGTTCCCTAAAGATATTACACAGAGAAGACTTAGGCAAGTCATAGTTGAATTCCACAATGATGGCGGTTTTCCCTGTCTTTTAGTCGTAGCTTGATCATGCTCGGCTCTTAATGTTGACTTCAGTGCTTCATATTTTTCCCTGGCTAACTGTTGCTTTTCTAACGGTACTAGATTGCTGTATCCGCTGACTGGGCGGATTCGAACTTTCTTATGGCTTTGTAGACTTCTTTGGAGAATTGCTTGTTCAATCTCCTGTATATATCTCTTCTTTCCAAGTTGTTTTGCTTGTTCAATATCTTGTATATATTTTTTCTTTTCAATTTGTTCGACAGGAGCTGGATCGGACAGCTTCCTTTTACTTGCTTCCGTTTTCTTCGGTGATTTATCATTTGTTGCGGCAAGGTTATTGTCAATTTGAATGGAGTGCGTGATTATGTCGTTAAGTTGGGTATGTTCTTTTAATTTTGATAGTTCCTCATTCATACTATCTTCCATCGGTAATCGGCACAGTTTTGCTATTGGTCGTTTCAATATTGTATTGTTTCCACAACGCAATGTTACTACCCGTGTTTTATCGTCTTTTCCAGGATGTACTGCTGTTATTCTTGCCAATCTCCATTTTGAAGTAGGTAAATTTTCGTTTTTCACCAATACTAATTCACCAATATTATAGTTGATTTCTTCCTTTCTCCATTTTGGTCTCTGCTGAATTCGGGATAAATATTCACTTGACCAAATTTTCCAAAAGTCATCACTAAGCTTGTTTACCATCTTCCATCTTGTGAGGCAACTAGGCGTTTTTTCTTCGTTTGTTACATGGGGTGGACTTATTGGTGCCCTCCCCATTACGAAGTGACCAGAGGTTAGAGCGTTGCAATCTGATGGATCATTACTTAGGGGGCAGAGTGGTCGTGAGTTGAGGCTTGCTTCAATTTGGTTTAAGATTGTTGTTAATTCTTCGAACGTAAGTGCTAAATCTCCCACTATTCGTTTTAAGTGGTACTTAATGGATTTTATTCCAGCCTCCCACAGTCCACCCATATGAGGTGCAGATGGTGGGTTGAAGTGCCATTGTGTCCCGTCGGATGCAATTAAATCTGCTACTTCCTGTGTGGACATTTGAATAGCTAGATGTACGTCTTTTTCAAGTATTTTCTGAGCACCAATGAAGTTAGTGCCGCAGTCACTATATATGTGTTTGCAGTGACCTCTTCTAGCCGTAAATCTCTTGAAAGCTGCTATGAATGCGTCACTCGTTAGATCACTTACGGCTTCAATATGAACGGCTTTGGTGGATAGGCACACGAATAGTGCTATATATCCCTTGTACAGCTTCGTTCTTGCAACTTTTGAGGCTTTCAGTTGTATAGGTCCAGCATAATCCACGCCTGTGTGCGTGAACGGTGGTGATGGTATTACTCGTGGTGACGGTAGATTTCCCATAATCTGTTGACTTGTTTGTGCCTTAGCACGGAAACAGATCTTGCAGTTATGGATGAACCTTTTTATAAGACTGCGAGAATTCGTTATCCAATACCTTCGACGTAAGTAGGCTTGTGTTGACTGATTTCCTCCATGCAATGTCTTGAGGTGGGCATCTTGTATGATAAGTTGTGTGAGGTGGGATTGATGTGGTAGAATTGCTGGATGACGCTCTTCGTAAGGAAGTATTGAATACTCCAAGCGTCCACCAACCCGTAATATGCCTTTTTCGTCAATAAATAGGTTTAGCGGAAGTAATTTGCTTTTTGCTGATACTGCTTTCTTTTGTTGTAACCTTTGAATTTCTTCTGCGAAGCCTATACGTTGAATATAACCAATTATAATATCGTGGGCCTTTTCAAGCTCCTGGCTTGAAGGATTCTTACCCGCCAGGATATTGATATTTCTGCATCTGTCGATAAAGCGTTTGCAGTAGGCAATTACTCTGATGTATTTCTTTAATGATGAGAATTTGCAAAGGGGGATGTTTGGCGATACTATACTTGTTACCACCGTGATGTTCTTTTCGAGTAGGTCTTCGGAGTTATCCATTATTTGGATTGCTGGATTTGGCCAGCATTCTTTATTTAATTTAAGCCACGAGGGTCCGCTCCACCAGAGCTTGTGTTCCTTAATTTGGTCTGGATTGACTCCTCGTGATGCACAGTCTGCTGGATTATCATCTGTTTTGACATAGTTCCATTGATCTGGACTACTTGTTGCTCGAATCTTTTCAATCCTGGTTGCCTCAAAAATGGTTTGTTTCTTGGTAGTTCCTTTGATTCTAGCAATGGTTATCATAGAATCTGACCAAAAGTATATCGTCGGGTTTATTAGCTCTAAGGTTTTTATGGATTGTTCCATTAATCTGCTTAATAATTCCGCACCGCACAGCTCCAAACGTGGGATTGTTAATTTTGATTTAACTGGGGCTACCTTAGATTTTGCTGTAAGTAGTTGAATTGCGGATTTTCCGGCTGTTGTTATTGATTTACAGTAGATGGCTGCAGCATAGGCGTGTTCAGATGCATCACTGAATCCATGTAGTTCTATTTTCTCAATATTTGGATCGTAATTTATCCATCGTTGGATTTTTAATTCTTCCAATTTCGACATTTTTTGTTGGTAACTTAGCCATTCAGACATTATTTTTGGAGGAGGAACTTCGTCCCAGGATATGCCTGATTTCCATAACTCTTGGATCATAAGTTTTGCACGTAATGTGACTGGCGTAATCCATCCGAGTGGATCAAAGATCTGAGCTATTTTTGATAGCATCAGTCTTTTGGTTAATATTTCTGTTGATATGCTGGCATTCACCTTGAAATGAAAAGTGTCCGATGTTGGATTCCAGTGAATGCCAAGAGTTTTGATTGTTTTGTCTTCAGAGATTGTCAAAATTCCCTTTTCTCGTATATCCTCTGGTATTGTTTTTAAAATTTGTTGGTGGTTACTTGTCCACTTCCTTAATTTAAAACCACCAGCCTTTAGTAGACTTATAAGTGCGGTTTGAAGTAGTTTAGTATCTTCCAACGTATTGCCTCCAGACATCACATCATCCACGTAAAAGTCTCTAAACACACTCTTACTGGCTTGAGGGTAGTTATCTTTCTCGTCGTTGGCTAGTTGTTGTATGGTCCGAACTGCCAGGAAGGGAGCAGATGTTGTTCCATAAGTCACAGTTGTTAATTTATATTCCATCACAGGTTCATTCGGATTGAATCTCCAAAGTATTCTATGATAATTTTGATCTGCTTCTGCTAATTTAATCTGGCGATACATTTTCTCGATGTCAGCTGAGAAAACGTATCGATGCTTTCGCCAACGGAGAAGTATCTGATATAGGTCCGGCTGCAACCGAGGTCCGGCAAGCATGTTATCATTTAGGCTAATACCTGTAGAAGTTTTTGCAGATGCATCAAATACAACGCGTAATTTGGTGGTAGTGCTATCAGTCTTTAACACTGCTTGGTGGGGAAGATAATGCGCAGCTTCTGATGTCTCTTTTGGATTTTTGACCAACTCCATATGCTTTAAATATATGTATTCTGCCATGAATTTTTTGTATTCTTCTTCTATATATTTATTCGAGTAGAACTTCTTTTCGGTTTGGATTAGCCGGGCCAATGCTTGTTTTCTGCATTCTCCTAGCGGTTTCGATAATTCCTTAAATGGAATTTGAACAGTATATCGCCCATCTGCATTGCGAACATGAGTTTTTCGATAGTGTTGCTCACATGTATCATCATCTGATTTGGTGCTGGACTCGGTTGGCGTTTCTTCAATTTCCCAGAAACGTTTTAATTGGTCATCTACATCCGTCTGGGATATCATGGCTACTAGTCTGACTTGTTCTTGCGTATGTGGTATCTTGCCGGAGATTATCCATCCGAATTCCGTGTTTTGTGCTAATATATTTTTATTTGATTTTCGGATTCCATTCAGCACAATGGTGGTGTACGAGTCAGATCCTATTATCATGTCTATAGGTCCAGGTTGATTGAAGGTTGGATCTGCAAGTAAACAATTTTTCCATGGTATGGAAACGGTAGAAACAGTACTTGGTAGTTGCTTTGTCAGTTTTGGTAGTATGAGTGCCTCGACGTTGATCTGGAAAACTGATGAAAATCGTGGCTGAAGTTGAACGTCTACCTTCCCTAATGCTGTTGGCGCTTCTGTGGCTCCTAACCCGGATAACTTGACATGAGTTTTTGTTCTAGGCAATGATAGCATTTGAACGGCCTGTTCTGTGATAAACGATGCTTGGGAACCTGTATCGATTAATATGCGAAGCAGTTCTTGTTTCCCGTTGGATGAGGTCGCCTTAATCAGGGCTGTAGCTAATAGCACCTCATTTCCTTGCTCTGCCAGTGTATTTTGTAAATGTAACTGTCTTGGCTTGCCATAATTTGGTGGTTGATGGAGAAGTGTATGGTGTGGCTTTTGGCATATACTGCAGTGACGGCGGCTTCTACATTTCTCGTCCGTGGAATGGTTGATGCAATTTCGGCATAAATTGTTTCGTCTTATGGCCTCATTGCGTTGTTGGGCATCCAGGGACAGGAATTCTGCGCAATTGTAGATTATATGCATCTTTTGGCAATAACGACATTTCGGATCGGCTGTTGTTAAGTAGTTGCGTACAATAGGAGATCTAGGTCTCTCAGAGTGCCTGAATTGTTGCCTTTGGGAATGATGACTACGATTCTTATTCTCACCTATGGCTTCTAAAGATTGGAATCTTCTTGTGAGGAATATGTAAAATACTTCATATGATGGAATCTCTTTTGCACTTGCATGGGATTGCTCATATAACTTCAGCGTCTCATAATCGAACTTTTGTAGCATAAGGTGTATTATTAGTGGAGCCCAACTTGTGGTGTCCACCCCGAGATTCGTTATTCCATGCAAACACTCCTTCATTGTGTCGTGAATTCTCTTAAGCCCGTTAGATGATTCCACTTCTAATTTGGGTAATGTAAGTAATGTCTGAATGTGGACTGATAGCAATTTTCTCTTATTTTCAAATCGTTCTTTAATAATTTCCCAAGCCATCGTATAATTGTTGTCAGAGATTTCCAAGTGATTCAAGAGCTTGCCTGCTTCGCCTTTTAGGTTTGTTTTTAAATATTGCATTTTCTCGACATTTGCCAATCTTTTGTTGCAGTGAATTAGTCTCATGAATATGTCGTGAAATGCAGTCCAAGTTTCGTATTTTCCTTCAAATATAGGAATGCTTAGACGTGGGAGGCGTACATCGTTTTCAGCTGCGTTGGTTATATTTGTTGTTTTCTTCTCTTGAAGTTCAATAACCATTCTCATATAAGTGCTCCTTAGTTCATCAAATTCGTTATTCGTGTATGGCACGTCATCGGTTTCTTCATGATACATCAGAGTTTCATCATGTAGGGATTCCAAATATCTCCAATCTTCGGTTAGCGTTTTGCAATAAAATTCTATGGTGTTATTACTCATTTCGTCATCCACATTTATTTGTTGTAATTGTTTACGAAATGAGTCAATGCGAATTTTTTCCTTTTTGCAACGTAGCGAATTTACCTTTTCATCAAAATTTTTTATATTATCTTCGATATTTGCCCCATTCTCTGACGTATCGGTAGTCACCTTTGGTGTTGTGAAATTTGATGACCCACTTAAAGCGGCAGCGTAGGTGCTGAGCTTATCAATTGCTTTTTGTTTTGCTGGTAATAACTTTTGGTGAAGTACTCGTGCTCTGGGCAATTTAATGCGACGATCTCTTGATGTTTTTGGCTGAATGTCTCCCAGAGGTTGTTAATCGTATCTTCTTTCTTTTTTATGAAATTCTCTGTCCTCCTATCAATGGGCTCTTTTCTTATTATTTCTAGTTGATCGCATATGGCGGTACCAGTTTTTACTTGCTGTGAACCGAGTTTTTCCATTGTGGTAGGTCAGTTTGGAGTTGAATATTGTTTTGTAAGACGATATTACAGTGCTTCTGTTGTCTTTTTTTTTACGTAGATTTCTTTTAAGAACTCGGGCGGTTCTTTACTTACTTTTGTATTTTAATAGGCTCGAAGGACCATGTATAGTTCAATGGTAGATGAGCGGACTGATTTGGTTAGGTATATTACTTGCGCTTACCACTGGTAGGGGCGCGAGATAATAATTAGGATAGGCTACGGATGGGACGTAGAAAGAACTTGTTAGTGACTCTAGGAAAACTTTATTATCACTGAAAATGTTCTTACAATATATCGATTTATATATATTTTAAGAACTACATACTAAGCAATAATTACATTTATTAATGGGCAGCGAGTAATGAACTGCGAATTATGCCTATATCGGTAAAATTAATGAATTGCTCAATACATTTGATTAATTTAAATGAGTACATATTAAGCGGAAACTGTTAATGATTTTGCAATTGGAATTATTGCTTTTAGGTCAATATATGCATGTTTCCTAAACAAGACGTAAACGTCTCTTCAATCTGTCAACGAAGTGGCGCTTAAGTGCTTGTGCGTGGTGTTGTGGGTCAGTGTTCTGATTCCCATCTCCGGCTCTCATGTAGTACAAGTGAATTGTGGATTTGGCCAGTGTCAACACAAAGCTAATCAAACAATTCACCCGACTACAAACCTTTGGTCCCCATAGAAACGATGTCCTAGTAATGCTGAAATTCGGGTGGATCAACTGACACATATCGCGCACCAGTTCCATCAGACTCTGCAAAGCTGGACAAGTGAAGAACCTGTGAAACAAGGTGCCTTCACCAGAACAAACTGTGCAGATCCTCTGAACCCGCCGGTCGATATGTGACAACTGATTAGGATGCATAAGACTGTGATGCAGCAATTTGAATGCTACATCAGCATCTTTGTAACTAGAAGGATAACTGTAGACTACTCTGCAAGTTATCCCTCCCATCACGCCGGTGTGTTCGCCATCTGTTGTATCCTGTGTACTCCGGAGGTCTTATTGACATAAGCACGTCACGGAGCACACGTGTTGTAAGTGTGCTGAAAGGTGTGTGAGGCGGTCTGTCCAGAACGAAAGCACCTTCCAACTTAATGCCAGGGTCACTGGTCCCAAGTTGGCGAAATCTCTCCCGCGCAGGAGCCGCCAGGTCGTGTAGTTGTGGAGTGTTTGTGTTTATTCGACAGTTTCCAGAGATAACAATAATATCTCCGAGAACTGTCAGTGTATGCGTGTCAGCTTCAAAACCTCGAGCATTACTGAACACTGAATCTATTAATTCCGGATTAAACCTGATTGGAATCGACGCGAATTGCGTGTACCGCAGAGCATTCCACTTAAGGTGAAATGCTGGCCTGATTCTGCCCCAGGTCTGAATCGTTGAGATTAGATCCTGTGGCCAGTCACGAGGATAGGGTGGTCGAACAGAGAGCAGGTAGTAATACTCCCCTATGCCGATCCCTCCCAGTACATTCACCCACAGTTGAGAAATTAAGGTGTCTCTCTGGCAAAACACTCGTTGGAATGCACGCACTTGGAGACACCTTGATTTCACAACCAAGTTAGTGAGACCTAATCCACCTATCTTGACTGGCAGACAGAGCGTGCTTTCAGCAACCCATCGTCTTCCGCACCAAAAGGCGTCTATCGCTTTTGCTTGAAGAAGACCTACGAAGCCTTCATCAAACGTCTCAGACTTTAGCAGATGAACGATGGACGAGGTAATCAAATAGTTTATCACGACTGACCTTCCCATTAGGGATAGTGGAAACAGTCGACTACGCCATGAGTTTACAGCTCTAGAGAGTTTCTCAAGAGCGATGCGGCTATTATTTGATTTACTCTCGCGTCCGATATACACACCTAAATACTTCAGGCAAGTATTAGTCCATTGGATATTCAGTGGAGTATCTGTACGATCTCTCCACCTTCCACACCACAAGCCTTGACTCTTGCTAAGGTTGATTTTAGCGCCCGCTATACGTTCGTACTGTTCGAAAACATCACGAGCGACCGGAAAAGCTTCATCTCTTGTCAGGAAAATAGAAAGGTCATCCGCATATGCCAACATAAGAGGCCTCACATTGGTATATGGTAGATGCACTGAATATTGTCCGAGCATTCGACGAAGATTCACCAGTAGCGGCTCCAACGAAAGATCATAAAACATACCTGACAATGGGCAGCCCTGTCTGATACCTCGATGAAACGAGATAGGAGCCAGTACCTGTCCTTGATGCTTAATCAAAATCGCTGAATCTCTATACAGTTTCCCGATGATATCGAGCCACCTGGGCGGGAACCCAAATGCCTCGAGAGCAGTCAGGAGATACTCGTGCGAGACGCTATCAAAAGCCTTTTGCTGGTCAAGAGAAATCATGGCCATTTGTGTACCTGTCTGTTCATGGTAGGCAAACAAATGTTTGGCTACCGCGATGTTGTCGTAGATACTATGACCAGGAACACAATAGGACTGTTCCGGGTGTATTACCGAAGCAATCACTGAGCGGAGTATCGCCCCTAATGCTTTGCAGACGATTTTGTAGTCAACATTGCATAGGGTTACTGGCCTCCAGTTCCCCATCCTCTGCAAATCTCCTTTCTTTGGAATCAATCGCATAACAGACCTCCTCCAACTAGAAGGAAAGTCTGAATGTGTCTCAACCGCCGAATTGAAGACTTCCAAAAGGTCAGGAATTAATAAATCTCTGAAACGTATGAAGAATTCTGGAGTCAAGCCGTCATAACCAGGTGAAGTGTGTCGCCTTAGATCCTTTGTCGCAGCGATCATATCCTCCAATGTGATTACTGTATCCAGGATCTCCTTGCTGTCTTCAGAGAAAATGGGAATATTCTCAAGAAATTCATGAGTGGTCGAGGATGTTGTCGACGGCGATTCAGAGTAGAGACTACTGTAATAGTCTCGAATAAATTCTGATAGCTGTTGTCCGTTGAGGACTTGTCCAGATTCATCAACTATCGATTCGACTTCACAAGAAGCAGTACGTCGTCTAGTTGCCTGAAAGAAGTACTCGGTTGGAGAATCGCCTTCCCTCAGCCAGCGTGATTGGCTGCGCAGCACAAACTCCAAGCTGTGCTTGTAAGTTTGTGTTGCCAAGCGTTCCTTTATTCTGTTAAAATAAAGAATCAACTCCGGCTGAGTTGGGAGAAGAGCTGCCACCCGAGATACTTCGGCCGACAAGCTAGAAGCTTGATACCCACTTCGATTGAAATTCGCTTCGATAAAAGATCGAATTTGGAGCTTTCCAACATCCCACCATTGACTAAGAAGAGGAAAGTCACCTTTCCTCTCTTGCCAATCGTGCCAGAATTCAGTGAATTCATTGATGAACTGCTCGGAATTCAACAAATAGTTGTTGAATATCCAGTATGCAGTTCTTCTTTCAACTAGAGTACTGGTTGCCACTACAAGAAGGTGATCGCTAACGGAACACACTTCATGAGTGACACCAACGAAATGTTCTAGTATTCCAGGTGAGACGTAAAGTCTATCGATTCTGGAGCCTGCGAGACTTCCATGGATATTTCGCGAGACCCTCGTGTATGATCTAGTCGTAGGGTGCATCCAACGATAGATATCCACGAGTCTGAAAACACGGACAACATTCCTCAACCGAGTAGCATTGACAGAGTTGAACTCAACTCCGGAATGCCGATCCATTGAGGGATTTAGCGTGCAGTTGAAATCACCTCCGAGGATAGTTTCGCCACTAAAATTCACCAGACAGGATTGAACACTATCAAGAACTTGTCTTGTAATGTCCTGGTCAAGAGGAAGGTACACGTTTACTACCTTGATATGTTTGTCTTGAACGACAAAGTCCAAGGAAGAAGCGAAGCCTGGAAAGATATCTGTATATACAGGAGACGATAGTGTAAATTTGTTGGATACAATGATTGCCACTCCTGAGCCTCGGCGAGGTGCAAGTGTGGCAAACATTGCATAGCCAGTGTGCAAATAAGCATAACGCTCAAGGTGTGTATACGTGTCTTGTGTAAAATTCGTCTCCTGCAGAAGTGTAATGTCTATATCGAACATTTTGGCATGTTCGATAGTACTGTGTAGTCTTGTATGAGCACTTAAACCCCCGGTGTTAAGAGAGCCTATCTTACACATTCAAAGAGATGAAAAGCTCAAACGATGAATGTGCGACATCTACTGACGAGGAGAATCGGCCAAGCAATGCTCCTGAATCAGCTCCTCCACCTTCCTATGGAGTCGATCTAACCGAGATATCCCGTTGTAATTCCCCTTCTTCTTGCACTCCTCTTGTAGGAGTAGAAGTTGGGGAAGTAGCAATTCCGGCTTCCCCAGCTCCTCCACAAGAATACTCCAGATTTTGCCTGAATTCTTCTTGTACAGGAGCCGGGCAAGAATCTTGGAGATCTTCTCCCTAGGAAGGGTTTCCATCCCCTTCGAGACCTCAAATTGGCTACCAGCCGAAAAGGTGCTACCACACGACTCGTAGCCACTGAAGCTCGAGAGACCAGTCTCATCAAAACCGGTCATATCGCAGTCCGAAAGCTGCTCGAGAGACACTTCCGTGTCTCTCACAACAACCTTCGAGCCGCAAGCACCACTATCGTCCTCCTCCGAGTGGGGCCGTTTTGATGCGACTGGCTTTGCTGGCTCTGGAGGAGGCAGCATCGCCCGGTCCACCTTCGTCTTCCTCCTCGTCCTCCTTTTTTTACCTACTTGGCTATTCGACTCCTCGTCAGAAGTAGCCATGCTTTCGCGTGCCGACGTGGCACCGTTTATAGCCGGAATTTTTTTTGCCTCTAAGACAACTTCAGGCACTTTAGCCACTGGCTGCTCCAAGATAGCAGGCTGAGTGCTGGCAGAAAGTTCCTTTTCCGGAGCCACTACTGTAGCAGTGGTTTCCTTCGAAGGAGCCTTCTGTTCAGCCTTCTTTCCGCTTCTCTTGCGGCAGTCAGCAATAAAATGCCCTACCAAATGGCAAGCATGGCATTTCGCTTCGTTGCCCACGTCTATCCAGTATCTCGAGCCGGATATGCTCAGGTAGAAGCGTGACGGAAGCGTACATCCCTTATTTAAAGTGATGGACGCTTCCCGGCTGGTACCGAAGATACCCCGCCCGAGACCCTCGTCCCCAATTTTGATAGGAATGGCGCGAACCTTTCCATGAACCTTCCCGAATCTCCCAAGGAAATTCGCGAGGTCTTCATGTTGGGCTCGCATAGGGACCCGTGAAAACACGACCTTCGTGGGCTTCTCTTTTAGCGGGAAAGGAACGAGGTGTCTACCCTCCACCTCGATGTCCTCAAGCATGAGCTTGGTAGCGCTTTCGAGGGTCGTGGTGTACACCTCGACCATTCCTCCAGCTATAATTCCCATTGAGAACAGCTGTTCACTGGAGATGACGCGGAAGATTGCCTTCAGGTATGCAGACTGAGGACATCCCCTGATGTGCTCAAGCTGCATCCCGTAGCTCTCGTCCTGCCGTCTCCCGTCAAAGAAGCCCTGGAGACCCGCACTGGTCTTGGGCCGAGGCTTACCTGCGTCCAATGGGGCTGGACGAGGAGTGATGCCTCTACTCTGAATTTCAATCGTTGAACTATTCTTGAAACTGCCACTTACCTGGGCATAAGAGATCCCTGACTCTACTGCTGGGGATCGTGGAGCTACTGCTGGTACTGTTGGTACTACTGGCTTCTTGTTCTGGCCAGTTGTCTTGGTTGAAGACAGAGGTGGCCTCATAATTACTCCGCTGGGATTTGGAGCAGAAGCAGAGGCCTTTGCAACCACTTCCGATAATTTTGGAAGCTGTGCCTTTGCTACCGGTGCTGCTGGAGTAGCCGCTATTGTAGCAGCTGACGTTCCAGGTACTTCTCGGGCTATATCAGTTGCGCTGGTTACTGTCCTCTGAGATGAGGTTGGCTGAATGCACAGCATTATAGCCTCTTGAATAGGGCTCTTAATGGCCTTTTCTTTGGGCCCTTGGGTTTTTTTGGAAGAAGAAGAAGACTTATTACTCTTCTTCTTCCTTCCATTTAGCTTGAGGGGATCATCCGTCCCTCCGGTATCACTACTGCTCGTACTCATTTTGAGTACGGCAGAAGTGGCTTTGACTTTATTTATACTTTTTTTAATTGAATTTTTTATTTTTATAATTTAAAATAGTTTTATTTTCTAAGCTTTAATAAATTTTGGCCTTCTGAATGATTTTAGAAAAATATACTTTGAATTTTACACGGTTGCCATGTTGCCATGGCAACTACCAAAAATAATTAGAATATACGAACTGTCAATCACTTTGCACTTTTTCAGAATTTAATTGTGTAACTTT
Source organism: Dioctria rufipes (assembly GCA_963924295.1). Taxonomy (NCBI): domain Eukaryota; kingdom Metazoa; phylum Arthropoda; class Insecta; order Diptera; family Asilidae; genus Dioctria; species Dioctria rufipes. The sequence goes on along the minus strand of OZ002743.1, from coordinate 148,823,493 downwards.
TTAATACTTTTTTTTATTATTTTCAACACTTAACGTTAGAGAAACTTGAACAACAACACTAATGTCACTTATGCACAATTTCTGCAGCTTTTTTATTGTTATTTCTGCTCTTTTTCGTACTTTTTGTGGGAGCTCTCAAAATGTCACGTCCGCTCTCTCCAGAAATAATAATAATAATAATAAGTTTATTTCACAATAAATTCTTTTCTTAATTTCATTCTAACTACATTGTACTAAATAAACGTCAACAATGACCCCGAGGTCGTCTGTCGAGTTGGCAATACACCTGTGATATTTCTATTTCTAACTAATTGAAAAGTAAACAAACTATATGAAAAAGAAAATGAAAAAAAAGCAAAAAAAACAAAAAGTAGATAAAAAAAATTAAGTCAGCTCCTAAATTAAATTTAATTAAAAACTATTGAATATGGAGTATTTAAACTTTATGCTTTAATAGCTTTGAAGCAGTACAAGGTGATAGCTAACAATTAAACTCATCGATCAGAATTTGTCGGAACTTCCAGGCTAGCTTGGCATATGTATATAGGGCTTCATAGTCGTTGCCGTTTAAAAGTGATATAACTTCTTCTTCTGTGAGGCTGCTTTTTCCAAAAGCTATGACTCTGAATTCTCTGAGGATTGGGCAGATTGCTAGGTAGTGCATCAAGTCTTCATCCTCGTGCAAATTACATAGTGAGCACATCGATCCACCCTCCGTACGCCATGGACTGGCATTCAGAGGGAGCATTCCGCATCTGTACATCAATATCAGTCGTATTTTCATCCTGGGAAAATCATCTCTGAAGTAGTTTAACTCGCCCAAATTATAGTTCAATTTGTCATAAAACCCGTGTCGCACTGTGCGTTTTGCTCTATCTTGCGCTTTCGCCCTTAACCACTTTTCTTCCTTTTCTATAATTTCCGTCAGAATTATTGTCAACCTTTCAGTATTTAGCCCCGCCGGTTCAAGCTGCACCCCATGCTTCTCAGCAAGATCTAACCATTCTTCGAACCAGTATGTTCTCTTCTCTATAGCTTTGTTTGCTAAAAATTGAGGTAGTCTGCTTTCGCTGTAGGAGTCCAAGACCCTAAGTATGTACGTGAAGTGGCATTTCAGGGTGTATACGTATAAGTTCGGGAGGCCAGATTCTAACACGATTGCGTAGTTAGGTGTTCTTCTTGGTAGTGTAAAAACCTTCTTAATAAAAAAACGCTGTAATTTCTCTACCTCTTCATACTCCTTGAAGCCCCAGACTTGTGATCCATAGCACATTAGCGTTCTAGATACCGCTGAATACATCCTGAATTTAGAAGAGTGGTTTATTTGTTCGTTCCTTATAAAGCTATTCCACGTGCTATTGAGAGTCGCTTTAGCTGCGTTTAGCCGTTCCCTTAAGTGTTCCTTCATGACCAGTTTTGGAGTTAAAGTGATTCCTAGGTATTTATATTTATTGACGACTTCAATGCCTTCTCCACGGTAAGTCCAATTCTCTGCGACCGCTCTTCTGCCTCCCCCTTTCTGGAATATCATTATCTTCGACTTATTCAAATTAAGCACCAGGTTCCATCTTTGGCAGTATTCTTCTAATTTATCTATCATATTCTGCAATTCTATGGGTTTCTCTGCCATCAGTACCAAATCATCCGCGTATAGAAGGGTCTTAATAACATATCCATCAATGTTTACTCCGCCATGCATGAGGTCATCGATATCATTCATGAACAGGGCAAATAACAATGGGCTCATCAAGCATCCCTGCCTGAGTCCCGTGTTGGTGCAAAATTTCCCTGATAGTGAGTTACCACCCCACACTTGCGCACTGGTGAACTGATATAGGCCCTGTACAAATTTTATAAATTTAGTGGAGACCCCAATCTCATAGAGTTTGTAGAAGAGTGCCGCTCGGTCAATCGTATCAAATGCCGCTTTAAAATCCACGAAGAATGCATAGACTTTTCTTCCTTTTTTTCGCAGTTTTATTTTAACGATGTTAAGAAGGTTAAATATGTTGTCTATCGTCGAGTATCCTGGCCTGAATCCAGCTTGAGATTCTTTCAATATGCCGTGACTTTGTTCCCATAAAACTAGCCGGTTGTTTGCAATACCAGTCAGGAGTTTTACAACAGCATCCATAAAAGACAGTCCTCTATAATTTTCCGGAAGATTTGGATCTCCCTTCTTATAGATAGGGAAGATAATTGAATTTGTGAAGCTATCTGGTATGTTCCCACTGTCGAATATGTTGTTGAAAGCTCTTACCATCTTATTTAAGAATTCTATAGGAGCATATTTATAGAATTCGTATGGAACTCGATCAGGTCCTGGTGCCTTATTATCTTTTGCTTTCTGTAGAGTTGATAGGAGTTCACATAATAAAATTTCGTCATCCAAAATTGCATCCTCAACATATGGTGCCGCATATAGGATCGGATTAGCACAGACAGGTCGGTTCAAAAGTTCTTCAAAATGATTTTTAAGATTAGAAATGGAGAAGTTGTTCCCTGTTATAAATCTACTACCCCTGATCTCCTTTACCAGAGACCAGAACTCTTTGCTATCGCATACGGTGGCAAATTTACGCGCCAGTTCTTCATAGTACGATTGTTTTTTCTTCCTGCACAAATCTTTGAAATTTCTATTCTCCAGTATATACATACCCTTTATATATATATACATACCCTTTATTTTCATATAAGTAATTTTGTAATTATGCGTCCGATTGAAACTGTTAGGTTACCGGATAATTGGTAGAAGCCCACCAAACGTTTTCTTGCTTTTAAACGCGAGCACACAATTCTCGAAATGGTAAAATATAAGGAAAGCGGAAGTCGGGAATGCAGTTGGAAAAAGCATGAGCTGACAGATCAGTCCATGATAACTTTTCATATGGGTGGCACGCTATCAACTCGGCAATTTGCGGAGAGTACGGGGTTGGGTAGAGCGAAATCCAATGCTTTCATGCCCATAATAAAAAAATCACACATCATGTCTAGAATAGACGATGCCTTATCTTACCTGTGATAACCGAAGACCAGGACTAGATGTTGTCACTCCGAGTGTGCGGGGCCCCATACATTTTTTCGTTTAATCACTGTCTGTAAAAGGAAACGCTTAGGATAAGGAAAGAAGAAAGAAACTCTTTCGGATCTACTCCATGATCAACGACTTTTAAAAAAAATAAATAAAACGTTTAAAAAGATAATTGCTTCAAGCTATTTAATCACTCCCGAAGCGCTAGTGTTAAGAATTATATATAATGTAAAATTCTGAACGTAACGTGTCGAGCTTTTTACTGTAACTTTCAGTAGATTTTTTTTTTAATGCTTCATTGAAAAAAGTGTGATGGACACAAGTGCAATGCATCGCTAGGTAGAGACTTGAGAAGCAGTGAAAAGTTTAGATGAATTCACATTTTCCTTTGCTATTAATTAATTCAATAAATAGTTAATCCGCAAGAACTAGTGGGTTCAGTTATTGATTTACCATATTTAGCGACTGTTACAGGACGTGGATTAAGAAGATGGAAAATGATAAAAAGGCACGTACTACACAGAGAACATCGCTCACAAAAGCGATTGTTAAATTAGAAAAGCTTCTTCTGAATGAAGAGAGAGATTTAGCTGAAATTCGAGGATTAATGGCCATGATGGAGAAAAAGCAATAAGAATTGAAAGAAATTAATGGGCAAACTTATGATAGATTAGATGGATATGATCTAAGTTTAATACGGCCAGGGCGAAAGTTGCTACATTACAGGCCACAGCACAGAGGGAGCCAAGTATTATCTGTACTTTATGGAAGTAAACGACTTTTCAAACTACCCCAACTTGAGTTAAAGAAATTTGGTGGTAAGCTCAAAGATTGGTTACCATTTCGGGCTCAGTGTAAAAACATTAATGAGGATGCTTTGATGGATAGTGCAGATAATTTTCAATATTTAATACAAGCGAGAGTACCCGGATCGCGAGCCACAAATTTAGTTGAGAGTTTCCCAGCAACTGGTGAAAACTACTGTCAACCTCTATATTGTCTCAAAGATCGATATGGTAGGGACGATCTGTTTTTGGAGGTGTATGTCAGAGAATTGTTGGGTCTAGTTTTGCAAAATACCATATCTTCAGAAAAAGTGTCGTTGTCGTTGTCGTCGCTGTACGATAAGTTAGAAGGCCAGTTGAGAGCACTTGAAACCTTACAGGTTGCCATTAGTGGTATCCTGTCTTCCTGAAGATATTCTACGCACGTGGCAGAGAAGTAATTTGAACAGAAATGTTACTAAACAGGGTATCCAAAAAAATACATTAACAAACGAAAGTACCTCTAAATCTCTATTAGATCGCTTGATGAGTTTTCAAAGAAAGGAATTAGAAGACGAGTAAAAAAGTACATTGGCACTGTCAGGCTTTGGAATTGAAATGCACCGATGAAAAGAGAAGAAGTAAGGAAGAAAAAATAGAGGTTGCGTGTTTTGTGAAAATTCTCATAACAGTGCTAAGTGTATTAAAGCTAAAAACATGACTCTAAAGGAAAAAAAGTCTATTTTAGATAAAAAGCAATGTTATTGCAATTGCTTGAAACCAAGTCATCGTATAGCTAATTGTTGGAATAAATCGAGATGTTTAGTGTACAATAGAAAGCATAATGTCATAATTGGTGACAACTTAACAAACGCAAACCGGGATTTTTCCACAAGGACAAATAATTCCGAAAAGGATAACAATGAAATAACCTATTGGACGGTTAAAAATGATGAAGTGTTAGCTAATTTGGAGAAACCCTGTGCAGTAATGTCACCAACACTTGTAGTGAAGTTAATAAGAGATGATGGTCTTACACGAATAACACAGCGTCACAGCATTCCTACCAGTTAAGCAACGTAGCTATTGAGATGGCCTATAAAGCTATTAGAAGAGAGCAAATACGCCATGCATTGTTTGGGGGGTTTGAACACGGATTTCGTTTAGCATAATTCTTTAATATCAATATACTTTTTATTGCTATTTTGAAGTATTATTTGTAATAAAATTAATCAAATTACGCCGGGTGCTTGAACAACAGAATTGATGTACTTCGAAGATAGACCCGTAGAAATTTTAAACGATGCAGACATGGCGGGTAAATTCCTTACAGGCAGACATCATCAACTTTCGTGTGGTTTAGTAGCAATGGAAACCCAATTGGGCTGGACAGTAATGGGCTCGATTCAGCAAACATCAATATCAGATAGTGAAGCTATGACGGTCACCACTATGCTGTTAAAATAAGCTGACATATCTGACTTGTGGGCTCTGGATATATTGGGTATTACTGATCCATCAGATAAGAAGAGAAAACCAGAACAACAGATAGAAGCTGTAAACCATTCTCAAAGAACAATAGCGGTTGATGGCGAATCTATTTCATCTTCCAAGGTTAGAAGATCATCCACCTTTAGCTAGTACTTTCAATAGTGCTACAAAGAGGTTAGAATCTACTATAAGGAAACTAAAATTTAACGGCTTTTCAGATGAATATAATGCAGTGTTGAAAGAATGGGTTCAGGAGGGGACTATAGAAGAAGTTCCTAATGAAGAGTTAATTATGACCCACATCCCACATCGTCATGCTGTATAACAAAATAGCACCACAAAAATACGTCCTGTCATCGATGCATCCTCAAAAGGAAAAAATTTTCCAAGCCTTAACAATTGTGTAGAGAAGGGTGCAAATTTAATAGAAAGATAATAGAATACCATCGAATGTAGTTCGATTTCGGCTAGAGCAAATAAGTGTTATTGCTGACATAAAGAAGGCTTTTCTTTAAATTTTCTTGCTTCACCGCGATAGAAACTTTTTACTATTTCTGCGGAAAGATTAACAAAGTCCTATGAAAACATACAGACTCAAACATGTGATTTTTGGTGTTTCATGCAGTCCATTCCTTCGCGGATAACTGACCAGTATCATTTGAAAAATATTTTCAAAGATTGTGCAGCAAATAATAAAGAGTATGATTCAGCCCTAGTAGGGAAATTGATGAACAGTTTTTATGTTGATAATTGTGTAACGAGTGTGAAAGACGAAACAGAATTAGAAAAATTCTTTAGTTTTGTGGTTTCTTTGCGAAGAAATAGTTTGATTCAATTTGTTGTTGTTTCTGTCTTTCGTACTGCCTCAATTCTTGCAGGTAGCGACTTTAATAGAACAAGCGGGATAATAGCTCCTTGGTTCCATGTGGAGTAGCTATTGAAGCATAACTCCTAGGTTTAGAGTGGAGTAGCCATTAAAGCACAACTCCTGATATTAGTGTGGAATATCTATTAAAGCACAGCTCCTTAGGTTAGTGTGGAGTAGCTATTAAAGCGCAGCTCCTGAGGTTAGTGTGGAGTAGCTATTAAAGCACAACTCCTGAGGTCAGTGGGGAGTAGTTATTAAAGCACAACTCCTGAGGTTAGTGTGGAGTACCTATTAAAGCATAACCCCTAATTAAACACAACGGTGGATCTTCGCTGGCAAACTCTCCTTATTTTACAATTTTCTCGCTTATTTATATAAAAGTAATCTTATTAATACGCGGAAACTGTAAATTGCTTCCGACCCAACACTTTGTATATACAGCGCATAATAGTACAAATTGTTAGGTCATATATATTTCACTCACTTCTGTTTATAAACAAACAGCGGCACTCGTCGCTTTTGCACATACATACATATATTTTCTTCTGACTAAAATCATGCTGAATGATTTGCTATTACATTATCGCATTTTTCGTTACATACGTACATACATAAATATCGCATTAATCTTGCCAAACGCTAACCGCTTGTTACTCTTTCTTCATGACATTCATGATTTACATACGTACCTACATAAATATTAATTTCTTCATACACAAATCGTGAACCATCATTTGGTCACCTGTGTTCTTGCGCGCAGGGGTATTGCGTCACTCCATCTACCTTGACTTATTTCCTCAAGTGGTTAAGTAATTGGGGAAGGTCAGTAACGAGTTGAATTACAATGCAATGAAAACGATGTAGGTATGTATGTTCATTGAAAAATGATGTGGATATGTATGCTTGCGTTTTCTAGGACTTCTTCGATAATTTACGTAGGTATGTACATATGTAACTATGTTTGCTAGAGCTTCTTAGCTGAGGTATGTATGTAACATACTTAAAATTCTGGTATGTATGTAACAATAGTAAAGCAACAGCTATAATAGCGGAGCGTAAATTCGAATTAGGAGGCTGGGAATTGTAGCGATCTGCCCTCACGCTACTTTTCGTTTTTTGTTCATTTAAAAAAAAAATTCTTCTTTTCTATTAAATTTTTAGTTTTTGTTTTTTTAATTTCCTGGTTACCTGAAAAGGGGAAAAAGTTTTTTTTACTTTCGAAAGGTAGCCCTATGCTACCCTTCCATGTGAACACCTAGAATACCTGAAAAGGGCCTAAAGTTTTTATATATCCAAAAAACAGCCCTGTGCTGCTTCTCCATAAGATACATATTTGCCTGAAAAGGAAATAATAGTTTCAGCCAGGCAACCGGAATCAAAAATCCAAATAAACACAAAAATTCCACAGGCCGGCAATGAAAATAGCAACAACAAAAAAAAATATTTCCACATAGATCACACTAGCCTGACCGAAAATTTTGCACCACAACGAATGTTCGGTGGCAACGATTTTGCTGAAAAATGGTACACGCACACCCGTACGAGTGAGAAGCATTGCAGAGCCCGAAGAGATGTCGGCAGTCGACCGAAAAGAACAATAAAATGTTCGCCTGCCGGTGGCTGAAAGAAACGAACGGCTGCGGAGTGTTGGGAACTTGTGGGAAAATCCCATTTTGTGGGAATTTCTGCCCTCTAAATCATCACTGTGGGAAAAAGGGAAAACATTTTTACAGTAGAACAATTTGTGGGAAAATTCATAACCAAAATTTTCCTAGAAGAGTTTTATACTAAAATGTTGAGTTGGTCCGTTGGATTTTTAGAAATTCTTAGAAGAGTTTTATCGATTTGTGGACGGATAGTTTGGTGCGAGATATTCTGCTTATACATTCATGCACATTTTTACTAAAACGATTTGTTGGAAAATTCATCACCAAAATTTTCCTAGAAGAGTTTTGTACTAAAAGGTCTGGGTTGGTCTGTTCTTTTCCTAGAAGAGTTTTATACTAAAAGTTCTGAGTTGGTCTGTTCGAGTTTTAGAAATTCTTAGAAGAGTTTTATCGATTTGTGGATGGATAGTCTGGTGTGAGATCTTCTACTTATACACTCATGCACATTTTACAGTAGCACAATTAAAATATGCATAACTTTTTATTTAAATTTAAATTAATAAGTATATAGGTATATGGTGGGATTTTGGTGGTAATTTCAGCTTTCGAAGTGTGGGAAATGTGGGAAAAATTTGGGCAATATGTGGGATTTTCGAGATTGAAAAGTTCCCACTGCGGTGTAGGCAGACTGCGCGAAGCTTGCTTTAGTGAGTTCATTTTGAGCAGAGACCGAATGCAGAGGCCGCGATTCAATCGAGAGAGTTTTTTTTGTCTTGCTAGAAGAAAAGTTGAAACCTTGATAAGAGAATTGTTTTGTTTTTTTCTTGTCATGAATAGTTTGGAACACGCAACATTTACCTGTCTTACAGTGAATTTTTCTGTGTTCGTCGTCACGGTGTATCTTCCTAAGAGGAAAACGTGAAAGTGTTTATCAGGAACAGATTATCTATGATAGTTGGTGATTATTTTTGTGCGCAGCTCTCTGAAAAGGCATAAACGGAGTTTTTAAAGGGTTTTTGTGGCACCGAAAATTCTGAAAAAAAAAAAAAAAAATGCAGTAAATTTGAAGACTTTCTCGAAATACTTCAATATTTTATCTTTAATTTATAACTTACCTGTGCGTTATCAGTGGGACATCCATATCGAGACGTTGAATTTTCTGGAAAAGTAGTGCAGTGAAATCAAAGATTTGGATTAATCATTTCAATATTGTAGTATTGTCTAATATTAACCTATGCGCAAATAGTCCAACAGCCCGAAAGTTCTGAAAAGAAAATGCAGTAAATTTGAAGCCTTAATCGAAATACTTCAATATTTGGTTTTAATTTATAATCTACCGCGGCATAGTTCATTGGAGTCGGAAATTCTGATAAGGAAATTCGCGAAATCGAAGACATCACGAAAGTATCTCAATATCTTACCTGAATTCTTAAATTACTTGTGTAAGTAACTCGGCGATGAACTTTTCCACGTAAGTTGATTAGCTCCAGTTCCACGTAAGTTGATTAGCTCCAGAACATAGATTTTGCTGGGACGTAAACGGCTTCACGACGGCCCGCGGATAGGCGTATGTAAGGTAACTCTCCAAAATGTACTAGTTAAGCTGCATGGAGGCCATTCTGGTCGGATTTTATTCTTCTTTACCTTCTTTCCTTTTTTTTTCTCGTGGAGTAATTTGGTAATAAAAGAAATACAAAATACTAGAAGATTTGTCCTGGCCCATCTGGCTGAACTTGTTGGCATAAGATTACTTGATTTAGCATTAAGATTCGATAGAGTAGGGCTCGAGCACGTAGGTAGGTAAGAATAACAATGGCTTTGCTCTATATTTATAAGTATTTGTGAAGCAGTGAGGTAGAAAACAAAGAGTAAGCGATTTGTTATTGGTCGCTTCGCTATTTTCTCCTTTTGTTCCCAGGTTGCAAGCGACATGCTGGAGTAAACGATTAATGGGCGGCGGCGAGGCCATGTGGTGAGATCCTCGGACAAACACACCGCTGTAATGGGGCTAAGAATTTCATAGTGACCGCGATGTCTTAGCCAGGGTTGATGGGGGCAATGGGCCCAATCATATCCAGTCAGGACCCCACCTTCATCAGAAGTTCACGTTCTCTCTCTCTCTATCTCTCTCCGCGTGGAACCTTCTCCGGGTGAATAATTCATTTGTACGGCGTTGATTTTATTTTCTGTTTACTTGTTCTACATATTTCAGCACTGCAGCGCTGGTATTATATTAAATATAAATTTTTTTTTTTTTTTGGGTTCACAGGTTGCACCAGTGGAGACGACGTAAGAGGGTTTTTTTTTCTGTCCGTCCGTCCGTCTGAAGTCCCCGTGAAGACGAGTCAGTTGTCTGTTTACACTTTTTTTTTATTTATTTCGCACAGCTTTTCAAGCATCAAGGGGATGTGAGTGGCAAGAATCACCCCAAGCCGGCTGATCGCTAGCGGCAAAATGCTGTGCGTCCACCCACACGTATTCCTACGATGAGTTTGCAGCAGGAGGTGTCAGTTGCAGCACCTATCTACATTCGTGGCAAGACGGATGTAGGTCGGGCTGACAACGAGCGCGCTCTTCGCTACAGAATATGCTGGTCCAGAGTCTCCCCTTTTCTCGTAATAATTGCAAAGAAATGCGCAAAAAATTTGTGTGTTTTTTCCTATTTCTGCGATTTTTTACTGTAAGAATAATTCGTAAAATTGGCAAAGAAATTTGCAAAAATTGCACAAAATGTGTGTGTGTGTGTGTGTGTGTGTGTGTGTGTGTGTGTGTGTGTGTGTGTGTGTGTGTGTGTGTGTGTGTGTGTGTGTGTAGTACTAGAGTATGTTTTCGTTATTTTTGCGATTTTTTTAGATACTACAATTTGTCGTATAAATTGTGAAGGAATTCGCAAGAATTGCAAAAAATTGTGTTTGTGTCTAGTGTGCTAAAATTTTTCTTCAAAATTTCAAAGAAATTCGTTAGAATTTCACAAAAGTTTTATGTGCGTGTGCGTTTGGTTAAGTGTGTTTTGCAATTTTCACGATTTGTTGCAATATTTCTCAATTTTTCCATTTTTTTCAACTCTTGCTTCCAATTTGTATCCAATTTCCCAGGTTTCTTTTAAATCTTTCCGATTTTTTCCCAACTTTTTCGATTCTTTTCCAATTTGTCCAATTTTTTCAAATTTTTCCGAATGTTTTTCGAATTGTTCCGAGATTGTTGCATTCTCTCCGAATTTTCTCCAATTGATCCGATTTTTTTTTTTCAATTATTACGATTGTTTTCAATTTTTCCGAACTTTTTCCAATTGTTCCGAACTTGTTTTTTCATTTATTACGATTTTTTCATTTTTTCCAGATTTTTTTCCAGTTTTTCCGAATTTTTTATGAATTATTAAGCTTTTTCCAATTTTTCCGGATGTTTTCCAATTTTTTCCGAACTTGTTTCCAATTCCCCGAATTTGTTCCAATTTTTCCGAATTTTTTCCAATTGTTCCATTATTACGATTTTTTTCAATTTTCCCTGATTTTTTTCCAGTTGTTCCGAATTTTTTTCAATTATAACGATTTTTTCCAATTTTTCCGAATTTTTCCAAATTTTATTTATTTTATAAGTTTTTTTTTTAATTTTCTGGATTTTTTCCAATTGTTCCGAATTTGTTAAAAAATATATATATATATATATAATAATTATTTAATTAATTGTTACGAGGCAGTATGTATATATACTTACCCATTTTATCTAACTCCCATACATTTGCCTTTCTTCACACCATATAAATTAATTTCGTACATATCTCGCCTGTTGCATTCAGACCAAACCCAAAATGATCTAATCAGCTCTTAATCAGCTATGTTCTAAAAAAAAATAAACAAACAAAAATTATTTAATTTATTGATCCGGCACTATGTATCGCACTATGAATCTATCTACCGTCCGTCCCCCGTTTCTCATCATATCACGCAGAAGATAGGGCAGATGAAGAATTGGAGAAACTTATTCCAGAGCACGTGGCTGAAGGTGTGTTCAGAATTCATCACAATTCTGATATCATTAAGGCCAGCAAGTTTGCATGTCGACACATGTATATACCGACCTAAAGAAATAAATATTTTAGGTCTCAATTGTAATAATTTCGCAGAGAGATGAGCCAAATGACTGTCCACGGGCAGTACATTGCATTCACGCATGGTAATTTTTTCTGTCGATTTAAGGCAAATTATCATCAGAAGTTCAAATTATCAACGCTGCAGTGAAGTGAGCCAGCCAGAAACAACTGTACATTGGTAGTACAATGGATTTGCACTTGGTAAGTTGAAAATAAAAATCTATTTAGAAGAAATTCAGTAAGCAACGAATATTTCTGACTGAATAGAATTTACAAACAATTTTTTTTTGTTCTTTTGTTGCATTTTAAACAATAGAAAACGAAGTGCAGCTGCTATTCCAATTTGCCATGCGCCTTTAAATGCCGTTCTTTGGTGCCATCAGCAACCCGTGGCTATATAAATCGGAATCTGATTTGACTCGTTCTTTTTTACAATTTGGCAGTGTAGTGATCAAGTTGGTATTCTAGTTCCTAGTGTTATTTCCAAGTGCTCTAAATTTTATTATAAATTTTACTAACAGTTTAACTACTTTATTTAATTGACAGTTCTAATAATTATTTTTATTTTGGGTATCGACTAGATTAAAGATTTTATTGTGAATAGCGATTAAATTAAAGATTCTTATTGCGGGTATCGACCGAATAAGAAATTTTCTAACATAAACCACTTTATTATGGGTCTCGACAGAATAAAGATTCTTATTGCGGGTATCGACCGAATAAGAAATTTACTAACATAAATCACTTTATTACGGGGCTCGACCGAATAAAGATTCTTATTGCGGGTATCGACCGAATAAGAAATTTACTAACATAAATCACTTTATTACGAGTCTCGACTGAATAAAGATTCTTATTGCGGGTATCGACCGAATAAGAAAATTACTATCATAAACCACTTTGTTACGGGTCTCGACCGAACAAATATTCTTATTGCGGGTATCGGCCGAATAAGGAATTTACTGACATAAATCACTTTATTACGGGTCTCGACCGAATAAAGATTCTTATTGCGGGTATCGACTGAATAAGAAATTTACTAACATAAACCACTTTATTAGGGGTCTCGACCGAATAAAGATTCTTATTGCGGGTATCGACCGAATAAGAAATTTACACATATAAACCACTTTATTACGGGTCTCGACCGAATAAAGATTCTTTCTGTGGCTATTGACTGCAGTCAGAATTAATAACCTCACTTTATTCTGGATATCCACTAGAATAAAGAATAGTCCAATTCCAAACCTCAATAAATTAGAAAACCAATTTGATCGAGTAGCTAATACTGAGCTGGTGAGTACATTGTCAGATACAATAAAATTTTCTAAACATTTAATTTAATCTTACTTATTCTTTCACATTTATTCAATATAAAATTTAACTTTACAGATAAATTTAAATCATAATTGTGGTTTTGAAATATTATTATCAGGCATATATATTATTTATTAATTACAAATTATAGCATTTATTGAATTGTAAAAAATCTAGTTGGAGTGCGAGTTACAGTGTAGTATCTTGGTGAACGGAAAAATTAAGCTACGAAATCACTGACTTTGAACCAGGGTTATAACTTTCATCTTATTTCTTCATTATTTGCGTGTTCGCTCTAACTACGGGCAGAACATTTTATGGTCCTTCGAGCCGGATTTAAATTCTAGTGGTATATATTCTTAGTTTTTTCAAACATGTCTGCACTTCAAAAACTTTTCGCTAACCAAGCCACCTCCAGCGAGAATTAATAAATGCTCAATTAAAAATCCTGTTCAATCTACCTAAAGCAACACAAGAGTCAGCCAAGGCAATAAAAACTGTGCTAGACAAATCTTCCGAATGCATTTATGAACTCGAGGCATTAGAAGTTCCCACTAAACACTAGGATACAATCCTGATTTACATGCTAGTGCAATGTTTACCAGCAAAGACTCATCGTTTATGGGAGCAAGAAGTGAATAGCGTTAACAAACTTCCCACCCTTGAATCTTTAAAGAAATTCCTAGGGAAAAGATTCCGAACTTGAGAAGCAATCGCAGACACAAAACCACATGTAATGAATAAACCAGCTCAGATTTCAAAGGTATCAACTCACTTTACGTCATCTGGTGACAGATGTACACTTTGTAAAGAGCAACATCGTTTATACAAATGCCCAAAATTTGTAAAATTGGATGTAGATGCTAAATTTATAATCGTCTGTAATGAGCCTACAGACTCATCACCTTCTCCAAAGCTCCAAAGAACCTAAAAACGCCAAATCAATCAACTTCATCAATTCATTATCCAGATTTCATATTTTGCCCTTGGCATGAATCTCAATTCTGCATTAGTTCCACTTTCCAAAGAACAAATATTTCCGCATAAACAATATGCAACATATTCCCACATTAGTTCCGCTTGCCCAAAGATTTCAGCATAACCATTCCCCATATGTGAAAATGCATTCACATCACAACTAAAACAATTCAAGTAAGCCATAAAATGTCACAACTCATTTTCAAGTACACAATGCATATGCACTTGAAAAAGTTGACCGTCATATATCTCACAGTGCCGGGTCTTGCACCATAAAAAGTAAACAAGCATACCGCACATGTTTACTTTTTACCATGATACAAGCTACCGCACTGCTGGTCATGACTAAGTGACGGTATATTGACAAAAATTATATACTTACCATTGCCCAATAGCGGATATTTCTCGCTCATGCCTAAACGGCTTAAGGGAAGTTATGTATAATGTTGCCCAATAGCAGCAATTCAGCTCTTTCGGCTTATGTGCCTGTACGGCTTACTGCGGCAATGCAATTATGCAGCTGGGCGTGTTTTACCTTTTGAAGATGAGGAAGTAAATTCCCTCCACTCGGATTTCCGTGTTTTACGCATGAAACATGTGAAACTGCCCAAATAAATAGGCTGTGGGCAAACTAAGAAAGTCAGTCAGTTTTCGGCGTTCAGCTCGGAGGAGTCAAGTTTCGTCCAATTAATTTCAAAAGCAATAACTAATACAGTGTCAGTCAGTGTAAAATAATTTACCACTTAAGAAGGAAAACTATCAAATAAAGTAACAAAGGATTGTTGTAATATCCGTTATCAGTGAACTAATAAAGTGAAAAGACAAATTCAGTGTTTTATTACCGAAAATACTAATACTAAATACTAAACTAAGGGCCAGCGACCTTCTCCTCACGGAAAGTACATCGCAGTCCTTGTCACGACGAAAGTGAAGGAAACCCGTGACAGAACAACTGGTGGCAGCGGTTAGATTTTGTTTAACGCAAATCAGCCAATCAGACAAGAAACAATAAGCAAAGATCATATACCCTTTTGCTTATCTGACACCAACACTGAAGAAAAAGTAAAAACGTAACAAATGTGCTACCCTAAACCCCTGGACGATACCATTGAGGCCCCAGAGGAAGTGATTGCAGCCATAATAGAGGATCCAGAAGCAGAAAATAGCGAAGGGGAAGAAGAATACGACTACGAGTTCGAAATCAGCATCGATTCAGAGGAGGAAACGCCAACAGTAGAAGAAGTTTATCTGGAAGTTCACCAACACATCACTCCAGAAAGCGACGACGAAGCAACGTGGGACTTCGATACGTACAGCCAGATAAAAAGCATATTAGAAAGTAGACAGAACAATAGGAATAATATGTAAGTCAAAAAAAAACAGATATCTTTCTATTATATTACTATTATATTTAACTATATATATATATAAATTTTTATAAAAAATCATTAGATTAGCCTAGACAATACAAAAAAAAAAAACAACGAAAAGTGAGTGGAATTCTTTTTAAAAAAATATACATAACTCATCAACATAAAATTTTTTTTTTTAAATTTCTCTGACCCAAGTGATTTTTTGTTACTTTCATTACTTTCACCAATTCTTTTTCAAGTTCCTACAAGTGAGAAAAACAAAACAAACCGCATTTTATAAAAAAAAAAAAAATCTCTTGTGTATCAAGTTCAATCAAGTGGATAATTAGTAACGTTTTTTTTTTACCACAAACGGCGTCGAATTCTGTTCCTTGTTCTTTTCTCTAGTGTTCCAAAATTGTTGTTACGCGAGCTAAGAGCTACCCAGCTCCGACAAATCAAAGCCGCAAACGCAACGAAAATAAGTTTGCTCGAGTTTCCCGCTACTTACGCCTCCCCAAAATGTCAAATCCACAAGGCCAAGGCGTTGGTAATGTAGCTGCGAATAACGCTGGGCAAGGTGCACCTCCACCCCGCCCACAAACTTCACCTGCAACAAGCAGACTCTCCACTAGTGAGGCACGAAACCTCATACCTGAATATGACGGTAATACTGAGGAGCTTCACAGATTTTTGGCTTGTTGCGATATATTGTTCTCACAAGCCCAAACTCCTGTAGATAAACTCCTGTATCTCAGCTTATTAAAGACAAAGCTGACAGGACCAGCCTATGACTTATTTAAGTATAGGGATTATTCTACCTGGGAAGACCTGAAAGCAGAGCTCAAGTCTCATTTCCAAGAGCATCGCCCCCGAATAGCCATACAGGGTGAACTCTTACGCTTAAAACAAAACCCCAGAGAGAATGTGCATGACTTTGCTCGCAGGGTAACTAAGCACTTGGCAGATTTAAATAACGCCACTTTAAATGAAGCATCCCAGTTAGAGTCAAGAGAGTTTCTGCTTAACGAAAACGAGCAAAATGCCATCAGAGTATTTGAAGATGGTATTAGGAATGACCAATTAAAAGTCATTATTAAAGCTCGCGCCGAAACTAAACTGCGTACTTTGATCACTTTCGCTATAGAGCACGATCAGAGAATAGAGGAGACTCAACAACATCATTCTCGCTCACCTCAAAATACTCCAATCGTCACATGCGAATTTTGTGGAAAAAGGGGCCATCGCAAAGAAAGTTGTTTTAAACGAAAACAACTTCCCCCATTTCCCTCGTTTTCAAACGTTAAAAATGAGGTTCACAGAATTATTTGTGGCTATTGCCAAAAGGCAAATCATCGCACCCATGAGTGCAGAAAGAAGATGTATGATGAACGTTTTTCACGAAGTCCGCAACAGGGCCAACGAACATCATCACAACAACCCTCAAGGCCCTTTTCACAGAGGCAACCTCAATCAGACCAACCACGGCAATTCCGCCAAGTTAGGTGGTCTACTCCTATTAATGAGTTCACGGGAAACGAGTTTGCGCGGGAAGAAACAGACGGCGAAACTCCCCGCCAAATTATCTCTCAGGCCGTCATCCATCAGCAACCGCTGAATTAGTAATGTCCAGAATAAGACTACCTATAAGCTTAGAGCTTAACACCCTTCTAATCTCGTTACCTCTAAGCATATCTACTAAACCCAGTACTACTTTTATAATAGATACTGGAGCTGAGATTAGTCTCTACAAAGCCGAATCAACCCATGATCTTGCCCTCGTATATGAAAACGAGCGCTGCACAATTTCGACTCTTGCAGGAGCCTATACTCCTACAATCGGCATAACTTATGGCCAATTGAATTTATCAAACGGAATTGTAATTGAACATCCGTTCCACTTAATCCCAGGGGGTAGTAAATTAACTTATGATGGAATTTTGGGCATAGATTTTTTGACCAAATATAAATGCAATCTTAATTGCTCAGAAGGATATATAGAGCTATTAATTCAAACAGTAGTAGGCATGAACAAAACAGTACTAATGAAAGAAAACGGAATCACTAATAAATTCATAAAAAATAAAAATATACAAAACAATAAAGATAAAGAAATCAATAAAGAAGAAATTGAAGAAAGTGCAAGAGAGGTTAAAAAACAGAATGAAAATAAGACAGAGCGTGATAGATTAAAAGGAAATAATTTAAAGGAACCAAATGAAATTCTACAAAACTTGGAACCTACATCAAGTAAGTACATTGACTTGGACACGCGACGCTACGACTGCGGTTCAAGCCAAGTCATTTCATGTGATAGTAAGCTAGGTACGCGACGCTACGACTGCGGCCTAACTCAAACTAGTTCATGTGACAGCAATTTAGGTACACGACGCTACGACAGTGGCCTAAATGAAGCTGACTTAAACGATAGGCATATCCAAATTAATCCCTTACAAAAGGAAGAACCAGAAAAAACTGGTAAAACTAATAAAGAAAACGCAGCTCTGATCGTCTTACAAATTATATACTACCT
Organism: Dioctria rufipes; assembly: GCA_963924295.1. Taxonomy (NCBI): domain Eukaryota; kingdom Metazoa; phylum Arthropoda; class Insecta; order Diptera; family Asilidae; genus Dioctria; species Dioctria rufipes. The sequence continues at coordinate 148,805,462 of OZ002743.1, read as the reverse complement.
CTTTTTAATAATTATAAAAAACTCAAAACTTTCATTGGAGAAAACCATCAGTTCAAATTCCGTTGTTCATCGCATAAAAGAAGACAAGAATCCGATAAAAGTAGGCAATGAGCCTAGGACAAAAGGCAGCAAAGTAGGAAATAATGATAGCCCAAGCAATTCAAACGAGCAATCTCTCACTCAAAATTTGATTAAATTACCACCAAGATCAGAAGTTTTTGTTACGGTACCTAAAGCCGAGAATAGGGAATTATACTGTAAAAAGGAAGAAATTCTACCAGGAATTTTTATAGGGAATACTTTAACCAAACCTGAAAATCAGGTCACTAAAATATTGATGCTGAATACGAATGAAGAAGAAACCATTATACCTATGGAAGAAATTAACCCATCTTGGGAATATCTAGAAGATTATGACATTCTACAAGCTCAATACAATGCAGACCCAGTAGAGAATCGGTTGAAGAAACTGGAAGATACACTAAGACTAGAGCATTGTAACAGCGAAGAAAGAAAAACTATACTGGATGTATGCCGACAATACAATGAATTATTCTTTCTAGAAAATGATTCTCTTACGTGTACAGATGCAGCAGCACACACAATACCAGTCAAAGTAGATACGACACCGATATATGTAAAACCTTATCGTTTGCCAGAGTCCCAGAGAGATGAAATCGACAAGCAAATAGGCGAGATGCTAGACCAAGGAATAATAAGTCCAAGCCGAAGCCCCTGGAATTCGCCCCTACTAATAGTTCCGAAGAAACCAGACGAAACTGGAAAAAAACGATGGCGAATCGTAGTGGATTTTAGGCGCCTGAATGAAGTCACTCTAGGAGATGCCTATCCATTGCCAAACATAACTGACATATTAGATCAGTTGGGACGATCCAGGTATTTTACAACTTTAGATTTAGCAAGCGGATTTCATCAGATTCCCATGGACGAAAACGACAAGGAAAAGACAGCCTTCAGTACACCATTTGGTCATTACCAGTATAACCGTATGCCATTTGGACTGAAAGGAGCACCAGCCACCTTCCAGCGGCTGATGAACAATGTCCTAACTGGTTTGCAGGGATTACATTGCTTCGTGTATCTCGATGATATCGTAATCTACGGGTATAATTTAAAAGACCACAATACAAAATTAATTCAGGTGTTCGACCGGTTAAAAAGTCATCTGTTAAAATTACAGCCTGATAAATGCCATTTTCTAAAAAAAGAAATTGCTTATTTAGGGCATGTCGTAAGCGCAAAAGGAGTTCAACCAGACCCTTCTAAAATAACTGTAGTCAAAACTTATCCAAGACCTAAAAAGCCTAGGGATGTCAAAGCATTCCTTGGATTTGTAGGTTACTATAGACGATTTATACCAAATTTCTCGAAATTAGCCAAACCTTTGACAAAACTGCTAAAAAAAGATGTACCATTTCTATGGGACAGTTTTTGTGACGAATCTTTTAGAATTCTAAAAGAAAAATTAATCACCTCTCCCATACTTGCATACCCAGAATTTGATAAGCAATTTATCATTACAACTGACGCAAGTGATATAGCAGTTGGAGCAGTTCTATCACAAGGCGAAATTGGCAAAGACCGACCCATATGCTATGCTAGTAGAACCTTAAATCCAGCAGAAACCAGGTATTCTACTATCGAAAAGGAGTTACTAGCCATCGTATATGCAGTAGAACAATTTCGACCTTATGTGTATGGTAGAAATTTTACTATCATAACAGATCACAAACCACTAGTCTGGCTAATGAAATTAAAAGATTCCACCTCTCGGCTCATGAGATGGCGAATCAAGCTGGAAGAGTATGACTACACTATTATACACAAACCAGGCACATTGAATGCTAACGCTGACGCCCTAAGCAGAATAATTCCTACAGAAAAAACAGTAGATAAAGAAAAGATTGTAAACGTAATGACCCGAAATCAAGCTAAAAATCAAGCTAATACGATAAATTTACCGAAACAAGATGACCTATACAGTAAATATATTTCAGCTGTTAACCCAGCCAATAATCCAATAATTGAAAACAGCGAACACTTGTTGAACCAAAAAGGTATCAACCATAAATTTTTCCTATTACCAAAGTCTGAAGATGAAACCGAGTCTTATTTAAAAAACCTCTTTCCCACAATGGAAAAAGATCTTACTACGGATAATGTAAAATATTATCAGTTACAAAAACATAACTACATAATAGCCAAAAGTGAGATTCCTATGCGAACCATAGACGATCACAAGCAAGTATTAAACATACTGACTCGAATCAAAAGTCACTGCACTGAAAATAAGCTCGATGAAATAAATATATCGCTTCCAAACGTAGATTTATTAGCGCTTTCAGAACTGAAAAATATGATTTATTTTATATTTGGAAGCCAATTTTCTATAAGAATTTTCTTATCTCGCGTAAAGGTCATAAAAATTCCAGACGATCAAAAAAGGATCATGGAAACATTTCACCTATCTCCAATAGGTGGACACCAGGGAATCACGCGTACAATTAAAAGGATCCAAACAATGTATACTTGGCCCGGACTTAGTCAAGACGTGGAAAATTTCATAAAGAAATGTCCATCCTGTCAGGCCAATAAGCTCTCTAAGAATCCAAAAATCCCGATGAAAATAACTACAACGAGTTACAGACCATTCGAGAGGGTATCATTAGATATAGTTGGACCACTCCCGGTTAGTCACGAAGGTAATAAATTCCTTTTGACCTTCCAGGATGATCTTACAAAATATACTGAAGCCACACCCCTGTACAATGCTGAAGCTCGAACGGTTGCTGAAGCATTTACTATAAAAATTGTCTGTAAACATGGCATACCAGAATCAATATTAACTGATCAAGGAACTAACTTCCTGAGCGAATTATTTTCTCAAATGTGTAAATTATTGAAAATTTCCAAACTTCAAACCACCCCATATCATCCTCAAACAAACGGAGCCTTAGAGCGAAGTCATAGAACTTTGGCCGAGTACTTACGCCATTACGTGAATCGTGATCCTTTAACATGGGACACTTGGATCCCCTATGCAATGTTCGTATACAATACTAGCATACACTCTAGTACTGGATACTCCCCTTACGAACTCCTATACGGATTTCCCCCAAAAATACCCTCTACTATCAAAACTTCTCCTGTCATAAATTATAACTATGACAATTACGCGAATGAACTCAGAGCAAGACTCCAGCATAGTCATCAAATTGCTCGAGAGAGTTTAATAAATTCCAAGGAAAAATCGAAACTCGCATATGATAAAAGTACTCGATTAAAATCATATAATATCGGCGACAAAGTACTTCTAAAAAATCATGCGAAAAAGAATAAACTATCTTCCTTATGGATTGGTCCATATGAGATAGTCGGAATTAATTCCACTGAAAACTCTACAGTTAAAATTGGAAACAGGACTAAAACAGTCCATAACAACAACTTAAAATTATACATAGAATAAAATTTTAACCAAGCATCCTTACTACAGGATTATCATATTGGCGATTGTTTTCTGGCATGCAATCCTGGCAAAAGCAGCTAACGTGGAACCATTAAGCGTTACCCAATTAGGCGCTAACCCCGGAATATATTTTGAAGAAGTAGGACGTGTGGGATTATTCAGCAACGATTGGCAAGTAATTATCTATTATGAGCTTAAAGAATTTAACTTCGAATTAGAAAAACTAAGTAACTGTACAGAAGATGCGCGTATTCTTTGTGATCTAATAGAACGATATCATGATAGGTTACCCTTATGTAGTGACATTACACACCAATTACACACAATTAATAGGGCACTAAGGCAAAATTCACTCCTATTAAAACCCGAAACCGGACGGTTTAAGAGAGGATTGTTTAACGCAGTAGGTATATTGAGCAAAACCTTATTCGGAACACTAGATGAAGACGATGCAATAGAACTAAATTCACACATCGAAAAATTAAACGATGACCATGAATATCTATCACATTTAATTAAAAACCAAACTCTCATAATAGACACCACAATAAACATTTTTAACAAAACACGTTTAGCAATTAAAGAACAGTTTATTCACATTGAAGACAAACTGGAGGCCCTAAGATCGGCAGTGAATAGAGTTAATACTCAGGTACTCCACCAAAACATAACCACGGACCTAGAAACTATGGTCTCCTTAACAGCCTTAATGATGCTACGGTTTCAGTCTACCCAAAATCTCTTAATCGACCTAGTAACTGATGTACGCCATGGTAAACCTCATCCTTCAATTATTACACCAGATCAAATGAGAATGATTTTGGAAACAATCCAGAAAGAAATCCCCGACACCCTGACATTACCCATTAATAAAGATAAAAATAGCTTATTACAATTATATCAAATTAGTAACGTCCGTACAGCCATTGTTGATAATAGAATAATATTCCACCTAAAAATTCCTCTCCCTTTCAAAGGAAAATATCAATTAATAAAAGCATATCCACTCCCCACTTCGTACACTGATCAATTTGCATATATTAAACCTTCATTAGAATATCTTGTCGTTGATTATAACAGAGAACATTATTACCCCTTAAATACAATAGATTTACAAAATTGTCAAACACATGATCTAGTATCATATCTGTGTCGAATAATTCACCCAATTTTTAATGTTCATTCAAGCAACAACCTGTGCGAAATAGACTTACTAAAACATAGCAACAAGATACCATCTCATTGTAAAATTCAAACAGTACCTCAATTAGATTTCTGGATTCAACTTTCTCAACCAAACAAATGGTTATTCTCCATGCAAAACCCAGTTACTATCGATACAGTTTGTGGCGATGAAATTAGCTCTAAATCGCTACAAAACACTGGAGTAGCTCAAATAGCATCTGGCTGTTACTTAAGAACCAAAGATCTAGTCATACAAGCACACAATGTAAAACAAACAGAGCTCAACAACCATTACCTACCGTCTCTTAACCTTACATACACACCCCCACAAATAAAACAAGAAAACCTTTTAACAAAACAAGTGCATGTAATTAGGTTTCACGACAATCAAGAACTACAAGAACTTAATGTCGCAATAAAACAGGAAGAAAAAGACCTAGAATCCCATAGATTAAAAAACTTGTCATTCCATGACATACATCACTACACCCTAACATACTCATTAATTATCATCATAATAATTATCGTCGGAGCGATTTTTTTTAAGAAATAATTTGCTAAAGAAAAAGAAAGAAGAAGATAATAATGATCACTTGGAAGAAGTTAAGCACGATACTTCCGATCAAACAAACATGCAAGCTGAACACTTATATGCATGCTAAGAAAACAATTCCACAAGCTTTTCATTACTGAGATAAAAAAAAAAAAACTCACAAATCACGTAAAGTTTTTATATCACTAAGCTTAATAATGTTAAACTTAAGGAAACTCCTAACAATAGTGAAATTAATTTTTAGTAGTTAACGCCTAAGCATATGCAAAATTATTCTAAAAATAAAAAGTTTTTTTTTCATGTTATTTTAATTATGCAAGTAGTTAGGAAGAAACAAACAAACAAAACTGGTTATGAGGATATTATAGTGCCATGTACCATTTTAATATTGTAATCTTCTAATTTTAATGTATGTAGTTAAATCCTAAGAATATGCTACTAAGTAAAATCTTTAAATAAGTAAAATCATTCCTAAAAATATGCAAATAAGCTACTAAGTAAAGCTTTAGATAAGTAAACTTATTCATTACCTAATCCTAAAAATACGCAAGTAAGCAAGAAAAGATCTAGTAAGTAAAGCTTTAGATAAATAAATTACAATTGTTCTAATAATAAAATACCTAACCTAGATAATTAGAAAAGAGAGCACAATTTTTTAACTAAAATAGATTTGTAGAAACTGACGAATGGCACAACTGAACCCCACTTTTCTCCTTCTTCAGAAAGTTCTTCACGTTGCACTTATGAACTTTCTTTTTCTAAGGGGGATGGTGTAATGAGCCTACAGACTCATCACCTTCTCCAAAGCTCCAAAGAACCTAAAAACGCCAAATCAATCAACTTCATCAATTCATTATCCAGATTTCATATTTTGCCCTTGGCATGAATCTCAATTCTGCATTAGTTCCACTTTCCAAAGAACAAATATTTCCGCATAAACAATATGCAACATATTCCCACATTAGTTCCGCTTGCCCAAAGATTTCAGCATAACCATTCCCCATATGTGAAAATGCATTCACATCACAACTAAAACAATTCAAGTAAGCCATAAAATGTCACAACTCATTTTCAAGTACACAATGCATATGCACTTGAAAAAGTTGACCGTCATATATCTCACAGTGCCGGGTCTTGCACCATAAAAAGTAAACAAGCATACCGCACATGTTTACTTTTTACCATGATACAAGCTACCGCACTGCTGGTCATGACTAAGTGACGGTATATTGACAAAAATTATATACTTACCATTGCCCAATAGCGGATATTTCTCGCTCATGCCTAAACGGCTTAAGGGAAGTTATGTATAATGTTGCCCAATAGCAGCAATTCAGCTCTTTCGGCTTATGTGCCTGTACGGCTTACTGCGGCAATGCAATTATGCAGCTGGGCGTGTTTTACCTTTTGAAGATGAGGAAGTAAATTCCCTCCACTCGGATTTCCGTGTTTTACGCATGAAACATGTGAAACTGCCCAAATAAATAGGCTGTGGGCAAACTAAGAAAGTCAGTCAGTTTTCGGCGTTCAGCTCGGAGGAGTCAAGTTTCGTCCAATTAATTTCAAAAGCAATAACTAATACAGTGTCAGTCAGTGTAAAATAATTTACCACTTAAGAAGGAAAACTATCAAATAAAGTAACAAAGGATTGTTGTAATATCCGTTATCAGTGAACTAATAAAGTGAAAAGACAAATTCAGTGTTTTATTACCGAAAATACTAATACTAAATACTAAACTAAGGGCCAGCGACCTTCTCCTCACGGAAAGTACATCGCAGTCCTTGTCACGACGAAAGTGAAGGAAACCCGTGACAGAACAGTCACATCAAATAGCTTGTGTATAAGCTGCCTTTCAAATGGTCACAATTAAAAGTTTTGCTCAAGCAAATTTACATGCCAACGATGTGGAAGGAAGCATCATTCCTCACTTCATAGGAATAGCACAAATACACAGACCTCACACAAGGCCACACCAAATTCACTGGAACGAGTTCAACCTTGTAATTCACCTTCCACGTCTAATATTCACTCGCTTCTTGCAAGTAAACCAGTAAGAACTACACAAGCCTTGCTTAAAGTTCCGTCAAGAAAGGGTACCATGTTTACTCTGCGAGCGTTGGTTGACTCAGGTTCCCAAGTCTCGTTCATAACACAAGCCGACGCACGCAAGCTGCAGTTGGCCATTATGAACACATCCATACAAAGCACTGGCTTAGGAAAGTCAGAAGCTACGTATGTGAAAAAACAAGTAACAATTGATATACATCCTTATTCAACCTCGAATAAGGTGAGCACGATTGATGCTCTTGTCGTGAAAACTATCACAGACATGTTACCTCCGTCCACCATTTCAAACAAGGAATGGAGCCATGTACGTGATCTGCAACTCGCCGATTCATATTTTTTCAAATCAGGAAAAATCGACCTGCTATTAGGAGCGGACGTATACGGAGAAATCCTCTTAGAAGGATTACGAAAAGGTCCTACAGGAACACCAATCGCGCAAAATAGCACGCTCGGTTGGATTCTTTTCGGGAACCTAAACAGCGACGGTTTTGGGAAGCCGAAGAATTTATCTCAGGAAGACAGCTATCTAGAGTAGACCGTGATTATGAAGAATTCTACAAGAAAACTCACCATCGATACACAAACGGTCGCTATAAAGTTCGTTTACCCTTCATCAATGAAATTCCCCGCTTAGGAGACTCTCGTGGCATGGCCGTACGAAGATTTCATAGTTTAGAGCGTAAACTACAGCAAAATCCTGAGCTTAGTCAGGAATATAAAGCCTGTATTAATGAGTATCAATCATTAGAACACATGACAGCAGTTGACAAGGAAGTTAATAAAGATAAATGCTATTATCCTCCTCACCACGCCGTTATTAAAGACAGTACAACTACCAAAGTTCGAGTTGTATTCGATGCTTCGGCTAAGTCCTCTAATAGGAAAAGTCTAAATGAACAGTTGCATACAGGCCCAGTACTGCAATCCGAACTCTTCTCAACGTTACTTAGATGGCGAAAGTACAAATTTGCTATGTCAGCCGACATAGAAAAAATATACCGAATGATAAACGTTCAATCTCCAGATAAAAATTACCAAAGGATTGTTTGGAGAAACAACCCCAATGAAGTCATCAAAGATTTTAAGTTAACCCCTGTTACATCCGGCACAACTCCAGCTCCATATTTAGCAATTAAAACCTTACATCAGGTAGCAACCGATGAATCTGCTACATATCCGATAGCTGAAAGAATTATACCACGGGATTTTTATGTTGATGATTTGCTCACTGGTGCAGATTCCATCGTGGAAGCGTTGGAAATACAAAAGCAGCTTATTAACCTCTTATCGTCAGCAGGATTCAGTTTAAGGAAGTGGGTCAGCAATTCATCGGATCTCTTGTCAAGCATCCCAGAAGAACATAGGGAAGTACAACTCCCTTTACGGTTCGCAGGTGATGAATCTGTAAAAACTTTGGGCATCCATTGGCACCCGGGAACTGATCACTTCACTTTGCAAAACAAACAGTTTGCAGATCGAATTTCTACAAAGCGTTCGGTTTTGTCAGAAATTGCTTCACTCTTTGATCCACTTGGTTGGATATCTCCAATCGTAGTTACAGCCAAAATACTGATGCAAGCCTTATGGCTTTCTGGATGCACATGGGATGATCAAATTCCTGCGCACATTGACCATCAATGGCGACAATTTAAGGCAAAATTAAGTACCATCAGCACAATACACATACCACGGTGGGTATGCACCACCAGTGACGTATCTACATGTCAAATACATGGATTTTCCGATGCGTCCAATCAAGCCTATTCGGCGGCCGTTTACATCCGTGACATAGATCACGAAGGAAACGTCCATGTAAATTTACTGATAGTAAAATCCAAAATAGCACCTGTTAAACCTGTCACACTTCCCCGCCTTGAGTTATGTGGCGCTGTACTTTTAACTAGGCTTATTACTCGTGTTAAAACAGACCTCGAATTTAACAAAGTTCCCATATTTGCTTGGACGGATTAATCTATAGTCCTAGCTTGGATTCGCAATCATCCGAACAAATACAAAACATATGTAGCATGTCATGGCATCATGTGCGGTCTGTTGACAACCCGGCCGATTGTAACTCCAGGGGCATTGAACCTACATCTTTAAGTTCCCACAAAATATGGTGGCACGGTCCTCAGTGGCTATTGAGCTCTGAAGAAAATTGGCCTCAGTCAAAACCCTTGGCAGACAATATTATCGAATCTGAGCAAAAGCAAGTAAGCTGTTTAACTACAACTCACTCAGACATCAGTGAGTTGTTTTGTAAATTCTCAACATTTGTCAAGCTGCAACGTGTCATTGCTTATTGCTTCAGATTTATTAACCACAGCCGGAAGACTATTACCAACACTCATCGTAACAGTTCATTGCTTCTAAAACCATCCGAAATGATTCAAGCAAAATATTTGTTAATCAAGTTAGCTCAAAGGACTGCATTCGAAAAAGAAATTAAGCAACTGAAGGCAGGCATTTCACTACCTACCAAAAGCAACATCTTGTCTCTAAACCCATTCTTAGACCCTGACGAGTTATTGCGTGTGGGTGGCCGACTTCAAAACGCCAATATCCCCTTTAATCAAAAACATCCTATAATATTGCCGAAAGAAAGCAACTTGACAACATTCATAATCAATCACTTTCACATGAAAACATTGCATGGAGGTTTGCAATTAGTTCTGTCAAGTTTAAGAAACGAATTCTGGATTCCACAAGGACGAAAAACCGTCAAAAGTATTTTGCACAAACGTGTTACTTTCTTCAAACAATCCGCTTCAAATAGAAACCAAATCATGGGGAACCCACCTGCTGCAAGGGCAAATATGTCAAGACCCTTTTAACAAACGATTACGCTGGATTACGCTGGTCCTATCAATCTGAAAATGTCCAAACACAGAGGAAATCGTTTTTACAAGGGCTATATATGCATTTTTGTTTGCATGGCCACCAATGCCATACACATAGATCCGGTATCCGATCTAACCACAGCAACCTTTATCGCAGCTTTTCGACGCTTTTCTAGTCGACGAGGACTTTGCACGGACATATATTCCGACTGCGGCACCAACTTCGTTGGAGCGGACAGAGTCCTGCAAAAGGATCTCAATAATGCCATAAAACAAGCTAGTGAAGAAATGGCAGCAAAGGTAGCACAGGATTTAACACGGTGGCATTTTAATCCACCCTCAGCAGCACATTTTGGAGGACTCTGGGAAGCAGGAGTAAAATCGATCAAATTCCATTTAAAGCGCATATTAGGAAATTCTTCACTGACGTTCGAAGAATTCGCAACCGTTTTCGCTCAAATTGAAGCCCGCTTGAACTCCAGGCCATTATGTTCTATTTTGGATAATCCAGAAGATCTAGATATATTAACACCGGGGCATTTTTTAATCGGCAGTTCAATAATAACCCCACCAGAACCAGTATTTGAGACAAATACTTCATCAATAACAAGATGGAATCACATACAATTACTACAACAGTTCTGGAACAAATGGTCCAACGATTATCTAAATTTCTTGCAGAATCGACCAAAATGGAAAAACCCAATCTCCAATCATAAAATTGGAGCTCTAGTTGTTATCAAGGAACCTAATTTATCAGCCTGTCGTTGGGTATTAGACCCGAATTATTGAACTTCATCCAGGCGTGCATAAGATGGTCAGACTTGTAAGTATGAAAACGCAGAATGGAGTGCTGAAAAGACCGATTACAAAACTAGCCATCCTTCCTTTAAGCTAAATGATATTCCAAAATTTCAGTTTTTTTTTTTTGTCTTGCATAAATAGAACATTTATTCTTAATCTGAAAGTAATACTTTTAATTTATTTCATCGTCATACATTTATGAACTAACCTAAAGGTTAATTTGTAGATATAATTTGTTTTTCTCTTTCTTTTTTCTCAAGAAGAAATTTCAATAGAGTTCACAAAATTTGGTATCCAAAATCGAGAGTGCATGCTTACAACTGTACACATATAAAACGCAAAAACAAAATACAAAATATCTAATTCCTCAGAAAATTATTAAAAGGTGCATTCTTGATACAAAGTGATCATAAGTACCGCTACCCCAAATAATAAAACTATATCTCCCTAGCGAAATTTCAAAATTCATACTCGCAATCCAACCTTAAGACAATTGTATGTCAAATAAGTATTCAAGCACATCTGCCTAACTAACAAAAAAAAAAAAAAAACTAACTAACTAACCAAAATTCACATTTTTTACAAAATTGAACAAGCGTGCATTGTTGCAACAAAGTGGCATGATAGATTGATACAACTGATAACAAAATTTTCGCCTATAAAAAAATTGTTTTGCAAGATAAAAAGACCCGTTATTCCTCTTTAAATATTGATCAAATCGCAATTCAAGCCACAGTTGAATTTCAATTTGATACACGCAAACATGGAATCGCCAAATAAAAATAACACGATGGCAGCTGAATTGCCTCCGACTCCAGGCAAAATCATTGAGCAGGAAGTCAAGGAAATATGGAAATTAGAAAAGCAGCTCAGCAAACTAAAGATGAAAAAAAGCAAAAGAGCATCATCAAGATCGAGAAAATTCGCCAGCCGACTTCGCTATCCACCATTCGAGGAACTAACCGCAATTGAAGTGATCGATTGACCACCACCATCTCCAGAGCACCAACCACAAGCAGCAGGATCATTCACTTCCGGAATTGAATTCGAAACTGCAGCTCCCACACAAGAAGTCCCACAGGAGACATCACTCCAACCACCAGTAGTGTCAGGAACATCGACGTCAGGTCCTACACCAGACACTGCAGATCCTAAGGTGAAGATATTGGAGCACGTAAACCTGCTATCTGCTGAAGCGGACAGCGATAAGCTTAAGTTAACTATAACTAATCATGAAACGGGAGACACAAAAATTTTCATAGTGTCTTTGAAGGCACTTCAAAATTCTAAAAAACATAAACAGCGCTTCAAGACCCAAAATGGAACGCGGTATAATGTACGGCTGTTCAAGGATGGTCAGATCAGAGTTTTATAATAAAATATATTAACAAAGTTTGTTGTTTCTTTTCATTCTCTCTTCTCTCTCCACTGAACTCCCTTCAGCTTATATTCTGCGTTGTTCCAACAAGGGCACAATTATTATTCTTTCCATTGAAATTGCTCTATATGCCTTCTTAGGTTTCTCAGAATCATCGGAGTTGTCATCAGATCGCATAACATTTGTATGTTTGAAAGGCATTGCATCCTTTCAACGGTTGGCAGTATGTTCAGAATTCATCACAATTCTGATATCATTAAGGCCAGCAAGTTTGCATGTCGACACATGTATATACCGACCTAAAGAAATAAATATTTTAGGTCTCAATTGTAATAATTTCGCAGAGAGATGAGCCAAATGACTGTCCACGGGCAGTACATTGCATTCACGCATGGTAATTTTTTCTGTCGATTTAAGGCAAATTATCATCAGAAGTTCAAATTATCAACGCTGCAGTGAAGTGAGCCAGCCAGAAACAACTGTACATTGGTAGTACAATGGATTTGCACTTGGTAAAATCTATTTAGAAGAAATTCAGTAAGCAACGAATATTTCTGACTGAATAGAATTTACAAACAATTTTTTTTTTTGTTCTTTTGTTGCATTTTAAACAATAGAAAACGAAGTGCAGCTGCTATGCCAATTTGCCATGCGCCTTTGAATGCCGTTCTTTGGTGCCATCAGCAACCCGTGGCTATATAAATCGGAATCTGACTTGACTCGTACTTTTTTGCAGTTTGGCAGTGTAGTGATCAAGTTGGTATTCTAGTTCCTAGTGTTATTTCCAAGTACTCTAAATTTTATTATAAATTTTACTAACAGTTTAAATACTTTTGTTCTGCCCAATGAGAACACTCAAGAAAAAATATAGATAAGGATGTGGACTGTAAATAATAACGCCGGGGAATATTTTATAGCCAGTGGTTTATTGTACGCACGTAAAACTTAAGTACAATACTACAACTAGAACTAAAATTCACAGAATTCAATTTCACACTTAAGAACTAAACTTCAATACATTCAAAAAAATCGCTTACTCACTACACAATAATAATTTCAATATAATACTGTCAAAGTTGTGGCTACTTTGACCAATGGCACTATATGTATATATATATATAGGTATATAAATATATTAATTAATATGAAATATAATATATGATTAATCAAAGATGTACTCACCAGTATAAAACTATGGAATCGACTTTATGGCGTTGGTAATCAAATAGTTAGTGATTATCTTGTTCTAGTCGTTCCCCGGAACAAGATACTTTACTTCGGTCGAGACCCAAAGCAAAGTTGTATTAGTCGTGTTTATTCTAGTCGGTACCCAGAATAAATATCTTTATCTCAGTCGAGACCCAAGATAAAGGTTTGAGATTAGTGAGTGTTATTCTAGTCGCTACCCGGAATAACTATCTTTATCTCAGTCGAGACCCAAGATAAAGGTTTGAGTTAGTCTATGTTATTCTAGTCGCTACCCAGAATAACTATCTTTATCTCAGTCGGTACCCAAGATAAAGTTGTTGAGTTAGTAAAATTTATTCCAGTCGAGACCCAGAATAAATATCTTTATCTCAGTCGTTACCCAAGATAAAGTTATTAGGTTAGTAAATTTTATTCCAGTCGAGACCCAGAATAAATATCTTTATCTCAGTCGGTACCCAAGATAAAGTTGTTATTAGTAAGATTTATTCCAGTCGAGACCCAGAATAAATATCTTTATCTCAGTCGCTACCCAAGATAAAGTTATTAGGTTAGTAAGTTTTATTCCAGTCGAGACCCAGAATAAATATCTTTATCTCAGTCGGTACCCAAGATAAAGTTGTTATTAGTAAGATTTATTCCAGTCGAGACCCAGAATAAATATCTTTATCTCAGTCGCTACCCAAGATAAAGTTATTATGTTAGTAGAATTTATTCCAGTCGAGACCCAGAATAAATATCTTTATCTCAGTCGTTACCCAAGATAAAGTTGTTATGTTAGTAGAATTTATTCCAGTCGAGACCCAGAATAAATATCTTTATCTCAGTCGTTACCCAAGATAAAGTTAATATGTTAGTAGAATTTATATTTGATTACACTAGCCAAGTCGAATTCCAAAATGATGCGCACTCTATAGAAGCTGGATACTAAAAGAGAAAGATTCAAGTTGGCCTGCGACTTATATTGCCTCTGAACTGCGCACGGCACCAACAAATTATTTTACCTTGCGCATAACAACCAAAGTACATTGACCTTAGCAGCTGTGCGTAGGTAGCAACAGAAAGTCCGTTGACCTTAACAGCTGTGCGTAGGTCAGACGAGTGCATTGACCTTAGCAGCTATGCTTAGTAGGTACAACGTATTAACTGAACTAATAGAATATACCTATACATACACAATATGGCCATTTCTAAATAATTTTTAGTTAATACTAAAATGTTTTATGCCTTTTAAGCTAAGTAATAATTTGCTAATAATATAGATTTTAATTTCAATTAAAAGCTTGATGAATTCTGTCGATCGTGTCGAGATTTTGTAATGTGGAATGTAGCGATCATGTGTCGATTGTTGTCTCCACTAAAAAACTGCTTTATCGACGAGCTTGTAGGTAGGTATATGTAGCTTCGTTCCCAACCTAGTTTCAATAATAAGAAATGCTTGGAATTAAAATCTTTTGAATGATTTAATTTTCAGGTGGCTATTTAATGTTGGTTTGAACATACTGCCCCCTGTTGAAAGGTTGAATTTTATTTGAAAATTCAATCTTTCAAGTAACTATAAATTAATTTTAAAATGACGACGTAAAGCATACCTTGGTTGTCTTCTTTGCTATATATATATATAAATAATTATATCTTACTTTCCTACTTTCCTAAATGTTCCAGCGATCGGAATCGGAAAAATAAATTGTGATGTCTGTTGCAATGAATTGATTAGCTGAGCCAGAGCATCGCATTCATTTGGTTGACGTCTGTTTCATTGACGATCACTTCGTGTTGGACGGGTTTTATATTGACATGTAATGAGAGGGCCTCTCGTTGGCAGCATAGCCGAACTTCGCTGAGCGCTGATAAGGTATCACGTCCCAGGTCCAAGGTTCGAGTCTGGCGAAATACCCTATTTTTTTTTTTTTTTTTTAAAGCGGTTTGTTTTTTTTTTTTTGTCTGAAAAAAAAAATCTTTGTTATGAAGAACAATAGCAAAGATTTGGACTTTGCATAATTGTGATTATGCCCCTGTCTACTAGATGAAAAGTTGTGGTTTGTAATGCAGAAATTGCAAATTGGGAGAAGTTCTGTGTCTTGAAACAATTTTTTTTTTTTTTTTACAATTAAATGAAATTATAGCAATACCTGAACTTCGCATAATTGTTATTATAGCCCATGTGTAATTTTGAAACTTTGAAATTTTAATTTTTGACATGGGCGTACGGTTATACGTATGTGTGTGTGTACATATTTATACATACGGCTTATTAAATTAATCTAGAGTTTTAGAATTTAGATAGATAAATTTTTGTTATTTTTCATATGATTTTGTTTTGGGGTTTTTTTTTTTGTTTTTTTTTTTTTTTTTTAAGGCGAAGAGATATTAGAAATTTGGGTAGAAAAATTATTTCAATCTTATATGCTGTTATAGGAATACTTGAGCGAATATGCTTTATGATGCTCATTCAAGCGAAGATTATATAGAAAACAATACATGGAGTAAGTGCAGATATCGAACTTCCGAAATTTCTACGAATTTTTAACCCCAGTTGAATGTTAGGAAGATAATAAAAAAATAGATTCTAGATTAATTATTTTACGTTACGATTCGTATACGTCCATCTAAAAGTAGCTTTACTTTTATGCGTGTCCCGTCCCGAGCAGTGAAACGTTGCTTCTTTTTTCTGGACCGCTTTAGTTTTTCATATGAGACGGTGATTTCCTCGAATGTGTTCGGTTGTTCACTGTCTGCAATAAGTAGATGGAAGTCGTTATCCCGTCGTTCTGCGTGTAGGACAATTGTATCTTTTAACAAGCATTTCTTCAACTTCAATGCAGGTTGCAATTGCTGAAGGCTTGATGTCGTTGGCGGTACTCGTTGAGCCTCAAGCGACGTGGATTTTTGCTGCCCTGCTGTAGATACAGATAGAGATGGCTGCAACTGGGTAGCTGATTTTGGCAAAGTATGATGCCCTGAAGCTGGGCTTGCTGCTTGCTCAGCTATAGGAGATATTGATGCCTGCTGCATTGGAGCTAGAATTGCTGCTTGCTTTCTTGAAGCTAGTTTCATGTGTCCTAAGGCATGACATACATTTATGCAACCTTTATAATGTTTGTAAAGATCGACATTTTTAGGTGGTTTCTTTTCGAGGTTATAAAACCTGCGTAAGTCCTTATTTCGAGAATCCCCTGGTACTGGTTTTTCTTCGATGAATGATAATCGTACATATTGGCCAGCTGCAATACGACGATGAGTGGTTTTATAAGATAGTTCACTCTTCTGATCGGATTTTGAAGGCTTACGAATTTGAGAAGTGATTTCCTCAGGTTCCCAAAGCTGTCTCAGGATTGTATCTATAGACGCTGCTTGGTCAGCTTGCGCATTAATTGTTAAAGATGACGCTTTGGAAATATAGTCTGCTTGAGATAGATTTCCAAAGAGAATCCACCCGAGGGTGCTATTTTGAGCAGTAGGGGTTCCTGGAGGACCTTTTCTTAATCCTTCCAATAGAATTTCCCCGTATACATCTGCTCCCAGGAGAATATCAATTTTTCCAGGCTTGTAGAAAAATTGATCGGCAAGCGTTACATCCTTTATATGATCCCATTCTTGTATTTGAATGGTAGACGGAGGCAGGAGCTCAGTGATCTTGTTCACGATTAGTGCTGTCACTGAAGTTGCCTTATTTGATATAGATTGCGGACATACTTTGAAGCATGTTTGTCGTTTAATATTTGTAGCTTTGCTATTTGCCAAGCCTGTGATTTGGGTGTCCACGCGAGTGGTAGATAAGTGCAGTTTGCGTGTTGCTGCTGCTGTAATGAAGGATACTTGAGACCCCGAGTCGATTAGAGCCCGCATAGTATGCATTGTTCCCTCTGTTGAGGAAATGTGAAGCAATGCTGTTGCTAGCAGTGCTTGTGTAGCGCGCTGTGGACGGTTTGTGTAAAATGTTCGTAAAGAACTATCTGTTATGACCTCAGATGTAGAGGGAGAATTTTGTGGCTGTGCTTGTTTGCTAGACTTATTGCTTTGCTTAGTTGAAAAGTGAGTACTTTGATTGGATGTACTACTGTTCGTGTGAAGCAAAGAATGGTGTTTTCTACCGCATTGCCGACACGTAAATTTGCTTGGGCAAGATTTCGTGTTATGGTGCCTTGATAGGCAATTTACACATAGACGGTTAGATGTAACGATCTTAAACCTTTTGTCAATGTCAAATTTGATAAATTGTGGACATTTAAACAATCTATGTGGCTCTTTGCATATTGCGCATTTGTCTGTAGCTGATGAGAGATGTGTTGATATCTTTTTAATGAAATTATTTGAGTTATTTGTTTTTTCTGGATGAACTGACTTTGAATCTAAAATTGCTTCCAGAGTTCGGAATCTGGTCTCTAGGAAGGTTTTTAGAGAATCAAACGTAGGCAAACCTTCTTCATTATTTACCTCCTGCTCCCACAAGCGATGGGTTTCTGTTGGTAGGCATTGCACCAACTTGTATATGAGAATTGGATCCCATTGCTTGGTGGAGACTCCTAGAGCTTCAAGCTCGAAAATACATTCTGAAGATCTGTCTAATAAGGATCGTATCGCCTTGGCAGATTCATTTGTTATTTTAGATAGATTACACAGAGTCTTCAGCTGAGCGTTCACTAATACTCGCTTATTGTCGTATCTATCCTTTAACGTTTTCCATGCATTTTCGTAGCTTGCATCTGTTACTGGAAACTGTCGCAGCAAGTGTTCAGCCTCGCCAGTAACACTTGTTTTAAGAAAATGTAATTTTTGCACTGGAGGTAAAGAGAGATTTGTATGAACTAGAGAATTAAACAAGTCGTGAAATGATCTCCATGAATCATAAGAACCAGAAAATGTCGGAAGTGTAATTCTGGGCAATTTCAAAAAATATGAAGATTGCTGATCAGTTTTAGTTTCTGTAGCAATTTGTTGTTCTAATTTTGGGTCAAAAGTATCTAATGCATCCCTAAGAATACCTCGGAATGTATAGTACTTATTTTCCACCTCTGCAAATTGATCGTATAAAAAATACTCGTACTTTTGAAGTTCACTGGCATCCAAAGCCTGCGTAGCTTGGATAATTGTATAATGAGTAGACTTGTAATCTGACCAGATTTCGCTTAAAGCAATTAAGCGCTCAGAAACAAGCCCTTTTGTTCGTTTCTCTACTACAGTATTGTTGTAGTTCTTGAGAGATTTTTCGAGGATTTTTGCGGAGGTGGCTTGGTTAGCCAAAAGTTTTTGAAGTGTACTCATGTTAAGACGTGTGCAATTATAAACCACTAGACTTTAAATTCGGCTACGAAGGATCATTAAATGTTCTGCCCAATGAGAACACTCAAGAAAAAATATAGATAAGGATGTGGACTGTAAATAATAACGCCGGGGAATATTTTATAGCCAGTGGTTTATTGTACGCACGTAAAACTTAAGTACAATACTACAACTAGAACTAAAATTCACAGAATTCAATTTCACACTTAAGAACTAAACTTCAATACATTCAAAAAAATCGCTTACTCACTACACAATAATAATTTCAATATAATACTGTCAAAGTTGTGGCTACTTTGACCAATGGCACTATATGTATATATATATATAGGTATATAAATATATTAATTAATATGAAATATAATATATGATTAATCAAAGATGTACTCACCAGTATAAAACTATGGAATCGACTTTATGGCGTTGGTAATCAAATAGTTAGTGATTATCTTGTTCTAGTCGTTCCCCGGAACAAGATACTTTACTTCGGTCGAGACCCAAAGCAAAGTTGTATTAGTCGTGTTTATTCTAGTCGGTACCCAGAATAAATATCTTTATCTCAGTCGAGACCCAAGATAAAGGTTTGAGATTAGTGAGTGTTATTCTAGTCGCTACCCGGAATAACTATCTTTATCTCAGTCGAGACCCAAGATAAAGGTTTGAGTTAGTCTATGTTATTCTAGTCGCTACCCAGAATAACTATCTTTATCTCAGTCGGTACCCAAGATAAAGTTGTTGAGTTAGTAAAATTTATTCCAGTCGAGACCCAGAATAAATATCTTTATCTCAGTCGTTACCCAAGATAAAGTTATTAGGTTAGTAAATTTTATTCCAGTCGAGACCCAGAATAAATATCTTTATCTCAGTCGGTACCCAAGATAAAGTTGTTATTAGTAAGATTTATTCCAGTCGAGACCCAGAATAAATATCTTTATCTCAGTCGCTACCCAAGATAAAGTTATTAGGTTAGTAAGTTTTATTCCAGTCGAGACCCAGAATAAATATCTTTATCTCAGTCGGTACCCAAGATAAAGTTGTTATTAGTAAGATTTATTCCAGTCGAGACCCAGAATAAATATCTTTATCTCAGTCGCTACCCAAGATAAAGTTATTATGTTAGTAGAATTTATTCCAGTCGAGACCCAGAATAAATATCTTTATCTCAGTCGTTACCCAAGATAAAGTTGTTATGTTAGTAGAATTTATTCCAGTCGAGACCCAGAATAAATATCTTTATCTCAGTCGTTACCCAAGATAAAGTTAATATGTTAGTAGAATTTATATTTGATTACACTAGCCAAGTCGAATTCCAAAATGATGCGCACTCTATAGAAGCTGGATACTAAAAGAGAAAGATTCAAGTTGGCCTGCGACTTATATTGCCTCTGAACTGCGCACGGCACCAACAAATTATTTTACCTTGCGCATAACAACCAAAGTACATTGACCTTAGCAGCTGTGCGTAGGTAGCAACAGAAAGTCCGTTGACCTTAACAGCTGTGCGTAGGTCAGACGAGTGCATTGACCTTAGCAGCTATGCTTAGTAGGTACAACGTATTAACTGAACTAATAGAATATACCTATACATACACAATATGGCCATTTCTAAATAATTTTTAGTTAATACTAAAATGTTTTATGCCTTTTAAGCTAAGTAATAATTTGCTAATAATATAGATTTTAATTTCAATTAAAAGCTTGATGAATTCTGTCGATCGTGTCGAGATTTTGTAATGTGGAATGTAGCGATCATGTGTCGATTGTTGTCTCCACTAAAAAACTGCTTTATCGACGAGCTTGTAGGTAGGTATATGTAGCTTCGTTCCCAACCTAGTTTCAATAATAAGAAATGCTTGGAATTAAAATCTTTTGAATGATTTAATTTTCAGGTGGCTATTTAATGTTGGTTTGAACAACTTTATTTAATTGACAGTTCAAATAATTATTTTTATTCTGGGTATCGACTAGATTAAAGATTTTATTGTGAATAGCGATTAAATTAAAGATTCTTATTGCGGGTATCGACCGAATAAGAAATTTTCTAACATAAACCACTTTATTACGGGTCTCGACCGAATAAAGATTCTTATTGCGGGTATCGACCGAATAGGAAATTTACTAACATAAACCACGTTATTACGGGTCTCGACCGAATAAAGATTCTTATTGCGGGTATCGACCGAATAAGAAATTTACTAATATAAATCACTTTATTACGGGTGTCGACCGAATAAAGAATCTTATTGCGGGTATCGACCGAATAAGAAATTTAGTAATATAAACCACTTTATTACGGGTCTCGACCGAATAAAGATTCTTTCTGTGGGTATCGACTGCAGTCAGAATTAATAACCTCACTTTATTCTGGATATCCACTAGAATAAAGAATAGTCCAATTCCAAACCTCAATAAATTAGAAAACCAATTTGATCGAGTGCCTAATACTGAGCTGGTGAGTACATTGTCAGATACAATAAAATTTTCTAAACATAATTACAAATTATAGCATTTATTGAATTTTAAAAAATCTAGTTGGAGTGCGAGTTACAGTGTAGTAAGCTTGGTGAACGGAAAAATTAAGCTACGAAATCACTGACTTTGAACCAGGGTTATAACTTTCATCTTATTTCTTCATTATTTGCGTGCTCGCTCTAACTACGGGCAGAACATGGTGAAAGTGAAGGTGAATTACCGACGGGAGGCACGTGAAGTTCCTCAAATGTGCAAGTGGAGCATGATCTGGAAGAGGAAGGTGCCTTAGAAGAGGAATTGATTAGACTTCGAAAAGTGCTTGAGAAAAAGAAGGAAATCGCCAAATTAAAAAGGGAAATAATGACCCTGGCATTTTATGACGACGCCACTCCCAGTTCATCCGTACAACATCATTTTGAAGATGTGGAGGATTCCATCCCTAGTTTCAGTGGAGACGACAATTTTCCAGTGCAGCGTTGGATTGAACAAGTGGAAGAAATGGCAGCAAGTCTAAACTTTAGCGAGAAGACGAAATTTGTGTATGGTAAGCGGCTATTATCTGGTACTGCAATGTTATTTTCAAGGACATTATCATTAAAATCTTGGACCGATCTCAGGAATGCTCTAGCGAAAGAATTTTCAAATACGGTCACAAAAGCAGAAATTCATAACGGTCTGCGAAAGAGACGGAAACATCGAGATGAGACTGTGCAACAGTATATGTTATCAATGCAGGAAATCGCATTAGCAGGCGATATTGATGAAGAAGATCTATTGAAATATATCATTAGCGGTATTCCAGACAGTGAAGCCAATAAAATGCTGTTATATGGTGCAAACAACATGAAGGAGCTGAAACTTGTTTTACGTAAGTACGAGAAACTCAAAGCAAATATTTTTCAACGCGGAAATGGATTTACCCAAAATAAAACGATACAACGTCCACAATCAAAACTAAAATGTTTTAATTGTAATGAGGTAGGACACTTTAGCAGTGCATGTACAAAGCCAAAAAGAAAAGTTCTTAGCTGTTTTAAGTGTGGCAAAGCAGGACACAAAGCAGAAATTTGTCATGAAAGCGCTCCAGTCATGACGGTACAATCTCAAATGTTAGATAATGTGAAAACTTCTAAGGTAAAATGTTCTGAGAGCCACAGTGAAATTTTGCTAAATACAAACAACTTTGAGCACCGAATTATGTACAACTTTAGTAAAGGAAATTCAGAGTGTGTCACCACATTGCTAACATTACTTCATTCAGGAAGTCCGATTAGCTTCGTGCAGCAGCAATACATACCAGCGCATATGATGTCAACTCAACTTATGAACAACACATTCTGTGGTATAAACGGTAGTCCTTTGGCAGTATTAGGTAGTATTGAATGTAAAATTTATTTTAAAAAAGGTTTTGTAAATTTAAATTTGCTTGTTGGCAAAGATGGATCTATGAACTAATTTTAGGGAGGAATTTCATCGAAAAGAACAATCTGGTTTTGCAAAGAGAAGTAACTACGGACAATAATAACAGTGATACATCTAATAATGAAGACTCTCTCACTCATGTTTCGCCTACAGGTATGTCTCTTGGTGTGAATCTTGAAAATGAAAGTTTTATTGAACAAATAATAAATATTGATGTGACGTCCGATACTTCATATGCCACTTTAAAAATCAACGAAAATTTAACGTTCGAATTAAATAAAGAAATTGAAGAAATTGTTAGGCCAGCTTGGTTTGTAGATAGTCGGTATCCAGATAGATCATTAGGTAACGAGTTTAAGATGGAAATTAAATTGACAAAGGAAGACCCTTTTTATTGTGTTCCGCGAAGGCTTCCGTATACACATATAATAGCATTGCGAAAAACTAAAAATGAAATCCTATAAATTGTAAGAAAAATCATAGAGATTGTAAAAGTTCCGAAAGTCTTAAAAATTGCAAAAAGGTTCCCAAAAAAATCGTGAAGATTGGAATAAACATAGTAAAAATTGATAAACAAAAATCGTAAGAATTGCAAAAAGTCGTTAAAAGTGTAAAAAAATCGTAAAAATTTCAAAAAGTTCGAGAAATAAATCGTAAAAATTGCAAAAAAAATTCTTAAGATTGTAAAAAAGCGCGAATATTGTAAAAAAATCGTTAATATTGCAAAAGTTCGAAAAATAAATAGTACACATAGCGAAAAAATGTTAAGGTTGCAAAAAGTTCGAAAAATAAATCATTAAGATTGTAAAAAAAAAATTAATATTGAAAACTAAATCGTGAAAATTTCGAAAATATCGTTAATGTTGTAAAAAATTAGTTAATGTTGCAAAAACGTTCCCAAAAAACTCGTAAGGATAGCAAAAAAATCGAAAAGATTGCAAAAAGTTCGAGAAATAAATCG
This sequence comes from Dioctria rufipes, assembly GCA_963924295.1. Classification (NCBI taxonomy): domain Eukaryota; kingdom Metazoa; phylum Arthropoda; class Insecta; order Diptera; family Asilidae; genus Dioctria; species Dioctria rufipes. Next base: position 148,781,803 of record OZ002743.1, on the reverse strand, counting down.
TTCAGACTGAAAATTTTCGTCAAGATTGTAAAAAAATCGTTAAGATTGAAAAATTTCGAAAATGAAATTGTAAAAATTGCAAAAGAATTCTTAAGGTTGCAGAGAGTTCGAAAAATAAATCATTAAGATTGAAAACAATTTTTAATATTGCAAAAAAATCCTTAGGATTGCAAAAAGTTTGAAAAATAAATCGTAAAAATTTAAAAAAAATCGTTACGTTTGCAAAAAGTCAAAAATTGCCAAGAAATTATTAAGGTCGCAAAAAGAAAAATAAGTCGTTGAGATTGGAAACAAATTCTTAAGATTGCTAAAAGTTCGGAAAGTAATCTTAAAAATTGGAGAGAAATTTGAAAGAATTCCCACAAATTGTGTTTGTGCGTGTGTGTTGTCGAGTACGTTTTCGCTATTTCTGCGATTTTTCTTAAAATGCTACAATTTTTCGTAAAATTGGCAAAGAAATTCGCAAGAATTGCCGAAATATGTATGTCTGTGTTTGTGTGTGCGTGTGGGTATGTGTGTGTGGATTTTTCTCTAATTCTGAGATTTTTCTTAAAATCCTAAATTCAGCACAGAAATTCGCAAGAATTGCCGTAGTGTGTGTGTGTGTGTTTTCCCTATTTCTCCGATTTTTTTAAAATTCTACATTTTTTCGTAATAATTGCAAAGACATTCGCAATAAATGCTCAAAAAATATATATGTGTGTGGGTGTTTAGTCGAGTGTGTTTTTCCTTATTTCTGCGATTTTTTTACTGCTAGAATAATTTGTAAAATTGGCAAAGAAATTCGCAAGAATTACACAAAAGCTGTGTGTGTTTATATGTATGTATTTGTGTCCCGTGAAGAGCACCACGAAGAAGAACCTGCAAAGAACACACAAAGAAAATTGGTTTTAAAACAACAAAGTCAACACTTATCTGAGCATTGAAATTTAGTTCCTCATTCATCCTTCACATGGAGTTGTTTTAGCTTCTATATAGTAGGATTAAATTGCTAAAAAAGAAAAAAAAATAGATAAAATTTATTAATTACTTTAATTCCAATTAACTATTAAAAGATTAAAGATACCTTAACCAATCTAGCACATATTCATAACACATAACACGTAAAATAAACAAGACGATTGCACACAAAACGAAATACAATGAGAACCAAATCAAACCAAATCAATCAAAGATAAATAATAGAAATAAATTCTAAATTACATACCTCGCTTTCAAAAATCCATTAATCCGTCGCTGTCAACAACGTCAGTGGCAATTGACTTGTCATGTCGAGTGGCTATCATAGGTGCGATGTTATTCTATTATCATAGTATGCGATCTCCGAAAAAAGAATCAACCAAAATATCGAATTGTGTGATAGTTTCGTTAACAATGATCATTGAACGAACACGAATAATTCATGATAGAGATAGCATGTTGCAAAGGGGAAATGATGTTTAATGTATGGTAATTGACTTTAATACTTATATGATTTGTTAATAACCAATGAAACTCATTTTTTCAAAATGATTGGTTTTACCGTACCTACTTTATGAAAAAGCCGTTTGACCTTACATTTTGAAAGCGAGGATAACTCACAAAATTTTTGAACTCTAGTCAAGTCAAGTCAAGTCAAGTGTGTTTTGCGCCGATTTTTATTTGCTTTGTCGTAGTTTCCATCGATGTTTTCTCTATTTGTCCTCGTTTGCTCGTTGGGGCTCATCTTTAGTCCTCAGTTCAATTTTATGTCATCTTTTTTCCTCTTGTTGCTAGTTGTCCTTTGTGACTTCCGAACTTTCAGTTTTATTGACTTCTTTTCAATTACAGCTGATGCGCCTTATCAGTCGTACCTCATGTCGTTCTCCTTATGCAGTTAGCTGTTAGTAGGAGGGCGGGGGAAGGAGATATGAGAGGATAGGATGTGGATTTTTGGGAGTGTTTAGGAATCAATGGTTCCTAAGGCATTGGTTTTCTTCAGAGACACTCTCTGATTAACGTGGCTGAAATGTGATTACCCGCGATAGTAATCACCTTTATGGTCGTAGAAACTTATTCTACCATCATCTAGCTGGTAGATATTTCTAGCCTCGGGCTTCGTTAAGAGCAGCGGTGAGAGGTAATTGAACTCTAGTCACGTCGGTCGGAATCTTTATATTAAAAACGAAAACTTTATAGAAATCTCGAGAACGGTTGCTTTTGTGTTTTAAATCGTCTTGTGCATTTTTTTTTCTTGAATTATAGTACATTGAACTCAAACAGTATTTTTCGAACATTGTAAACAATAATTACTAGGTTTAGAATAAATTGCTTGTGAAATTAAGTTTAAAAGAAAAGTGCGTTTTTATCCATTTTTAAAGAACCTATTACCAAAGTGTGATTTGGTGCAGTGGAAAAAAGGGCGAATAGACCTATGTCATGAGAGTTCGATCCCAGAGCGGATAAATTTCTTTTTTTGTTCATTGGGGAAATTTTTCATTTTAGAGATCACAATTATCCTCGTATTCTGGAAATTTATTTATTGGTCCTTCGAGCCGGATAAGAGGATTGTAGAAATCCTAAAACAAATAATTGGGCTCGCAATAAAGATCAAAGAAGACTGTAACAAGAAACTCTTTGTTTTATAAGATAGTCGGTTTCGGTACGGTTCGCGTGTGAGCTCGATTGCTCCAGAACATCGCTTTAGTCCTCTGGGCCCCTACAGCAGAATCAACGATAAGTCCAATTTTTCGTTATTCAATTACATTGCTTAAATTGCTTAAATAAAATGGAGGCATTAATCTACATGCAATTAGCACAAAAGGAAATCATGGAGAGATTTGTCGAAAATTATAAGAAAGATGGAAAAGACAGAAGAACTCAAAGTTATTATGAAAAAAGAATCAAAGACTTCCAGGAGCATTGGAATGATTTTAACCTCCGTCATAAGCAGATTCTAGCACTTAAATATTCAGATCATACGCTTGCTAAAAACAAGTTAGCCTATTTCGAACAAGATATATATCTTAGTATGGACGAATTCTTTTTCTCCAATTATTCGCTTATAGAAGACAGATTCAAAAAGGAATTCCCTCCTACGGAACCAGTAAGTGCAGAGACGGATTTAACACAAACAAGTATATTGCAAGAGTCTCATGGTTCTGCGATTAAATTACCGAAAATTTCCCTTGTTAAATTTTGTGGGGATTATACGACCTGGCCGACATTCCATGACCTTTTCAATACGTTAGTTCATACGAACTTCGCTTTGTCTCCCGGTCAAAAGTTGCAATATTTGAAATTGCATTTAAGTGGAGAACCAGAACACTTACTTCGTCATATTCAAATCACTGATGCAAATTATAAAACTGCTTGGAATCTTTTGAAGGAGCGTTACGACAATAAAAGGGTTTTGGTTAATACGCACTTGAAGATCTTATTATCTCAAGCTACAATTTCAAGTGAATCTGCACAGGCGGTTAAAGAATTGTTAGATACAACAACTGAATGTCTTCAGGCGTTAACTAATTTAGAAGTAAATACACGAAAATTATGGGAGCAGGATGTTAGTAAAAGCAGAGATTTAATAAAGTGGAGTCAATTAAAAGAATTTTTAGAATCTAGATTTCGAACGTTAGAGGCTATCTCTCCAAAGCAAATGTCGATTTATAGGGATCATAAAAATAATTTTAAAAGATCGAAACCATCAACGCAATCCTTTCATATTGCTAGTAATTCTGCCTGCTCTGTCTGTCTCGGTGGTCACAGCATTAGACAATGTCACAAATTTTCTTCGTTGAATCCGTTGAAAAAAATGGAAGTTGTTAAGATGAAACGCCTTTGTTAAACTGTTTAGGGTCTGGTCATGTTATAGCTAACTGTCCGAGCCAACATAAATGTTACCATTGCAAGCAACGTCATCATTCGCTCCTGCATAGAAAACATATTGAGACAGACAATCAAAAAAATCCAAATGGATTTATTAATTCTAGTAATCATAAAAATTCTAGTAATCATAACAATATTCATATTGATAGCAATTCAGCGCAAGTAGAAACAGCTCAAGTAATATCTGCCACAGCTCCTCCCTTTGTTCCTGGAAGCAAACCGTCCACTTCAGCAAATTTGAGCTCCTTTCTGGTAAGCAAGGTTCATAAAGACCAAGTTCTTTTAGCCACTGCGCTGGTAAAGATGGTCGCTCCGTCAGGTCAAGAGCAAATAGTTCGAGCACTGATTGATCAGGGCTCACAAGCCTCATTTCTCACCGAATGTGTAGTACAAAGTCTAAAATTGAAAAGAGAAGCTGTAAATGCAAATATTCATGGCGTAGGAAAAAGCTATGTAAGTCATGTAAACTATAGAGTAAATTTTAAAATAAAACCCTTAAAATCCTTAAAGAGCGAAGTAGAAATATCAGTCTCGAGTCTAGTCTTACGAAAACTTACGAATCTTCTCCCATTAAGAATAATTTTCGAACGAAATTGGAGCCATATTGAAGGGCTAGACTTAGAAGATCCAGAATTCTATAATCCTCGCAGAATAGATTTACTTTTAGGAGCTGATGTCTATAGTGAACTCATAATGGATGGTCTTATTAAGGGTTCAGTTGGTAGTCCGATTTTGTCAGGAGAAATAGTCGACTCACCTGAAAACTCAGTCAGTGTGAGCACCTTTCACTTATGTGCAGAGCTAGATAATCAATTAAAGCGATTTTGGGAGCTCGAGGAGATTCAAGGTGAGAAAAGATTCACAGAAGAAGAAGAACTGTGTGAACAACTATTCACAAAGACTCATAGACGCCTACCAGATGGTCGGTATGAAGTCGAGTTACCATTTAAGGAAGACACAAAATACAATCATCTTGGAAAATCTAAAAACATCGCCCTGTCCCGTTTGCATCAAATGGAGGCCCGCTTTTCTAAAAATTCGAAACTGAGAGAGGAATGCGTAAAATGCTTGGGAGAATACGTAACACTCGGCCACATGGAGAAAGTCCACACTAATGAGGATGATCATAAAACTGAATTAGATGGAATTCCGACATATTCATGCAGTTATCTCCCCCACCATGGAGTTATCAAGGAAAGCAGTACCACCACAAAATGTCGTGTCGTGTTTGATGCATCAAGGGCTACAGCTAGTGAGATCTCCTTGAATGACAAACTCTTAAAGGGACCCGTAATACAGGATGATTTGGCATCAATTCTAATAAGATGGAGAAAACACCAGGTAGCTTTCACAGCGGACATCGAGAAGATGTATCTGCAAGTTCGAGTAAAAAGCAAGCACACGGAGTATCAAAGAATAGTGTGGCGGGAATCTCCAGATTCTCCAATACAAGATTATAAGCTTCTCACAGTCACATTTGGTACAAAGAGCGCACCCTATTTAGCAACTCGAATCTTGGAACAATTGGCTTTCGACAAACATCAGAGGTATCCCATCGGCTCCAAGATAACCTTCACGGACTTCTATGTGGATGATCTGCTTTCCGGTGCAGACACTGTCAAGTCGGCTTCAGAATCACAAGAACAACTTTCGAAACTTATGACAGCTGGGGCCTTTTCCCTTAGAAAATGGATGTCGAATAATAATGAGTTATTAGAAACCATACCCGAAGATCATCGTGAAGGAAATTTGTCATTAAACATAAATGGTGAAGAGAGCATTCGAACTCTAGGTTTATATTGGAATCCTCAAGCTGATTTCTTCCTGTATTCCATCCAGTTGGAAGAGGAACCACCGATTTGGACAAAAAGTATAATCTTATCGGAAATCGCCAGACTATTCGATCCGTTAGGCTGGTAGCACCTTCGCTAATACTGGCGAAAATCTTAATACAAAAGTTATGGTTATCGGGATTGGAATGGGATGAAGAGACTCCTTCAGATCTAGAACGAGAGTGGATCAAATATAGAGAAAAAATAATACATATCAGCACGATTCACATAAACAGATGGACTCATTTTTCTGAAACTGACACAAGTATAGAATTACATGGATTTTCGGACGCGTCTGTAAAGGCGTATGCAGCAGTCGTATACATCTGTACCACAAACTCAAAGGGAGATAGAAACGTGACACTAGTAACAGCAAAAGGCAAAGTTGCTCCAATAAAGGCAGTGTCTCTTCCTCGGTTGGAACTGTGCGGAGCAGTATTAGTAGCAAAACTTTTACGATTTGTCATAAAGGCGTTAAACATAACAAAACAAATCTCAATTTATGCATGGACAGACTCGCATGGTTAAGATCACATCCAACAAGATGGGCCACATTCGTTGCTAATCGTGTATCTCACATACACGAGCTACTGGGCCAATGTGTGTGCGCTCACGTCGCATCAAAGGAGAATCCGGCAGATTGTGCGTCGAGAGGTATTTACCCAGAAGAGCTGCGAGAACATAAGTTATGGTGGAATGGACCGGATTGGTTATGGCAATCAAGATTGCAATGGCCAAACAATAAAAAGGCATTCAGTACTAATTTAGAACATAGGAAAGTTTCCGTCCATCATGTGAACATTGCAGTTGAAAATCTTGAAACCCGATTCTCATCATTATCAATGTTGTTACGCATAACAGCTTATTGCAAACGCTTTATCAATAATTCAAGGCAATCACCAGAGAAACGAGAGAAAGGTAAATATCTCAAGGCAAAGGAAATCCAGGAAGCATTAAAAATATGGTTGAAAACAATCCAACACCAGCATTTTATTGAAGATATCCATCGACTTAAAGGAAATCAATCAGTTGATCGTAGGAGCCGTCTATTAAAATTGAACCCTTTTCGTGATCCCAATGAAATACTTAGAGTCGGCGGTCGACTGCGATATTCGGACTTACCGTACAATGAGGGGCACCCGATCATTTTACCAGACAAATGCAATTTTACTAAGCTTCTGATAGAAAAAACCCATAAAGATACGCTTCATGGCGGTCCACAATTGATGATGAATGTACTGACAAGGAATTATTGGTTGATAAACGCAGGAAACACAATTAGACACCATATACATAAATGCATTCCATGCTATAGGCAGAAAGCATCTGTGCAAACTCAACTCATGGGAGATCTTCCTACACCGACAGTTCGCATTTCTCGGCCATTTACATCCACCGGTGTCGATTATTGTGGGCCTTTCGACCTCAAGACCCATAAGGGACGGAATCCAAAGAAGTATAAGGCATATATAGCCTTATTTGTATGTATGGCCACCAAGGCTCTGCATTTGGAATTAGTTACAGATTTAAGCGCGGATGGATTCATTGCAGCCTTTAGAAGATTTTGCTCACGACGTGGCTTATGTAGAGACATCTACTGCGATTGTGGAATCAATTTTGTGGGCGCACATAGGCTTCTCACAAAACAACAAAAACAAATGGTCGATCAATTAAATGTCGAAATGGCGACAATATTAGAAAACGAAGGAATAAACTTTCACTTCATCCCTCCTGCGTCCCCTCATTTTGGGGGTATATGGGAATCGGGAGTACGATCATCAAAATACCACCTGAAACGAGTTCTGGGGAACATTGTACTGACTTATGAAGAGTTCACAACCATATTAACTCAAATCGAGGCTTCTTTGAACTCTAGACCTCTTTGCAAGTTGAGCAGCGATCCACGGGACCTAAATCCTCTGACACCTGCACATTTTCTTATTGGAGATTTGATGGTAACACCACCAGAACCGTCTCTATTGGAACTCAATATTAACAGACTAGATAGATGGCAGCTTCTACAAAGAATTCATCAACATTTTTGGAAAAGGTGGAATGCGGAATACCTTTGTAGGTTACAGCAAAGGCCAAAATAGACAAACAAAACTGAAAATGTTAAAATCGGAGACTTAGTCATACTAAAGGATGAAAATTTACCACCATGCCGTCGGATACTAGGTCGAATAATGGCGACGCATTCAGGCCCAGATGGACCCGTTCATGTCGTTAAGTTAAAAACAAAGAATACAATTCTAAAAAGGCCAATCACAAAAATTTGTCTATTGCCTATTTCCGCGCGCGTTGACGAATCAAACACTAATTGAACAATTACATAATGTAGAGTCTATCTGAATAATTGTAAACAAAACACATATCACGAAACCATAATAACAAAAGACTAATTCTCACCTCACTACACATAAAAATTCCCTTCGAGAAATATCCTATCTATACAGTCTGTCCTTCCTTCAGTGTATCCTTGCTCTCCTTATAATCCAGAAAGCGAGTACGGGCGCTATAACCCTATTCCATCTTGGCCATTTGTCCTTCTTTTTTTCTTCTAGATCCAGCAATGGTACGTACTTAATTCACATCACATCATGTCCAAAAAATCATGCTTGTCATCCTCTATAATCATCGATGCCCAGGCGGGGAGTATGTTCCGTGAAGAGCACCACGAAGAAGAACCTGCAAAGAACACACAAAGAAAATTGGTTTTAAAACAACAAAGTCAACACTTATCTGAGCATTGAAATTTAGTTCCTCATTCATCCTTCACATGGAGTTGTTTTAGCTTCTATATAGTAGGTTTAAATTACTAAAAAAGAAAAAAAATTAGATAAAATTTATTAATTACTTTAATTCCAATTAACTATTAAAAGATTAAAGATACCTTAACCAATCTAGCACATATTCATAACACATAACACGTAAAATAAACAAGACGATTGCACACAAAACGAAATACAATGAGAACCAAATCAAACCATATCAATCAAAGATAAATAATAGAAATAAATTCTAAATTACATACCTCGCTTTCAAAAATCCGAATAATTCATGATAGAGATAGCATGTTGCAAAGGGGAAATGATGTTTAATGTATGGTAATTGACTTTAATACTTATATGATTTGTTAATAACCAATGAAACTCATTTTTTCAAAATGATTGGTTTTACCGTACCTACTTTATGAAAAAGCCGTTTGACCTTACATTTTGAAAGCGAGGATTACTCACAAAATTTTTGAACTGTAGTCACGTCGCGTCGGTCGGAATCTTTATATTAAAAACGAAAACTTTATAGAAATCTCGAGAACGGTTGCTTTTATGTTTTAAATCGTCTTGTGCATTTTTTCTTTTGTTGAATTATAGTACATTGAACTCAAACAGTATTTTTCGAACATTGTAAACAATAATTACTAGGTTTAGAATAAATTGCTTGTGAAATTAAGTTTAAAAGAAAAGTGCGTTTTTATCCATTTTTAAAGAACCTATTACCAAAGTGTGATTTGGTGCAGTGGAAAAAAGGGCGAATAGACCTATGTCATGAGAGTTCGATCCCAGAGCGGATAAATTTCTTTTTTTGTTCATTGGGAAAATTTTTCATTTTAGAGATCACAATTATGCTCGTATTCTGGAAATTTATTTAATTTGTGTGTGTGTGTGTGGTCGACTGTTTTTCGCTACTTCTGCGAGTTTTTTTAAATGTTATATTTTTTCGTAAAATTAGCAAAGAAATTCGCAAGAATTTCCCAAAAAATGTTTATGTGTGTGCGAGAGTGTGTGTGTGTGTATAGTCGAGTGTGTTTTCGCTATTTCTTCGATTTTTTGTAAATATTAAAATTTGTCGTATAAATTGCAAAGGAATTCGCAAGAACTGGAAAAAATTGTGTTTGTGTGCGTGCGGTCGAGTGTGTGTTTATCTGTTTTTTATGAATTTTTTTAAAATGCTACAATTTTTCGTAAAAATTTCAAAGAAATTCTTAAGAATTGCACAACAGTTGTGTGAGTGTGTGCGTATGGTTAAGCGTGTTTTGCAATTTTTACGATTTGTTGTGAACATATCTCAATTTATCAATTTTTTTTTCAACTCTTCCGACTTATTTTCAATTTTCCCAATTTTTTTCCAATTTTCCTGCTTTCTTTTCCAATTGTCCAATTATTTTGAATTTTTCCGATTGACCCGAATTTTTTTCAATTATTACGATTTTTTCCAATTTTTCTGGATTTTTTTCCAGTTGTTCCGAAGTTTTTCAATTATTACGATTTTTTCCAATTTTTTAAAATTTTTCCGAATTTGTTTCAATTATTACGATTTTTTCCCTGATTTTTTCCAGTTGTTCCGAATTTTTTTTTTTCAATTATTACCATTTTTTCCAATTTTTCCAAATTTTCCGAATAATTTTCCAAATTTTGCGAATAATTTTCCAATTTTTCCGAATTTTTTCCAATTGCTCCAATTTTTTTTTTTTCAATTATTACGATTTTTTTTAAATTTTCTGGATTTTTTTCCAATTGTTTCGATTTTTTTCTGAAAAAATAAAATAATACTAATTATTTAATTTATTTTTACACGGCAGTATGTAGATATGTACCCATTTTATCCAACTCCTCACACGTTTGTCTTTCTTCACACCGAAAAAGAACTCTTCCCATATAAATTACTTTCTTACATATAAACAAGGAATGCAGCCACATACAAGGCTTGAAACTCACAGATCGACTCCTTTTCAAGCCAAGAAAAGTCGATCTCTGTTGCGAAGAGCCCCTCGAGGTACACCTATTGAATTAAACAGAATCCTCTGCGGCAATTTAAAGACACTCACACAATCTCCACAGCGTCCACCTTAACAGTCAATGCTCATTACGAGAGAGAGTCTTCATTAGATATACTTCTGCGGCGGTTTTGGGAAACCGAAGAAGTTATTCTTGGATGACAACTTTCGAAGGCCGCGATTTTGAAGAGATTTATAAAAAAAAACCTCAATGTAGAAGCTCAACTGGCCGATACGAAGTCCGTTTGATCTTTATTAATGAAATTCCCAGTTCAGGCTACTCTCGTGGTATGGCTCTATGAGTATTTTGTTGTCTAGAGCAATAATTGCAACAAAATTCTGAGCTTAGTTAGGAATATAAGGCTTTCATCAACGAATATCAATCATTAGGGCATATGATAGTGGCTGATAAGGAAGTCAGTAGAGATAAATGTTATTACCTTCCTCACCACGCCATTATGAAGGATAGTACTTCTGCCAAGGCTCGAATTGTCTTCGATGCTTCGGCTAAATCCACTAATAGAAAAAGTCCAAACGAATAATTGCATACGGGCCCAGTACTGCAATCTAAACTTTTCTCAACGTTGCTTCAATGGCGAAACTATAAACACGCTATGTCAGCCGCCATTAAGAAAATGAATCGAATGCTCAACGTTCAACCTTCATATCAACATTTTCAAAGGATAGTCCCGAGAAATAATTCTAGCGAAAGCATCAGAGACTATAAGCATAGGTGGCACAAGAACTAGATGTCGCATACCATACCGCAGAAAAGTATACAGATTTCAATTGGCACATGTTTGTGAGGCACCGAGAGCAACTGTTGCTTTGACAGCAGTTTTGTATACATTTGGTTGACTGCCTCAACATGGTAGATACGGGAAAATATGAGTCACTCGACGTATCTCTCATTATTTTTCTTTTGATGTCGCTGTACTGATTAAAGTAAATGAGTGATGCACAGCATAAGCGGTGGGAAGGGCGTAAATGTTCCTTCTTTCTTGTTTCATTTTTGGATTTACATTTTATTTTGCTGTAGTCATCAGGATTTGAAGACTCTGTATCTAAATAAATGACCTCCATAAAATCCTTATTTGAATTAATTTCTGCTAGTAGTATCCCATTATAGTTTACGATAATTGAGATTAGATTTTCAATCTGTACACAAAATTATTATTTAAAATATGAAATATGTTTTAAAATACTTTGTGTACAATTTACATTCAAGCAAAATGTAAAGCAAGATGGGATTATGATTGAAAAATCGTCGGATAATTTGTTCGTTCAAATGTTCGTTCAATGTCCTTTGTGGCGGCATTACCATTGGTGGTAAGTACAAAGGAAGAAATCAATTATTTGTTTTTTTTTTTTGTTAATTGACTTGGATGAAGCTTTCACAGATTATATGGAAAACCAAAATAGCTGACACCCACCCCGCGCTTTGGTGGTTAGAAATTTCGTGATATTAAGATGTACGTCACTTCCAAAATATCATATTTCGAGAAAGGAGCAACCATAAAACCACAAAAAATAGAGCAGCTTCGAACGAAAAAAAAATTGTTAATAATAAAAAATAACTGCATGGAGGGGGGACCGTAGAGAAATACCGTTTTTTTAGTTATATTTCTGATATTCAGGAGAAAAAGATAAATTAAAAAAATTCAGCTTGCCTCGTATAAGGGTTACATAAAATGTGGCGAGTGGGGCCTCAAATAAAAAAAGTAAAAGAGTGTGATCTAGTGGCGGAGTTCTTTTTTGATCCTATAAATTTCATATGGACGTTTTTACCGTTAAAAGTACATATATTTTCCGCGTTCTTCCTTTCATATACATTAGGGGTCTGTTGTGAACTTGTTTTTTTTTTTTTTTTTTGCAAATTTAGTCGACGAAACTGTTCTTCGCAAACACGACATTAAAATAAAACCATTTTTTACTCAAACAACATCCATTTTCCATTTTAAAAAGGACTGGTTTCCTTTCTTTTCAAAGTCTTTTCGAAACTAATTATCGGATTTAAAACCTAATTAGATATGTGATGAGAAGACAAAATTTAAATGCGATTTTATTCTGCAAACAAGCTTTAAGGTATATTTTTAAAAAATTTATAGATTTTCTCTTGTGTTGAAAGACGACCAAATCGAGCATTTTTCAGGTATTCTCAAATTATCTTGATACATCAAAATCGATATTTGTATGTTAATGTAGGATAAATCTAGGGATGTAAATTTTAAAGGAAGCAAGTTTATTAAATTCATTTACCCCTGAGAGTAATTTTTCTCGAAATATGCAATTCCCCCTGTCCTTTGCTGTCGTATTGTATATATTTGCACACAATTATAATGCTTCATTCACGCACAAGAACTTTGCGGTTCCCTTTCTTTACTTCTCTATTCATAGATTATGCTCGTCCCCTGTCGCCACAGCGACCGATGTATTGCCAGAACCTATTCAATGAAGATCGCTCTGAGTGCGTCTACACCCCATCCACCGAACAGAATATATTGTGTTTACATCATTCCTTTACTTTAATCAGTACAATGACCTGAAAGGAAAAATGATGAGAGATACGTCGAGTGATTCATATTTTCCCGCGTCTACCATATTGAGGCAGTCGACCAAATGTGTACAAAGCTACTGTCGAAGCAAAATTTATTCTCGGTGCCTCAGAAAATGTTGTGGTCTATATTGGAATGGACCAGCCATTTAAAATCTGTATACTTTTCTGCCGTATGCTATGTGACATCTAGTTTTTGTACCATCTATGCTATAAGTTATCCACGATAGCATTTGGCACAACGCCAGCTCCATAGTTAGCCATCAAAACCCTTCATCAGTTAACCACTAATGAAGCTGCTAAATACCCTATAGCTGCGAAAATTATACCGCGTAATTTTTATGTTGATGATCTGCTCACTGGAGCAGACTCCTTCGCTCAAGCCTTGGAAAACAAGCGCAGGTGATCAACATTTTGTCGTCAGCAGGTTTCCTATCAAGCATCCCAGAAAAACATAGGGAAGTATATCTTCCATGATGGTTTGCAAGTGATGAATCTGTAAAAATCCTGGCTATGCATTGGCCGTCAGGAACTGATGATTTCACCTTGCAATATTTGCAATTTGCAGATCGCATTTCTACAGATCGCTCTGTGTTATCAGAAATTGCTATACTGTTTGATCAACTAGGTTGGATATCTCCAGTCATAGTTACAGCCAAAATTCTGATGCAAACCTTATGGCCTTGTGGATGTTCGTGGGATGATCCGATACCTGCATACTTTACTGTACATGTACTGGCGATAAGTCAAAAAAACTTATTTCACATTAGCTCAATCCTTTATACCAATGTGGGCATTCACTATTAGTGATTAATCAACACGCCAAATACAGGGATTTTCCGATGCGTCCAATCAAGCTTATTCTGCTGCGGTTTACATCAAAACTGTTGGTCTGGAAGGAAACGTCCATGTTAATTTAGTCATTGCGAAATCCAAAATAGTACCTGTCAAACCTATCACGCTTCCTCGCCTCGAGTTGTGCGGCGCTGTACTGTTAGCTCGGCTTATTAATTGAGTTAAAACAGATCTAAACCTCACTAAAGACGCCCATATTTGCATGAACGTAGTCCTCTATCGTCCTAGCGTAGATCGGCAATCATCCGAACAAATGCAAAACCTTTATTGAAAACAGGATTGCAGAAATCCAAAATTTACTTGATATTCAGGCATGGTATCATGTGAGATCTAATGAAAACCCTAACAACTTTAACTCTGTAATCTGTTTGTCGACTACTCATTCAAACACCTTTGAACTATTTAGTAAATTCTCAACGTCTGTTAAGCTGGAACGAGTCATAGCTTACTGTCTCAGGTTTATCAACCACTGTCGCGAAACAACTCCCAAAATTCATCGCAACAATTCAATACTCAGACCTGTTGAGATAACTCAGGCAAAACAATTGCTTGGAAAAAACTCTTTATGCAAACGAATATTTTTGAAAAAAGAAATTTCATTGCGAAAAAAGGACGTTCCATATAATCAGGAACCGTATAATCGTCAGTAGGGCTTGGTTACTGTCTGCCGTATATGCCAAAGCAAACAGCCAAGTTGACCATAGACTTAAAATAACTTTTAAGTGCGAATTATATGAGGCGAAATACTACGTATTTACTTGAATACCTAGAAAGATTTAGCCCTATGCGGGACTAGCATTTCATAGACACTTAGCAGCAAACTGAGTCAATTTCAGATTGACTTATTTCGCTATGAATTTTCATAGCAAAACTCTCTATGAAATGGTAGTCCCGCATAGTGCTAAATCTTCCTAGGCATTCAAGTAAATACGTAGTATTTCGACTCATATAATTCGAACTTAAGATTTATTTTAACCCTATATATGACGTCAGCTTGGGTATTTGCCTTGGTGCATGCGGCAGGCAGGAACCAAACCGTACTGACGATTATACGGTTCCTACTTATATGAAGCGCCCTATTTTTCCAATGAAATTTCTTTTTTCAAGTCACCAATAGCAAGAAGTTCCAGGAGCATCCAGTGCAGGAGATAATAGCGGCGACTCCAGATCTCCATATTAATGTCTCGCCACAAAACTCTCGAGCATACTTCTCAAGCCATGAAACAAGCTATAGAGCGTAAACTACTATCCATGTAGGAAAATAGTCTTCTAGTAATTTAAAGCTTGGTTCCTTACCTTCCCAAAAGCTAGACTTCCTATATACCTTATTAACAAAATAACAAAATAGTTTTGATTAGAAAGTAACCTTACCATTTAATGCTCACTAACTCTCAGCTGAGTAAAAATTGCATGTCCGTATGTGCAGCCGGAGTGCGAATCTGTAGGCAACTACATTCGCTATCATCAGCCAAGGGCGGATCCAGGCACCGGCCCTAGGGGGGGGGGGGGGGGGCGATCGCTCCCATCGCCCCCTATAACCGCACTTTCCATCAATTACGAACCGCTCTGTACAGTTTTCTCTTTTTGTTTCAGCATGAAAATTTTATTAGCATGATATCGCCGGAGTTCTTTTATTTATATAATATAAGTTTTTGATCCCGTAAGCATAGTAAAATTTAGTCTCACATAAAATAGACATCATACACTTCCTGCTTCTCTTATTGATGGTGTTTTTCATATAAAGGTCGCTTGCATTTCGTTCAAACACCATGATTTCCTGGGCTCGACTGCAATTTCTTGCAAATTAAATGGTTAAAGAAATTTTCGGGGAATGCTAATTAGGTAGGTTAAATATATGTATAACACTATTTGCTTTAAATTAAATATTTGCAGAAAAACTGAAACTAAGATTAATTACCCCGGCTAATTTTCCCAACATACTACTTTTCATCAAAAAACCCGGCTTTTGTGAGCTTTCGATCACAAAATAGTACACAAATTTTTCTTGTACTGAATGTTGTTTGAGTAAGAAAATAATCTTTTTGAAGAAGTTAAGTTCAGTTATTAGAGTTTTATGAATTCACTAGTATTAAGGCGACTACGGCTTAGAAAAAGGTAAAAAAAAATAAAATAACAAATAATTTGGAAAATACCGGTTGACAAAAACTCACAGGTACCTCTTCAAAATTCACGGCCAAAATGGCGGGGAGAAAATATCAGTTAAAATGTAGAAAATTTTGACAGAAAAACTCATTTCCATCTTTGTGGAATCGAAACAAGGTCGTGTATCTACGAAAAATTTTGTGTGCACGCGTAAACTCATAGTTCCCCAGATTTTGCTTTCTTTGCATACCTTGAAAATTTTAAAATTTATACACAAATGTAGTATAATTTTAAAAATTAATTAAATGCAAAATGATGGGAAACTCTAGAGAACTTTTGTGATGTATTCATTAAGTGAAGGGAGAAATTATTTTCTACTTTTTTTTAATGCGGATTTAGAAGATTTAGAAAGATTTTTTTTTAATTACTATTTCATTTTATTAGAGTATAAATTTTGATTTATTAGAGCTCTAGGGGGGGGGGGGGATCGCCCCGATCGCCCCCCGATGTATCCGCCCATGTCAAAAGCCCACGGCATGTCATATACAATAATTACTCAGATGGGAGTTTTTTTTTTAGGAATCGTAGTCAATTGGTTCAGATAAATTTTTTTTAAATAATTTTGTTAGAGAGGTATCAAAATTTTATTTCGTTTAGAAAGAGAAGAAAGCAAACTTAAGATTATCAGATCAGCATTTATCTGTAAGAATAGTAGTTTATGGCGGAGGAGCTATTCAAATCAAACTTTCCTCAGTTTTACATAAGAAAACTGAAATATTTTAGAATGTTAGGACTCCGTTGGGGCTCTCATGAGGTAGTGAGGGAGTCTGTTTCTTGGCTTGTGAAGTATTTTCGAGGGTTTTGCTCGCCACCATTGTCTCAAAGTCACATACAACAAGAATTGCCAGGACAATCCTTTGCAAGACTTCCAGCAGGGATTTCAGATCCTAAGAGGAAAATCTTGGAAGACATAATACTAGTACCGGCCACAGCAAAGGGCAATGATCTCCACCTGACAGTAACAAATCGCACAGGGATTAGTGAAACCACCACCTTTCTTGGAACGTCCTTCGAAAGTCCAAGGAGCACATGCAACGATTTACCACCCAAGATATGACGCGTTAAAACATACGCCTAATGAAAAATGGCACCATCTAAGTGTTAAGTTTCTGGCTATTTTTGCCTTTTTAAATTGTAAAAGGGAATGTGCAAGTTTAATTTTGCGTTACAACGTAAAACAACTACCCGAATCTACGAAATCGTTCAGCTGTTTAATAATACTAAATTCACAAATGAAACTGGCACGATGTAACGTGATCAAAAAACAAAATTGAATTGTCGTCATTAATGAAAATTCCTCGCCTCCTTACATCATTGATGCTATATGTTCTGCCGATATGGGATGTGCGTGTATGCATGTCGATTGATTGTGTGTAAATTTGATTGCTGGCTGGCCACAGTACTTCTCTTTTAGATACATCGTCGAGGAAACGTTTTGGAAAGTTAACTATTCTTCCTCTCTCGTTAGTCCTTCAGATGCTGGCGGTTGAGCTACCCTTACTGTTATCTATTGTTTGTTGAACTGTAGATGATAATGTTGAAGATGTGGCTGCGATATTGTCTGTTAAGAAGGCTGGCTTCAACCTCTCAAGTGAAATTTTTTTAGGACGATGGCTTGGTTAGCAGTATGTAGTATTTCTGATGTCGGTAGATAATCTGATAAGGGCCTTCATATGTAGTTTCGAACGGTGCATTCAGTCTATCTATCTCTTTGTGTTGAACTAGAACTGGTCGTAATTTAGACGTAGTTCGCTTGAGATCCTTGGTGAGTTCGGTGACATTTACTTGAGTCTTTTGTTTGTTGAAAAATGCACCTGGAAACTTCAATTTCGTTCCGTAAATCATGTCTGCTGGAGTTATGTCAGAGTCATTCTTGATTGTTGCTCTCAATCCTAGTAGTACAATTGGAAGAATGTCATAGCAATTATCATTTTCGTGGCTCCTTATCGCTGCTTTTAAGATAGGATACGATAATTCCGTTCGCTTCTGGGTGGTATGGCGTCGTTTTGAGATGAGCTACCCCCATTAGCTTAGTAAGCTCTCGAACACTGGTGATTTGAATTGCCTTTCTAAGTCACTGGTTATCTTGAATGGTACGCCAAAACGCGATATCCGGTTGTTTATGAGCTCTCTTGCTACTGTATCGGCGGTGATATCTTCTAGCGTTATTGCTTCTGTCCATCTGGTGCATCTATCGTTTAACGTTAAGCAATATCTAAAATTGCGACATGGCGGCAGAGGTCATGTCAATGTTGATATGCTCAAATCTTCCTTTTTGACTGTCGTAATGTTGCAAAGACCTCTTGGTATGACGCTGTTCTTTTGATTTTTGGCATTGAAGGTATCATTTCACGATGTTTTTAATGTCCTTTTCCATTCCCGGCCATACGAATCTTTCTTGTACTAGTTTAACTGTAGAATCGAGTCATTGCAGTTGGTGCGCGGTCTTTTAAAGATACATAGAGTGTGTATACGGTCGGATATTCTTCTGAGATGTATCAGAGTACACAAATTTATCGGAACAATTTATAGGTAAAAGCTTGAGCACCAATGAAGATTTGCTGGCGAATTCAAAATTTGTTGAAGCTCTGTATACTTACATTGCTCTGAGCTAAGGTTAGCAAGCTTATCAAGTTTATGCTGATACTGCGATGCATTGGAGGGAAACGGTCGGTAAAAATTCAGCATCCCCGGAAATCTCTTGAGGGTTTTTACTATGGTTGGTTATTAGAAATCTTGAATAGCTTGTGCTTTTTCTTTGCTGGGAAAAATGCCTTCGTCGTTGACTATATGTCCTCAGAAGGTAATTTCTTCTTTGTTAAATTCGCAATTCGACACATTTATTGTGAGACTGTTCTCTCGAAATACTTGATTGATGTAACGTTAAAATGTTTGTGCAGCATTGCGAAGACCGAAAGTCATGTAATTATATTCGTTTTTTGTATATCATCCTTCTGGACTGGTATTTAATGATACGCCTTTTTCAAGTAAATCTTCGAAAGATACTTTTTGCCATGTAACATTCCATTGAATTCCTTTAAGAATGGAATCGGATATATGTCAGGGACTGTGCTCACATTTAGTGCTCTGCAGTCGCCAAGGCGCTTCCACTCTCCATAGCTTTTTCGACCATGTGAAGTGGACTGTCCAATTCGCTTCTTTACTCTCTGCAAATAACAACGTTTACCAGGTACTGAAATTATTTTCAAGTAGCAGCAAGCTTGTCGGGTGGAAAACCTCTCGGACGTGAGAATATTAGCGGCGTATTTGTCACAATGTGATGAGTGGTATCAACTAACGTGGGCTTTTTCTCCAAGTTGAATTGTGTCACGTCATTAAATTCCTTTAGGAAGTCAGCGAAAAGATCATCGGGTCGAAAAGTAGAGATGTTGAAGAAACTTGTTCTCTTCTTTGTGCCCTGGCCTCTAGTGATATCTAGTTATTGACGAGTCTGTATATCATTAAGTCAGTAAGTTAATCTTAAACCTGAGAAAGTCAGCACCCAGTATTGGAGACTGGACATCTACAAGAATGAATTTCTATGTGAAATTTCTTCGTAGACACAGATCCAGTGTTAAGAGTTTTTCTCCCTACGTACGGATTTCAATACCATTTGCTGCATATAGATGAAGTGCAGATGATTATCGAATGCTGTTTTTGTGATTGAATGGTGGAACGGTAACATCAGCATCTGAGTCACAAAGGAACTTGAATTTTGTTTTCCTATCTTTGATGTAGAGGCGAGCTATTTTGAGTTTGGAGCTACTTTGCTCGCTCGGAGGTAGCTTTCCTATTAGTTTTTTGGCTTTGCTGAACGTGGAGACTTGCATTTTCTTGCATTGTCGCCAAATGTGTTGTGGAACCAACAGTTAGAGGCATCTTGAATATTTTTTGAGTGGTCACAACGACGGTTCTTACTACGAAAACGGTTCCTACCACGAGATTGAGATCGTCTGTGGTCTTCACCATTGTTGCTTTAATGCAATTAAGTTGTTGGCTCAGCTGATTGCCTTGGTTTTCTGGAGAATTGGTGGTAATTGGAGCAATCATGTTTTTGCCTGTTACCTCAATGATGCGGACAGCTAGAGCAGCGGTTCCTTTCAAATCGGTTGTTGATGTCTGAAGGATGGCTTGTACTTCTGTCGGAAGCCGATTAAGCCATAAACTTCGCAACAAGCTCTCGGTTACATTCTTGTCTTCCAGAAGTATCATCAGTTCTAAGAAAAACCGAACTCTTTCAGAACAGTGTAGCGTATTGCGGGTATATTATTAATAAAGATGGGATTCATAAAAGTCAGTCCAAGGTTGACTAAATTCAGAAAACACCGAGGCCGGTTAATGTTACATAGTTAAAATCATTTCTAGGACTGATAAATTATTACGGGAGATTCCTTAAGGGATTGCCAGAAACTCTTGAACCCTTACATGCGCTCTTACGGACTGATAAACTGTGGAAATGGGATCAAAATGGCGAAAATGCTTTTAAGAAAATAAAAGCTCATATGTCAACCAAATTCAGTATGGTACATCGCTTCCACTCTGTCTAGCCACAGATGCATCTCCGGTGGGCGAAGGTGCGGTATTTTCCCACATTATGCCAGACGGGACTGCGAGGCCTATCAAATTTGCCACTCAGACAGTTAATACCACCCAAAGAAACTGATCTCAAATTGATAAGAAAGCATACGCCATTATTTATGGAGTAAAAAAATTCTATCAGTACCTTTATGGTAGACATTTTACCCTCTATACAACCCTTGATGTACATATTTTCACCGTCCAAATGCCTTCCTCACATGTCTGCAACATTATGATATCTACTTACAGGTATTCAATTACACAATCAGGTATAAGCCTTCAAGATGAAACGCGAATGCGGACACCCTATCTAGATTACCGGTAGACCCTTGTAAGGCAACTAGTTTCGAAGAGTCTGATCTGTTTGAAATCAACCAAATAAGCAGACTACTAGTTATTGTGGCAGATATTGCAAAAGCCACTGCAGAGGACGAGGAATTGAAACCACTTTAAAATGCATTAAAAACGGAGGGAAATATGACCAAGGATAAGCGTTTTAATATCGAGCAAACTGAATTCTTAATGCAAAGTGGGTGCATCATGCGGGGCACTCGAGATGTTGTTCCGGCTAAATTAAGATCAATAGTATTGCAAGACTTACATGCGTCACATTTCTAAATTAAGATCAATAAATTAAGATCAATAGTATTGCAAGACTTACATGCGTCACATTTCGGTATTAATAGGATGAAGTCATTAGCACGAAGTTTTTGCTGGTGGGCGAAGATCGATAGGGACATGGAAAACATAGTCAAAAATTGTCTGGAATGACAGAAAGTAGCCAAAAATCCAACTAAATTTCCAGTACATAGATTTTGCAGGTCCAAGTTTCGGAACATATTTTTTTCTAGTGGTTGATGCTTTTTCTAAATGGCCTGAGGTTCATACCATGAAATAAGCTAATACGAAAAATACTATTAATTGTCTTCAATCTATATTCACTACATTTGGAATCCCTAGAGTACTCTGCTCTGACAACGGCACGCAGTTCGTTAACGCAGAATTTCAGAGCTTTCTAAGATCAATTAACATAACACACAAAGGAGCCGCTCCCTATCATCCTGCTACTAACGGGAAAGTCGAACGCTATGTGCAAACTTTAAAAGATAAATTACGCCGGATGGTTACAAGTAAATCTAACGTTGATTCCAACCTTACGAAAATTTTAAGCTATTATAACAATACAGCACATCACTTCACAGGAGTCGCACCTTCAGAGCTTGTCTTTAAATATCCAATATTTACTAATTTTTATTTAATGAGACCTAATACGAAACAACTTACAACGAATACGTAGACCTTTAGAGGTCGAGAATTGGATGTAGGCCAGCATGTAGCAGCTCGAAATTACAATGGTAATAATAAACGGCATTTTGGCAGAATTAAATGCAAAAATGGGCGATTGCATTATAATGTAAACTTAAACGACGGTCGCATTTATTGAACAATTCGGCAACCCGGAAATAAAATTACAGAAATTGAACCATCCAACCTCGATCCAATTCAAGAGGGATATAATGAGTGGAAAAGAAGAGAATCGGTACTTAAACACAGCCAGCAGGAAGTGGCCGACAATAACAAGATATAAATTTTGAAAATAAATTGGAAGAATCAGAAGTAGGAAATAGTTGCCAGCAACAAAACGAGCTAATTGAAAAATTGAACAAAGTAGAAAAATGCAAATCAATGAACTCCCTAGGGGAAATGCAAGAATACGAACCACAAACCATAGAAAATAAATGTGTGTAAATAGAAAACCTTGAATTAATCTAAACGTAAAATTATGTACATAAAGAATCGAATAATGTTAAGCTAAGAATCAAGTTATGTAAACAAAGATCAAGTAAGGTTTTTTTCTTAGGAGGAGAGGGATGTTAGGTTTGGCAACACTTAATTTATGCATACTTTATTACTTGTAATGTGTATTAGGTATGGTAACACCTTAATGTTAATGACAGATCAGAACGCAATACAATTTCTAAGAACACGCCCTCTTCCCCATAGTTTGTCGTGGCGTACAGACGTAGCAGAATAGCTGTCCATTGATCGGCGATAAAACCTACGACACCGGGTATATTCTGCAAAATAGATTCAATCTTGCGCTGCCAGATTGCTGGTGCACAATTAAGACCGCAAAGTTACCTAGTACTCTTGAATAAACCTTTATGAGTCATAAATTTTGTTTGATCCTCTTCTCTTATTTTACATTGAAGGTATGCGCGCTTGAGATCGAGTTTTGAAAAGCTATTGCCCCCACTTAACGCAGTATACAACTCATCCGTTGTTGGTAATGGATGATCATCCACTAAAATGTGAGAATTCAATGTGACCTTAAAGTCACCACATAGCCTAACCTTACCATTTGCTTAAGCAACCAGGACCACCGGTGTGGCCTATTCACATTGATCTATTGGTACCACAATTCCTTTCGAAACTACATCGTCTAACTCTTCTTCTATCCCATCTTTCAATGCAAATGGAATGGAACGCGATTTCAGATGCACAGGCATTGCGCCTGGGTTTACGGGTATAGCAGCTGGTTCTCCTTTAATTTCTCCAGCATCATCATTAAATGACACACGAATATTTAACTAAAATATCACGCAGTTTGATTTCATTAAAAACCTGAGCATTTACCTGATTTCCTACATTCATATCTGGTCGAGCATTCGTAGTGGTAGCATATACATCCGTGAATGTTTTCGACAAAAATTTTCCAATAATATTTCCACAAATTGTACCATCCAATCTCAACTCAGTAGAGGATGCTTATAAACCGGGATATTAACCACGTATAACTTTAATGGATATTTTCTTATTCCATTCAGAGCCCTGGACGTAGCCTAAAACATTTAGAAACTGATTATTATAAGTACACAATTTTACAGAAGTAGGAAATAGTTTTATATTTGCAAATTTTTTTTAAATCACAAGCACTTATCAAAGAAGCTCGTGATCCACTATTAAATTCGATGTGCATATTCATGTCGTTAACCTGTACATCTACTAAAATTTAATACT
Source organism: Dioctria rufipes (assembly GCA_963924295.1). Lineage (NCBI taxonomy): Eukaryota > Metazoa > Arthropoda > Insecta > Diptera > Asilidae > Dioctria > Dioctria rufipes. The sequence goes on along the minus strand of OZ002743.1, from coordinate 148,758,177 downwards.
ACTCAACTCTTGACATACCTCATTGATGTAAACAATCACTTGATCTAACCTATTTTTCTCAGTGCCTATTCCGGTAATGCTGTTTACATCTTTCTTGATCTTCTTCATACAGACATTCTGCAAGTGACCCCGCATAGCTTCTTGCATGCTTCCTGTCTCTCTGTTTGCCTCCTTTGTTGCTAAGTCTGTGGATTGCATGTGGAATCACCTGGCCCTCAACGCCACTACTTCGCTGTAAAGAATTTTGTTGTGCTGACTCCAAGCTTGTCGTAAGTTCCACAGCCCTTTCAAAAGTCAAGTCCTTAGTTTCGCGTAATCGATCTCTTATTCGCTTATCTCTAATTCGATACGTCAGCTGGTTTCTCAAAGCGGTTGATAAGTAATTACCAAAATTGCAGTGCACAGCCATCCTGCATAACACAGCTATGTACTCTCGAATGCTCTCTCCCTCCTGCTGGTTGCGATTATGATATTTGTAAATTTCAGCTATTTCCACTGGCTTCGAATTATAGTGTTCCTTCAAAACTGTTACTAATTCGCTGTACTTTTTGCTCTCCGGAGAGCTTGGCGCAATTCCATCGCACAATAAATCGAATGTCTGCGGGCAGATATAACGTAGCAGATACCTACACTTCAAAGCATCTGCTGAAATACTAAAAATTGAAAAAGCACCTTCTAGTCGTTGCAACCACCTGTCAAATTTATTGTTACCTTCATCGAAAAACTCAATCACAAAGTGAGATGTTACTGTAGGATCTGGATCTGTCATAGCGCGTACTGTTGAGATACCTCACTTGCAAAGTAAAATCGTACAAAAATCCGGTCATCAGAATCCCATCCTCGTAGCCACTATTATAAATTATGTAATTTATGTGTAAAGAAAAGATCTATCTTCATATATTCAGGATTCCACTTTATTTTATCTATAATTCAATGGACAGCTATTCTGCTATGTCTGTACGCCGCGACAAACTATGAGGAAGAGGGCGTGTTCATTGTATTGTGTTCTGATCTGTTATTCACTTAAAGGTGTTACCATACCTAATATACATTATAAGTACTAAAATATTCCTAAATGAAGTGTTGCCAAACCTACCAGTTTAGTTGCGAGAGTTTTCTATCTGCCAAATCATTCGGATAAAAGATTCCTTACTTTTTCTTGCTCGCTCACGCCGCACCTTTATAAAAATAATGTATTTAGATTATCGTATTTATTTTCGACCGGCGTTCGAGGTTAGTCCAGCTGTTGCAAATTTCGCTTCCACTTACACAAACCAGATGCGCGGGTCCTGAGGTGCTGGAGTTTCATTGGCCTTGCTGACTAAGGAGCAGTTCGGTTAGAAAGCCTATCACGTCATGGTCACCACTTTGGCTATTTGGGCCTTTTTAATTTGTAAAAGGTGATCTGCAAGGCTAATGGCACGTTACCATGTAAAGTAATTACCCGAATCTACGTAATTGTTTAGCTGTTTAATAACACTAAATTAAAATTTCACGCCTCTTTACATCATTGATGCTGTATGTTCTGCCGGTATGGGATGTGCGTGTAATCGTGTCGCTTGGTTGTATGCAAGTATGATTGCTGGCAGGCCAGAAGTTCAATAATAGCTTGATAAATAAAATTCTTTCTTTTCTTTTTAAAATTACGCTTTGTCGAATATAATTTCTACTTAAATAGGATAATTTTCACCTTAGTAAAAGTAGTACATTGAGACGTGCCATCGCAATAATTTTGTTGTGGATTGGTTCCTTCTATGATAACCGGAATTAATTTTATACTTATTCGTATGCTGCTCGTGCTACAGTTAGAAACGTGGAAGTTTTAGATTTTTTCATACTCCTGGTCTTTCATCTGTAAGCTCTGATGTATGATAACAGCGTGTACGCCTTAAGCAATGCTTCAGTAGAAATGGTGCTGCTATTTCGTTCCAGTACATACCTTGTTCCCATTTTTAACTTAGAGTGTGACTTATTTCTCCAAGTTGTCAACATTGTGTAAAGTACTTATGTCGATGTTCAATAGCTGATATGAGAAATGTTTACGTCTGTAGCTTTATAGAAAGCTTTGAAACTTAGTTAGGTAATAAGTCTGTATTTTTAATAAAATGGGATTTTTGGTGGTTTGTTTGTTGTCCTTTTCAGGATCTTCACCTAGGGCAGCGTTGGAATGAATGTAATTCCTGAAAAGATGTGCTACACCGATGAATCCATACTTTGGAAAGGAAATTGTGATATCTACGGAAAGTCACATCTGAAAATAATTCACTGTCATTCATCGTAATAGCAAGTCGCAATGATGCACAATATTGCAAACTGAGTGCCGTTTCTTCAATGAAGTGTACCAAGTTGAATGGCTGTAATATTTCTCATACGATCTTATGTTGTATTTATATAGTTTCCTAGTAAGTGAAATAAACATTGTATTATATTAAAGTTTTAAATAAAGAAAATGTATTGAATTAAGAAAAAATTAATCAAAGCGAACAGAACTAATTGAAACAGACAATAGCCCCAATCTCCAACACAGAATACAGAAAAGGGTTATATTAAAAAGAAAAGTAAGAATTTTACTCCCCAACGTTTCATTGAACTTAACCCTAGCTTACGACTTTCAGTACAGTACGCTGCACTTCCACGAAAAAAATAAGTTTCAGGATGCTTCGGCCACTTTTCTTAAATAAATTCATTCAACTAATATGCATATTATTACTGCTCAATCCACCAACAGAACATTCTTTCCTCGATGGAAGAAATAAACAAGAGAAAATCCACAAAGAATCAAAACTCAAATCAAAAAATTCTCAATACGTACCTAATTAGATATCCTCAAGTGATACTCAAGTCTCCATAATATCCTAAAGCTGACATACACAAGATGAAAGGAATAAAATAATATTATTAAATAACTAATAAAAAGCAATAAATTAAACAAAAACTCACCTAAAATGCACGTACCCCCGTGTATTTACATTTCATCTTGTCATCACTTTGACATTACGTCAAACAGACGATCTCCTCGCAGCAATTCGTATAAACGCTGTTATGGCAATGCCATGAGGAGGACATCACACGACCAACCTCAGCAGCTATAAAAAGGCGGCGATAGTAATATTACCCATTTCCAAATCAGAGTTGATCTGATCAAGTCCTAAGCCTTGGAGTCTCTTCTGAGCAAATCTTAATCCAAACCAGAAGTTAATTGTGAAATCCAATAGAAGTTAATTCTACATTCATAAATTGAGGTTGACTCAATCCTACAAGCAGAAGTTAATTCTGGCCGTCCTAAATATTTGAGGTTGACTCAATCCTACAAACAGAAGTTAATTCGGGCCGTCCTAAATACTTGAGCTAAACTCAATCCAAAAACAGAAGTTAATTCTGGCTAAACAAATATTTGAGGTTAATTCAATCCTTATACAGAAGTTGATTCTGGAATATTACAATTGAGGTTAACTCAAATTATCATATAGGAGTTGATCCTAAACAAAATACATTACTTAAGGTTGACTCAAAAAACGTAGGCTAGGAGTTAATAAAAAGGATTTCAAAAGTGAGGTTAACACAAGCAATCTCACACAGGAGTTAATCCGAAAGTCTAGACAACTTTATGAAAAGGTTAGTCCAGATCTATATCCAGAGGTTAACTCTGCAACAAATAAATTCAGAAGTTGATTCTGACCAGATTGGGAGGAACTCCCATCCCATACGTAGCAGCACTCAATTCGCGGCACTCATAAAAGCGCACACGACTAAGAGTCACAAGTGCCATAACTTCTATCCCATATGCAGCAAAATTCCGATTTGCTGCAGCTAAAAGGTACGCACACGATAAACGTCATCAGTGCTGCCTACATACCCTCACGTACCAGCACGCCAAAAACTGCACACTAGAAGTAAAATAGATGGTTACGTTTTCTCAACATCACTTACACCAGCAATACAAGTTGCTATATTCGTGAAAAAATACACTCCATTATTACAACTCGACTGCCCTCACGTAGCAGTTCGAGCAAGAACTACTCACCTGCCCTCACATAGCAGTTCGAACAGAACATACTAATATTTGAGAGCAGACTAAAGGTTTCTCTCACAGAACATCCGTCTCGGGAGTACAGACCGCAGCTACACTGCCATTTTTTGGATTGTTTCTTTTTTAATGAAGTTTTTAATTATGTATTAAGTTTTTACTGAATTTATTGAATTTTAACTAGTATTGAGTCTGAAAGTGAATTCTGATATTAGATGTAAGAAGAACTGAATATCACATGTAGAAATAAAATTTTATATTGTTGAACTATAAACTGAGTTGTCTTCCTAAAACCGGCACCCCTCCTCACGTACACTAGTACACTACTTCAGAGATTTTACATGGTACTTCGGGTCGGATAACTCAGTTCCTCAAATTGTAAAATTGAAAAGAATAGTGCTCGAAAATCACAAATATATCACAGTAAAAATTTGAGACATAATACACAAGCAAAATGCCTAACAGCAGCAAATCAAGTATATCAGAAATTGGAGAAGTTACGATCACAGAGCTAATCGAATCCCAAAATGAGGTCAAAGAGCTAATAAAAGACCTATATAAAAACATTCAAGGGAAGGAAAGAAAAAGACCATCAAGTCAACACAAAAACGTTTACAAACGTTCACAGAATATTGGAAAGAATTCCAAACTCGCCACACACAGATACAAAGATGATCAACAAAAGAAGATCTCAAATTGGAATATTTCACGAAAGAAATATTTAGCGAGGTACAAGAGCTCTGCATAGAAAAGGCAGCAGGCATGGAAGAGGATTTGAGCAACTAACACCAACACCTATAAGCAATCCTCCCCAGCCAACATCTGCTAGTTCCAACTCATGTCACAACGAAAGACTACTTTGAATAAAATTACCTACATTCAACGGAGAATATTCTACATGGATCTCTTTTCATGATCTATTCAACTCTGTCATACACAGTAACAACAGTTTGAAAGAGGTAGATAAACTATACTTCCTAAAAAGCGGCTTGACAGGAGAAGCTGAAAAATTGCTCACACACTACGAAATATATGACGCAAATTATCAACCAGCATGGCAACATTTAAAAGAGCACTCTTCGAATAAGCGAACCTTAGTTAATGTCCAGTTGAAGAAATTATTCTCAATCACAGCCATAATACACGATACGGCTGACAATATCAAAAGGCGTTAGATAATATTACTGAAGCATTATTAGCTGTACAAAATCTAGGAATTGAAACTAGTAATTGGGATCCAATAGTCATCCACCTCGCAGTGCAAAATCTGCACCTAATTGCACATCAATTATGGGAACAAAGCGTCTACAATAAAACAGACTTACGAGATCTACAAACGCTAACAAAAGTCTTAGAATCACGCTTTAGAACCTTGGAAATGGTCGCAAGCACAAATACGTGGTCCAAGAGGACACTGAGAAAGCAATTCTCACCCAAGCCTACATATGGGCTATACAACGAAAAACTAAATTCAAACACTCCATGTATTCATTGTGGAAATTACTACTCTCTATTTCAATGTCCAAAATTCAGAGAACTAAATTTGGACAGCGACATGACGTCGTCAAAAGCAAAAATTTATGCAAACTTGCTTGTCACGTAATCAGACCACACTAAACTGCACGAGTAACAAACAATGTTACCATTGCAGAAAAAATTACAACACGTTGCTCCACTACGGACAAAGTCCAGGAGCAACGAAATCTCTACTACCAAACTCAAATTCCCCATCTGCTCAAGGAGAAGAAGAACAAGTGCAAATTTTCTTCACCTCCAACGTACAAAAGCCTTACTCTCAAGAAAGACTATCGCTGTTGACTACTCTCACTACTACCAAAGTGAAAATAAACATCATTATCTTCTCTAATCTAACCAGCGCCATCCCGCCAACTTACGATCACAGCAGAATGGCAATAAATTTAAATATTCTCTCCCCAAAAGATAAAAGATATATTAACAAAAATATCTCTACTCTTGGTGCTAGCAAATTTAATTAAAAAATCCTCCTATGTTCAAATAAATTCAAGAACATCGACCGCCAAAAATCACTTCAAGTGGAACCAGTGAAAAGTGTCAATCTTTACTTTATTTTCTGGTTTCTATTATTTTTAACAATTGTGCAATGGAAGATCTCCTGGAAATTTTCAATTCTGAGTTTTTAGACTCCACGGATGCAGGGTTAGCACCAACACCTCCAGACTTATTGGCACCCATGAAGCAGGTCAACCCGATCAGCCCTCTGCCTCCTATACCAAAGATATTATGAAAGCTTCCATCAGCCATCATACGGCCGCCCCCCACGAGGTCTTGCCGGTAAAAGATCTATTCAGGCCATTCAAGGCAAAGCCAGCTGCATTCAGCACAAAGAGATTCCAACCCTAAAACCAATGATGACCTCAAATTTGCAAAAAGCCCAAGGATATTTCAATCCAGGAGTGCGAGTCGCCACACATCCACAATTCATCACTTCTTCTAGACATCCAGCAAAAACGCAGACGTCAGTTGGAAACAAACGGGCAGATTTTCCGGACAAGCAGATAGATCATCCCAAACAAAAAAGGGATAAAGTAATGCAAAGCCTACCCGGAAACCTACATGAAATAACGACAAATGACATTATCAATCCATCTAGTGCTCTCAAACATTCTGCCAATACTGAACCCTAGGCAAGTCAAAAGTCCTAGGCCAAAAATCAGACATCAGCCAAAACCAAAAACAACAACACTAGTCATCCCAGAAAACAGACAAAAAATATTGGTAAGAAGACGGAGCATCCCAGCAAAAGTATTAAGCATGCTAAACTGACAACTAACATCATAATCCCGAATCTATAAGGAGGTTTTGATAAAACACCGCCAGTAATAATAGTTACGTCTGCACCAACCATTATCAAGGCACCTACTAACAGTGCTACACCGCAAGCTGGAATAATTGTCGAAACAAAAACAAAAGGTATGACTATCGGCATTCCCTTTGAAATCAAAACCATGATAAAGGCCAGTCCGGACATGAAGCTACTGCTAAATACAATCGCTATGCCATGGAATGACATCATCAGCGCTAAACGATACTACCGCCACAAGCTCGCAAACGGAGCATACATAAAGTTGATTGTAAAAAAGGATAAATTACACTTTACCAGCCAAAATGCAATAGTTTTACTAAAAATCATCTCTTTATTTAAATTTCAAATTATTATTTTTTGCGGGGCGGAGGATGTTCAGTCCACCAACTGAACATTCTTTCCTCGCTGGCTATCCGTCGTAGTTCCCAGAAATAAACAAGAGAAAATTCACAAAGGATGAAAACTCAAATCAAAAAAATTCTCAATAGGTATTCTTAATTAGATATCCTCAAGTCCTCCTCAAAGTTCCCATAATATCCCAAAACTCCTTCGATGATATTCACAAGCTCAAAAGAATAGAATATTATTAAATAATTAATAAAAAGCAATGAATTACACAAAACTCACCTAAAATGCACGTACCCCCGTATCTTTATATTTCATCTTGTCATCATTTTGACATTACGTCAAACAGACGATCTCCTCGTAGCAATTGGTGAGGAGTACATCACATGACCAACCTCAGCAGTAATAAAAATATAACCCATTTCCAAACCAGAGTTGATCTGATCAAGTTCTAAGCCTTGGAGTCTGTTCTGACCAAATCCTAATCCAAACCGAAACTTAATTCTGAAATCCAATAGAAGTTAATTCTACATTCATAAATTGAGGTTGACTCAATCCTACAAGCAGAAGTTAATTCTGGCCGTCCTAAATATTTGAAGTTGACTCAATCCTACAAACAGAAGTTAATTCGGACTAAACAAATATTTGAGGTTAACTCAATCCTTATACAGAAGTGGATTCTGGAATATTACAATTGAGGTTAACTCAAATTATCATATAGGAGTTTTCTTAAACAAGACACATTACTTGAGGTTGGCTCAAATTATGTCGGCTAGGAGTTAATCCTAAGGATTGTAAAAGTGAGGTTAACTCAAGAAATGTCACGCAGGAATTAATCCAAAGGTCTAGACAACTTTATACAAAGGTTCGTCCAGATCTATTTCCAGATGTTAACTCTGCAACAAATAAATTCAGAAGTTGATTTTGACCATATTAGAAGGAACTCCCTTCCCACACGTAGCAACACTCAATTCGCTGCCCTCATAAAAGCGTTAGAAGTGTTATTAGAACATGAAATAACCCAAATTAAATTATAATTTAATTTTAAGTGAGCCCTAACCATCTCTAACGGGAGTACTAAAATATAAATTAAATTAAATTTCAATTAAATGGCTTGGTGAATACGGTCCTAAGAGTCCCAAGTGCTATAACTTCTGTCCCAATTTACTGCAGCTAAAATGTACGCACACGATAAACCTCACCAGTGCTGCCTTCATACCCTTACGTACCAATACACCAAAAACTGCACACTAGAAGCAGATTAGTTTGTTAGGTTTTCTCAACATAAAGTTGCTATATTCGTAAAACAATACACTCCATTATTACAACTCGACTCTCCTCACATAGCAGTTCGAGCAAGAACTACTCAAGTGCCTTCACGTAGCAGTTCGAGTAAAACTTACTAATATTTGAGAACAGACTAAAAGTTTCTCTCACAGAACATCCGTCTCGTGCCAAATTACTTACGCATAATCTTCTTCATCGTTACAGGAGTAAGGAAAAGGCAAACAGAGCCCGGACCGCAGCTACACTGCCATTATATGGATTGTTTTTTTTTATGAAGTTTTTAATTATGTATTAAGTATTTAATGAATTTATTGAATTTCAACTAGTATTACGTCTGAAAGTGAATTGTAATATTGGAAGTAAGAAGAACTGATTATCACATGTGGAAATAAAATTTTATATTGTTGAACTTTAAACTGAGTTGTCTTCCTAAAACCGGCACCCCTCCTCACGTACATTAGTACACTACTACAAAGAATTGTCAATTACGTTGAAGTAAATCTTGTCATTAAAATTTTATTCATTATTTACGTAAATAAAAAAAACAAAATTAAAAATAATATTGAAAAATTCGTGATTGAAAAAATATTTATAGACCATTTTAAAGTAGGTATACATTTCTACGATTAAAATCAGCCTGGTTCGAATACATAATTAAAAAAAAACAATACCAATAAAGTTTTCGGTGGAAAATTTTGGTTTGTTTTTTCCAAAAATGTAAATATCTCGGAAACTACTTGTTTCCCACATTTCATAAAATTTATGCTTATTCAATGCAAAAATTCCCAAAATTTCATTTAAATTGAATCATTTTTACGCAAGAAAAATATAAAAGACCGAAAAATCTGATTTCCTCCATTTTCTCAGAAAATATATGGTTATGTGGAAAATGCTTTATATGAAAGTTTTAGATATTTTTACTATCTACAACTTTTGTGAATAACATTTTCCGCTAGGAGATCACATTTCGCCGAAAATCTCCAAAGCCACTTCAATCCCTGAAAAACCCCTTCCCCCCAACCAACCAAACATTTCAAGATTTCACTTATCTCGTACTTTATTTTCGTTATTATTTTTTTTTTTTATTTTTAGCCTTCACAATCCGCTTTGCTACCAGCCAATATGAAATCTAAAACTGTGTTTTTTTTTTTTAGTTTTTATTAACACAAACTAGTCATTTTCTTCTTCCTGCTTTAAAAATGTTAAGAACACAGTTATCTACCGACATAAATCCTGTCAAAATAAGACTTTTTTTTTCAGTGAAGTGTAAATGTTAATAGATGGTATTTATATTACACTAACTGATCAGCAGACAATAATTTTTTTGTCGTTAACTTTCATCATAACTAGCGCAGTAGTGATCCTTTCACTAAGTTAACACCCCTTCGTTTCCATAGCTCTCTCGCGCCCTTCAGTACAATCAGATTCCCCGCAACACACTATTTTAAATTCTCCTCAATACACTGCGAGTGTTTTCTAAATTTTATATATTTGGGTTTCCGTGTCTAATTTTGTAATAGACCCCAAGTTGATTGTCCAAATTAATATATAAATCTCGGTGTTAACCGTGAATTTAAACATAAAATACCGTAACTAGTACGGGACTATCATAATTTCAATGCCACCCTACCAGAACAAGAAATGAAAACATTACACAAATTTTTACACGGGGAAACTCAGAAAACAAGTCTCAAAGGACCTAGGTAATGGATTCATGTCTTCCTAAAACAAGATTTCCTAAAATCTAACCACAAAACTAAAACATTTACTTTACATGTATACATATACAAATATTTAGGAATGTCCTTAAAAATCTTCCTCAACGCAATTCACCCCAAAAGAGTTGAGAATGAAAACATTCTTTAAAGGGTAGAGCATGAAGTGGTGACCCTTTTAACCCTTTGGGATATCATGAATTTCAAAAAAAAATAAAAATAAAGTAAAATCCCATAGAAAAAGTGAAAATAAATTTCTCTATCCTTTCTTCTCCTGATTATCATCCAAAACTGGCAAAGAATTGAGTTTATAATTTACACTGGACAATCATTGGAGATTTTGTCTCCTATCGGCCTAAGCGACCCTTGTTTTAAAGCGCTTCTTTTGATTTTTTAGATAAGAAAATGCTGTTGCTTCGGCAACTGTGTTTAATGTGTGTTTTTTTGGATTTTAAGAAGTTTTCATCACTAATCCAGACCAGATACTCTTTAACTGGTAATAAATTTTCAAGACAATGAAAAACACAATTTTGTTATTATGGTTGGCTTTCCCTTTTGATGTCAATTCTTGATCAGATCGACAGTGAATTACCTATATTCCCTTTACAATTCGTATTGAGTCCTAGTTATTTATTACAGACATTATTGTCTCAACGATTGATTCATTCGATTTAATGGCTTCTTTTAAAGTAGATTAAAAAGTAAAACCGGTTTTTATTGAATTTTTAGTGTTTTTTTTAGTGACACAAATGCATGAGGGACTTTTTTTAAAGGTTATTTTGAGGAATATACCGTCATTTAAATAGCCTGATCAAAAACATAAGGCCAGCTAGAAACCTATCAGCTATAATTTCAAATGCATGAGTGTTGCATTTTGGGAACAGAAAGTGAAAGGTATTTTTAAATTGTTTACTCAGGGATTGGTGCTAATAACGTGTTTTACGAGGAAACAAAGATTAATTTAGCAGAATAACGTTAACTCTTATATGGACGTTACATTTCTGTTGCACTTGTATGATTGTTAGGTCTCACAGACTGAACCGAAGCAAAATATTATTTTCTAATTATTCAGAAAATTATAACGAAAACAATTCACACACTGGTAATATTGAAGGACGAACAAGAAATACCCAGATATCAACGTCTATACTATGTTATGGTCGTATGTAGGCACGACCGCAGCACGATTATAGTCATGTGGAAACGTGGCATGCAGCTCTTATGTGATTGTCCTGTCATATGCTAGTCAAAGTTGGCAGTGAAACTACGTGCACCATACATTGAATAAATAACTAATAGGAAACGGTATATCAGAAGAAAACCTAAGCCACTCGGCGAAATGTATTAGTGTGCTGTGTTTGTATTCGTTTCGTCATGGCAGTAATGAATTCGTGACATTTTGAAGGGGAATATTTTTTATAATCTAAATTGCTATGTAAAACAAACAAATTTTTAGCGCCCCCTTATTTTCAGATATTCTTGGCGTTGCCTTTGATAATTTAATGCATTTATCAGAATGAAATGTCAGAAATCAAGTAGAATTGTCAAATAATACACAGCCTTCTTGTCAATTCCACCCCCTTTTGTGCCTTTCGAGTTTTTCGTATTTTAATGACTGAAATACGTTTTGAACATATCAAAAATATTTAACAAAATATTAGTTAGTGCTAGTGGGAAAACAAAACAATTTGCAAATAGAAATTTTTTTTCACTTGAAACTGAAACGAACAAATTTGGGACAATTTTCGCCAAATGAGGCAAGCAACCAGTTGGCAAATCGGGCAACGAAAAGGCCAGAAAAGGCGATGGGTGGCCATGGGAACATCACTAAGTCAAAAGTGGTAAAAGAAGTAAGTCGGGAACGAAGACAAGAGTGGGAGCAAGAGATCAGCAAAGTTAAAATTTGGGAAAACAAAAATGGAGGAAAGGTGCGAAATAACCAGAGAAAAAAGTCAGGACAGGATATTCAAGGAAACTAGAATCATAATGAAAAAGAACAGAAGCTAATTAAGGAAGAAAAATCGGATGGAAAATCCTCGTGTCTGCCGCCCAGAGAATGCAGCTAAGACGGTTTTACTTTTTTTTAAATCAAAACATATAAGAATTTAAACAGGTCAACTTCCGTACACATATATTCACCCGCAAGTCCGGGAATTGACCTGTTCCTAATTAAAATATAATTTCGATGAGAAAAGTGTTCATAGAGTACGTAGCGGTCCCGCAGTATTATAAATCTCGGGACGAGCAATTAATTTTTTTTACATTTACCTGCAAAGCATATTTTTTTGAAATAATCGAAAAAATCTAGCAGCCTCGCTGTGTGTAAAAATACGGGAGGGACTTGAATCGATTTCATCATCGCAGTAGGCGGACGTCTTAAAATAAAATTAAAAAATAAACAAATTTTTTGAAAAAATATATGAAATTGTGTTAAAAATCGAATTACGGTTTATTAAAGGATAAAAATACGAATAAAATCTTTTTCAAAAGATACGAAGAAGTGTTGTGGATTGCAATTAACAGTTCCTTTTTATAAAAAAAATAAAAAATAGTTTTTCATTCTTTCTAATAAAGATTTAATTTATGAATCAAAATAGTGAAGTTAATCAATCTTTCAGTGTTCTTTAATTCTGTTATCGGTTTCTCTATATCTATACAAAGTGTAATTACAAGCAATAAGATAAGAAATCATTAATGAAAGTGAAAGCGGAGTGTAACTATTAGCACTCAAAACTCAACACAAACATCATTCAATTAACAACAGCAACAACAACAACTACAAATACAACAGCAACAAAATAATTTAAAAGACATACGAAAGGGATAAATTTGCTCTTTTGTCCACAACACTACGTCATACGTCATTTCATTCTTAAATTTAATGCTTGGGTGAGTATTATTAACGAATTAAAATATATTTTAACAAAGAGGTAGTTTGTTCTTTGATTTTTGGCACGCCACCACAGATATCCCTCGCTAACTTTTTCAGGGCAAATCATGGAAGGTGAGGAAGATGAGGCAATGAACGTTGACCCCGGGGGGTCAACCACTAGGCCTCCCTCATTTCTCTCTGACTCCACTCAACCAGAAGCGAATACCTTACCTGATGCTTCATTCATAGAGTGTCGCAAACTAACGGAAAACCCCTCAAACTCCAAAAAGGCAAAAGACTTAAGGTCTCGAACTAAGAATGCCTACAAGCCTTTTGACTTTGGAAACAATTCAAATCCTTCCTTTTCCTTTTCCTAAATCACCAACAATTCCACGGCCCCCCTCAAACTCCTGCACCAGCCAAGCCAAACTCTACGACGAAATCTACTACCCCACAGACCATACTATATGATATGTCTGATAAAGGTCCTTTCTGGGTATTAGTGGCCAGATCCAACAATGAGCGCGACGAAAATCAAAAGTGACTCAGCGACATAGGCATAGGAGCACTGCTAAAAAAAATCAATATAACAGGGTTCACGAACATTAAACAACAATCCTTTAATGCTGTACAAGTATTTTTCAGTAATGTTGCAAATGCAAATAAATTAGCATTCTGTGATCTATCGAAACACCTACTCAATGCCTTCATCTCAGCCTCATATGCACGGAAACAGGGCATCATTAAGGCTGTACCCCTGGACATCACCGAGGAAGAACTTATCAACAACATCTCTTCTCCAGTCCCCGTTACAGCAGCGGAGAGATTTAAAAAAAAGATTGCTGAAAACCACTTTATTCCCACCAGTATAGTCAAGCTCTCCTTCAAGGCGAACACAATTCCGAAAGAAATTTCAATCTATGGTGCAATACGACGCGTAGATTACTACACGCCGAAACCCAGACTCTGCACAAAATGCCTCAGATGGGGTCACAGAGAACTTCAATGCAAAGCCACCAAATCTACTTGTCCAAACTGCTCCCTTGAAAATTGTCAAGACAACTGCAAATCCACCCCGCTCTGCATTAATTGCAAAGGCAACCACAGAGCCTATTCACCGAACTGCCCAACAAAGTCTTTTGAGTCAGATGTGCTGAAACTCATGGCCATCAAAAGTATCAACCGTAACACTGCAAGGGCTCTGATCACTCAATCTTCCCATGATCCCCCACACACGTCCACATCCAACAGGTTCAACATCCTCACGAATTTAACAGACGACTTCTCCTTTCCAGCTCTGACTTCCTCAAAAAGAGCAAGATTCCCAGAAGTAGAAGCCAACAAGGTTCTAACAAAGAGATCATATTCCAATGTGGCTAAAACCCACTCTTTCCCAACTTTTCCCAAACCCAATAACTACTACAAAATGTTTAGCGAGAAGTCACAATCTAGAAATGGAATGGCTATAATAGCGGACAAAGAAAGAGTAACCGAAATGGAAAGTCTCCTTTCCTGGATCAGCAAAGTCCTAAAATCAAGTAATGACAAACACCCAACTGATGACTTCATCTCCCTTCTTAAAAAAAAATTACAATCTCTCGAAAACAACTCAGATGTTTTACAAATCCTAAAGGGAACAAACAATATTTCAGCACAGAACACAACGTAATACTCAAACAATTAATGAAACTACTCCATTACAACATCCAAAGCTTTAATGGAAACAAACCATATCTTGAAATTTTCTTAAACTCAAACCCTCATGAAATTCTACTTATCAACGAAACTTGGCTTAAAGATGACTCAATAGCGTCTTTAAGAAACTACAACCTTGTCAGGAAAAACCGCCATGATGGATATGGTGGCTGCCTCATTGCCATAAGCCAAAAACTGTCTTATAACCGAATCGAGTTTCAGTCCGACTTGGACTGTGTTATAATAAAGGCTTTTGATAAAAATGTTAGCTTTGTAATTGCTTCAATATATGTCCCCCCCGCAATAAATCTCAACAAATTCAAAATCAACATTCACAACTGTTCATCATTACATTTTCTATATTAACATAACATTAAAAAATAGTTAGATAGTACGCATATACATACATGTACAAACTTATCACAGCAAGAATTTCGCTAGTCTCATATTCTAAGATCTTCACATGGTTTCACCTTGTATATCTTTTTGCATTTTATTTTGCATATCAGCAAAATTATTCTGACTGAAATGATAAAGCCAGACGAAAGTCGACACCGGTGAGATAATTGAAGGAATGCGCGTGCGAACTTTGTGGCTAGGGAAATTCTTTCATTCTGTGGTAAGTTATTTACGAATTTTGGTATTTAGCTAATTAGGCATTTTTGTAACATTATAAAAAGCGAATCTCAATAAAGAATTAGTTAGTTGCCACGATACAGTGAACCAAGGCTTTTTAATTTTTCCTTGAGTGAGTCTGCTTGAGGCATTGTAACTCCGACAGCTTTCTGGTGTACTGGTTTAAGAGCCGCTGCACCCACAACACTACTTACGGTGTAACACCCTAAGTTCTGCACAGCAATATCGAGGCAAAAGAGCCAAGATCAACAACAACCTTTTCACTTTTCTGTCGGGTTTTTCAAGTGTTATCTTGTGTGGTGATTTCAGCGCCAGAGATCCATCCTGGGATCCGCTCATTAAAACACCTGGCCTAACAACAGCAAAAGGCCGTTTTCTCAAAGATGCCCTTCTACTCAACAACCTCGCAATTACAAACCCCAATATACCCACTTTCTTTGCAAATCTAAACCCTATGTCCTCAGGCTCGGTAATCGATCTGGTCGTCACAACGCTACCGCCTAATACGGTTAAAGCCAGTACGCTGCAACTGCAAATTGGCTCTTCGCACCACCTACCCGTGTCCCTCAAAATTGACAGTAACCTTAAAACACTTCGAAATAGACCTCACCAAAATCGCGGTAAAATTATTGCTGACACAAACATCCTAGAACCCAGTACGGAGATTTTTTCCAAAATACAAGACATTATTAAAGCGAACACTTTTCAATCACCCCATTCAAAATTTTCACCCAAAGCATGGTGGAATGAAACAATCAACAAGCTTTATGAGATGAAGAGTAAAATCTTCTCGGAATGTGCAAGGACGACATCAACGACAAATTCAAACAAACTCAGAGCCATCAAAATCAGACTTAAGAAAGAAATCAAGAAGGCTAAAGTCACTCATATGTCTGATTTTGTTGAGAGGCTGGAAACCTCTAACTCCAGATCTTTCTTCAACGCAATAAAAAACATCTGTTCTAAATTCAGCTCAACGGACTCAAACACCCAATGGGATGAAACTAATTCGACACCTTTTCTGAACATGCTTGCACTCAAGACCAAATCTGTTAACACAAGCACAGTGACACCCCTAGTGGCTAGCATTTTCCCCAGACTCCCAATTAGACTCACCGACCTCAAGCTCTTCCTAAAAAGCAAATCAAACTTTTCCGCTGCTGGAGTTGATGGTATCCCCTTTTTTGCCATAAAGAACCTAAATCCAGCAGCTCTTCAATCATACCTGGATGTCCTTAACAGTTACTGGCTTCAGAACTCACTCCCTGGGCAACTGAAGATTATAAAAGTTGTCCCTTTATTAAAGAAAAATAAGCCAAGACAGAATCTAGACTCATACAGACCCATCGCTCTCATTCCCACTGCGACTAAATGCATAAATGGCGTTATCACGAAGAGACTAAACAACCTAGTGTCACAACTCAACATACTGCCAGATAAGTCTTTTGCCTACACCAAGGGTAAATCAGTCAACAAATGTCTCAATCACATCTTAAATCAAATTGCTTTCAACAAGTCGAATGGACTCAAGTCAGTGTTGTTGTCTATTGACATACAGGCTGCCTACGATTCTGTGGCTGTAGACAAACTCACCAAAATTCTTGTAGGAATGAAAATCCCCCTCTAGAACGCTAAAACTAGGCTCCTCCCAAACTGTGGTAAATGATGGACTACCTCAAGGCAGTGTCATCAGCCCAATTCTTTTCAATCTATACACCACCAAACTTCACGAGGCATCAGAAACTGATGTAAAGATTTTTCAATTTGCCGACGACTTCATGTTTGTAGGTTCAGGCTCCTCACATGAATCAGCTCTGGAGGCCCTAAAAAATGCAACACTGCGGTTCTCACAATTTGCAAGCGCCCTACACCTATCGATAAACCCCACCAAAGTTTCTATAGTCCCAATCCACTATAGAGCTGGCCTGCCGGAGTCAGTTTCCATATTGAACTTAAGAGTACCAATAACCTAACCTTCGAATTAAAATTC
This sequence comes from Dioctria rufipes, assembly GCA_963924295.1. Taxonomy (NCBI): domain Eukaryota; kingdom Metazoa; phylum Arthropoda; class Insecta; order Diptera; family Asilidae; genus Dioctria; species Dioctria rufipes. Next base: position 148,740,765 of record OZ002743.1, on the reverse strand, counting down.
ATAGGCAGATTCTTCACCTCCAACCTAATACTGAGGGAACAACTGCTACATGAGACGAAGTCTGCAAATCTACAAGTGAACATGCTAAAACTGCTTACCTCCAGAACCAACTCTATACACCCAAATCTAGCGCTAAAATTATATAGATCAGTAATCAGATCCAAACTAGAATTTGCGTGCACTTCAATGGCTACACGTCCAAAATACATTGATAAGAGGCTCACAACTTTCTCAAATGCGTGCCTCAGAAAGTGCCTAGGGCTGTCCCCCACCACCCCAGTCCACATTATTTATGCCCTTGCAAACGAACTACCTCCGGACTACCGAGTAACTCTACTTACGGCTAAAGAAATTGGTGGAGCTATAACACAAAATTCAACAAGTACAAACCGCCTAGATCTCCTAAACCCCAAAATTTCCAGCTATGCATATGTATACAAATCGTTCCCAAACATTTTCCAAATGATTGGGTCTTTCACTCCGGTTAACCAACCCCATAACCTACAGATAGTATTAAACACTCTCACCCGCCATGGAGTAAACAAGGATAATGTGCCTGAGGAACTCCTCAAGCAGATCTATCTCAATCTCACGACTGAACACTCCAAAAATGGCTGGCTCATCTATGCCACTGACGCATCCTATTCAAATCCGTTAACGGGAATCAGCGCAATTGAGGCCTCGACTCTTCGCGCTCATACAAGTAAATATGACTGTCTTAGATCTTCCACGTCGGGCGAACTCCTAGCTATACAACTGGTCATGGACGTTACCAGCACCTTATCGAGGTCCAAAATTATCATCCTCACTGACTCCAAGTCCGCTTGCACTACCATCCTCAACCCAAATGACTCCTACTACGCACATAACATATGCAACTCTGCCCTAACCAACTCTTCGAACCTTTACAAAATAGTGTGGCTTCCAGGGCACAAAGGCCTTCCTTTAAATGAACTGGCTGACAAAAATGCCAAAGAGGCTCGAGCCCTAGATAGAACTTCGGAACAAAAAATCTCAATCAAAGACTCACTTTCCATGATTAAAGAAAAATTACAATCTGCCTGGCATGACGAATTCTCGTCCAAAAGCCTCATCAAGGGTACCTTTTTTGCAAAAAATTTTCCCCTCCCCCACAAACCCCCGTGGCACGAATGGTGCCTGTCCTCTAAGGAGACCAGATTCCTAAATAGTCTTTTTTCCGGACACAACTATGATGCTAAATTTTTCACAATTATAGGTAAATCGGACCAAGTTATGTGCCCTGAATGTGGCGTGCCAAACACCATCGAACATAGTCTAGTCAGTTGTAAAATGTTGGACAACACGAGAAGCAAATTCGACATACTAATAAATGCAACCACGTTAGAAGAACTACTCACTCCGATAAGCCAGGACATTCTCAAGCAGATTGTCAAATATGCCAGTGAGACTGGACTTCTAGCCTGCTGACCTGATTTTGACGTACTACTCCTACAAACAGACAACTTTATCATCCATTTCCACTCCCCGCCCATCAATACATCTACTCTTTCCCCACTTCTAGCCCACCATCTATTCTCAACACCCACTAATTTGACTCTCACTCTAATCGACACAGCATACACCTATAAACCAAGCTAAGTATCATCATCACCAATAACTTTTCATACTATTTGGCGTTATACCTCGTAAGGTCGAGCCAGGAGAGGAGGAACTCCAGCTCCCACTCAGTGGGGTCCACAGTTCCAACTATGAAACCAAGATTTGCAAGAAGAAGAAGAAAAATTCTCACAAATATTTGAATTGACTTTTTGTAATTAAAATATGATATCGATAAGCAAAGGCTTCATCCAGTACGTAGCGGATCCACGGTATAGCAAAGCTCGGAACGAACCATTATTTTTAATGCAGAACATACTTTTTCGAAATAATCGAAAGGATTGCATGTCAGAACACCGGAGGATCTTGAATTTTCACATATATATTTGCCCGCAATTCCGGGAATTGACTTTTTATAATTAAAATAAAACTCCTATATCCAAGTTGTTCCTAGAGTGCCTCACAGTCCCGCAGTATGTCAAAGCTCGGGAGTAGTATATATTTTAGTCGTATGTTCATTCTGCCAGGCAGAGTTCTAAGTTCTCACATTAATCGCATTATGGACGCCACCAGTGTTGGTTGAGGTGTACATCGTATTCCCGTGTCATGTGAGACTCAGTCTGAACCTTAAGTTCCTATATATAGCTATTAGCAACGCCGATGCTCTAGTTTCTAAATTGTTACATTAGTGTTTGAGATCTACAAGTTTATAGGTGTGTTTTGAATTTACGAGTATGCTCGGGCGAAACCGAGACACATCTATTTATAGGCAATAAAGGCAGAGGCCCTAGTTATAACTACCTACTTACCTTCACGTTTTTGAATTTACAAACATTTAGTGGCAAGGCAGAGGCCCTAGTTTGATAATCACTTACCTTATGGCCTTTTTTGCGTTTATTATTATCTACATGCGAGGCCTAGCCTTTATCCTAATTCCTAATTATCTAATTAACTTAATTAATATTCTACATAGAAGACAGCCGTCATAGCATTACCGTTTGCGGATTTCCTATGGTATAAGTATTTGAGTTAGTGTACAAAATTAAAGGTAGGGCAGGTATGGAGTATTTATTAAGATTATGTAGTGAGCAATGCTAGCTTTCCATTACGATATACACCACCAGTATAGCGAGCATATAAATTAAGGGGTCTTGAAAAAGATCAAGGAGTATATTGTAAAGTAACCTGACAGGAGTAAATGATCCATCAGCGTCTTAGCTGAATCAAGGTAGCTCGTAGCTCCTACTCCGGAAGGCCTTTCGGGGAGGTTCGCGAAAATTACAGAAAAAAGAACAAAAGAATACGTGAATGAGTATTCCGCATTCCAAAAGCAGAGTCAGAACACAGTAAGACAAGAGCCCCTCGGGTTATCTCCTTTCTAAATGTATTATTCTTGAACATGTTTCGGGTGTAAATTTAAATGCAAATCACTGGGGACATCCCAAATCAGATGCCAGTGGAGTCGTGGGTGGCCGCGAATGGGAAAGAGACATTACCATCGGATCTCTAGGAAAATCTTAAGGTGAGTTATGCACGCGGTCCGTACGGGACTAATTTGTGGTGCGCTTTTCTGTCCTTTTTCTTTGTAGATCTTCGGTTTTGTTTGATAAGGCACAATATCTTTGTTGTTCATGGTGATGTGACAGTAAGGTTTTTTTTTCTGAACCTACCCCGAACTCTCCGCTTATAGTGCGAGGTGTTAGCGTTCCTTCCTGATAAGCTGTCAGCTCATGCTGGCAGCCAGGAATTTAAGTCCCCCAGTCCTCACTAATTTCCCTAGTACCATAACAAATTGGCGCCCAATTACGGTGGCCTGAAAGTTACTTTTACTGGGGACTGAGGCTTCTATGATTCTGAGTTCTGGCTGGTGGCTAGTATGCGTATTCGGAGTCTCATATCCAGTGAAGGCCGCCGAAGACTTGTGGTCTAACCAGCTTTGATTTCGTTTTTGGAATACGTTTCCAATAGTTTCTCAAGTTTCTTATGTTTAGATCTTCTGCCGAGTTGTGAAAAAATTTTCTAGTAAAGATAATATCGCGAGTTTAAAGTTTCGGTTTTTTCTGTCTTTCCTTCTGGCCATCAGCCATAGAAATGACGGGTGGCCTCACTCAAGTTTTTGGTTCAGTTCTCATGGAAGCCTGTCCTTCTTGGTCATCTGGGTAGATACGGTCATGCATCTGAGAGGTGACTCCCTGGGTGCAAGCCATCTAGTCAACTTTATGCATGGCTCCGCCTAGCTGGAGCGCTAGATAGGCACAGCAGTCCGAATAGAGGAAGGAAGGAGTTTTAGGAGGATGGGAATGGCGCCATAGACCTTCAATAATAAGGAGTTGGCATACTGCAAGATGCTTGCTGCAGAATCGCATGTGGCGCTCTCATTCTCCGGCATCTCTGACCAACCTTTCTTAAGACTTTCCATGAGGACTTCGAACTCGTTTTAGATTTGTTTTTATTTCCGCACACACACTACTTCACTTGCCTGAAGTGGTCCTGATCTGGTGGGAGGAAGGAAAGAGGCATTGGAGAGTTGGAACGGCGCCAGTGTCGTGTCTCAAAAGCAATCAATTAATAACATTCACGAAACCATCAAATAAATAAGAAGCACTTAATTAATCACGGGAAAAGCTTCTTCAAATACGAACAACGCTCAAATTAATTTAAAACATAATTCGTACATGCATCGGCATTTTACATGTAGCATACTGCTATATGCAATAGCTACGACCATAGTAATACAGAGCGGTCTATACCAGCCGTGGTTCAGACGACGCTGAAAATGGTCGGCTGAGCTAGCCGGTCTTAAACATAGGCCTCACCACTGCGGGCGTTCATTGTGTGTGGCGACCAACGACCCAATGTGCATTCCTCATCACTCGGATTCTACTTGTCCGATGACGCATCGAAAACACATCCCCGAAGTTTTGTCAGTCTTTGACCAGACTTCGACATCCTTCTCCGTGTGGGAAGCCAAAGCCACCTAGACAAGCTGGTAACCCAAAAAATCCAGCCGGTCGATGCCGCTGTGCCTTTCTTCACCGAGATGCTGAGGAAGCCTTGCGATCAGCAACGCAAAGAACTGATCGCTAAGCTTTCCCGGCGCAACATCTCACCCTGATCTCCGACTGCGATTGTTCAGATTTAGTACTGCTATGTCCGACGGTTGTCGATTAACGAGAGTTTGTAGACGGACGGACAAAGAAAATCCTCCTAATGAGGCTGATCCGGAAGGGACTATAAAAGGTTATCTACTCATAAGAGGTAGAGGTGTGCTGGTGAGATTGAATTACAACAGGTATATCACCCACCATTGACGGGGCAATAGGAGGGCTTCGCGATGTCCTATAGTTCACCAGTGAGGCTAGCTGGATGCCTTCTTAGGGCTACCAGGATCTAACGTGAGAATAGATAGGTGACGTTTCCAGAATGATTATCACTGCCTGATGTCTTTGGCGTGATAGACTTCTAACAGTTTCCCCTGCAGATCTGCAAGCTCGTATAGGGAGTTTCCTTTCTTGGCTTTAACCCGACATTTAAAAAATTTCCGTCCCAATTTAGCACCAGTCTGCTGTTGGAAATTGCTCCGGGCAAAATTTCGTCTAAATACCTCTTGACCCACTTTGAAATCGACAGGCTTCTTCCTGAGATTGTAGGCTCGTGAACCCTGTTCCTTCTTGATATATGCTCTAATCCCCGACAATAGTGACGTATTTACTCGCTCTGAGGCGTTTGCTTGCGGCGATTAGACTGCCGTTCGCATGTGCTTCACCCCATACTTTTCCAGTAATCTGGTGCACTGAGTCGAGCAAAACTGGACTCAATTGTCAGAGACGATCATTTCCGGGACTCCAAACACGTGGAACATTTCAGTCTCAATGACTTGGCACACATTGAGTGAAGACGCTTTTCTCATAGGTTTGAGAATCGGAAATTTTGAAAAGTGGTGAAGAACTATTAAGATGCAGACATTTCCTTTTACTGACCGAGGATATGAACCTAGAAAATCAATGTACAGCCTTTGCCATGGTCTTTCTATCACAGACTGGACTCTCATAGGTGGTCGTAAAATAGTATTGCGAGCTTTCGTTTCCTTACACACGTCACAGGCGCCCACGTAGTTTCTGACATCAACTGTCATTCGTGGCCAGTACAGATGTCTTCGCAGACGTTCCAGTGTTTTCCCTATACCTCCGTGTGAAGCTATTGGCGGATCATGAGCCCTTGAAATGACGCCGGTGAAAAGCCCTCGTGGAATCCAAAACTACCAAGCTTCTTCCTCCTGAATCGGATCGCCTGTTCTCGGAACAGTCCGAATGTAAACGAAGCCATCCCTGACACAAAGACCTTGTAGTTTTCCAGAAGTCATTTTAACCTTATGCCTCAGTTCCTCATATTCCAACGAGTTGAAATATGGCGAACTAAGGTCAACTTCCGGGCCAGGATCCTCGTTTGTGGACAGGCTGTCACAATGAATGCGTGACAGCGCATCAGGGACGACGTTCAGGCTTCCTTTTCGGTGCTCGATAGTGAAGTCGAAACCCTGAAGCTTCAAACTCAACCGAGCAAGTCTACCGCTGAGGTCCTTTTGAGACATCAGCCATTTCAAGCTCGCATTATCCGTCACTATCTTAAACGGCATGAGTTCTATGAAGGGCCGGAACTTCTGTACGCTCAAGATTGCAGCTAAGTATTCTTGCTCTGTGACGGTGTAATTTCTTTGTGCTGAGTTCAACTTTTTCGAGACATAGGCTATTGGCTTCTCGTGGCCATCGTCATCTAGTTGAAGCAGCAATCCTCCAATACCTCGCTGGATCGCATCGCACTGGATAACGAATGGTTTGGTGAAATGTGGACTCACCAACAACGGAGCAGAGGTAAGTTTTTGCTTTAAAAGATCAAGAGACGTTTGGGCTTCAGGTGTCCATTTGAACTGACTAGGGTTTTCAAGGTGTCTGTAATGGAGGCAGTTACATCAGCATAGTTCAGGATGAACCGTCTATACCATCCCGCCATACCTAGTAGGTGTCGGGCCTGCCGAATAGTTTTAAGTGGCGGATAGTCAACTATAGCTGAAATTTTGTCAGGATCAGTTCTCATACCTCCCTTTCCGACGATAAAACCCAAGTATCTGGTCTCTTTGATACAAAACTTGTTCTTCTCGACGTTGATAGTGAGGCCAGCTTTCCTCAAACAGTCCGCTACATGGGATAGTAACGTGAGGTGCGAGTCCAAGTCTGATGACAGAATTAACAAATCGTCTAGATAGACGAGAACGTTCTCACGAAGATCGAAAGGAATGACTTTATCCATGAGGCGGCACATCGTTTGTGAAGCGTTGCATAGGCCGAATGGCATCACCGTGTACTGATAGAGAGGATAACCAGGTACTGTAAAAGCGGTCTTCTCTCTGGAATCAGTGTCTAGTGGGATCTGCCAGAATGCGTCTTTCAGGTCCAGGCTCGTTTTGTAGTTTGCCGGAGGAAGTCGACTCAGAAGTGCGTCTATCTGCGGCAGCGAATAGGCATCCTTCTTCGTAACAGAGTTGACCTTCCTGGCGTCAAAGCAAAATCGGACCTTTCCAGGCTTCCTTACCAGAACAACTGGAGAGCTCTAAGGACTCTGGCTCTCCTCTATCACACCCAGCGATAGCATTCGTTCTAATTCAGCATCCATCAAACTTTGTACTGCCGGCGATATCGGATAAAAGCGCTGTTTTATCAGGGCTGAGTAATTCGTTTCAATCTTGTGAGTGACCAGTGATGTTTTTCCCAGGCCTAGAGAGGGGAAAAGCTGTTTGGTGGCTTCTAATCGTTGGTGATCGAGACTGGAAAGAATGTGGCAGTCGGTGTCAGAGGTAGCTATTCCACTTGGATTCACTTCTGCGACTATACCCAGGACATCTGGAGCCAACCCAAATAGACGCCAGAAGTCTATTCCCAGATATAGTGCCTGTGTGAGCCCAGGAATCACGTAAAAACGCACGTTTTGGGTCTTACCACGGAAAGTGACGTCCAAGCTCACATGACCATGAACAGTCGTCATGGCACCATTAGCTACTTGGGCCTGTGTCTGATACTTCTTCCATTCGACATCTGCTTACGCAAGCTTCTCTAGAGCTCCCTGGACTAGAATACTGACAGTGGCACCACTATCAAGTAATCCATTCTCAGTTCGCCCGAGCAGCTTTACTTCGGCGTACGGTCGAATGTCGTCTGGCATCGACACGGAAATCTGTGTCAGTTTTTTTCTTTCTAGTTTCATTCGTCGGCAGTATTCCCGCCAACGAACGGTTGATCGTTTCTTTTCGGTCTCATATCCCGGTCCGGAAACATAATGTCAACTAACTCCGGAGAAGGTTCGGTCTCTGGCTGCTTTGTATTTCTGCAGACGCGTATGATGCGGCGTCAGCGTATGTAAAACAGGCTCACGCCCACTCGTCATATCAGAGCTTGGTGGCCGTTTTAAAACCGAAATGACAGGAGCCCAAATCTCTTGCTCAGTAACTTTGTCAGCTACGCGTGCTATAGGTGACAACGGGACATCGAAAATCAAAGATTCTTCTAGAGAAGTGTCTAACAAGGTCACGACCTCCCCAGAAATGGAAATGGGAGCTCGAAGATCTGCGGAGAAGTCCATTAAATTCCCCGCCTCTATCGGTGCAATATTCGTGTTATCAGGTGTTGTACTGATATCACCAGAATCACTGAATGATATCAGAGGGCATATCAGAGAATTATCGCTAGTGTCTGCTAATGGAGCGGACCTTCCTCCTTGTTCAAGGTTTGAACTGGAGGGTTCGTTGCAGTTGCTGCTTGCGACGTTGACGCTGGTCGGAAAGAGGTGGTAGTATTCCCGACCCGTCTCTCGTTTTTCTGTCTGCAATAGCGGCAATCAGGCTTGAAGACATTCTTGCGTCCGCATCCATAGCAGAACACCACTTGTCTCTCCTGCCTGCAGTCCTGATAAAAATGACCGGACTGGTCACAATTCCAGCATATAATAGGGTATTTGGCCGAAATACTCGATATGTCACCTAGGCTGTTGTCACTGCCTGTTGCTACTGCCAGTTCAGAATCTAAGGTCAGAAGATTGTCAAACTCGTTGGTTCCGGTAAAGGTTCCAACTACCAGCTGTCGCAATTCGTGTCTGCGTAGCTTGGATACGCGTGACTAGCGATCTCAGCTATCCTATCGTATCCGTGTGATGCAAACAGATTTTTTCCTGAATCTCCGGCAAGAGATTCGACTTGACAATGTCCAGAAAGTCTTGGTCTGGCATAGCGTTCTGTAGCTTATCGTGCAGCAACCCCAAATGATGGTGATACATAGCAAACAGTTCACCAGGCTTTTGCTTTCTGGACATCAGCTGAAATCTCGTTTTCAAATCGTCCTTGGACGTTCCCCATTCGGTGAACAATCCCATCTAGATAACTTCCCAAGTTGGAAATGGATTTTGACGTAATAGTGACCAATACCAGTCCTTCGCTGGTCCTGTCAGTAGTGTAAGCATATTTCTTACTAACAACCCAAAATCCCCTTCTAGAGCAGAGTGCGTAAGCGCTTCTACTCTGAAGATGAATTCGTCAACTGATAGTTCTGCGTTATTCCCATTATAGGTCAGGTTCCATCTCCTGATGGGACTGCCTGATCGTCGGTATCCCACATTTGTAGTAACACGCATAGGTGGTGGAGGGGGTTGAGGTGGTATAAAGTTCGGTCTGGACTGATTTGTAGGCTGACCAAAAGGTTGACCAAAAGGTTGACCAGAAAGTTGACCAAAAGGTTGACCAAAAGGTTGACCAAAAGGTGGTGATGGTCCCCTAAATGATTGCCTTCCCCGTGTAGGGAAATCGTTTGACGGCCTCTGATTGCTCCTGGACGAAGGAGGTCGTGTGAAGTCTACTGGCGGCATTGCTGCTGCTACTTGCTGTCTGATACTGTCTCCTAACTCAGACCGCAAAGCATTTAAACCCTGATGGAGACCTCTGTTTATTAGATCTTCCATCTTTATGCTGAAGCCTGCTAGCAGCGCATCCCTAGAACTGAGGTGTTGTGGTCTTGAGCTGTTTGCCCCGGACTGTCTTGTCTAGTACTTGGGTTCACGAAGGTTCTTTAATGCAAGTCAGGCATACCTGGAGACAAGGATCGTCGATTCGAAGTCAAAGTTAGGCAAATCAAAGTTTGGCAATTAGTCGCGCCTTGTCGATTTCGCGGGCGTCACCTTCTTCGGTCTCTTTGGGATTGCACCAGAATATTCACTGAAGTCCTGTTGCGTAATTTGACGTCGGCAGTTAGGGCAACTAGAATGTTCACATATCCAATGCTGCAGGCATGCCTGGTGGAAAATATGCTCGCATACAGTCATGACCGGCTTCCGATCGACTGACCAGCTTGCGTCCCGGCAGATAGAACATGGTTCAGGCAGTATTGTCATACTGTTTGTCGCTGGAGGTGGTGTCCTCACTGTAGCCATAATGAATTTAGACGTAAGTCAGGTAAAAATTGTCAAATCTGGGTTTAGGATGGTGATCCCAAAAAAAACTCAAGAAGTTTGCACGTTTGGAAGAGACACGCTCTTCACAATGTGATGATGGCTAACTACTAGTTTAAAGTCGAAAATTTTTTTTTAACAAAGATCATACAATTTCTCCCTCACTTCCCGAAGCTAACTCCCACCATAAGAAGTCTTCACGTAGCTCTCCCTCTTTAAAGGCCGCAAACAGGATACAGGCAAGTGACGTGAGTACTGCGTTGAAAAAGAATGTGGAGTTCCCACAGAAATCTGGGAAGAGTCGGGTTGGAGAAGCTAGAGACTGAGAATGATACTAGAGATTCTTCAGCCAGGCAGTTAGCAGTACGCCAACTCCTGATTACTGAATGTCTCCAGCATCACTGCCATCCTCCAACAACTCCTTCCTTCCTATTCACCTGATCCTCATGTCCAGCCAACCCTCCAACTGGACAAAGTCATGAATCTGGTCGACTAATTAGCTGAAAGCCAAAAAGTTGTCTCACAGATTCATAACTCTGTCCAGCCAGTTGGCCAACAGAGACATATCTGCGTGAGAGCTCACACAAAAAAAATTTTGTGAGGCCACCTACCATTTCCATGACAGAAGGCCAGCGGGAAAGATCGATTCAAAAAAGTTCAAAAAAAAATTCAAAAATTTAAAAAAAAAAACCAACTAATTGGTCAGGCTTGAGGCTTGACCAAGGTCAAACCTAAAGCCGAACTTCAACTTCAAACAAATTCCAAAAACTTTCAAACATTACGTTACTTTAATTCTCCAAATCAAAAAAATATCAAAAACTTTACTTTACTTTCAGACTTTCAAAAACTCTAACTTTACTTTACAAACCTTTATTAACAAAAACCAATTGAACTCAGGTCCTCATATAACTTCTACTGATTGTGAGATTACCGAGTCAGACAATATAGCTGACAGCCAAATGTCCATATCTCGAAGTAATCTCAGTCCTCAGCTAAAGTCATCTGCCAGCATGAGCTGACAGATCACTCGATGACAGCGATAACACAGGGCGGCATGCTAGCACCTCGGCTATGTGGCGGAGAGTGTGGGGGGGGGGGGGGTTCCCAAAAGAAACCTGCCGCTGTCACTAACCATGATCAACAAAAAAGTATCATGCCTGCATACAAAAAAAAAACGGGAACTCACTCAGTCCTGAAGGGACCTTTACGTCACTTACCTACGTTCCACTGAAGGCGCAGATGGCATGCCTTCCTTGCCAAGCCCCATCCTCCCATTGACTTTGGGTGGCACAGTTTTCCAAAGTCCCTTTGTTGAACTGTAAAGAGAGACCAGAGCAGACTAGGCGAACCTAGATGACCTTCATGCAGAGGGCTTCAGGAACAGGAGGGAGAAAATAAAAGAGCTCACAGCATTATGACGTTATAAAATTCTCCAAGTTACTTAACATATGATGACATTTTTCTTTCTTTTTTTTTTTTTGTAATCGACAAGTCCTAATATCAAACATGGAGATAATACATCTCTACTAACTATTCCAGAGTTCCACTGTACATAGTGAAGACATTCAAAGAAAATCAAAACTGGTTTAATATATTCCTTCTCATATAATTTTAGCGGGATACATTAAATTTCGCTCTTTGATTTTATTTACAGACGCTTCACCTGGTGAAATAGCTACTTCTAGCAAATATGACGATAGCATTGTCGTACGTGATTCCGAACTGTACTACCGCGTGAGATCATTAAAGCAACTCAACGTGCGAGATTTAACCGGAAGTATGAATGAATGAACCCTATGTGATCCAGGAAAGGGGTAAAGTAGTATTCGAGCCGTGGCTGAGGTAAAAAGACAACTACACTGTTTATCTAACACTACACTATTTATCTAACATGGATCCATGTGTATGATTATGCGTGAACTATCAGTCACCTATTGTTTCTATTTCATATGTTAATTTCAAATTACAGTTTTCAATAAAAAATTTTAGTTATCAAATTCGTTCAAAATGCAGCACAATTAATTGTGGATTACTTTTCCTGTTCCCAATCCCGGGCGTTATTCATTGACTGATCCTGGTTCTATTCTAACAATCTCTTAATTCAACATTTGAATAAACTTGTCAATTTCAATTCGTATTATTAGAACCATTAAATTCAATACCAACAACTTATAATTATCAGTACTCAATACCACTGAGCGCGCCGTCAGCTCTCAAGTGTGACAATACTTTCGGGCTATAGCCTTTGTCTATTATGACTTTATTTCGATCTGTATACATGAAACTATTGCATGCAAATCCTGAATGGATTCTTTAATCTGTAAATCTATTCAATCTTTTTCGTTCACTGTATCAATATAGCTTCCCTAAATCTAGCAAATAATTGGTTCAGTATGATAATATAGTCTGTCGGAATCTAATCAAAAAATTTTTTTATACAGTAAAATAGTTTTCTAATATAGTAATATGATTTCAATATAATAATATAGTTTCAATATAGTAATATGGGTTTAACATAATAATATAGTTTGGCTAAATCTAGTAAATAATTTTTCTTTATATAGTAAAATAGTTTCTCTAAGTCTGACACCACGTCGTTTTCACCTTTTCTTTTCCTCGAGGCTTAATCCCAATGTAAAGGGTGTTGTCCTTAATGCCTGGATAGCTAACTGAATTTAAAAGAGCCCCCTTAAGAGGCAATTTGTTGTAGGAGCAGGAGTTGAGTTCTGGTGAGTGCGGCTTCTTCAACCTTTTTGTTTTTTTGAAAATACGTTTTCCTCCGTATATTACTTTACGCTGATCACTACCAATTTGGTGAAATAAAATTCGATGGCCAAATAATGCCAACGATGGAAACTGCTGGGCTCACGTGCCTTATGCTTGCACCCTAGGCACTCTTGCTTGAACATTCACAGCGGCGATGTACGGTTGATAAAATAAAACTTTTCTTAGACAATCTGTAATGGCTTCCTTTCTGTGCTTCACTCTTGACAAATCTCCTTTTCTTCTTCTTCTCCATCACCGCAGCGTACAACTCTGAGCTCCAGGAAGCATTACTCTCGGTCGGATGCGTTCTGTATGCGGTTTACTTTAAGGCCAGCGTACATGCATCAGCATTTTACATGTAGCATATTGCTATATGCAATAGCTACGACCATAACAAATAGCCCTAACAGTCTGTAAGTCGAGATATGAGATTTTGAAAATCATACCTTGATTTTAAAAGTAGACATCCCGAATTCTGTTCCTGAAATCAATGACACCAATTGCGAAAGGTTGTCAGACACATCGCCCGACTTGTTCTTAATTTCTGATTTTGTGCTGATACCAATCGCGAAAAAACCTTCGAGCCTTGCTGACGAAGATGTCCAGATTCCCACGTGTCAAATATTAAGACGGCCATTAACCTCAGTGATGAAGACTGTCCGTGAGTGGGCTCAATATCTTCTGACACCATATCACGAGCGTTTTAACAACTATCGCGCCGTAAGAGATACGATCTTCTCGCCTGTGGCGGAAACCCCTGATGTGCCGATTAGAGAAATGTACTTTTACCCAGCCAGAAAAACATCGACTGTTCGGTAGTACGAACATATCAAGAGTGTCAAAGCTGAGATGAAGAGGTTGGGACACATCACAGTGTCGGCACCAGAAGACTTTCAGCAGTACGCTGAAGAGCAGCCACTCCGGCAAACCGTGTAAGAAATATTAGACATTGGTGCCACTGTTAGTATCCTACGCCAGGGAGCTTTTCAGAAGTTGTCAGAATCGGAGGTCCGATGGAAGAGGTACAAGACTCAAGTGGAGATAGCTAATGGTGCCACAGCGAGTGTCCATGGAAATGTGGACCTGGATGTCACCTTTCGTAGTGAGACCAAGCGCGTACGTTTTCACGTGGTTCCCGGCCTCACTGAGGCGCTCTGTATTTGAGAATAGACTTCTGATGCCAATTTAGGCTGATACCAATTTAGGTGGCTCAACATATCCTAGGTGCAGTTCCAAAGGAGAAACCAGGTCTGTTAGCTGCCTCAGACACTGACTGCCACTTCTTTCAGAGTATGAATTAATACGATTTGAAGCCACCAATCAGTTGTTTCCATCTCTTGCCTCACCAGGCTTGGGAAAACCTTCTTCAACATCCCACACGATCGACCTTGGTGATGTGACTCCACAAAAACAACGATTTTATCCTATTTCACAAGCGGTACATAGTCTGAGGACGCCAAATTTGAGCGGATGTTATCACTGGGGGTGATAGAGAGAGCCAGAGTACATGGATCTCTTCAATCGTTCTAGTAAAGAAGCCAGGAAAGGTTCGACTTTGTTCTGACGGCAGGAATGTTAAAATAGTCACGAAGAATGGCACCTATCTGTCACCACAAATAGACGGAATCCTGGGTCGACTTCCTCTGGCAAAATGCATCTCAAATCTGGACCTGAAGGACGTATTCTGGCAGATCCCGCTATATCAAGAGTCCAGAGAGAAGACCGCTTTTATCACTCACGGTGATGCCATTCTGACTATGCAATGCTCGTCAAACTATATGTCGCGTCATGGACAAAGTCATCCCATTCGATCTACTCTACGATGTCCTAGTTTATCTGGACGATTTCCTGAGGAAGGCTGGCCTCACTACTAACGTTGAGAGGAGCAAATTTTCCCTAAAAGAGACCAAATATTTGGGTTTCATAATCGTAGAAATTGGTATAAAAACGGACCCTGCCACGGTTGCAGCGATAATGGAATACCCTACCCCTAAAACTGTTCGTCAGGTTCGATGCCCCTTTGGTATGCTGATTTGACTGCTTCGACAACTGCCACCTTAAAAATACCTAGTCAACTTAAGCAAACCACGGAAGCCCAAATGTATCTTAAACAGTTGAAGCAAAGGCTTGCATCCGCTCCGTTACTAGTGAGCCCGGAATTCACCAAGCGTTCATCATTCAATGTGATGCCAGTTAACTAGGGATTGGTGGAGTGCTGATGCATCTGGATGACGAAGGCCATTAAAGACCCATTACCTATGTTTCAAAGAAGTTGAACTCAGCGCAATGTAACTACACCGTCATTGAGCAGGAATATTTGCCTGCAATATTAAGTGTTCAGAAACTCCGACCTTACATAGAGCTAATCCCGTTAAAGATCGTAACGGATCATGCTTGCATGCCCAATATTACGCCAGCGGTAGACTCGCTCGGTGGATTCTGAAGCTTCAAGGCTTTGACTTCACAATTGAACATCGGAAAACAAGCCTCAATGTAGTACCTGATGCAATATCACGCATACATTGCGACAGCCTAACACCAATGGAAGGCTATGGTCCAGAGGTCTACTTAAGCTCTTCAAACTTCAATTCATTGGAGTATGAGGAGTTGATTGAGGCAGCGAGTTAAATTGGCCTGAAACAAGCTACCAGATCTATGTGTCAGAGGGGGCTTCGGTTACATCCGAACCGTTCCAAAGATAGGGAACCTTGTAACGAAGTCACATGCTGATCACATATATTACCTTCCCATTCCCTTCTACCTTCCTACAATAATATAAACTCCTATCATTGTACATGATTTATTTCTTACAAATAGAGAAATAAACACGCCAGATTCTATATTATTGGTGTAGAACAGATTAATAATAAAACTTTCCCCACAGAAATACCAGAGTCGATCACGAGATCAGGGCATGACAGAGTATCATGTGCCTATATGATGCTGATCGAAGTAGCCAGTCGACCAAGTCAGCGCCGCCAGGCCGATTGCGCACTGCAACACTGCTGACCGCGCATATAAAAAGGGGGCCGCTGCTGCCAGAAATCAGTGTTGATTGAGAACTCGAACAGAGCAGACCACCAGTACCAGACCAGTTCCAGCGCTTGAGCAAGCCCAAGCTCCCGTACCAGTAGTACCAGTTGAAGATCAGTAAAATAGATCTGTCCAGCATCAGTACCAGCCGTGTCCATCCGGACAGATAGAACCGGACCAGAAACGAATATATACTGAGCCAGTACCGCAGCAATCAGTCAGTTGCCTCCCAGCAGCCAGACTGTCAACAGCTTCCGATTATCTGTGCTGTTTCTGCCTAAGACGTGCGTACGATTTTCGTATTGGTCTAGGTCAGAATATTCGCACACTATTTCACCGCCTTTATATCCCCGTGCTGTTTCTGTCTAAGACGTGCGTACGATTTTCGTATTGGTCTAGGTCAGAATATGCGCACACTATTTCACCGCCCTTATATCCCCGTGCTGTTTCTGTCTAAGACGTGCGTACGATTTTCGTATTGGTCTAGGTCAGAATATTCGCACACTATTTCACCGCCTTTATATCCCTGTGCTGTTTCTGCCTAAGACGTGCGTACGATTCTCGTATTGGTCTAGGTCAGAATATTCGCACACTATTTCACCGCCTATCCGTCCCCGTGTTGCTTCTACCTAAGACGTGCGTACGTTTCCGTATTGGTCTAGGTCAGAAACCCCCCATATATGTGATAACACTAAGGTACCAGACTTCGTCACCTTAAAACGCCTGTATATCGGACTTTGTTTGAACCATTGGAATATGTGTATTAGTGATAAGTGAACCGACGTTATTGAACAAAGCATATCGAATTACATTACTAGAATAAGCACGAGGTTGTTGAAATAGACAGACATTGTATTGAATTAGTTAATAATAAGTATAATAATATAGTGAAACTATATATTAATTTACTATTGAAATAAAAAGAACACAGATTTAGTGAAATAAGTGTTACGGGAAGAGAACCTCTCTCCCAGAAGGCAAAATACAGCATTCCCAGTGAAGACACAATACTCAAGAGCCGAGTGTTGCTGGAAATGCGGGCAGCGTGGTCATACCAGAATAAATTGCAGAAACACACCTAAATTATTCTGCTCACGATGTGGACGTCATGAAGTATTATCAAGAGATTGCCCATGTAACAAAACCCAGCAATGTCAGGGAAAAGCAAGCGGGGTACAAGAGAGAAAGGGCAGCCATGTACCCCCGACATCAATGCCCGAGAAAACCACGAACAAGAAAAACGTTACTTTGTCACTCTCAGCATACTAGACAAAAATTTTAAAGCCCTGATTGACACCGGAGCCGGAAAATCGTTCATTGGAGAACGAATAGCACACCTGCTAGACACATCAAATATACCTAAATGCAAGTGCAAGCTCCGTACACTCTTAGCCGATGGCACCGAAGTAAATATAAAAGAATCATATGACTTTTACGTTCAGTGGGAAGAATTCAGTATAAATCACAGATTTTACTATATGCCTCAGTTGGCTGAAACAATCATAATAGGAATGGACTTCCTACAAAAGGCCCAAGTAAAGTTGTGTCTCTGGGGAAGGACAATCCCAGCCGAAAAATTACCCCACTAAAGAGTAATGTATGCAATCCCCCATGAATTGACAAAGAAACAAGAGCGAAAATTCACCGATTTATTGACTAATGAATTACCTAGATTTGACGAAATAACTAAACCAACACATATAATTTCACACCGAATACGAATGAAAAATGACGAGCCATTTAAACAGAGATACTACCCTAGAAACCCAGCCATGCAGGAGGTACTCAATACAGAAATCGATGAGCTACTAAGAAATGACCAAATAGAACCATCCAGTAGTCCATACAGCTCACCTATTGTGCTAGTGAAGAAGAAACAAGGAGGGTGGAGACTCTGCATCGACTACCGCCAGCTCAACGAACGATCTATTAAAGATGCATACCCGCTTCCCCAAATTAACCACATATTGGATAAGCTAAAGGGAGCACAATATATCTCCACCATCGACCTAAAGCAAGGCTACTGGCAAATACCTTTAGAAAAAGAAAGCCGACCGTATACATCCTTCACCATCACAGGAAGGGGTCTGTTTCAATGGAAAGTCATGCCTTTTGGCCATCATTCTGCTCCAGCTACATTCCAGAGAGCACTAGACCGAGTCATTGGACCAGAAATGGAACCGTACGCATTCGCATATTTAGATGACATAATCGTGGTGACAAAAACATTCGATGAGCATTTAGCTAAATTGAAAGAAGTCTTTGACAGACTGATTCAAGCCAATCTAAAAATCAACACAGAAAAGTGTGAGTTCCTGAAAACCGAAATCAAGTATTTAGGGCATGTAGTCACCCGACCCAGATAAAGTCGAAGCCATAAAAGCAATACCAACACCAAAGAATATTACAGAGCTAAGAAGGTTCCTAGGCGTCGCTTCCTGGTATCGCAGATTTGTCCGATCATTCTCCGAACTCGTCGCACCTCTAAACAAACTATTACGGAAATATAAGAAATGGTCATGGAATGTAGAACAACAGCAATCATCCGAGACCATTAAACACCAGCTCACCATCGCCCCAGTTCTCGTTTATCCAGATTTCGAGAAATCATTCACACTTCAAACCGATGCAAGTCAGGAAGGGCTTGGGGCAGTGCTATCCCAAGAAATAGATGGAAATAAACATGTCATTGCCTATGCCAGTCGAACGTTAAACGAGGCCGAGAAGAAGTATTCGGTGACTGAGAAGGAATGCTTTGCCGTCATATGGGGAATCCGTAAAATGAGGCCTTATTTAGATGTATATACATTCACTGTAATCACCGACCATCAGGCTCTCCGATGGCTTCACTCTATAGAAAATGCGTCAGGTAGACTGGCTCGATGGGCCCTAGAGCTACAGCAATACGACTCCAGTATCAAATACCGGAGGGGTAAACAAAACATTGTAGCTGACGCTCTCTCCCGCCAGCCACTAATAACACCTAACAGCGAGGTATTCCTGGTTACAGTAGACACCAATAACCCTGAATGCACCTGGTACACGAAACAAATAAAATCCGTCCAGGAAAACCCTGCCGCCTACCCTGACTATACTATTAGAGGAAACCAATTATACAGACACTTCCATGATCCTACCACATATTCAGACCACGATACCGGCTCAGAATGGAAACTTTGCGTACCCGCATCATTAAGACCAAGAGTGTTAAGAGAGTATCACGATGACATCACTGCGGGCCACCTTGGGGTATCCAAAACGATTGCTAGAATAGCAAAATATTACTATTGGCCAGGAATGTTTAGAGATATCGCGAAACATGTACGAAGCTGTCACTCATGTCTAAAACACAAGCCTGTTCAACAACGGCCTGCCGGAAAAATGCATATAACGGAAGCGACCGAACCATGGGAAATTGTTAGTTCTGATTTCATTGATCCATTACCAAGATCAACAAAGGGCCACACAATGATATTAGTGTTCCACGACAAATTCACAAAATTGACTGAATTCATGCCTATCCGAAACGCTACCGCTCCAGCTTTATTCAGAGGATTCAAAGAGCGCATTATCGGCCGACATGGTTGCCCAAAGATCTTGATTACTGACAATGGAAGCCAATACACCAGTCGCGTATTCACACAATTGCTAAGCAATCTAAAAATCAAACACCGCCTAACTCCACCGTATACGCCGCAGGCTAATCCTACCGAAAGGGTCAATCGCGTAATAAAAACCATGATTGCGCAGTATATTGACCAAGATCAACGAAAATGGGACAATTTCCTACCTGAATTAATGTTAGGTCTTAATACCAGTCAAAGTGAATCCACCGGTTACACACCAGCGTTTCTTAACTATGGGAGAGAGCTTAGACTTCCGCATCTCTGTATAACGAACAAAATGCGACAGAGAACAACAACACGACACCAGAACGAACTAAGGAAAAACTACGAGACATATTTGAACTAGTTAGAATAAACATGAGCAGAGCTTTTTCAAAACAAAGCCATCACTACAACCTCCGCCGCAGACCTTGGTGCCCAAAAATTGGGGAACAAGTATTAAGAAAAGAGAGGCACCTCTCGTCAGGAATCAAAAATTACAATGCAAAAATAGCACCAAAATATGATGGGCCATTCTGTGTAACAAAGATAATATCACCAGTAATTGTGCAGCTGAAGAATAATACAACTAAAGAAACCGAGAGAGCACACGTAAAAGACCTAAAAGAATACCACACTCGACCAAGTACCGCTAACTACCAGATAATAAATAGTCAGTTGCACATGGCAAAATCATCAGTATACAAAAGGAGATCAAGTGACAAACAACTAAAATCAAAGTGCCTGGAAATTTCCGACACTAAGGTTAAAATAAGCACAATGAGTCCAAGAATCAAGTCAAAGTGTGTTAAAGTTCCTGACATGAAAAGCTACAGCGATCCGACATCGAGAATGAAGACTCAACCAATAAATCCCGCTATCGCAGTAGCAAAAAAGGAAACAATGGTGGTTAATAGCCTACCTACTCTGGAGCCTACTCGAGAAGAAACCAGCAGCGCAAAGAAGAGGGCCTACATTACTTGGGAGCAAGAAAAACAATTAATTCCCACAGTTTGCCGCCGTGCTGAGGCCTCCGCACGAGAACAGCTAGGGATCCAAATAACCCATACCACAACCAAACCAACACCAGAGCAACGTCATGTGGCAATGGAAAAAGTCAGTACACCACTCGGAGATTTCCCTACGCCAACCATCAAGAAAAATTATCCTCCTGTCGACACAGCCACTTCTACGCTCACAAAAAAACGAATTGCGCACACCACAACAAAACCAACACCAGAGCAACGTCGTGTGGCAATGGAAAAGGTCAGTACTACGCTCGGAGATTTTTGTACTCCAACCATCAGGAAAGGTTATCCGTCATGTGGCAATGAAGAAAGTCAGCACACCGCTCGGAGATTTTTCTACGCCGGCCATCACAAAAAATTATCCTCCTGTTAACACAGCCACTCCAACGCTCACAAGAGGACAAATTCCTCACACCACAACAAGGTTAACACCAGAACAACACCACGAGGTAAAGGAAAAAACCAGCACCACTCTCGGGAACCTGCCGACCCCAGCCACCAAAAAGTGCTACCCTCCAGCCAATATAAACATATTGCAGAAATGCCTTGATGAGAAGAAATCGGAAATCCTCCTTATCCCACGTGGCGGTAGAAAATTCTTACGAACCACAAGGAACACCGGCTTCATCCGAATTCTCCACCGAGAAGATGGAAGCTTCCTGATTAAATTCAAGGGAATCAGGCAGATCCGCAAAGCAAACCTCCAGCCAAACTAATAACCAAATGAACATTTGATTTTTATGTGCAAGAAGCACAAATATTTTGTTATTAAAATTACGTTTTTTATTTTATTTTGTGAATAAAATTTTAAGTGCTGTTACGAAATATTGCATATTTCTATTTTTCGAAGAAAGGGGGAGATGTAACGAAGTCACATGCTGATCACATATATTACCTTCCCATTCCCTTCTACCTTCCTACAATAATATAAACTCCTATCATTGTACATGATTTATTTCTTACAAATAGAGAAATAAACACGCCAGATTCTATATTATTGGTGTAGAACAGATTAATAATAAAACTTTCCCCACAGAAATACCAGAGTCGATCACGAGATCAGGGCATGACAGAGTATCATGTGCCTATACGATGCTGATCGAAGAAGCCAGTCGACCAAGTCAGCGCCGCCAGGCCGATTGCGCACTGCAACACTGCTGACCGCGCATATAAAAAGGGGGCCGCTGCTGCCAGAAATCAGTCTTGATCGAGAGCTCGAACAGAGCAGACCACCAGTACCAGACCAGTTCCAGCGCTTGAGGAAGCCCAAGCTCCCGTACCAGTAGTACCAGTTGAAGATCAGTAAAATAGATCTGTCCAGCATCAGTACCAGCCGTGTCCATCCGGACACATAGAACCGGACCAGAAAGGAATATATACTGAGCCAGTACCGCAGCAATCAGTCAGTTGCCTCCCAGCAGCCAGACTGTCAACAGCTTCCGATTATCTGTGCTGTTTCTGCCTAAGACGTGCGTACGATTTTCGTATTGGTCTAGGTCAGAATATTCGCACACTATTTCACCGCATTTATATCCCCGTGCTGTTTCTGTCTAAGACGTGCGTACGATTTTCGTATTGGTCTAGGTCAGAATATTCGCACACTATTTCACCGCCCTTATATCCCCGTGCTGTTTCTGTCTAAGACGTGCGTACGATTTTCGTATTGGTCTAGGTCAGAATATTCGCACACTATTTCACCGCCTTTATATCCTCGTGCTGTTTCTGTCTAAGACGTGCGTACGATTTTCGTATTGGTCTAGGTCAGAATATTCGCACACTATTTCACCGCCTTTATATCCCTGTGCTGTTTCTGCCTAAGACGTGCGTACGATTCTCGTATTGGTCTAGGTCAGAATATTCGCACACTATTTCACCGCCTATCCGTCCCCGTGTTGCTTCTACCTAAGACGTGCGTACGTTTCCGTATTGGTCTAGGTCAGAAACCCCCCATACATGTGATAACACTAAGGTACCAGACTTCGTCACCTTAACACGCGTGTATATCGGACTTTGTTTGAACCATTGGAATATGTGTATTAGTGATAAGTGAACCGACGTTATTGAACAAAGCATATCGAATTACATTACTAGAATAAGCACGAGGTTGTTGAAATAGACAGACATTGTATTGAATTAGTTAATAATAAGTATAATAATATAGTGAAACTATATATTAATTTACTTTTGAAATAATAAGAACACAGATTTAGTGAAATAAGTGTTAGTGCTAAATGTTACCAATAAGTGGGATTAAATAAAAGAATTATTGAAAGAATCCGAATGTGTTGTTAAAAGATAAACGTCGAGGAACCTGACCCTGGACTACTCGTACGCTACCCGAGCACTACTACACCCGACGTAACAATCTAGTCCAGGAGGAAGAAGCTTGGAAGCTTTAGATTTCATGAGGGCTTCTCAATAGCGTCATTTCAAGGGCGCATGACCCGCCATTGTGTTCTCATGGAACCATAGGGAAGACTCTGGAACGCTTACGATGACACCTATATTGACCAAGGATGACAGCTGACGTCAGAAACTCTATCGGCTCATGTGATGTGTGCAAGGAAACGAAGGTTCCAAATACTATTTTAAGACTATCACAGTCGAGACAGAATGACCATGCCAGCGTACCACTTTTAAAAATTCCCCATACTGAAACTTACTAAGAAGACTTCGACACAACAAATCTGTCAGTTCGTGGAAACTGAACTATTTCACATGTTTGGAGTTCCGAAAACGATTGTCATAGACAATGGATCCCAATTTTGCTCCGTTCATTTCGCTAAATTATTGGAGAGATACGGCGTGCAACACCAAAGAACCACAGTACACTCCCCATAAGAAAACGGGTCCGAGCGAGTAAATACATCCTTACTATCGGGAATCCGAGCATGCCTTACTAACGAACAAAATGAATGGGACAAATAATTAAGTCACATTGGTGATTCTTTACGGAGCTAATTC
Source organism: Dioctria rufipes (assembly GCA_963924295.1). NCBI lineage: Eukaryota > Metazoa > Arthropoda > Insecta > Diptera > Asilidae > Dioctria > Dioctria rufipes. Next base: position 148,717,304 of record OZ002743.1, on the reverse strand, counting down.
ATCAGGCTGTTAATCCTCGCCTGCTGCCTGGAAATGTAATACTAGTTACATAGGAGAGATATATATTTATCTATATAAATATATACTTATCTGTGTTTTGTCCTTGTTGTCCAGCATGCCGTCGTTCTCCACTGGAATGATGCTGTAAAAGATCTTCTTTTGTATATTGCAGGAATAAAATAGATATGCCACTCACTTAATTTTTACTTAGATGGACGTAAGCATTTGTCTCGACTTTATGAAAGCCTGTATACATCATTGTAAACCAATCACTCTAAAAAACATGCAGAAATTGTAATTTCACAACACAAAACATATGAGGACATAACATACAGCATAGAAAACAACATCAGGCACATATGATCCATACGTCACGCCTTATCATAAACAAAACACAACATATAATACACAACATACGTACTTATGCGCATGATTGATCTGCAGTCACTGGACTTTTTCTTCCTGGACAACATGCTGGATGCAATGACTAGCTGTAATTAGATAAGCATAATATTAGGTTTGGTTGGATTTAGTGTCATGATTTTGGTAGTTTATTTATTAGATTTAGGTTCTGAATTTTCAGTAATATAATATCATATATTGAATGGCAAGATGATGTGAAGCGAAAAAACTGCACACGAAATTTGAGAAAAAGAAAGAAAATATTAAAGTTAGGAAGTATTTAACTATTCTGCGCATTATAGTTGTTGAGAAAATCAATTTAAAACTTACCCGGTCTAGCTTTCCTCCAGATTATCTCAAAATTATGTTCCTACCCTCGCACAATAAAAGCTTCGTTTTGTGCCCGAAACGTTATAGCCGAATGAAAAAAATGCAAGGATAGAGCTGTTCCTAGCCCAAGGCAAACATCGATAAATAGTTTTGAATGAAATTTACTTTAATTAAGAAATTAAAGGAAATTTAATGGAAAATGGGATGTCAAAACAAAATTTTAATGATGATTATGCAAAGAAAACGAATTTTGATAGGATATTCAAATATATCAGATTAAAGCGTATTTTCCCCCGATTATTTTTACACAAAACAATATAAAATTATTAAAATATTTAAACAGATTCCAAACGGTCAGTACCGATTGGGAGGTATTTTGGAAAAATACTGGAAAATTTCCAAAACACGGGGCGATTTCTGATAAAGCCGACGGCCTTGGTAGGTGTCCGGACCAGATTTTGACAGAAATTCGGAGCAATAACCAGTGTGCCAGATAAGTATCAAGAAAAAGTTGAAAGTTGAAAAAAAAAAATATTTAAGGTTGGAAAAAAAATCTAATTAAAACGAGGTGTTAAAGCAGTAGTAAAAATAAAGACGAGAAGAAAGGAGGAAAATTCAGGGACTTAAGAACAAACAGAGAAAAAAAGGAAGTGGTTTCATAGAAGCAAAATGAAGTATAAGAAAAGATAAGTACTGCCATTTTGAAAATTTACATATTTGATATATATAATTTTATATAATTTGTTTTATTGTTGATTGTAGTGGCAACACTTTCCTTCAGAATTCGAAGTAATAAATTATCCGACGGATAACTTAGGCGGTGGTCACACTGATGAAGTATGCACTATGTAGCACGCAGTATGTAGTAATTGCTGCATTGCGACTGAAATTGCGTTGTGCAATACATTTTATTTTAACACGACGAAAAGCGGTCACATTGACGAAGTAGCAGTAAAAATTGCGCAGTAGAAATCGCATGCAGCTGTCGGTGCTTGTTGCATGCAGAATTTACTAGTGCAGTATGTGCTGAGCATTTGAAGCGATAATTAACTTAAACAGAAAAGTCTTTCGACCTTTTGCTTTTCGATTACTACTTAAAAAAGAAAAACAAACAAGAGTACAGATTTTTTCGTCATTTACTGAAGATATAGCTTTCAATATAAAATTTGTGTAGGTGGTGGAAAAAATGGGGTTTACATAAAAAATGACTATAGTAAAAGCATAATTAATGACAACTGCTTACGGCATCTTATAAGCATGAAAACGTTATGGGTTCTTCCTCCGACGTAGATATTTTTAATACTGTAGCTGCATTCAATACCTACTGCGTCAATTTGAACAACATCGCAACCTAAAATAAATACTGTATACTGAATGTTGCATATTGCATACTTTATCAGTGTGACCGCCGCCTTACAATCACGACAGATGACACTCATCAGCACTGGCATTCCATATTTTTCTAATCACCACGCCAAGAGAACCCGAGTACCGTTCAACAGCAATCAAGAGCAGTTCCATCGCAAACCGCGAGGAGTTTTAGCAGTCCATCTGACAACAATACAACCTTGAATAATCAGTAAATTTAATAAGGTCAGTTTTGTTTTAAAAGGTTCTTTTCACTTGGCAAACTTACAGTACCAACAAATGGTGACCACAACGACGAGTTTTTAAATTTTTATTGGAAAATCAAAAAGAAATGTTCATCTCTTAAACATGTGAACAATTTTCCAATCTTCAAAAGCATCGACGGCAGAAACACCGATAAAAGGCGTAAAATATAAATGGACAGCGATCAACTCAAATATAAAGCGTACTCAGGCAAATTTATCATGCATAATTTTCATAAAATACTTAGAGATTTTTATATTCTCTTTAGCACGGGAAATCGTTCAATTTAAACAATGATACATGAAATCACATATAGATATCCGTCATCGAAACAAATGCACACGCAAATCATTTATTTAAGTTACGTAATAAAAAAAAGTGTAATAACGGGTTTGCCAATAAAAGGTGTTATTTTGATATTCAAAGAAAAATGCCATTTTTTGAGATAAATGATCGGATCTTCATTTCATTACAAAGAGAAAGGTATGCCGTTAATAACGGAAAATAACATCAGCAAAATGACCACCACGACCACGCCTACAGGACCATATCCTTTTCATGAAATTTTCCATAACCAAATCGCAAAGTGGCTGCCCTATGTCCTCGATAGCCTCACGAATTCCATCTTTGAGGTCTTGAATAGACGCTGGGCTGTTGGCGTAGACCTTCTCTTTCACGTGGCCCCAAAGGAAGAAGTCGCAAGGTGTTAAGTCACAAGATCTCGGTGGCCAATTGTGATCTCCTCTTCGAGAGATAACACGGTCCGGAAACTTTTCCGTAAAAGATCAATGGTTTCGTTGCTTCTATGGCACGTAGTGCCGTCTTGTTGAAAGTAAACGTTGTCCAGATCAATACCATCCAATACCGGCCATAAAAAATCATTAATCATTTGTCGATAGAGCAATCCATTCACCGTAACTGTTGCTCCAGCCTCATTTTCGAAAAAGTAAGGTCCATGACCCCGCGAGACCATAAACCGCACCAAACAGTCACACGTTGAGGATAGAGAGGCTTTTTAATAATAACTCTTGGGTTTTCCGAGCCCCAGATGTGACAATTTTGCTTGTTGACGAAGCAATCGAGGTGGAAATGGGCCTCATCACTCAAGATGAGTTTTCGATGGAATTCCGGATCATTTTCATGCATTTCAAGGACCCAATCAGCAAAGACTCGACGTTGTTGATGATCGGCCGGCTTGAGTTCTTGTGTTAACTGAACTTTATAAGCCTTAAGACCCAAATCTTTAAGCAAGATACGGTGTAATGACGTTTGTGGAATGCCTAATTCCAAACAACGACGAAGAATGGACAAACCTGGGTTTTCTTCACCACTTTCGGCTACAACAACAATATTCTCGGCTGTTCTTGAGCGACGTGCACGGGTTTGATTCTTCACATCACTAACTTGTCCCGACAGCTCGAATTTTTCTACCAATTTCTGTATTGCGGTCCGACAAGGTGCTTCACGACGACCCAAAAATGTTCGAGTTTTACGAACCGCCTCTGCCACATTTTCACCATATTTATAGTGAATTTTAATATATTCAATGCGTTGTTAAATCGTGTATCATTCCATTTTTAATAATAGCGTAGTTTCTACTTGTCAAATGTGAAAAAATGACAGCTCCAAAAGTGACATCTACCGAAATAGCGGGCTAATTAAAATAACACCTCTTATTGGAAAACCCTTTATAAACAGGCAATACTTGGAGATTGTAATACAGATTAGCCCGATCTCTCAGTTTTCAAAGGAAAGTGGGAAGCATGGAATAAACGTAAAAGAATATCATTCGAATAAGCTATGGTGGCATATGTTTTCAAAGTGAAATTATTGAATGCTTTTACATTCCTTTTAAGATTTGGCTTCATTCATGTGTTTTTATTTTACATATGCAAGTTGCACATCACAACAACAGGTTCAACATCCCATACATGGTAGAAAATGAAGCTTTTCTCTTGAGAGTCTGCAATTGTGTATCCCACGCTAAAAACTATAAAATAATTTCACAATTTTTTCCATTAAACAATGATGTGGCAGTTGCTGAACAATGAAGTAGAGCCCCTGTTTGTTTGATGTTCAGCCCTACCCTACAATATATCATTTATGCTTTAATTGTAGCGTAAAAATATTAGCATTGGCAATTGAAAGAGATTCGCGGTCGGGTATTTCCATCTGCATGAATTCTAATTTCATCGAGAAATTCTTTGTATACCTCATCAAACTGTGAGAAGATAATAATTATTGCGGTATTCAGCTTATTTACTGAAATATAAAACATGATTTCATACTAATATATTAACTGTAATAAAATGATAGGATAGACAAAACAAAACACATCTGGCTTGTATATAAGGAGAAAGAGGTAAAGTCATTCATACTACACCAAAAACCTGCCAGTTGAAAGTACCGCCAAAACTAGCGGCAACGATAGCCACACACGTAGATCCGCCGATACCGCTGTATCCCCCAGTAACAGCCAAATGATGCAAAACTTCCCACCGGGAACTCAAAATTTACTATTACATGCTCATGAAATCATAATCCAGACTCCGGTCCAGGAAATATAGCTCCGGTTAATAGTACAGAATCTTTCGTCAAAAGTTATCTCCGGAAGGCCGTAGACGTAACTACTCATACTGCCCGCAGAAGAAATAACCGCAGGAACAACAGCCCAGCAGATCCCCGGCTGTCTAAGTCGCCAGCTACTGATAGAAACCCAAATAGATATGCCATACTAGCTGATGTACAGGAAATACGAACGGAAGCAAAACGTGGTACTCAAACTAACATTATTTATAGATCTAACATGAATTATATAAGTAGGAGCCAACCTAGTATTACTGGGGGAGACCAACCCTGTAAAATAAGCCTACTAACAAAATAAATTTCTGTCGACCTATTTTTGTTTTTGGTGTAAACACAAAGTTATTTACCCAGAATATGAAAGCCGAGGCTCACCTGATTGACGCCACTGATTTTTAGATCAAATTCGTAAATCTAGAGTAGTTGAAAACACAAATTGTCGTAACCAATGTCGGACTGCACAGAGATCTTGTCGAAACCTTCAGAGACTCTGCAATAGATGCCTTCTCATTTACTCCCAAAGAGTCGAGAAAGCCCTCAATATTAATTAAAGGCCTGGGAAGCGATACGCGAGTTGAGGATGTCCTTCGGGATATAAAAGACCAAATTCCTGTTATTAAAATTACAAACATAGTTCCCTTTTCGACTCCTAGCTCTAGGAAGTCGGAGAGATTCCCTTAACATAATAACTAATTAGGTATATTCTTCTCACCAGAGTCTATTGGGAAGAAAAGACGGCACAAAATAAAATTAGAAGATGCATTACGTATCAGAGAATTGGTCACATCGGCGATTTCTGCGCCTATCATCCCAGATGTGTTTGTTTGTCTAGACAAATATGACTCCATCTGCATCTCGAAAATGAAACTTAATAGGCCATCTCCTAAATGTGCAAATTACCAGTCAACCGGGAATCCTGCTAGCTATGCGCTCTGCAAGGAATTTCAAAAGTACAAAGCAAATAAAGCCGATCTAAAAATCAAGATCAGAGAAAAAGTTAATTACAGAATCGATGCGGTTAAAAACCAAGTAGTGCCCAGTGTAAGTTCCTCTAAGACTTATGCGGATATCCTTAAAGGTAACATCAGCCATGGATACACTAGGAGCAATGACCCCAATAACAGCAAAGAACTGGACTCGTTCCTAAATGATGGCAACAATCTACTCAAAATCCCGTTTATTGAGCTAATTAAAAAAATTCGGGAGTTTTGGCCGAGTTATAAAGTCATGAAAACATCCGAAGAGAATGATTTTGCTTACCTTCAATTCACCGCATCGATTATAGGATAATTAGTCCAATACCACCTATAAAATTGTGGGCTTTAAGTCCCCAAATATGCATTCAAATGGTACTATGCGGTCAGACTCGGTAGTAAAACATCAAAATTGTCGTACTATTAACATGTTAGATATATAAAACCTGGATTAGGATATAGATATATGTACATATATGTAAATATATGTATATAAACTTGAATTAAAAGAAATTAATAGTAAATATATCTCATATAATCCCATAACCCTATAAACCTGAAAAACCTAAAATTGGGTATTTAAAAAAGGAAAAAGAAAAGAAAATCATAAATCATAAAATCCCAATAAATTAATCATGCACAAATCATGATTAGTTTATCTTCCAAAAATGGTGAACAAAATTGCATCAGCAATTTTCTTCGCATTCCACACAACTCATAAAATTTTTCCCATAAAACAACTTGGGAAAAACAAAAGTTTCAGTTTACAACCCAAGTCGTTTTGATTAAAAATCTTATCATGCAAACAATTACCACGACAAATTTTGCTTTTGCATTCAGCAAAATTTGTCAGTGGAAATAATAAAATTAAAAAAGAAATCAAAAGGCAGTACGATTTGCCGCAAAAAATTCAATATGCATGTACATATGTACATACATATTTCGACAAAAGCTCCCACGATAAGAAATGCGCGCCACATAAATTGTGTATGTGCGCCGCGATTTCAAGCGACGGGACGGTGGCTGATATTTTTGTAAGTGTAAGATTACATTTTTTCTTGAAGCCACCGTCCGAAGCAAATAATTCTGGACATGTTTGAACAAGTCCAGAATGAATCGAAAAATTTTTCCAGGGTAAGAAAATATAATTAAGCATTTTCTACCCTGAAGAACGGCTCTTGATGACCATGAGGGTGAGCAAGAGTTGAATAAAAGTTGAGTTTTTTTTGTTTTGAGGAGTTGACTTCTTTAACTTCGACAGTTGGAAAAAGATCGGTTGTTGAGTTGAGTTCGAACAGGCGGGTGATTTTAAAAACAGAAAAGTTCGGCGGTACTAAAGAATCGTTTTGATAAGAAAATAAGTTTTTAAAAAAAAAGGTTTCGGTTGGCTAAAAGAAAGCTTAGATAACAAGCGCTAAATTCGTACGATTTTATAAAAAAAAGCACAAAGATGGAGTTCAGTTCGGTTACATAAAAGAAAGAAAACCCAGAATAGTGTAAATTAGTTTCTAAGAGAACAGGTTGAGTGTTAAAATAAAAATTGGTGAATAAAAGCAATAGAAACCAAAAGAAAGAACCACAGAGTTTTTAGTGAAAAACCCCACCTATCTATATACCACGGGGATAAAAATAAAGCGAACCGGATACGTCGGCTTGTTAACCTGGTGAAATACATGAGTACCCAAGTTTAAAGAGTAGAATAAGCGTATAACAAATAACAACGCGGGACGTACATGCAAGAGGAAAACTCTACACCTTCATCCGGCGCGGAGCAATCCACAGGTGACAATTCACAGCACCTCCGGGAAGGTACAGACAACGCCCCAGGAGACAACCCAATACAATCAAGTAGATAGGATCGCCAGACTCCAGATCCATCGCAAGAAACAACAGGAGTTGGCCTTTGAAGAGGTACCGATTTAAGAGGGCCCACCGTAGTAAATAAAGTAAGTCTAGATAATTTTTTAGATAAGTTGTTAGAAAAGGAACGGAAATCCCATAAGCTCACGGTCACGCACTGCGACGCTCTGGACCACAGATTAAGTCAAGGCAGAGAGCAGAGGCTGACACAAATTGAAAAATTTAAAAAGGTACAGAGCCATTCAAACAGGAGCTTATCGAATTCGCCGGGCTTTCACGTTCACTAGGTATAGATAAGACCACAGCCAGTGTAGTTGTAAGCGCTGAAATTGAAACTAGTGTCACTGATATTAATACTGACCAAAGAACCGCCGAAAACCTCCTTAGTGGTTGGCTAGAAGTATCCTTTACGGATTCTAGTCCAGAATCAAGCCCTGAAACCAAAAAAGGCACCAGTAGACTACCCTACAAAGGTATAAACAAAAAGATAATCACAACGGTAGATTATATTTGGGTAGGACCCTACACGGTAACCGCTATCCCCAGTTCAGTAATCACGACAATTAAAATTCGTAAACGAGAGGTGACGGTACACAACAATCGCCTAAAACCTTTCTACGAATAGCATGGTGTCAATATAATCTAAGTAATTCTAATGTACATATAATAGCATGCAAGCTACAAAGTAAAAAAAAAACATTTTAATACCCTATCCTATCCTCTACTAGATAACAATGCAGTCAATAATTTTTTACGGACTGTTCCTGACCACGATAGGAGCCTGCACTTAGGAACGTTATTCAATCTCTTCCCTAAATAATACGGGAGTACTATTTGAGGTTCTTGGAAGCCTATCAGTTTACGACGACACTTGGAGCGTCATCATTGAGTTAGATCTAGCCGAGCTGGACAATCAGACAAAACTGGCAGAACGTGACGAGCACTACGTACATCGATTATATGGTAAGAAATCCTTTGATCAAGATCTATGTAGCCTACAAACCAAACATGTACACGCCTTGATGGAAAGCATCAAGAGACGCACAAATGTCATTAAAGAGGCAGCGCCTACATCACGCAAGCCCCGATCAATATTCGATGGAATAGGTAATGCGATGCACTATCTCTTTGGTACTATGGATAGTGGAAACGAGCAGGAGGTGTACAGCCGACTAAGTGAGTTAGAGGTGAATACTCAAACCTTAGATGATCTGGAAAATCAAAAGATCAGCGTAATAAAAACAACTTTCGAGCAAATTCAGAAACGCCTATCCTCCCTGCCTAAACGACAACATCAGATAACCATTATGATGAACAATTTTCGAAACAGAACAGACGAGTTGACAGCCCATCAAATAAGGCAGGCAATCGTCTCTAGTCTGACACAACAAATGATAGAGTTGGAATTTAGACAACAAGCTCTACTACTAGAAATAATCAAATTCATCCCCTTTTAATTTCCCTGAATCATTTGCTAGAGATTTATCACAAATCTCACTCCACTTGTCCCAATCTGCATGACTGCTTATCAGTTCTGTATCAAATAGCAGAGGTCAAGACACATTTGTTACAGGACAAATTACTTTTCCGAATCAATCTCCCCATTTTTAACATTCCCAAGATGAAATTACAGCAAATAAAATGTTTTCCCATACGGGTGGATTCAAACCATTCATTTGTACTTGATATCAGATATTCCCATGTGGCCAGTCAAATCAGAACTCAGGAATTTCTGTTGCTGAAGCCAGAAAACCTGAAATTTTTCAAAAAAATTTCAAAGGGGATCGATGAAGATACGTGGTTTGGTAAGCTGAACACACCCATCACTAAAGCTACTAAATCAGATGAATGTACCATCAAACTTTTGTTTAACCCATTAGAAGAAAACCCACATTGTGGTCTCAGGGTTCAAATTCCCCCAAGGGACATAATAATTAAGCTCAATATACCAAATTCGTGGCTGTACTCCTTAACCGAAACCAAAATAGTACAAATAACCTGTACACAAAAGTTACTCACTCATGGTCTCGCAGGACAAGGAATCATGACAGTCAACGAACCAAGTTCCTTGCAAATAGGGCCTCACACTCTGCATTACGAAGCAGAAAATCTCCATCCGCTAACAGTTTTCCAACCAACTTACCACCCTGCCACAAACGAAACTCAGGATGAGTTGGCAGAATATGTATCCAAGATATCCGCTCCTAAAAACTTTGAAAACAACCAACATTACTCCTCGGAGATGATACAAACCAACGCATCCACCTAGATACAAAAACTCTGGACGAAATCCGTAACAAAGTGAACAACGTTCATTTTGGACCAAAAACAAAAAATCCTCATCGTGTACTCTCTATAACATCCATATCAGTTACAGGTCTCTTGTTGCTAATTGCATCTGTGGTGGCAGTAGCAAAATATGTCGTACCGGCATTCATGGCATGGGTTCCTAAACGTAGACAACAGCCCACAGTTGAAAACACCCCATGGAACCAATTTACGGAATACCCCAAGAAAAATTTAAACGTTGCCAAAGTCTCCCTAGAGAGAGATCTATATGTACAATTAGCAGTACCTACTTTTGCCTTCCCATTTACTTCTGCTACAAGCACAGCCTTCTCTCTTTGCATTACACTCGCCTGTAGGAAGTAAGACAAAGAAACAAATTCCTATCGATTAAACAATAAATCGAAAATATAACAATTAGACCTAGTTCATAGTAGAATAATAGGTAAATAATATAAGATAGCAAGCGCTATTATATTACTAGAAATTAAGTTAAAACATCTATTAACGCTAGAAAAGCGGTTAGTTCAGTACTCACCTATTTAGTAGGACAAAGACAGCAAGTTAGTTCAGTAAGATTTTATAACACTATAAGTGTTCAGCCCTTTTCAGAAAAAAAAAGAAGAATAGAAATTAATTTAAAACTAGAATAAATCAAAGAAAAAACCGGGTCAAAAAAGAAAACAAAAATGAGCCAACACCTAACAACACCGAAACCGCCAACGAAGTACCCAACTCTCTCGAAAGATAAAAAACATATGTAACAAGTTATAAATATAACAAATGTACAAAAGCCAACCTCTCTTACCTTAGTTGATAAACTAAATCACCAACTGAGCCAAGCTTGAATAACCTCTGTTAAGTAGTTAAGTTAAGTTAAGTTTGTTTTACTTTACTTCATTTCAAGTTTTTATTTGTATGTACTTAAAAGTCGAAGAAAAATTATATACATGCTTATGTATTGGGCCCAAATGGGCTCTTGTTACGTTTTTAATAAAAACGAAAAAAAAAAATTAATTGCTATCTAGATCTTAAGTTTGTAGGTTAATTCCAGTACAGGCTATGCTTAGTATACACCGGGAGCAATTGTATTCGAAAATCTGTTGTGATATTGTAATATCAAACTGCAAAAGTACAAAAGTACCCCACTATTCAAATTGTATAACAGCAATTTCACCCTAAAGTCGGCCAAGTTAATTTGTTAGCTATGCTTTTGTTTTTCGTAATCTTAAGTACATTGAATTTTGTAGTCTCAATAAATGAAATGAAATATATTATTAAAGAATTTATAAAAATAAAAACAAAAATAAAAAAATTTCATTTCAAGCTTGTCTGTTCGGCTGGCATATTCTCCCATAAGGCATGAACGTTGTTTCTTCGTTTGCATAGGATTGGCCTCAAGAGCATCGTAATTAGGTTCACCTGAACCTGGCACCAAACCTTATGTGAAACCGTGTTCTGGATACACAAAACATGTTGAAATGGGCAAAATCTTATTGTGTGTATAAATTCGCCTGTTTTTTGTTGTAAGTATGTCGTCTCATTTAAGTACATTTCACATACATTGCCCATTGAAATTACCAGTACACCACCTTGTGAAATATCATTTTGATTGGCAGGCATTTTTCTACTATATTGTATTATTGGTCCGGTGTTTTTTGTGTACCTTATTCCAGAACTCCCGTATACTGGAGAACATGTTCTGTCGATTGAAGCGAACAATTCGTGCTGTTCGCTTCGTGTAAATCTTCTATGAAAATGTATGAGACATTCTTTTGAGTATCTTTTGTTCTGCGGTTACAAAAGAACACAGCTTATGTACCAAACTTTAACTTCCCGTCCTCCAGTTATCAAGTTCTTGCCTCTTGGATCTACTGCTAATGCAGTTATTGCTATTGGTGCTCCATATCACACCATTTCTTGGATTTTGTCGCAATATCCAAATACCACCAAATTTTTAAGAATAATGACCAACCAAATCTCCAATAGAAACATCGAACCAAGATAAATAGCCTTCAGTGCTTCCAGCTACTTGCAAAGTGATATGCAAAAATTCCAACTTATTTGCACGATATAAAACATAATAAATTTCCACACCCTGTCTGTTATAGAAGTAAACTCAACTATTTTGAGCCCAAGCAACACATCGTGCATTTTTTCAACAACATTCATTTCAGTTGAGCTTTTTCGTGATCCAAATGACTTTTCCACCCAAAAGTAAATGCCTGCCAATTTTTGTATAGCAATTTTTATATGGTCCACAATTTAATTTTAGATCGAAACGTTTTATTGCTGCTGTAATCTCAACCTAGAAGGATTTGATATACTAGAATATCTTATTTTAAAATAAATATTCTGAACATGACACGTTTATAATTCTATTACTTGATAGTTTATGTTGCAGGAGTCTGCCTGTTATGCTTTTGTCATTTTTCTTGACTTTGTACTCAACCTATAATACTAATATCTATTTTCGATGTACCTAACGTTGTAACGCAGCTTAGGCTGAAGTTCTTCAATAAAATATTTTTCTATTCTATTCTACATGTTTGGCTATGGCGTATATCAACAATTTTTTCATCAGGTACAATTACTCTGAAAGATATTGTATTTAGCTCAGGAAATATTGGATGAGTTATATATTGCAATACCCTTACAATAATTTCGTTCGTGCAGCTTGTTCACTAGCATACTCCAAATATATATTCTATTCTATTATATTCTTTTCAATTTCGCCTTAAAATAGTCGGTTTTAACTTCAGAATCGGCATCTTTTTTACCCCGCGAATGTTTTTTTTAATAATCCTGGATTAATTCTTGTTCTTTTTGGACCTGGATTTTTCTTTTTCAGCACTATATAAACTTTTGGAATGGCTTTTCTTTCAAGGAATCTTTGATATCTGTAGAGAATGCATTTTTCGACTTTTCTAATGACAGACGTTTGCATTTGTCAAAATTATTTGACAATAATATGACTATCTTTTTTTCCCGGCGATGGAATATCAAAAAAATACCCTGTAAATAATCCGGGCGAAATTAGTGGTGATATGCAGGGGTAATTCAAAAACTGAAGTCAGAAATTTTTCAGTTGATTGCTTTAAGCTGGATATCTGTATATGTACTGTCCGTTAGTAGAACGTACACGCAAATTTGATTAAGTGACTGAAATGATTGGACCAAGATCAGTGGTCTATTTCTTAACAACGAATCAATACTATTCACTTTATTTTAACTTTCAAGTAAATACTGCACTTATTTTTTAAGACTGCCCACTAATTATATTAAGATCAGATTATATAATGAGGTATTAGGTCAGAGATCCACACACACTAGAAAACACTTATTACCACACACTTAGAATATACGATTATTAAGAAAAGTTGTATTGGGATAAAACTCAATATATAAGTTTTGGGTCAGAGAATTTTTATATCATACCGAAAGACACTTATTGGCAAAAATTGCAATATAAAATCGTCAATATATATATATGTAAACTTAATAGAATAAAGCCAAATTATGATATTAAATAAATATGCACCAAAAGAATATAAAATGTAAATATATATATGACTAAATATATAATAAAATAGATATATGAATAAATAATATATTGTTACAAGTGACTGGTACTCACCGATCTATAACATGACGCTTGATGGTTGGCTTTAAGCTAATGTTAAGACCCTTTTTTCTAAACATGGGTTAAAAGAATTTTTTATTTCCGTCGAGACCAGAAATAAAGTGTTAATGTTAGTAAGACACTATCTCAGTCAAGACCCCAGATAATATTCTTTAAGTAAGTCGAGACCCGGCTTTAAGTGTTATCTTATCTTCAGTCGAGACCCGAAATAAGATGCGTTTATTTCTGTCGGGACCAGAAATCATTGTTAGTAAAAGATTATCTCAGTCGAGACTCGAGATAATATTCTTTAAGTCAGTCGATACCCGGCTTAAAGTGTTATTTTATCTTCAGTCGAGATCCGAATAAGATGCGTTTATTTCCGTCGAGACCAGAAATGATTGTTAGTAAATATCTTATCTTCAGTCGAGACCCGAAATAAGATGCGTTTATTTCCGTCGAGACCAGAAATGACAGTTAGTTGGTAAAAGTGAAATATCAGTCGATACCCGATATATAGTAAATGTTAGGCCCTAACAGCCAACTTACCCCAAGCGATGCCAAGTACAAAAAGAGGTCGAAATCAGTCAGCTTGTCGTTTATATAGCCCTTGCTTGCACACGACACCACTGATAGAGTAGCAGCGGCGCATGAATGCAAGAATTTTCAGTGTAGCTGTAATATTACGGTACTAGCGATAAAATTTGCCTAGCAACGAACAAAAATGCATTGCAACAGGAAATTTAGAGCTTCACATGCTGCTGTGTTAAATTAAATTATTTTTACAAAAAGAGAAATTCCAGTTCGATGATACTTATAATGATCGTAATGATAAAGTTGCAAATTGATCGGCTTGACTGATTATATTTGTGACATGCATTGTATCCAGGGGTGGATGGGCCCAGGGGGAAAAAGGGAATTTTCCCCTTAGGCCGGTGAGATTTATAAATTTTGGGCCGGTAGTATTAAACCAACACTTTTATTTTAAAATAAAATTTTTGAAAAAAAAAATAGATTTGGGCCGGTAAAGTCAAAACTATAACCTAGATAAAATTAATATTTATTGGTAGATAGATAGATAAATTTATTAAGTAATAAACATTACCTTAAACGTCAGGTACAGTATAACATTAAAAAATATTAAAATATTAAAATAGCCCAAAAAAAACAGCCACACATAAAAAGCGATATGCAAACAATAGCTATAAATAAAACACAAATAAATATCATCACAAGTCAAAATTAGTATTAAAGAATTAATTTACAGAATAACAACACTTATTAATTAAAATACTTTTCACAGATTTTAAAGAAGCTTTAGGATTTTTCATATTTTTTATTGATTCCGGAAGATGATTAAACAACTTGAGTCCCCACTAGTTTATGCTTTGTTCTGCTAATTTACAAGAAAAAAAAATGTAACGATATTATTTCTAAAATAATACCAATACTCGACATTTACGGCTTACGGCATTTCTTTGAATTAGCATTGAGTGAAGAGTGCATGGAAACATGGTATTTGGGCTGTGCCCCGTGCGCTATAATTCCTAGTGTAGGAAAGGTCTATTAATACAAAGAAATATTTTTCAAAATGAGTTCATACGATCGAAAAGAGTCACAATATAAATTCCGATGTCAGGCCAAGAGTCAGTAGCTTGAAAAATAGCCTCTTAAAATATGAAAATCTCCTAATCGCTCATATGTTTTTAAAAATATTTCAAATAACTGGGTCATTATCTAAATATCTGCAGACAAAAGATCTTGACTTACTTAAATGTAACAGTCTTGTAGAATCATCATTAACTCAGCTAATTGAAATTAATAGAGATGCAGAAAGCTCCAAAGAGATGACGGACACATTTGCAAATAGACAACTTGATCTAGTCGAAGACTGCAATACACTAGACATTGAAGAAACCTTGCCCATACACAGAAAAGCACGCGTGAAAAGAATGTATGACGAAAACACAGCAGATGAGAAGCCGACTGATCCTTTCGACAGCTTCAGGATTGAAACATAAAATTTCCGTTAGATGTAGTGATTAACACAAATTTGTTCATGAACCTCTCTTTTTTGGATCCTAAAAACTTTGAAGACATACTTAAAAAAGAATAGAATTCCAAACAATCTTCTGGAAAATCTTTCACAAAAATTATGCCGTTCAATGAATCAGCAACGCCTGAGCAATTCCAAGAAGAGATTTTCACCTTTGCAAACAGCTGGGAAACATTAAAATCAACATTAGAAGAATCTTATGAATATTTCCCGAATCTGGACGATTCCGAGAAAAATCATATTATCTGCAAAAATTGCCGACATTGTGCGACCTGTTGCTACAAAACTATTATTAAATATAATTTATACCAAGAGACTTATCCAACAGCATACCAGTTTCTTCCGACATTACGAATTTCTCAAGTGGAATGTGAGCGTTACTTCTCTTCGTTAAAATTTATCAAAAATAGACTGCGGAATAGATTGTCCAATGAATATTTGGAAGCCTTCATGTTGATGAGCACAGAAAAAGCGAATTTGAGGACAATGAAAATGTCATTAATGCTTTCGCTGAAACGTCTTCGCTGATAAAAAAGTTGTTAATGTTTTTGATCTTCATTTTAATGAGTCATTTTTTTGAGTTTATTTTCTGTTAGTTTATTCTTTTACTTTATTTTTTGCTGTATTTTTTTTTAATTCGAAATTTTTACCGGAGTAACAATATTTCTAAACTTTGTGGCCACTATTATTGATGGAAAAGAGTTATTATTATTACTTCTAAAAATGTTCGCCTGCCGCGGCATTTTCTTTGGGCCACTTCCTCTAATTTCCCAGACCAGTTTACGTCACCCCATCCATCCCTGATTGTATCCTACATGACAACACATGCTTTTGTTATATGTTTCACCTATTTTTAGGAAAATTGTAATTAGACTGAATTTATTGTCTTTTTAGAATTCAATTTTAGCATGGTATTTTTAATGTTCCCTTTTCAGGAATTGTTTTTAGCATGAATCTAACGGTTAAAACATATGATAATGATTTGCTCGATGAGGCTATATTTGTATTGGATTTGTGCAATATGTTATGTATATGACAAATACATAGCTTTGTTTGGTTGTGTATCTGTGTTTTGACTGAGAGTGATTAGATTTGATTTAGTTTTATAAAAATATTCATGCTTTGTTTTCAGGATTTTTTCTTTTCAGAAGGTATCTGTTAAGAAAAATATATTCGAAGCGATTTGGTTCGAACATACTGCCCCCGTTGAAAGGCTGGAAATGTCTTTCAACTGATTAATTTTAAAACGGATTGATTGCCATGTTATTTAGATTCAGAGCTTTAACTTTATTGTATCGGCAAGATACATATTTTGGGTATTGGTCGTTTTACAAGACCATTTTTCGTTTTTATGCTGACTGCACGAACGTATTTGTCAGCACCTGGATGAACTTCAATTATTCGCCCTAATAACCAACGGCTCGCTACCAGATTCAGTTCTTTGATAATAACTAAATCTCCTATTTTAGGATTTGATATTGGAGTCTGCCATTTAGGTCTATTTTGTAGGGAATTTAGATAATCGTGAGAACATTTATGCCAAAACTGTTGTTGCAACAGTTGGACATGTTTCCATCTGGTGAGCGATGAGACCTTATTTTCCAATTCAGGTTCTGGTGGAAGTAATAAGGATGTGCCAATTAAAAAATGTCCCGGAGTTAGAACATTGAGATCGCCTAGATCTTCTGTGATTGGACATAGTGGCGTGGAATTTAGACAGGCTTCAATTTGTGTCAAAACATTTTTCTCCGGCTTCTCACAATCCTCCAAAATGAGGTGCGGAAGGCGGGTTAAAGTGCCAACATATCCCGTCTTGGGCTAGTGTTCCTGCCATTTGCTTGTTAGCTTGCAGTATGGCTGTTTTGAATTCTGTTTGTAGGACTTTATCAGCTCCAACGAAATTAGAGCCACAGTCTGAAAATATATCTTAATACGTTTGAGGGGGCTCGAAATGAAACACTTGCCTGCTCTTATAATACTGAATCTATTTTAGCTCTTATCACTTTACAGTTTACACATGTACAGCATTTGTAACTATTCCTTATTGCTTAGCCATACAGTGAGAAACCTTATTGTCTACGGTGTTACCATCATCACTCAACTAAAAGTTATATTCTAAACATATCATTTCCTTTCCCCTTAAAAAAAAATAATTTTCTTTATGTTAGAAAATTAGCCAGATATAGTTCGATAATTTGAGAATATTGATAATACAAAATTCAAATACCCTTAATCTAGTTTTTTTCATAATGCAATCTATACTAGTGTTTTTTTTTCTTATATCTAAAGTTTTTTTTTTTTCGAGTAGATCTCCTTACTGCTAAATTGTCATCCGCTTTTGCAGAATCGTTACGTAATTTTTTTTTTCTTAGTGTTTTCCTGCTTATGATTAAAATTCAATGGTTTTTGAGCAAAGGTTAAAATTTTAATATTCCCTCTTTTTAATTGATTTGCATGTGCTATCCTTATACTATTTTGTACATTAATTTTGTATATCATTTTACTTATTTTTTTCAAAACCGTTGCTGGAATCCATTTTGCTAAGTTCTTGTAATTCAATCTATATAATACTTTTACATTTTCTCCAAATTCTGTGTTTTTTTTTCTTATTTAAATTTCCTACTTTACGTTGCGTGTGCCCTACTTTTTTTTCGTATTTTACTTCTCTCTTCTTTGCAATGCTTTTCTCTGTAATTTTATCTAAGAGTGTTCGAGTTTTATATGCAAAAATCTTTGTCGACGGGCTACAGTTTGTGGTAGTCGTAGGGATGTTTCTATAATGAAACAGGAAGTTTATTAACTTTTCTTTTATTGGCAAGCTTTTTGTTTTTTCATCTAATAAATATTTCGTTAACCCTTTCTTAATAGTTTGTACAGCCCTCTCCGCTAATCCATTGGATTCCAGATGATAGGGAGGACTATGAAGAAGTTCTATACCATTAGTTACACAAAATTTTCTAAACCATTCACTATTAAATGGTGGACCATTATCTGAAACGATAGTTACGGGCAACCCAAACATGGAAAACATCTCCTTTAACTTCGCAATCACTTGACTTGCATCAGTCTTTTTCATAATTTCTACTTCTACCTATTTGAGTAACTATCGATCAGTAAAAAGAATTTATGCCCTTCCAGATGGAAAAAGTCTATATGTATCCTTTCAAAAGGAAATGTGGTAGCTGGCCAATCGGTTAAAGGCATATTTTTTGTATTATTTTGTACGAGTGAGCAACTAGTACATTGTTTTACAAATATTTCAATGTCCTGATCTATTTGAGGCCACCAAACATATGACCGAGCTAATTTCTTCATTCTCACCATACCGCTATGCCCTTGATGTAATATATGTAAAACTTTTTCTCTAAGCACTTCTGGAACTACGACCCTATACCCATAAAATAAACATCCATTTTTCAGTTCCAAGAATTCTCTTTTACTCTAGTACCTTGTCAGTAGCTTATCTTCCTTGGGAAACACATTTCTTCCCAATACTCTTAATTTTCTAACTTTAGATAATACCGTGTCTTGCTCGGTATATTTTGCTACAATTTCCTGGTCAAGTGGTAATTCATTTTTTTGCACAATACTATTTACAAAATCAGTGTCTATCCCATTACCCGTTGCTACTGGCAGTCTAGAGAGCGCGTCAGCGTTAGCCAGCTTTTTCCCTGGCCTGTAAACTAATTCGTAATCATACATGCTAAGAACAACTATCCATCTCTGAATACGAGCTGCCGCGACAGGTGGTGTGCATTTCTTTGGACTAAAAATATGCTGCAATGGTTGATGGTCAGATACAATAGTAAAGTATTTTCCATATATATATTTGTGGAATTTTTATATTCCGAAAACAATTGCGAGAGCTTCTCTATGCAATTGAGAATAATTTCGCTCTGCCTCGCTTGAAGTACTGCTAGCAAATAGAACTGGCCTTTCTACGCCATCAATTAAATGTGACATAACAGCTCCCACGCCATATAGACTCGCATCACAGCTAATTATAATTGGTTTTTCTGGATCATAATGAACTAATAACTCATTTTGCAATAACCAATTCTTACTTCTTTGAAAAACTTCTTGACATTTGTTATCCCATATATATTCCCTATCTTTTTGTAAAAGGTTATAGAGTACATGCAATTCAGAGGACAAATTTTTTATGAACTTTCCATAGAAATTAAGCATTCCTAAATATGACTGTAACTGGTTGATATTTGCTGGGGGTGGCGCATTTACGATTGCTTGCACTTTTTCTTGATTAGGCTTAACCCCGTCCCTGCTGATAGTATGTCCTAAGTAATTTACACTTTTTCCAAAGATCTTGAATTTTTGTTCATTGACCCTAATATTATACTCACTGAGACGTCCAAGACCTCATAAAGATTACTTTTACAAGTCTCTAAATCTTTCCCACCGATAATTACATCATCTAAATAGCATTGCACCCCCTGAATTCCCACCAAAACTTGGTCCATAACTCCCTGAAATATTGAAGGTGCGCTAGAAACACCAAAAACTAGCCGTTGAAATTGAAAGAGCCCTCTCTGAGTATAATAGTAAGCAATTCTTTTAATGCATCTGTTACAGCTAATTGTTGGTACGCGCCGGTTAGATCAAGGACGCAAAAATATTCACAATTTCCGATATTAGCAAGGATGTCATCTATCCTGGGGAGTGGATAATGATGAGTTAGGTAGTGATCTAGGAAAATTACAAATAGGTTCATTGAATTTTGTAGATAAGTTGAATAATGCGTTAATAATTGACGTTAAGATTAACTCTAAATTTATGAGAATGGAAGTGGATACTGGTGCATGCTCTTCTCTGATGTGCTTAAAAACATTTTCAACAATAGGTGTTGAATTAAAGAAAAATTATTCAGGTAGGCGACTACAAGTTATTACTGGCGAAGAAGTAAAAGTCGTGGGAGTTGCTATAGTGGAAGTAGAATTTTAAGGTTCGGTTTATAATTTACAGTTGATAGTAATTGATTCAATTAGAAAGTTTGTGCCCCTCTTAGGTCGTAATTGGTTGGACATTCTTGTGCCGAAATGGCGTGGGATATGGGATAAAAGTCTAGTGAATGCCATATCAGATGTGGATATTAGTCGAGAAGTGGAGTTAAGCAAACAAAAGTACAAAAATGTCTTCGATAAACGGTTAAGTACCCCCATAAGGAAATTTTAGGCAGAAATACATATTAAAGAAAATGTTAAACCAATATTTTTTAAGCCCTATACAGTACCGTATGGGTTGAGGGAAAAGGTTAGTAAAGAAATAGATCGATTAGTGGAGGAAGGTATTTTGAAACCAATCTGTGAAAGTAAGTGGGCTTCTCCAATTGTGGCGATAGAAAAGAAGGATGGTACAGTAAGATTGTGTGTAGACTGTAAGGTCACGATCAATAAGCACATCGCAACATATCATTTCCTTTCCCCTTAAAAATAAAATTAAATTAAATTAAATAATAATTAATAGCTGTTGCACTTTATTGTAGTAAATCGATTTTTATCTCCTGAATTAAGTTTCCAAAAAAACATTTTTCCTCGTCGCCAATAATACGTTTCGAAATGAAACACTTGCCTGATCTTATAATACTGAATCTATTTTAGCTCTGATCACTTTACAGTTTACGCATGCACAGCATTTGTAACTATTCCTTATTGCTTAGCCATACAGTGAGAAACCTTATTGTCTACGGTGTTACCATCATCACTCAACTAAAAGTTATATTCTAAACATATCATATCTGTGCAGAGTCCCCTTCGGCTGGAGAACCGGCGAAAAGCTGCTATAAAAGCCGCTGTTGATAAATCTTACACGGCTTCTATATGAATGGCTTTGGTGGCCATGCAAATGAAAATGCATATCTACCCTTTATATACACGATTGTTTCGAAATTTAGATACCTCTAAATTGAAAGGAGCAGCATAGTCGCGACCAGTTTGTTGAAACGGTCTAGTCACATTGACCGGTGATGAAGGTAAATGTCCCATAATCTGATTTTTGCTAGTTGCGGATTACTTAAAGCAAGTTATACATTTATGTAACACTTGTTTTACGGTTTTACGTCCTTGTGGAATCCAATATTCGTTTCGAATGATGGAAAATACCAGTTGCGGGCCTCCATGCAGCGTTTTTGTATGGAAGTGTTCAATGACTAAAATAGTTAGTTTGCTGTCCTTTGGCAGGAGTATTGGGTGTTTTTGATTATAAGAAATGTTAGCATTTCTCAATCGACCACCTACCCGAATTAATCCATTATTATCTAAGAATGGGTTGAGTGATGAGATCTTGCTTCTAACTGGAAGCAGATTTTGTTCTTGTAAACATTTAATTTCAGTACCGAAAGCGGCATTCTGTGCTGCTTTAATGAGCCGAAATTTTGCTTGAGCGATTTCTATTGGATGAAGTATCTTTGGATCCCTTGGTTGTTCTTCTGTGGACTTCGCCGATGCATTTTTACACTTATTGATGAACTTGATGCAATATGCGACGATTCTTTGCAATTTGGAAAAGCTAGAGAATTTTCCAAACATATCATCGATGTTTGAATGAGCTGTCTTTGTTCAGTTTCATGCTCATTACCTGGAATGGTTTTAGATTTCGGCCAATTATTTTCACTGTCCTGCAACCAATGAGGTGCATACCACCATAACTCATGATCAATCAATAATGAAGAATTAATACCTCTGGAATTGCCGTCGGCGGGATTGTCAGCAGACTTTACATGATGCCATGCTTTAATGTCGATCAAGTCCTGAATTTCCGCCACCCTATTAGCCACATATGTTTTGTACTTATTAGGGTGACAATGAAGTCATGCTAATACAATAGATGAGTCTGTCCAAGCAAACGTAGGAACTTGATCAAATTTTTAATCGATTTTAACACGATTTATGAGTCGTGCTACCAATACCGCCCCGCACAATTCAAGACGTGGAAGTGATACGGATTTGACAGGCGCTACCTTTGACCTTGCCATGAGTAAATTGGCTTGAACAAATCCTTCTTCATCAACAACTCTAATATAAACAGCGGCAGAATACGCTTGATTAGAGGCATCTGAAAATCCATGTATTTGACATGTGGATAGGTTACTTGTAGTATGTAACTAACGTGGTATGTTGATGCTGCTAATGTGATGTAATTCTGCTTTAAATTCGCGCCACTGCTTATCAATAGATGCTGGTATTGGCTCATCCCATGAACAACCAGCAAGCCATAAAGCTTGCATCAATATTTTGGCAGTGATTATAATTGGTGATATCCAGCCAAGTGGATCGAAAAGCGTTGCAATTTCTGAAAGAATAGAACGCTTTGTAGAGAGGCAGTCTGATTTCCTTGTGTATTGTAGCGTGAAGCAATCAGATCCTGGAAACCAATGAATACCTAAAGCTTTTACGGACTCATCGCTTGCGAATCGCAAAGGAAGTTCAACTTCTCTGTATGATTCGGGGATCCTAGATAGTAAATCTGAAGAATTGCTAACCCATTTCCTCAAATTAAATCCGCCGGAAGATAACAGATTGATAAGTTGATCTTGTATTTGGAAGGCTTCTTGCTTTGTATCGGAGCCTGTAAGAAGGTCATCAACATAGAAGTCACGAGACACTATCTTCGCAGCTTCGGGGATTTGCAAGCTTCATCAATGGCTAGTTGATTGAGCGTTTTTATTGCGAGATAGGGAGCTGGCGTGGTTAATCTGTAATCTTTAATAGGTTCATTTCGATTATCCCTCCAAAGTATTCTTTGGTAGATTTGATCTGGAGGTTATACCTTTATAATGCTGTACATTTTCTCTATGTCAACAGACATAGCGAATTTATACTTTCGCCATCTGAGAATGATTGAGAAGAGTTCATACTGCAGTACTGGACCCGTATGCAGCTTTTCGTTTAGACTTTTTCCATTAGTCGTTTTTGCTGAAGCATCAAAGACAACGCGAACCTTTGTAGTGGTGCTATCTTTGATAACAGCATGATGAGGAAGATAGTAGCTTTGTTCATTGCTTGTATTCATTAATACAAGTTTTGTATTCCTGATAGAGTTCAGGATTTCGTTCTAATTGCCGTTCTAGGCTGTAGAATCGACGTAATGCCATACCACATTCACATTCGTGATCTGCTTTAGACAGCTTTCTTCCTGGATTAACTTCTTCAGTTTCCCAAAACTAAGTTTATCCAGTGAAGTGTCGTCGTCGTAATGAGCCTTTGCTGTTAACGCAGATGCTGTTAAGAATGTGGATGTATTTTTTAGCTTTCGGAAAAGTATCCATCCAAAAGTACTGTTTTGGGCAGTTGGTGTCCTGGAGGACCTTTCCGCAAACTTTCCAAGAGAATTTCTCTATACACGTCTGCTCCTAAAAGCAGGTCAATTTTTCCTGGTTTAAAGAAAAACGGTTCGGCCAGTGGTAGCTCATATATATGACTCCATTCTTTGTTTGGAATGGTTGAAGGAGGTAAAATGTCCGTAATTGTATTAACTATAAGGGCAGTGACCGTGGTTGCCTGAGTTGTGGTTGAATAAGGATAAATGTTCAATGTAGTTTGTTTTTGAACATTTGTAGTTTCAGATTTTCCCAAGCCAGTGATTTGAATTTCCACGTTTGTAGTGGATGATTGCAGCTTACGTGCGGCGGCTTGGGTTACAAATGAAACTTGAGAGCCTGAATATATCAGTGCTCTTAATACCAACATGTTTCCCTTTTTTGTAGGAACGTTTAACAATGCTGTTGCAAGCAGTGCTTGTTTGGTACGTTGGTTTTTTGCGTGAAGCGTGTGAAGAGTATTATTGGATATGGAAGGTGAATTACAAGGTTGAGCTTCTGATTGCTGCTCCCTTGGCTTGAATTGGGTCGAGGCCCTTGGAGTCGCATTATTCCCATAAAGTAAAGTATGATGCCTCCTTCCACATCGCTGACATGAAAACTTACTTGTACAAGCTTTCGTATTGTGCCCCTTTGATAGGCAATTATTGCATAATTAATTTCATGTGACAATTTTGAATTTATTGTCTACATCGAGTTTTATGAATTTCGGACATTTAAATAGACGGTGCTGCTCTTTGCACAAAGGACATGCTTGGGTGTATGAAGTAAAATGGGTAGATGCTCTCGGGACTTGAGCATTTTTGTTGGCTAGGGACGGTTTGGTATCGACAATGGCTTCTAAAATTCTAAATCTAGATTGTAAAAATATTTTTAAGAATTCGAAAGTGGGAAGTCCTTGTGCTGTATTGACATCTTGTTCCCATGCACGGTGCGTTTCTGCTGGTAAACATTGCACCACCATATAGATGAGAATTGAATCCCATTGCTTAGTGGAAACTTACAATGCCTCGAGTTCGAAGATACATTCGGAAGACTTATCTAGCAAGGTTTGGATAGCCTTGGCTGATTCGTGGGCTGCTTTAGGTAGATTTAAGAGTGCTTTCAATTGGGCATTTATCTAGACTCGTTTATTATCATACCATTAAAACAATATCTTCCATGCGCTGTCATAACTCGAGTTGGTAATAGGAAATTGACGCAATAAGTGCTCTGCTTCTCCAGATACACTTGACTTTAAATAATGCAATTTCTGCACCGGTGATAACGCAGAATTTGAATGCACCAGGGACCTGAAAAGATCGTGAAAAGGTCTCCAAGAATCATAAGATCCTGAGAATTTTGGTGCGATGCTAGGTAGTCTCAGAGACGATGAAGCTTCATGTTCTGATTTTGGACTTGGTTCAACCTTTGTTGCGAATGCATCTAATGCATCCCTAAGAATACCTCGAAAAGTAAAGTATTGATTTTCCAACTTTGAAAATTGATCCTTTGCGAAATAATCGTACTTTTGAAGTTCACTATCTCCCAAAGCCTGCGTGGCTTGACCAAATTTCACTTAGAGTGGTTAGTCGCTCAGAAATAAGACCTTTCGTTCGTTTCTCTACATCAGTTTTGTTGTAGTTATGGAACGATTTTTCGAAGATTATTGCGGAAGTGTCTTGGTTGCCCAAAAGTTTTTGAAGAGCAGACATAATGAAACAATTGATAAGATAAAACACTAGACCTGAGATCCGGCTCGAAGGACCATAAAATGTACTGTCCATTAATAGAACGTACACGCAAATTTGATTAAGTGACTGAAATGAGTGCACTGATAAATTTGGATCAAGATCAGTGGTCTATTTCTTAACAACGAATCAACACTATTCACTTTATTTTAACTTTCAAGTAAATACTGCACTTATTTTTTAAGACTGCCCACTAATTATATTAAGATCAGATTATGTAATGAGGTATTAGGTCAGAGATCCACACACACTAGAAAACACTTATTACCACACACTTAGAATATACGATTATTAAGAAAAGTTGTATTGGGATAAAACTCAATATATAAGTTTTGGGTCAGAGAATTTTTATATCACATCGAAAGACACTTATTGGCAAAAATTGCAATATGAAATCGTCAAAATCTATATATGTAAAATTAATAGAATAAAGTCAAATTATGATATTTAATAAATATGCACCAAAAGAGTATAATATGTAAATATATATATGAGTAAATATATAATAAAATAGATATACGAATAATTATTATATTATTATAAGTCACTGGTACTCACCGCTCTATAACTTGACGCTTGAGGGTTGGCTTTAAGTTAATGTTAAGACCCCTTGTTCTAACCATGGGTTAAAACAATTCTTTATTTCCGTCGAGACCAGAAATAAAGTGTTAATGTTAGTAAGACACTATCTCAGTCGAGACCCGAGATAATATTCTTTAAGTCAGTCGAGACCCGGCTTAAAGTGTTATCTTATCTTCAGTCGAGACCCAAAATAAGATGCGTTTATTTCCGTCGAGACCAGAAATGTTTGTTAGTAAGAGATTATCTCAGTCGAGACCCGAGATAATATTCTTTAAGTCAGTCGAGCCCCGGCTTAAAGTGTTATCTTATCTTCAGTCGAGACCCGAAATAAGATGCGTTTATTTCCGTCGATACCAGAAATGACTGTTAGTTGTTAAATGTGAAATATCAGTCAATACCCTATATAAATGTTAGTCCCTAACAGCCAACTTACCCCAAGCGATGCCAAGTACAAAAATATGTCGAAATCAGTCAGCTTGTCATTTATATAGCCCTTGCTTGCACACGACACCACTGATAGAGTAGTAGCGGCGCATGATTACAAGAATTGGCAAATACATTGCTTTGTTTGGTTGTGTATCTGTGTTTTGACTGAGAGTGATTAGATTTGATTTAGTTTTATAAAAATGTTCATGCTTTGTTTTCAGGATTTTTTCTTTTCAGAAGGTATCTGTTAAGAAAAATATATTCGAAGCGATTTGGTTCGAACAGTATATATCTAATCTGTGACCAAGGCATGCTGGTAGTACCGGCTAATGCCACTAGGGTGCAGTCAAGACCAAATGACACATCCAAGACATAAGCTAGTCAAGACTCAATGGTGCATCCAAGACATAGACCTATACAGCCAAGTCGCAAACACATATTTACTATGTACTCGAACCACCTAGCGACGGTGGCGTCGTGTGAGATTTTTAAATAAAAACTGTGCCCAGAATGAACATAGCCTAACTACTGACAATTTAAATAAGCAAAATCTATTTGAGTGTCATATGTTAAAAATTATTCGGCTTATTTTCAGATTAGGGAAAACTCTCAGATTTTGTTCAAATTTTTGGTACTTGTTCCAATTCACTCACAAAGTACAAATACGAAAATTATTTTGAGCGGAAACTGATAGTTTCCGAGATATTAAACTTTAAAATTCGCGAACTTCACAACACGATTTGACTGTGGTGGGTATATACGTACCTTCCAAACACGCGGATTAAAAGCAGTGCGTTTTTTTATTCATTCTGAGTATTTAATTGATGTTACTACACATAGTAAAGTGGCATTTAGTAAGAATAGTATAAAACATATTTATGAAAGAATATTGAATACTGAATACTCAGAATGAATAAAAAAACGTAATGCTGGTAACCTGAATGCTGGGAAGGTATGTATATACCCATAATTGCTTTCTTGCTGCTACTTCAAGTATGAAGAAGAGTAAATTGATTGTGAAAATGTCAAATCGTGTTGTGAAGTGCAGTGCAAAATTCGCGAATTTTAAAGTTAAATATCTCGGGAACTGTAAATTTCCGCTCAATATTAGTTTCCAATTCGTGATTTGTGTGGAATATGTACACAAGCGACACTTCCAAAGTTGATATGCCATGATTCACTACTGATCACAAACCTGTTGAGGACTCCATGTCCAAGCTGAACCCTGGTTATTCTGCTGGAACACTGTCTTATCCGGTAACCTTTTTGCTCATTCTATCACTGCGGCTTGGTAAATTTCCTGAGTTATGGAAAAAGTCGTTTATTGTCCCAATTTTTATGTCCGGTAAAAGGTAGGTTGTTACGATCTATTGATAGATTGTCTTGTATTCCCAAACTGTTTGAAGCTTCTTCATATGAATTCTTTTATTTTTATTGTAATGAAGCCTTAATTCTCTCATCAGTATAGTTTTATGAAGTATAGGTAAACAGCAAATCTGCTCCAGCTTACCTCTACCAACATCGAATCATTTGAGCGTGGTAACGAAACTCATTGTATTTATACAGACTTCAGCAAGACAAGCTCCCTCACCTTCTTTTGTTATTTAATTTGAGATCCTTAGGTTTTCCAATTTGGTTGTTGAATTGGTTATCATCCTATGTTAAGAATCGCAAACTTTCTGTTTTTTCGAAAGAAATTACCGCTTATTCCGGTGTTCTACAGGGTAGCCTCATAGGGCCCCTTCTCTTCATATTATTTATAAATGATATTTCCTATACAGTTACCAAATCTGATTTACTAATTTACGCAGATGATTTAAAACTGTATAAATCTATCGATTTGTATTTCGATTGTCTCAAATTGCACAATGACCTGGACAAACTGGTTAAATGGTCTAAAAAGATTTCTGGCTTTTTTATCGTTGATAAATGTAGGGTAACCATTTTATCTCATAAGCGAATCCTTTCGAATGTTGTCTATGTTAGGAATGGGTTGTTACTTTCTAAAGTTAATAAAATATGTGACTTGGGATATTGCTTGACTCAAAACTCACCTTTAAGTTCCACATATATCGCATAATTAATAAGACGAACTTAATATTAGGCTTTGAAGTGCTGGGTAAAAGAATTAGATCATATCTATATTACTAAAGCTTTTGTTACCACTCTTGCTAATCCCATTTTGGAATATACCAGTCCTGTCTGGTCTCCCTCTTACATAAATCACCCCGATCCTACTGAAAGCATGCAAAGGACATTCTTACTTTTTGCCTTAAGAAGAATGGAGGGATAGAATTAATCTTCCTCCTTATAACGAAAGATAAAATTTAATACACCATTCTACTCTTGAGACTCGGAGAAAAATATGTGATATATCATTTGTATTTCAACTTCTGAAGGGTTACATCGACATGCCTTTGAGGCTTGAGAAAATTAATTTCAATTCACGAGCTCAGCAATTGCGTGCTAACGATTTATTTAATTTGTGTTCCTCTCGTACCAACTGGGGACACTTTGAGCCTATGACTAGTATGTCCTGTACTTTTAATTTGAATTTTCATTCAATAGATTCTTATATTATTAAGACCAAATTAAGAAGAATCTTCAATAATTGTTCTGTACTATAGCGTTCCAAAATCGGCAATAATTCTTCTGTATTTTAGCCGTAATTTTAGTATTGTGCTCAACATTCATTGCAATCATCAGCATTTAGCGAAATAAATAACACTCTTTCTCCATTTAGTAATACAATAAATTTTTATATGGAGATCAATTGAATTCTATTAGAATATATGTCAACCCAAATTATTTTGATGGTTTCTTCTCCAGCACTTTACCATTTTCACGAGTTTCTCATAAGTTACATACAACAGATATTTTTGCATTTAATGCGCCACTCTATACAAAATGAAAAAATTAACTGAACTATAAATAAAAAAGTTTGAAGACAAACGGTTGGTTATTTCTCACAAGTCGAGGTAAATAATGTCCATAAGTAAAAGTGCTTCCGATGAAGAAATGGTCACCTGTGGGATAATATAACATAACTTTTCCATTATACGTAATTCTGGCCCGGAAATATCTAATAATTCATTTTTACTGATTACCAAGTCAGGCGGCTGTAACATTTGATTTAAAGAGGTTGGAAAATTTTTATGAGCTTTATTCAGTTTTTGAAATATATCTTTAGCTAATGATGCTATTTCAAGAGAAATTCATTTATTTTATACCACGATAGATATTCGTGAGTGGCTTTGACGAATTGCCTTAATATCAAATCATAACGATTCCTATTATGTAATCAATGTAAACATATAAAACTAAATAGAGCACTTAAGCCTTGTTATAATGTGATAATTTGTTTCACAAGGTGCGATGTATTATATTTGGACGAACTTCAAAACTACTCCCATTAATAATACTAGAGACTAGAAGTGAGGCCTACGACAAAGTAATTATCATCTCTTTAGTACCTGCATTAAACTTCTAAATACCAATAATTCGGAGGTTTCATCATTTGCTGGGTAATTATAGTTAATTGCCTTTTCCTTCCTTTGATAGGTGCCACTTAAACGAAAGTTCAACGAAATTTATAGGTATATTAAGGTGAATGTAGGACCCATTATCGATTCGGATAAAATATACGAAAGGTTCGAACAAGGAAAGTTTTTAACATGCGTGTAAAAGACATTGGTCTGGACACCTTAAGAATGATGAGAATAAGTTGAACGAGATTGGTATGTGAAAAGCGAAACTACATACAATCGTTTGAGTTAAAATTTAAAATTACTTTTTCCGGAAACATATTTTATGACAATTTATTTGCCTTTTTTGGTAAAACATTGGAGACTTATGGTTTCCACAAATGAAAACGAAATGAGAATTTAATGCGGCTAAAGCCCTTGTTATCTATGCCCTTTGGTGTTTATGTTTTAATTGCGAGGACTTTTTAGCTTAGAGCAAGGAATACTCTCGCATAACGTACCTAAGCCACAAATGATTTTCAAAATAAGAACATTGTACATAGTAAGTTTTAGAAAGACTTTTTCACAAAAATAAAAACTACGTTTATGTATGCATTTGACCTAAATTTTGATTGTCACCTACTTTTTTTTTAAATATCCATAATTTTGCGGGATAGCGGAGGTAAGAACGAAGATTTGTGTAGTTTACAAAGAAGTTAGTATTATTAGTTATAGTTATATAAAATGAGTATCTTTTGAAAACTATTATGTAGTCACCGACGGCGCTGCACGTAGAATACCAATTGCCACTTTTCATGTTCTATAAAACATAATATAAAAAACACAAAATAAGCAAATTCAGTGCAATTCATTTAAAAATCATTAAACAGTTTATTAATTAATTCGAAAATAGTTGACTTGTTTTTAATAAAATAATGAAAAATTGACGACAAGTCTAATATTTTAGATAAAGCCTTTTCATCATAACATAATCATTAAGCACACTTTTATGTACACTCTTTTGTCCTCTAAAGGTACTTAAACACAAGAATCGAAAAAATGTAAACCGAAAAACTCAATTTATTCCACTTTAAAACAAGATTCTTGCCCCAATGATTAATAAAATAATGGGAAATAGGATAAGCTAATAGTTTTACTAATAAAATAGTATATATATTTCAGATTTTTAAGATAAACACAACTTTGATGTTTTATCGGCCGAATCTTTCCGCCGAAAACGTTTTTCGGCCGATAAAACATAAAAGTTGTGTTTTTCTTCAAAATCTGGAACAAAATATGACTATTTTCTCAGTAAAATTCTTAGTTTATCCTATTTCCTTGGATTTTATTAATCATTGGAATAAAAATCATGTTTTAAAGTGGAATAAATTCTAAATTCTGTTCTTGTTTTTGATGTGAAAGTGCCTTAAATATTGCAGATATTTCAACTCAAATGTCGTTGTGCAGTTGTACAAGTAGATATGAAATCTCATATTCCAAGCCCGGGCATACTTTTTAAAGTTTTAGCTTTTATATATGAATTTTCTATCCAGCCGTAAATGTTGCGAAACTATTAACTGAGGGAATCAGAACTTGAAGCTTGTCTGCCGCCGATCCTAAAGATTTTTATACCCTAGATGAAATCATAGGAGTATACTAAGTTTGTCATTCCGTTTGTAACACCTCGAAATAATGATGGTAGAGCAAAATGTATTGGACACCCATTCATAATATTAAAAGTTATTTTGATTCTTGCATGTCCGTCCGTCCGTCCGTCCGTCCATCCGTGCGCACGATAACTCGAGAACGCGTATACTTAGAGAGCTGAAATTTTGTGCACGGACTTTACAAAAAAAAAAAAAGTAAAATTAAGTTCGAAAATGAGTCAAATCGGGCAACTCCTTCATGGGGTTGCCACATAAAAATTTCGTTTTCCGCTATATATTTGGACACTGCTTGAGAACGCATCGACGTAGAGAGCTGAAATTTCTTACATGATGTTTTTACTACATTAGCAAATAAAATGTCAAAAATGGATAAATCGGGCAACTCCTTCTTGGTGTTCCCATATAAAAATTTAGGTTTTTGACGTATGCTTTGATCAGTCCAAGACATTTTTATTGTACTAAAAACTTCTGCAGAATACGAAATCCTATAAAATTGGTTATGATCATTTTTTCTGCGACAAACCCTTCTAGAAATATATGCGAAAAACAACTTCAAAATCAAACTTGAATAGATCGGTGACCATACGAAATTTAATAGAGGCATTCATCTAGGGTATTATAAGAATTGGTCTTATACCAATTCTAGCTTTTTTATTTGTTCTATTCATAGTTCGTTCACAGTTCATACATACCTACATTTTGCTCCCATTCAATATGAATGATGAAGCGCCATGACAGAGTGAATTGCAGTGAGCCTCATCAATGTGTGTATGATTGTCACAGTATAGCATTTTTTATATGAGAAAGTGGCAAAATGCATTACTTTGCTTTTTTCGAAATTATTATAGCTACAGAAAAATGGTTTTCCATTAATTGTTAGAGCCGTTGTAAAATTTGTGTATCATTTTGCTTTAAGAAAAGACCAATTTGTTTGGACTGAAGAAACCGCAACTACATAGGCACATCCAACCTAACACGCTTGGCTTAAATGTGCATATGCGGCTAGCCAATCCGTTACCTTTACTCAATTCAGTTTTGAATGCTTACAGCGAACAGATCAAGCTTTATTGGTTGATATTTTGCTAGTACCTATGTATATACATAATATAATTTCTAATTGTCAGTAGGGAGTAAAGCACCCAGGATTTGGCTTTGGGGGGGACCTTAGGTGGCCCAAGTCCTAACAAGTCAGAAAAATAGGGCTATAAAGTCGCTTACTGCACCCATCTGAGCACTTAAGGACTGCTATTGTGGATTAAAAGGTGTTATTTTATTTTATCGGACTTTGTAATAATATACAGACCACATTTTATACGTAATTTGTAAATTATGTTCAGAAAACTGACATTCTGGAGGGAGACCGGTCCCGTTCGTCCCCCCTCTCGGTGCGCCGTCAGTAGGAGTATATTTCATTCCCTTTCAATAACACCTAGTTAATAAATAATATTTCCTTTTGTAGTTTAGTAGTTTGGTACAATATAATTAATTGGAAGCGTTAAGTTATTTAGAGGAAGTAGAAAGTAAGAGTAGTATAGTAGTTCAGTTGTGTATTAATTAGTTCTCGCAGCTGTAGTAATTTTTAAGATAATAGTAATTTCAGTAGCGCTAAGATAGATAGAAATTATTGTAGTGGTTGTAGATGTAAATTTAAGGTTTCATTTCCATTAAGGATAATTTCTTTAATATTTTTGCTAAATTTTTTTGCAAATATATTTTCAAAAGTAAAATAAAAAATATTATTATTATTCTAATCAAATATTTTCTTATTATGTCTCCATATAAGAGGGTATGTAGCAGAATTTCTAGTTGTAGAGAAAATCGGAGATTTTTAAATTTTCCGAAAAAAAAAATCTGAAAAATATGAAGAGTGTATCAAGGCTTGTCAGTTTTCTTATGAGCACATCACAAGTGTGAAAATACCCATTATTTGCGACATCCACTTTGAAAGAAAAAATTTAGGTGAAAAGAAGTTATTTACACATGCGATACCTACGTTGAAATTAGGAAACAATGATGGAAACGGAACTACTTCAAACAATGATGGTAGTGAAGATCTCCAAGGTGGTTTTAATCTTATTTTACCAGAGGAGAAAATTGAAGGTGCTTACTCGTTTTGCCATTCCAGAGAAAAAAATGTAAAGTTTTATAGATCTGATAATGCAAAATTGAAGATAAGAGTAAAAAAATACAAAAAAGAAATAAACTACTGCAAAAATAATATGAAAATGTAAAAAAAAAGTTATTACTTTGTAGGTCTCAAGCCAATAAACAAAAGAGGAAGTTGGTCAACATGTCATTCATGGTAGCCTACATATACCAAATACACAATGCAAAATGCTTTTAAAAAGTAAAGCAGTTTATACCGAAGAAGAAAAATATCTAGCGCAAGCTATATTTTTCAAATCAGCTGCCACCTATAATTTCATGAGAG
Source organism: Dioctria rufipes (assembly GCA_963924295.1). Taxonomy (NCBI): domain Eukaryota; kingdom Metazoa; phylum Arthropoda; class Insecta; order Diptera; family Asilidae; genus Dioctria; species Dioctria rufipes. Next base: position 148,682,948 of record OZ002743.1, on the reverse strand, counting down.
ATACGCTTGGACTTCGAATGCCTTCCATAGGCTCAATTTACAATTGGTTGCCTATAAAGCGTCTAAGAACTGATATACAAAATGAAGTTTTTTTAAAAAATTAAAACTGCTACTGCTACTTTTGATTAGAAATTTTGTGAAGTTATTTTAGTATTTGACGAAATGGCTATAAAAAAGGCTTTGAAATATAATGAAAAGTACGATTACATAGATAGTTAAGTTGATTATTGCTGCGGGGAAGAGAACCGAAATTCGAAAACTGGGAAAACGCTTGTGTGGTGTTTGCTTTTGTACACCATGAGAAGAGGGATGTGTGGGCTTTACCTACGATTCACGAAGCACCATTCAACTTGATTACTTTTTTATTTTTTTGCAATCCAAATTCAACTACACATTTTTACATAGCTACATATACTTAGTTTATTTTTTTTAAAAAGTATTCTGAAAACTTAACTTATAGCACTGTGGTACTCTCTAGACTCTAGACTTTTTTAACTTTTTAATCGCTTCTAATCCGGTTAATTCTAAGAACGAACTTTTCTCTAAAACTCACGCGACGCTGTCTTAACTCAAACTATACTTATTTTTCAAACTCTACTTATTTTTCTGCACTTCAAATTAATAAGTTCATTTAAAACAAGTAAAAAAGCTAGAATTGGTCTGAGACCAATTCTTATGATACCCTAGATGAATGCCCGTATAAAATTTCATATGGTCACCGATCTATTCAAGTATTGATTTTGAAGTTGTTTTTCGCATATATTTCTAGAACAGTTTGTCGCACAGAAAAAATGGTTATAACCAATTTTATAGGATTTCGTATTCTGCAGAAGTTTTTAGTACAATAAAAATGTCTTGCACTGATCGTTTTCAAAGTATACGTAAAAAACCGAAATTTTTATATGGCAACACCAAGAAGGCGTTGCCCGATTTAGTCCATTTTTAACATTTTATTTGCGAATGTAGCAAAAACATCATGTACGAAATTCCAGCTCTCTACGTCGATGCGTTCTCAGGCAGTGTCCAAATATATAGCGGAAAACGAAATTTTTATATGGCAACCCCACGAAGGAGTTGCCCGATTTGACTCATTTTCGAACTTAATTTTACTTTTTTTTTTAAAGTCCGTGTACAAAATTTCAGCTCTCTAAGTGTACGCGTTCTCGAGTTATCGTGCGCACAGACGGACGGACGGACAGACATGCAAAAATCGAAATAACTTTTAATATTACGAATGGGTGTCCAATCCATTTTGCTCTACCATCATTATTTCGAGGTGTTACAAACGGAATGACAAACTTAGTATACCCCTATGATTTCATCTAGGGTATAAAAATGCAGAATCGACTACGCGTAATTTCTGTGCCAGAATTTTTAATGTTTTCAAGCAAGATTATTTTTATTTTCTATTTCACTTTCTTTACCTGCGAAGTAGGTCATTATTGCGAAGGTAAGTCACTCTGCAATAAATTCTGATCAGCCACTATGTAATTTTTTATTTATGCTGACCAAGCTTTGACCGGTAACATTAAACAGTTTTGGGAAAACGTTTTGAAATTAATCAACGATAAATGATGAACTAATTATTCAACACTTGTGTATTTATGCTAAGGAGCTTATGTGGTGGTTGGAAGCAAGTACTCAACTACGCTGTTTCTGAAAAATGTATTCCTGTTAATAAGTCGATTTGCTTGATTGTAAGAGCCACCGTTTGTTACCAAAGCACCACAAACCAATCTCTTTATAAAAAATTGGGTGATACTAGCCCCATTTAATACCAATAATTTAACATATCTCACAAAAGTATCGAGTAACCCGATCCCAAGTAATCAGCACATTAAAAACATGACCACAGTGAGAACCTTGAATTTTGGAATATACCACACTTCTGGACAAGTTAACTTGTTAAAGTGGATTTTCTCATTTATTTCCAGAAAGGTTCGTCATGCAATAAAAATGGTTATAACCAATTTGATGGGTCTTGGCCTTCTGAAAAACTTTCAGTGGATTTATAGTTGAGTAGGGCACCGTTTTCCTAGAATACGTAAAAATTTTTAATTATTGTATGGCAACTTCACGAAGGAGTTAGTCAATTTTTCAAACTTAAAATTTTAAGATATTCGCGTATAAAATGTCACTTTACGTCAACCGATTTTCAATAAGTGTCCAAATGTATTAATAGTGATTGTAATTTTGTAGGGCAACCTTACAAATACGTTAACTAATATATCCTATTTTCGAACTTACACCTGCAGCTTTGTTAAAAGGGCCATATACAAAATTTCAGCAAATTAAATAAATGTGTTCTTGAGTTATCGTGCAGACGAACGGACATCCAAAATCAAAATAACACTTAATATTATTCCATTTTGCTCTACCAGCAATGAACAAATATATTTATTAATATTTTAAGAGCCTAATTTTATAGCTTTGTAATACAGTGTTGTTCACCTCGAGGGAAAGTAAGGTTTCCTAGCGGCATTAGCAGGTACTACCACAATGTTTTCATGCTTGATGATTTATTAGTGGGGAATTTGTAGATATCAGAATGATGTCATCCTGGTTTTGCTGTCTTCAAGTGCTGCGCCTAAATAAGTTTTCTTAGCGGGAAAGTTGTAGATATCATTCGAATTTCACAACATGATATTACCTTGGCTTGATGTTTTCTTAGCAAATTATTATTACTATTGGGTCTTGGGGTGTACAAACATTGAAAAGTCACAGTTGCTCTTGAGTGCAAACACCATTTCTTGAGCAAGGTCCCCTGGTGGCATTAGACGGTACTACATATGTTGTTCATCTCGCGCTTATTTCTAGAAAGCATCGATTTCATAGATGCAGACTGAGCCTTATATGAATATTCTTTACGATTTTCGTCCGTAAGCTTTAGAATGTTTTTAGTATCCTTAGAACTCATGTTGAAATTATTACGTAATTAGCTTGCCAACAGCGGTCTGTTTGGGTAAAGAGCAAAACATCAACTGAAAAACAAGTTATGAAACTATTATTTATATGTATTTGACACGTGTTCTTGAAGGCAGCAATTTGTCCTTGACCTCTGACGTCACCTTAACCTTAACCGAAAGTGTCTGCTCTTGGGTAACCTTTTGAAACCAACAGTGTCGAGTCTTAGGGGCTACAATTTGACCATGATTCAGCTTCGATAAGAATATGGTAATTTTATCTTCTTAATATTGGTTTGGTGGGCCTAACTAACTTGATCTTTAATTCTAGCATTGTCTGCTCTTGGGCAACGTTTTATTTCGGATGTATCTGGTCTTGGTACTAGATTCCATCTAGTCAGCAACGTCACAGGGTGATTCCTCTCTGGTTGATGGTGAGAATTCTGTTTGAATATCAGACCTGTTTGAAAAGCTTTTAAGCTGTTATCAGAGCCGTCTAAAAGCTGTTAAGCTGTTTTCAGAGCTGTTTGGAAAGCTGTGAAGCTGTTATCAGAGCTGTTCGAAAAGCTGTTAAGCTGTTATCAGAGCTGTTTTAAAAGCTGTTAAGCTGTTATCAGAGCTGTTTGAAAAGCTATTAAGCTGTTATCAGAGCTGTTAAAAGCTGTTAAGCTGTTATCAGAGCTGTTTGAAAAGCTGTTAAGCTGTTATCAGAGCTGTTTGAAAAGCTGTTAAGCTGTTATCAGAGCTGTTTGAAAAGCTGTTAAGCTGTTATCAGAGCTGTTTGAAAAGCTGTTAAGCTGTTATCAGACCTATTCGAAAAGCTGTTAAGCTGTTATCAGAGCTGTTCGAAAAGTTGTTATGCTGTTATCAGAGCTGTTTGAAAAGCTGTTAAGCTGTTATCAGACCTGTTTTGAGAAAGTTATATAGAACCCCCTGCGGCATAGTTGATTATAGGAAATTAAGGTTACAACCTCCAAGACACACACTTCCGGGTCAAGGTCAAGGACAAAATGCCCTTCCGTGGCCTAAAGGCATAAGGAATATTCTTTATAAGGATCAGTTTTTGAAATCTTGGTTTTCCTGAACTAAAGAAAAAAACTTTCGATTTAAGCTATAATGTAATTAAAACAAATTATTTCAATAAATGGCATTATAACCATAATACGATTTTTATTTAGAATGCATATTTTACACTATACTTAATATATTTTCTCCGGCACACGTCGCTTAAGAGTGATAATTGAAGCAAGTATGATTATTGCTCACATCGTGTGCCGCTTTCAAGCAAATTTGTTGTTTGCAGATTAAGTGAACCTACTTTCCTTATGTAATCCATAGGTATCACTTTTGATCTATATCATGAAGCTTTCTTAATCATAATATGTGATATTTTCAGATGTGGCTGCTCAAACCACACACGGTCATGCCATTACACATTATCACTAAAAATTTGGTGAAAAGTCTCTTACTGTATCCATACAAATTTCACTACTCATCTAAGTCAACACATCATACTCTATTAGTATCATCCTACATTGATATCATAGCTCATCAAAGCTCTACATTTAACCCAACCAAAAAGAAATTTTATTGACAGTAAAAAAACAATTTTTCATAAAACCTAAGGCTTTTCTTTACACACACACACAAACACGCACAAACACACACACACCTCCATCGAAAGTTTTCTGATACGGTTTTAATTTCCATTACTTCATATTTCTTAACATCCCTAGCAGCCGTGATCTATTTTTAGATATCAAATATCATAGCATGATCACACTTGTTTATAAAAGTTTTTTAATCAGTTCCAGCAGCATTGCTCACCATCAAAATCGTAGATTTTTTTCTCATATCTTGAGAGATTTTTCCCCAACTGCATTTTTCCAACTGCATTCCACTGTTTTATTTACGGAACATTTCAATTAAATCCAAAATGGAATTTCTCTACCATCTGAATTTTACCATACGGCGTGGCAGTGTTGCTTCCACCAATTTCTGAAATTGTTGAAAATTAGAATTAGAAATAGCCCATCCATTTTATATACACACATATCTATGTACATTATCGTTCATATTTGGGTATAAATGAGTTCGCAGAATTAGTTACAGTTGAAGATCAAAACAAACGAAAATATTCTTAATATCGCTTACCAGAATCTGCAAGAATTGCAAGATTAGATATTTAAAAAAATAAAAAATAAATTATGGAAAAATTTCCCTACAACTTATAAATGAGAAAATGGAGTTTAAATGAATGAATAGTTGGCCGGAGGTAATCGTGGAACTGGTGTGTCCAGTTACAGTTTTTAAAATATTATTTCTATAATGAGCTTTTGGATAAAATATTGGAATAGTGTTTCGTATAATCCAGAGAAATCAATAAAGATTACTCTAACTGACTTTGAAAGATATTTTGGCATAATTATTTTTGTAACTATAGTAAAATACTCAAATTTGCGAGCATATTGGGGTAGTTATATCGGTGCGAGCTTAATAAAAATGCTATGCCTGTGGAGTTGTGGAGATGACAGTTCTTTTGAAACTTAACTCTCCACTCGGAATTGTGTAACTCGGGGAATTTGTATTGAGAATTACCAAACTCTCTGTTCTACTCGACAAAACTCTCAGCTGTTTTAGTTGTGGAGAAATAAGAAGAATATTTCTCAACGACAGTACTGTCTGTTTTTGTTGTATTTTGTAAAGGTATGTAGGTACCTAGGAATTTTTAAATTAAATTATGAAGTCACCGCATATCCTGGCAGAAATAAATTATGGAAATCTTTGCAATACTTACAGATGAAAAATTACTATTTATTGGTACAAAAATGGGCTTATTTTCAACTCATCATTATGAAGAACTCGTAAGTCGTAGAAATTCAGTTTTCATGAGGAAAATATTCACAACAGAGTTCTAATCGATGTGAAACAAAGAACAAAGAACACTTCTCACGTTTTCCCTAACTCCCCAACTATGTTAGAGAATCGTGAATGGAAAATTAACGATTTTTAATCGCGGAAAACGGACATTCTCATCTCCCAAACTCTCTCTCGAGCCCCATTGAATCTTTTTTTTTCGATTCCCGAGTTGTTAGAGGACAATGGGATCTTATAAGGACATTTCGAAAGAATCGAATTTGTATTAATATACTCATTATAGAGGTAGTTGTAAGAATAGCATTTGTGGTTACTGGGTTATTGATATTTTCTTGTACAGTGTCTAATGAATGTTCTTTCGAAGGTTTCAAGCTCTTTTGCAACGTTGGCCGTAATTTGGAACCAGGCGGTGAACCCATAATTTAAAATAAGTCTAATTTAATGTTTTCTTAATCAATAATTTGGTTTCTTTTTCTAAGCACATTCAATTTAGAACTGGCCTGAGTATTGCGGTTACTGCTTTCCTCTTTGATAAGATTTTCTTCACATAAATTTTGAGTTTTAGTCTATTGTGGAGATTAATCTCTAGATTGACAATTTTATCTTTGACTGGAATTGCTTTGTTACTTACTCTTAAAAAGAGTGTTTTGTTTTCCTGTCAGATGGTGTCCTTACCAGTGAAGATTCCAAAAACAAATGAGCCCACGTTTTCTTTCGTTGATAGTGAGTCCCCATATTTGATGTATTATTCGAGGACCGAGGTAATTATGTATTGAATCTAATTTAGTTCATAACGTGACCTTTCGTTCTCCGATATTATATGGTGTTATCCGAAAATATATTGAAAGGCAACTGAATTGTCAGAGATGAAAATGTTTAACGAAAATTATGTAAGAAGAAGTTGAAAGAGCTTTGAACCCACAAGTGAAACCTCCCGAACGAACTGGAACTAAATTTGATATTTAGTTGGATATATAAGAAGCTCTGTATTACCCTTGTTATTGCAGTTAGACAATTTGATTTGAGTATAAGTAGATACTCCTTTACGCCAGACATGTTCAATAATTTAGATTTATTATGAAAAAATTCATAGACCCGCAAGTCAAAGATGCCTATAATATACAGAATCTAATGAGCTGCACTACATTTCATCTAAATCAATAAAATTATGTTAAAGTAACTAAGCCAGAAGATGTCGAGAAAGTGGCCCCTAAGAACATCATATGCTTTATAAAAGCCCTTAAGTTCGAATGAGCGGTGATTAGATGAGAAACAGGAATCCTGCCTGCCCCTCCTCCCACAACAAATAAATAATAATAATAATTAATAAATTAAATGACAACATTTACAATAACACCAAAAGTACAGAAAATAACTAGAGCATTCTCCGTTGTGTGGTCTAAGTGACATTTTCCAAGTAATTAGAATGAAGGTACAAAGCTGTAGAATCAGAATGAAGGATTACGAAGTAAAAACATTGAAGGACAGTATTTAGTTGACGGATTGGATATTTAGCTTTTTGTTGCATTAATTACAAGTTAATGCCATAGATTTACTTCTCTAAGCTAATAATAATTGGCTGGCCTTCTTCATATAAAACTTCCCTTCCCCTTGATGTCATTGACTTCTGGAGGGCACTTAGGAATTGCTTGCCTTTTTTCATAAAATGACTTACTATTTAATATTCCGATTATTGCAGCCTTACTAAAAGTCTACCGCCTATCATAAAAAAGCAAACATAAAAATTGGGTTTTTATTCATCGCCTTCAGAAGTTATTCTCTTAAAATATAAATAAAATCAAAACAAGTTTTTGGCTACCGTAATGTGGTAGTAATTTAGCGAAATTACAAAATAAACCTTGCCTCTGTAAAAGTTGTATTCAAATCAACCAATGAACAGCAATTTCTGTTTATTTTTTCCTCTGTTGACGAGAAACCATTTGCCAAGGGTAATGGCTTTATTGTTGTGGGCGTATACAGATAAAGTTATGGAGTCTATTCAGAAATTTTGGATACTTTAGGAATTGTCCTTTTTGATTTCATATACTTGATAGCATAGAAACTGGATTATTTGCTATCTAGGACATATGTAAGAGTAAATTAGAGAATATAATTTTCCCTTGGAGAAATCATAAAAAATACTGATACGTCAAGTGCGTAACGAAAAATTATTAAACAAGAAACTTATCCTTGCTTAGTTGAAATTTTCCTGAAGGTAAAATTCCAAAGAAGCTATCCTGTTTGAAGACTGTAGTACATATTAGGAAGATATATATTAAAACGGTTGTTATGAGTCGTTTTCGTCCTCATATTTGACTAAAGCTGTAAATTAAGAAATTTTGACAAATTTAAATTTTTTATTTCATAAAAAATATTGTGTACAAACATATTTATTTTAATTATATCATAAAGATATATATGTACCTGCGCCTTGTGATCACTTTAATTAACGCAACGTCATTCTAGAGTTCAGATATTCGCGCGGAAGTTCCTTTAGGGGAATTCGAGGAAATGACCCACCCTGACCATTCCCGTAGAGACTTTGATAATCTCAAACGTGTGCAATTATATAAGAATTAGATTAAATTAGGGACTTAAAAATCGTCTTAGTTTTATAGTCAAGATTTTCACAATTTATTTCAAAAAATTTAAATTACCTTTAAAATTATGCAGATGAGGTCAAGGTTGTGCATACAATTTCAAGGAAAGCCATTGAAAGATCAGGCAGTAATAATTTTATCAGCCGTTTCAGAACTAAAACGTAATTTTTTGGCTCAAACTTCATATCTCCAACGGTCATGGCCGGATTTATTAGAGTGTAGGCTTAGAACATATAACTCAAGAAAACAGCCCTGTTGGTGTTGGGACATCTCGGTTTTTGGGCGAAGGGGTGGAAAGGCAAAAAGAATTTAACTTAGTTTACCTTGCTCAAGTCAATTCGAATTAAATGTTAGATTCGTGTATTTGCTGGATTTTGTATTTTATCTTATCTGTAATTAAGAAACTTTAAATTGTTCCGCTAATTGTTTGTGGTGAAATGTCAAAATATCTGACAAAAATATACTTCTAAGCTACGACAAAAGATCAGAATCAACACCCTAGTCAGCTTCTACTATTACTATTGTTTTTGTTTTGTTTTTTATTTGAGTTCGACAAATTCGGTCTAATTTCGATCAAAAATAGAATTCTGAAATCGCTGTAAAAGAATGACGAAGGCAAAGACTACCAAAAAAAAAGAGCTTGAGTAGATAATCCCTAAGAAGAAGATTTAAAATGTTGATTTAATACTACCTTTCATTTTGTTATATAGACATGTCTTTTCCTTTTTGTTTTTCGTGTCTTATGAATTTTTTTTTTATATTAAGGACAAAGTAATGCACTGGCTTATTTGCCTCTTCTTTATTATATATGTTATATATATACCCTAGATGAAATCTATAGGGTATACTAAGTTTGCCATTCCTTTTGTAACTTACAGAAATAATGATGGCAAAGTAAAATAGATTGGACACCCACGTATAATATTAAAAGTTATTTTGATTTTTGCATGTCCGTCCGTCTGTCCGCCTATGCGCACGAGAACTCGAGAGCGCGTTCACTTAGAAAGCTGAAATGGTGTACACCGACTTAAAAACAACGTAAAATAAATTTCGAAAATGAGAAAAATCGGGCAACCGCTTTTTGGTGTAGCCTTATAAATATTTAGTTTTTTACATATACTGTGAAAACGATCAATCCTAGACATTTTTATTGTACTAAAAAAGAAATATATGCGAAAAACCACTTCAAAAATGCATAGATCCGTGACCGCGCGAAATTTAATACGAGCCAGGGGCGGATCCAGCAAGCAGGCGCGGGGGGCGCGCGCCCCCTTAAGTCCACTGAAAAAAATTGCAGTAGATCTTCGGAACTTTTTCTAACAAAATGATTCATATCTATTCTGCACCTTTTGTAAAAAACGTAACAATTTCTGGAGGCGTTCAATATGATATACTTAGGAAGGCAAGCTCTAGTTAGCGCCTTGGCCTTCGGTCATGCTTGTTGAAAAGGAAAAAAGAATATAGGAAGCGCGGATGCCTGTACATGAGCGCCGCTTTGCTCGGTTTGAAGCAAGACAGAGCGTATTCATGGTAATACGATGGAAGGTTTGTTTTAATTGAAAAGAGCTGCCAAAGGGTCTTTGATAAGCCTTCCATGTAAAGACGGCTTCTTAGAACATTAATGGCCCGGCGTGGCAAAACAATCATTTAAAGAAACAATTATAACTCGTAATTGAAGAAATTCAGCGAAACTACACAACGGCGAAGAAGTCATTGTGCATTGTTGTAGTGAGTTTTATTACATTTAAAGCAAGAGATTAATTTTAAACTATTTTTTTTTTATTATTTCGTAAAATGTAATAGTTTTTATAGTTAAACCAAACGTTAAATAAAAACAAAATAAATCTGCACATTGGGAAAGTCTCAATGAGTATCCTAGAGAATTTGATTGGTCCGTCTGTTTTAATTTGAGGGATGTTGATGAATGCACATTTGAATTTAGTACAATTCTAAGTTTTGGGCATGCGTGAATACATTTGGTATTTACACAGCAGATCTTAACAACAAATACAATGCTTTTCGCACCTATCAATTGCATCAATGTCCAGAACTGAAACACTATTCAAAGGGAAAAACTCCTCTTTTTGACCAGAACGTTAGAATATTGGGAAGACGCAAAGGCAGCAAAGCTTTCTCGTCCCAGATCAAAACTATCAGGATCAACTTCAGCAGTTCCTCTATTCCTTCACTATTTTACAATAAAGTGATTGTTGTTTACATCTCCCTTATAGTTGTGTATAAGAGCCATACACATCCATACGAGAGATAAGTTCATGCTCCTTAATGAGATCAACATCTCCATAGCTGCTGGTCCTGATAGTTTCAAGCCCCCGTTAAATAAAACCTGCTCTTCGTTCTTGGCTAAAGCTCTGCGAAAACTATTCTACTAGTCTTATTCGATAGGAACATTTCCAATTGCTTGGAAACTACGTTCAGCCTATTCCCAAGAAAGGAAAGTGTATTGATCCCTCAAATTATCGACCAATTACAATTACTTCGATTCTTAAAAAGGTTTTTGAATCTATCATTAACTTCAACTAATCAAACCTTCAACGATCGCCAATATGGCTTTTCTTTTTCCGACTTTTCTTATGGAACGTTGAAGCCTAGTCTTCTAAATTTTGGTGAGTCCAAGATAGTTGCCCTAGATATTTCAAATGCCTATCATAGTAACTGGAGTTCAGTCCTTTTAGCCAATCTTAATGCACTTGGCCTCTCTCGTGCTCTTCTTTATGAATGTAAATTATTTTATCTGGTGGCTTAATACGGATTTTATTAGATGGCGTTACATTTCAATCTCAACCAATAATTGCCGGGGTGCCTCAGGGCTCTGCTAACTCTCCATCTCTCTTCTCAATTTTTATTAATAATCTGCTTTCCTTACTGTCAATCCCATCCATTGCTTTAGCGATGACAGTACCCTTGGTTTCGTTTACTTCCTTGACACCCTTGGGGACTACAGAGGAAATGTCACATCTGTCGAACTAGATTGAATGATTAGATCTGTGAATAACCACCTTGATAATATTCTCGCTTGGAGCAAACCGAATCGCATCGAATTCGATACATCTAAGATCCAAATCTGGCCAATTTAAAATAAGATCATAATTTTTCCACTCCCGTTTCTTTTGATGGAGAAATTCTTGACGATACACCGTATTTATGCATTCTTGACATTAATATTTGCAATATGTTAAGCTGAACAGATCACAACTTCTCTGTTGCCAAATAAGCATCGAAATATCTTGAATTTCTGAAAAGATGTAAGAAGTATTTCAGTTCATCGATTGTAGCGCTCCTCTACAAGTCCTACATCAGACCTAGAAGGGAATACAATTTCCATATGTAGGCCGGGGCTGGTCGTAGAGCCGTATCTTGGTTGGATATTGTCAAAAGAGACCCCTCAGCTCATTGGCGATGTGGCAAAAACTTGTTGTATGGACTTACACGAGCACCGCCGCAATGTTGATTGCTTTTCGTTCCTATATTGCTACATGCATGATCAATGTTTTGATGAAATGTCTAGTCTCATCCCCGATTCCTCCATGTAATACTCGCACTGCAAGCCTCGTACATCCTTTTAACCTTCATAATATCTTCGGTCGTGTGCGAATATGGAACAGTCTCCAATCTTCTGCCTTTCCTAAGGCATGCAATCTGCGAAGGTTTAAGCGTGACGTACATCAGCACTTTCGCTACTCTTCTCACGTTCCCTAATTGCTTTCTTTATCACATTCTTGCCGTGCTATTCTTTGCATTATAGTTCAAAGGATATCTCCTGAGCTTGGTTTAATAATATAAAAAACAAAAGTCAGACTTTCTTAGCTTGCCGACGAAGTTATATACGTACAAAGTATGTATTGCATCTGTTTTGTGACAGATATTTTGAATAAATGTAAATTTCTAATTCCTGTATTTTACAAAAATGATTCGTGAATTTGAGTAAAATACATTTCCCCCGCTTTACAAAATAAAATAAATGATTGTGAAGTTTCATACTTCCACTATTTACAATCCAAAACAAAACGAATAATCTAACATCTCCTTTGACTTTCGGGAGTGGCAAAGAACGTTGAACAACTTTCTTCGTTGCGAGTGGTAGACACTTCTAAATCTGTTCGACTCGTATCTTTTAAATGATATATTTTGTGCATTTGACATTTGCAAGTGGTGACGAGTGTTTTCAAACTTGTGTTCAGTTTTCAGCATATACCATTTTTAAACCATAGTTGCGCCCCCTCCCCTCACCAGAATCCTGGATCTGCCACTGATACGATCTAGATGAATGGTATGATAAGAATTGGTCCGTGCGCACGATAACTCGAGAACGCGTATACTTAGAGAGCTGAAATTTTGTACACGGACTTTAAAAAAAAAGTAAGATAAGTTCGAAAATGAGACACATCGGGCAACTCCTTCGTGGGGTTGCCATATAAAAATTTCGTTTTCCGCTATATATTTGGACACTGCCTGAGAACGCGTCGACTTAGAGGCTGTTATTTCGTACATGATGTTTTTACTATATTAGCAAATAAAATTTCAAAAATGGACTAAATCTGGCAACTCCTTCTTGGTGTTGCCATATAAAAATTTCGGTTTTTTACGTATACTTTGAAAACGATCAGTCCAAGATATTTTTATTGTACTAAAAACTTCTGCAGAATACGAAATCCTATAAAATAGGTTATAATCATTTTTTCTGTGCGACAAACCGTTCTAGAAATATATGCGAAAAACAACTTCAAAATCAATACTTGAATAGTTCGGTGACCACAAGAAATTTAATACGGACATTCATCTAGGGTATCCTAAGATTTGGTCTTAGACCAATTCTAGCTTTTTTACTTGTTTGATTTAGAATGAGTGAATGGGGAGCTTTCCGATGGGATACAATTTTCTTACGTGTTGGGGGTTTTGGGGTGGAGGTGGTAACTACCACCTTTCTTGATTCGAGAGTCGAGCTCCGAAAGTCGAATTTTGAGAGTCGAGTTTCGAGAGTATAACTAAAATAAGGAAAATAAAATATATTAAAAAAAAAAAATTTTAAATAAATAACTTTTCACTGAAACGTAAAATAATAACTTTTTTTCTTTCTCAGATTATATCTTAAAAGTTGGAGAATACATAACTATAACCATAATTGTCTAACTGCAACTCATGCACAAACTTTTAAGATTTAATCTGACTTATAGCATTTCTTATTTTGCAATTAAACTTTTCTTCTTCTTCAGAAAGAAAAAAATATTTTTTACCCTTTAGTGCATTTTATTTACAAAAGTTATTTATTTCAGAAGTTTTTTTAATATGTTATTTATTCTGTGATAAGTTAAAGTTTATGGAACGAAAAATAAAGATAAAATAAATGAATTCCAAAATCACGTGACACACGAATTATAAGTTCCCGTAGGTTTTCGTAAGAAAATAAAAATAAAAATTAGAGAAAAATAAAAAATAAACAATAAACAGAAAATTTATAATTTATATACTGACGAATTTCTCATCGCAAATAGAGAGTGGGCTAAGCTTTGCGTTAAAAATATTTAGCTTATCTTTTATTTAAAAGTTTTTTTTTATGCTTTCAGGACTTATACGTGACTATTTACAAATTAATTTAATTAAAAAATCCATTAATAAAACTATTCTTTTTCATTAGATAAAGAGAAATTGATTTAACTAGTTAAAAAAGCTATTTTTAGTACTCGATCAATTTAAATAATTAATAATAATAATTAAAAAAAAAAATTAAAACGAAACCTTTATACTAAATATAGATAAAGAGTAAGCAATAGATAGTTTGCTGATATTAAATTGCCTATTCAACCAGGTTCTCTTATCCTCGAAGAAGAAAAAATGAACAAAATGTACCTGGGAAAGATCCGAAAATATTATTCATAAAGCTAAAAAAAAATTTATTTGTTATTTCATCACACAATTCATTTTATTTTTTGGTGACAAGCTTTCATTTCTTTTACCTGTTGATTAGTCAAAACGAAGACTTGAAACTTGTCACCAAAAAATAAAATGAGTTGTGTGATGAAATAACAAATAACATTTTTTTTTTTAGCTTTTGCTATACCGGAGAATACAAATAAATTCCTTCTTGATCAAATATAAGTTTGACCCGGTAAAAAATCCTAAAGAGTAATCTCTATTTTTATTATTCATAAAGCAATAAAGTTTGCCAAACTTTTAGGAAATATACATATATCCAAAGGTTATGCAGCGAGTTTGATGTAGCACAAGCAGTTTACATACTTACTAATCTTTATTTATAGAAATTTAATAAAAACGGAAACCTTAGATATTCTAATACTCTACATCTTAAGGCATTTCCGATTAACCGCGAACTAACTTGAACTTAATTATTATTCCTCAGCCCGAATTAAATTCGTTCTTGTGTTCATTATTTGCTGACTTATATCATAGATGGCACAAGAGCTAGATGTCGCATGCAGCACCAAAAAAGTATACAAAATTTGTATGGCTGGGTGGTCCATTCCGGAATGGACCACAACATTTGAAGTGATGTATACGTCGAGTGATTCATTATTTTTCGTATCTGAAGTATTGAGGAAGTCGATCAAATGTATACAAAACTGATATTATAAGAACACTTGCTTTCGGCATGCTCTGAAATATGTTATGATCTATACCGGAATGCACTACCCATTTCACAATCTGTATACTCTGCTCTAATATGCCATGCGACATCTAGTTCTTGTGCCATCTATGCTTATATATATATTATATTTTTTCATTTTACAGGAAACTGTCGAGAGAATCTAGCCTTCTCGATTCTCAGATAAGCGTGATAATTAATCATATTTCACAAGCTCAAGGTATATAGAATACGGTACGAACGACGTTCCACAGTAGTTACGGTATGTGAGTTCTGGACCACTTTTTCCATACAAAAAGTGTCCGGATACCTCCAACTATTTTGGTGGCTCTGGACCAGGTTCTGGGCCACTGAGGTGGATTCCGTGTAGTGGTCTACGTCACAAGGCCTTCCTGGGGAATTCCTTTCCTACCCTCTGGCTGACCAGGAAATGGCATCAACTGGTTAGCTGGACCCCCCTCCACGAAAGCTGTTTTTCCTGTGGAGGTACGGTGAAAAATTTTGAGGAGGATCTGGACCACTTTTCCCACACAAAAGTGGCAACTTCTTTCCCAAATTTTTTTGGTAGTTCTGGATCACTGACGGTTCTTGGTTCTTGGGAGGGTGATGGGGATGGCGGGGGGTGGATGTGGTCGCTTTTGTTCTGAAAATTTGACATCATCTAGAAGTTTTATATTAGGAGGATACTGAAGCCAACAACAACAACCAATTTAGGTAGGTATGTTGACTTGGATATATCCGTCTTCAGGACAATAATTAAATTCATATAGCCGAATAATGTAAACAAAATCGCAACCGAGTAATGTAAACAAAATTCGCACTAATTAATTTTAGTAATAATTCCTAGGAGAGTTTTGTTCAAGCCAGCTACAAGGGAGTAAAATTTTCATCAGAAATCCTGTACGGTTCTAGATATTAGTGATCTTACCATCTCGGTGTAATTAATATTAGTAGTTGAAACACAAACAAAAGCAACAACAACTATGACCTAAGTTGTGGATTAAAGATTTGATGATATTAGGAGTCTTTTATGAACAATGTGGCACCATGTGATGACATATCTAAAAATAGATCAGCCGAAGGTGGTTGGGGTGAATGTAGGTAGATATGTTGACTTTGCCTAATTTGGTTGCTTGCATAGACATATTCGGACAGCCGAGTAATGCAAACAAATTCATACGGCCGAATAATGCAAACAAATTCGTACAGCCGAAAAATGTAAACAAATTCGCACAGCAGCCGAGTAAAGTAAACAAATTGAGCGATTAATGAAAGATTCCTAATTGCTTTAGCTGAAAACAACAACAACTGATATTAATCTGTAGGATATGATGTCTTAGATGAGTAGTGGAAGTTATAATTGAAAATTTCTTTTGCTAAAAAACAACAACAACTATAAAGTAAGTTGTGGATAAAAAATCTTTTATAAATAAAAGGGATCATGCTATGATATTCGAGATCTACAAATAGACACGGCTGCTTGGGATGTTAAGAAATATGAAGCAATGGAAATTAAAGCCTTATCAGAAAATTTTCGATGTAGGTGTGTGTGTATGTGTGTGTGTATTGAAAATTCTTGGTTTTATGAAAGATTGTTTTTTATTTTCAATCAAATTTCTTTTTGGGCAGGTTATCACCTATGATATCAATGTGGGGTGATACTAATATAGTATGATATGTTGACTTAGATGAGTAGTGAAAGTTGAATGGGTATAGCCAAAGACTTTTCATCAAATTTTTGGTGATAAGGTGTAATGGCATGACCAGTGTTGCAACAAGAAATCTTTCTAGAGGAACTTGTTAGCCTAGCCTGAAAGTGGTTTGAGCAGCCAAATCTGAAAAAAATTACATATGATCATTAGCTTGAGGGTGGGTTAATTAAAAGCATTAACAAGCTATCATGTAGGATGATATGCCGACTTAGGTGAGTAATATAAATTAGTAAAATTTTCGGTGGCCAGGTATAATGAGCTTCGAATATAATATAACTTATTCCGTAAACAAATACATTCGAATAAAATAAACAAACTGATTTATGTTTTTTTTTGTGTCTAGGGCTGGTGAGCATAGGAAGGTAGCAGACTTATTTACCTTATATCATAGTTCAAATGAAGCTGATAAGAATATGATAATTTTATCTTCATACTCTTAGATTAAGGACATATTTGCTAACCGTTACGTTGAGCGTTCTTTTAATTAAAAGTTTTGATAAAAGAAGGTGATGTTATAGTATGATAAGTTGTCTTGCTTCATATTTATTTCTCTAACGCATCATCCGAATGGTGTTGTATGAAGGAAGAAAAAATTAATAGCTCTTCAAGTCTATAGTGAAGACCGAGGTGGATGTTGAGAGTGGATACTGTAAGTTGTGTATATATTAATTTTGTTGCATATTAATCTAGTAGGATTAAATCTTAAGGTTTAAACTTTTTAACCTCCAAGCAGGCATTTTTTTCTTTAAGTTGGCTCTTTATAATATAATCTTGTGGTGGGCATAGAAAGGTAGCAGATTTTTTCTTATAAATCAAGCAGTTACGCTGTTATGAGATTTGATTGACTCGTATATCTAAAAAATAGTTCACATGAAGCTGATAAGAATATGATAAATTTATCTTCATACTATTGGGGAAGGCACATTGTTTTCTTACCATTAAGTTGAGGGTGGGTTAATTTAAAAGCTTCGATGAAAGAAGGCTGTGTTATGATACTAATGTAGTATAATATGTTGTCTGAGGTGAGTAGTGGACGTTGTATGGGAGCTGTGAGTAAGCAGTAAAAACCTAATCAGCTATCTCTGTTAATATTTATCTCCTCGAAAGTATCATCCGAATGGTGTTTTATGAAGGAAAAAATAGTTGAGCATTCTCCAAGTCCATAGTGATGACCATGGTGGGGTTGAGAGTGGGTACTGTAAGTTGTGTATTAAGCTAATAGTTTTGATGGGTGAATGGATGGTATTTGGTATTTATCTCCTCGAAATGGTGTTGGATGAGTATCAGGAAAGAAGAAAAAAAATTTGATGATTCTTCAAGTTCAATAGTGAAGAACATGATGTTGAGAGTGGGTATTTGGAATGATAACACGATTACCATGAAATCATTAGGTTAACAATGGATTAAATTCAAAGTTTTGTATAAAGGAAGGTGTCTTCCTTCATACAACACCATTCGGATGATGCTTTAGAGAAATAAATATGAAGCGATTTTGCCGATAACTTCCACTACTTATCTAAGACAACTGATCATACCATAACGCCACCTTCTTTCATCAAAACTTATAATTAAACCCACGCTCAACGTAATGGTTAGCAAATATGTCCTCAATCTAATAGTATTGTAACAAAACCACTCACCTGCTGAATTTCCAGAAGAAAACCACAACAACATTTCGTGTTGTTTTGGAATTCTTACATTTGTCGCAAGAATCCTTCCAAATATCGTCCGCCCTGGTATTTTCAACAACGTTCTGCGGAAGCAAAGAGGATAAAAGAATCTTGTTGGGCACCATTGCAGATAAAATAAAAAAACTTTGGGGAACCGGTACATTAAAAGCGAACTTTGCTTTTCCCGGTAATCTAAAATCTTAACAATACCAAACCACTGGCAAAATTCCGTCTACCCTTTTGCTTGCCTGACATTTCGATCAGCTGTTTTAGGTCAGAAGTAGACAGCGGGAAACATTGGTACCTCAAACTCAAGTGAGGACTCAACCCAAAGTCAACCCAAGTTCACCGGTACAATGCCGCCCAAAAATGTAGAAAGGCGATTGAATATTAATATAAAAGAGAATTGAAATATAGAAAAGTTAAAAGCAATTAATAAGTACAAGCCTATGGTACACTTGTAATGTAAACCAAGTTCGCAAATATAGGAAAGTTGAAAACCAATAAATAAACTGTCACTAATCACAATTTAAAACAAAGTAAACTAGCAAAGATAGAAAATCAAAAATTAAATAAGCTGACATCAGGTTGAATTTTAAAATAAAGAGTATTCGCAAATGTGGACAAGTATAAAGTCAATAAATAAGCTGGTAAACATGGAATTTTTCAAAAAACAAAAAAAAATAAAATAAAATTACGAACCAAGTTAGCAAGTATAGACGAATAAACACCCAGAAATAAACTGACACTTAAAGAGTCCTAAAATGAAACCTAAAGTAAATGTCAACTAGTGCTTAATTCAAAATTTGTCAAACTTGAAAACTATTTAAATAAAATCTAAAGTAAATGGAAGTAATTTAAGATTAAGATAAAATTATATCAGAACTGTACCACTATAAAATTAAAAACCCAAAGAACGAAGAAATTAGGAGGAAATAAAGAAAAGATTGAAGTTTTCTTAAAAGTAAAAAGTAAAAAGTTTTTTTTTTGTTTTAAAAAGAAGAGAAAAGAATGAAATAAAGTGGAAAAGCGCCGAAAATCAAGTTCCATACGGGAACCCGAGAGCTGATTCTATATTTTTTTTTTCTTTGAAGAGAAAGGAAAGGAAGCACGTTAGGCGAAATAGCCCGCAATCTCGGTCTCTCGGAGCTGGAAATCCTTGAAAATGTTGTCTTCCCCTGTTGTCCATTACTTTTCCACTGGTGTAACATTGGGGCACCCGAGCTCCACTCTACGACTCGGTGACCGCTCGGCCAGGTGGTAGAGCCAACGGGCCCCATAAAGGAAGGCGTTCATTTGCCTAGACGGCACGCAAAGTTCTTCGCGTGACTAGGTACCAATAAGGAAGAACATTTGGAATATATGCTAAAATTTTGTAACAGTATGAAGATAAAATTATCATATTCTTATCAGTTTCATGTGAACCATGATGTAAGGGTAAATAAGTCTGCTACCTTCCTATGCTCACCAGCCCTAGACACAAAAAAGAAACATAAATCAATTTGTTTATTTTATTCGAATGTATTTGTTTACGCAATAAGTTATATTATGTTTAAAGCTCATTACACATGGCCACCGAAAATTTTACTAATTTATATTACTCACCTGAGTCGGCATATCATCCTACATGATAGCTTGTTAATGCTTTTAATTAACCCACCCTCAAGCTAATGATCATATGTAATTTTTTTCAGATTTGGCTGCTCAAACGACTTGCAGGCTAGGCTAACAAGTTCCTCTAGAAAGATTTCTTGTTGCAACACTGGTCATGCCATTACACCTTATCACCAAAAATTTGATGAAAAGTCTTTTGCTATACCCATTCAACTTTCACTACTCATCTAAGTCAACATATCATACTATATTAGTATCACCCCACATTGATATCATAGGTGATAACCTGCCCAAAAAGAAATTTGATTGAAAATAAAAAACAATCTTTCATAAAACCAAGAATTTTCAATACACACACACATACACACACACCTACATCGAAAATTTTCTGATAAGGCTTTAATTTCCATTGCTTCATATTTCTTAACATCCCAAGCAGCCGTGTCTATTTGTAGATCTCGAATATCATAGCATGATCCCTTTTATTTATAAAAGATTTTTTATCCACAACTTACTTTATAGTTGTTGTTGTTTTTTAGCAAAAGAAATTTTCAATTATAACTTCCACTACTCATCTAAGATATCATATCCTACAGATTAATATCAGTTGTTATTGTTTTCAGCTAAAGAAATTAGGAATCTTTCATAAATCGCTCAATCTGTTTACTTTATTCGGCTGCTGTGCGAATTTGTTTACATTTCTCGGCCGTATGAATTTGTTTGCATTACTCGGCTGTCCGAATATGTCTATGCAAGCAACCAAATTAGGCAAAGTCAACATATCTACCTACATTCACCACAACCACCTTTGCCTGATCTATTTTTAGATATATCATCACATGGTGCCATATTGTTCATAAAAGACTCCTAATATCATCAAATCTTTAATCCACAACTTAGGTTATAGTTGTTGTTGCTTTTATTTTTTTCAGCTACTAATATTAATTACCCGAGACGGTAAGATCACTAATATCTCGAACCGTAGAGAGTTTCTGATGAAAATTTTACTCGCTTGTACTGGCTTGAACAAAACTATCCTAGGAATTATTACTAATATTAATTAGTGCGAATTTTGTTTACATTACTCGGTTGTAATTTTGTTTACACTATTCGGCTATATGAATTTAATTATCGGCCTGAAGACGGATATATCCAAGTCAACATACCTACCTATATTGGTTGTTGTTGTTGGGTTCAGTATCCTCCTAATATAAAACTTCTAGATGTTGTCCAATTTTCAGTACAAAAGCGACTTCAGCCCCGCCAACTCCCGTCCTTGTTAGATAAGCGTGAAGTGAGCTGTGGCCGGTGATCGTAGATATTCCCATTGGGCCCATCACGAAACAGTTTTGTACACTTGAAATTACTTAGGTTCGCCCATCTCTGCTGATGCTTTCTATGAACATTCGCTTTGATGACAGACCCGATATTCGAGGTAGCAACGCCTGCGGTGAGTTCCTGTCCGAGGGACGGAGAATCAGAGCCAGCCCTAGCTGAAATGTTAGCCCTTTCATTACCCAAGATCTCCATGTGAACGGGAATCTACAGAAGGGACACTTTGTTCAGGATACACAACTTATCCACAGACGACCTGAAATCCTACAGTAACTTAGATGTTATCCAAGGGCCGCTCAGAGCCATCAACCCTGCCTAACTATCCGAAAGGATAGCAATGTCCTTCCACTTGATTTGCATATGAAAGGCTAACTTTGCTGCCATTGGTATGGCGAAGACTGAGCCTGGAAAACAGTGGTGTGTCTACCAAGTGAGTACTTCCTCCCAATATCAGCCTCAGGAAAGTAGACACCCGACCCAGCTCTCTCATTAGTGGGAGAGCGGTCGGTGAAAATTTGAGAGCGGGTTGGGGAAGGCTCGGTAGGCACTTCCGTTAGGCCACGATTCCCATGCAGGAAAGCTCACATTGAAACGATGCCCAAAACTTAGCTCAAAACAATGAGAAGAGTCAGTCCAGCCGCCTTCCCAACATCTCCATGAGCGCAATCTGCACCCAGCCCTTTTGGCATCGGCCTGAGTGACAAGCGTCCTCGGCCACCATACACAGGACACATATGTAAGCATGGGTCTTATGATCGAGGTGTACATCCAGTGCACAACCCTCGGTCTGATGCCTTATGAGCAACCAAAGATTCTCCTGCTTTTTGCGGAGGCCCTTGTAGCCGCATTAAATCTTTCCTCTACGTGTAATCCCCATGTCAGCTTAGAGTCGAGGAAGAATCCTAGGTGCTTGACATGAGGAGAGATTTGCCCAGTGTATCCAAAAAGCTTAGGAAGAACAAAGTGTAACGCTGGATATTGGAATCCAACTATTTTCATTAATACCTAACCCTCTGCATATATATAAATTTATAAGATTGATGAACCACTACAATTTTCATATAAAAAAAAATGAAATTAGTAAATACCAAAAATTCAAGCTCTTGATTACCTTACCAATTAGATAATAAATAAATTTAACTAACATTACAATAGTACAAAATAAATAATAACTAAATAAATCCTGAATTCAAATAAAACTAATAAACTAAATAAATAATAATAAATAATAACTAAATAAATCCTGAATTCAAATAAAAACAAAGAAAAGAATAAATAATAATAAATAACTACTAAACCATAACCTGTGTGGCAGTACAACTACTGAACGAGTCAACGAATGATTATGTGGATGACAGCCGGGTCGTTTTAACGTCTCGGCCATTTTTCGGTGTGTGCCTTTTTGGTCGAGGTTTTTCCGCCTTTTTTGGTTTGGGCTGCTGGCGCAATTGCTGAGAAGCGAGGATTCATTAAGAAATTGAGAAACGAAAAAGTATTTTATTTCATTTTCAAGAAGCATCAACTATCCCACGGAGAGCTAAGTTCCGGAAAATTAATCAAGAGTTCAAGCAGTTAATCTGAGGGACCGAAATAAAGGCAACCCAGCGCGAGGAATAGCAGGATTCCACATAGACCACGAGGGATCCCAACAACGGCATTATTAATTCAGGAAAGTAAAACGCCTTATGGCTCCAACGATTTACCCTACTAACCTAATTTAGAAATATATGAAACTTAAACCTAAACAAAACAAATATATAATTCTAGCCTACTAATAAATAGCTAATTATTTACTGTAGTTAGGACGGCCGAATAGGAAAGTGCTTCCCGTGTTTAATGTACAAACCAAGGGCATGAAATTCGAATTGAAAGAAAACTTAAAGCTGTTCAAAATCTTTTTATTTTGCTTAATTTCGTATGTAACATAACCTGGAAATAGTTCCAACTTTACAAAAGTACCGAAGTTTACGTATTCTGGAAAAGAGCACCAAGCTGGTCTCTGTTGGGTTTACTGTCATATCATGATAGGTGCACCAGTCCTCAACCATGTTGAGGACTCGATGCATGAACGCATAAGCAGGAGTCATGCTGTGCCTGGAAATGAGCAGAGGGATGTCATCCGCATACGTTTCATATGAGAATCCCAAGCTTTTCAGCACCGTGTTGCGTGAGTCAACCAACATACACCAGAGTACTGGAGAAAGCACGCCACCTTGCTCTCTACCAGCACACTGAGAGATGTTCGTCCGCCAACCTCCACAGTTAAGTATCGTCGTCTGAGCATTTGGTCCATCCAACGCAATACAGTGTGGTCAACAACATGCCGACGAGCTGTCTCACATAGCGACTCGGGGTAGCCCTGTCAAAAGCCCTCTCCAGTCCCCGCTCAATGACAGTAACCATTGAAATAAAATTGAACAAATATAGTAACCACTGAATGGAGAGCCGTCTCCGTAGATCTGCCCCTCTGGTAAGCGTTCTGTGAGGTATATAAGGGAGAAGACGTTAGGGCTACTCCTTGATATATTCATCCAAAAGCCTCTGCAGACATTTCAGAAGGAATGAGGAGAGGCTTTTGGTTGGAAGAATCTTCGGGTCCATGTAAGAAGCCTTACCAGGCTTCGAAAAGAAGGCAAGTTTTACCTTCCTCCACACCTCAGGTACATATCCAAAAGCGGTACATGCCCTGAAAATGTAATCGATGTATGGAGCCAGCATACCGCTTACCTTAAGAAGGACCAGCAGAACACCGTCTGGACCTGGGGCTTTAAAAGCCGGGAAGGATGAAACTGACCATTTCAACTCCTCCTCATCAAATACCTTGGCAGCAGTGGATAAACCACCACCAGTGCAGAGCAGTAGGGGATGTTCGCCTCATACTAAAGGTCATCTTTAAGCGTAAACTCTGGGAAATGCGTCGAGAGAAGAATTCTACAGGGTTCTTCCTTCGATGCCATAAAGGAGCCATCTAGCCTTCTTAGAACATGCATCTTGACCGAAGGGTCACTCCTAATAGCCTTGAGCTGCCTAACCGGTTCACGATAGCCGTCAAGCTCCTCGCAGAAATCTAGAAAGGCCTGCCTTTTTGATTTCCAAACAAACCTCCTGTAGTAACCCTGAATTCCCCGGTGGAACTGCCAGTCCTCCTGGTCTTATTAAAATGCCCTTTGGAAGGCTTACGGAGTTCACTAAGACTGCCGTTCCACCACGGCATAGGTTTCCTTCCAACGTCCGTACTAATAGTACAGGCAGCTTCGAAAGCCTCAGTCACAGCGGACTTCAGCCTCCCTACTGCCTTCTCCAATGCGGTAGTACTCCTGATTTTTTCCGCCGGAGAGCTGAACGTGGAAACTAGTTCCCTATGGTACCTCCCCCAATCAGTCCGCTTTAGATTCCTGTATGGTTCTACCTCAATAAAGTCTGCACTCATAGAGAGCTCAATGTAGCGGTCATCAGAGAGAGAGTCCTCTCGCGATACGGTCCAGCCGGAAAAGGGGAAAAGCGTAAAAGGACGTAAAAGTCTCATCGAGTGAGGGAGAGAAAGCAGGGGAGTCATATGGGAAATATGCTGAGACAATAAGGATTTCCTTATTGACCCCATCCTTCTTGAAGGAGAGCTTAATCGATGTAGTGTCCCTATGGAACAAATGAGGCAGTAATATCACCACAACGTCTTTTGTCGCAACAACACAAGCCCAAGAAAGAGTTCAAGTGGTGTCATACAGGGTTTGAACGCCTTGTGCCTCCGTAAGGCCGCGTATGTGGTCCTTCCACATCTTAGGCTCCTGCACAAAGACCACTTTATGTTGTTGGGCTTTTGTACTCAAGTCAGCAAGGCAACGTCCTACCAAAACAGACGCCGCCTTGCTGTGTGGCTGGTTAATCTAGGTGAATAGAAGTCCACTTTGTGTAGATTTCTTCCCTACGCCCTTCCTCTTCGTAAGAAAGGATTAGCTCCCCTTCGCAGTGCTCAATTTGCCGACGCCAGGAGGCTCACTACTACTTTCCACTACCTACGTAGACGGACCGCCGACCACCTGCGAAGAGGAAGACGGAGAATGCCCACGGACAGCATTAGCCATCTCCTTAGCTATTTTACTTCTCTTCTTTTCTGCTCTACCAACACTCCTGCCTGGGGAATTCCCGTTTCCGCTGCCGGCATCACCGCCTTTCGACTCTGAGGTGACAACATCAACTAGCCCAATCGATTTAAGTTGCCCCGACCCATGAGTAGCAAGAGTGTTCACCGTGGAGGTCACACTGCCCTCATAAGCCGAGCTCCCCTGTAGGAGGTGACTTTCAATACATGTGGAGATCTCAGGGATAAAATTCTTCGATTCCTCAGACATCCGTGCATTTGTTAAGCACATACTAGAAGTGGATACGTTGATATCAAAAAGAACCATGTTGGGTCCCACGAGTTGCTGAGAAATACTGTCATTCACGGCAGAGTTTCGCATTACTGCAGGAAAGCTAATTAAAACTGGAGGTCCCGTGGTATCCAGAGTTCGCATACTAGCGACTGGGCACCCGCTCAGCCACGCAGCGCTCGGCGTATGCTGTTCCACCTTGCCTTGGGCCGAACAGCGGTTACCACCTAGCACTACGTGGGAATAACTGCACCCAAGACTAACACCATCACCTCACCTACCTCTGGGCTGACAGAATAGCAGGATCCGTTACTCACTTACCAGGATGCTAGCTTGTGACATAAGATCTTTCATAAACTAGTCATCGTCAGGTATTTGAATATGAATTAGTTATGTCAACCCATTTGTAAATAAAATTCACAGGTATCAAAATTTTCAACATTCAAATTGTCTTCAAGTACACAGTTTATACTGAATGCATTCGCTTTATATACCTATTCATAACCAAATACCTGACATTGACTAGTTTTTGAAAGTTCTTATGCCAACCCAAAAACCAAATGAAGTTATAAAACTGTTGAAAAACTGTTCCGAAACCATAGTTGTAATAAATAATTAGTTTCAAATTGGTGTATAAAACCGTTCTGAGACGTGTCAGACACTTAATTACAACTGTATTTGGACAGGTTTTTTGCAACGAGAGAAAAACACTCTGCGACAAATGTCAACTAAAAAGTTAAGTTACGTTGGTCTTTTACTATAAATTTATTACGGTTACGAATACACAGACCTCTAACCCATGCATTAAAACTGTTGTGCAATGGTTTTTTTAGTACCGCGCTGAAATGTTGACGCAACGAAAGAACTAACTGGTGCCTTGGAAACCTGTCCTTAATTTAGAAATTTATTTAAGTTATGGAAATAAGAAAAAAACATGAGCGCATTAGTTATAGATAAATATATTTCGATTAGTTATTATTTAAAAATAAAACAAAAACAATTCTTTGAACTTAAAATTAATATGTAAGTATATGACAACTATACATACACAGTATTTTCATAGTCATAATCATAGTCAGAAAAATTTATTATAGGCCGCCGAAACGGCCACGTCATATAACGTTATACAAAGTATATATATGTAGATATTAGACAGGTGAGAGCTGCCATACTTAGTTAGATTTAAAGTCTAATACAATTCAATAATACAGAAAAATACAGGTAGTCTTTCAATTTGCCTGTTTAGTAAGCTAGAAGGTATATAATACATATAAAACTTAATACAGTTTTCCGAAACAACTATTGCACTCCTAGGTGCAATGCACAAAATAAAATAATACTGAATTCCAGCCAGGTACAAAAGTTTAAGATTAAATCAACATCATCGAGTTCAGGTGGACAAGTAGTTAAGGCAAACAAGACAATAAGAAAAACAAGCTAATCATATGACTGGTTATACAAAACAATAATTTAAATTACAGCCATTGGTACATACTGCAAAGAGCAGTAGCACCACATATCACTTTTATATAACTTTTTTTTCAAATAAATTGCAGGTTATTGGTTGGTGGTGTTGGTTTCAATTGGTGCCAAAGTCACATTGAAATATTACAATATCCAAACTTTAATGTGTATTTATTTCATTGCTGTATTAATAATTACATTTTTTCTTTTAATTCTCCTTCCAGCATGTTTCAAATGTTTTTTTAAGAACTTAGAGCCACCGTGTTCTGTAAAATTTGGGTGCGTCCTTCTAACAGCTTCTATGATTAAATTAAATATATCTTTGTAAGCACAAAAATTTCGTTTGGTTGAGGTTCCACTCCAGGAGAAAAGCACCAGCAGCTTGTCTGCGAAAAGGAAACTCACCACAGTCCTTGCCGTCCTTGCGCCATCAGAGCCCCCAAATCTTGAAAGCCTCCACAGCTATAATATTTTTTTTTATATCTATTTTCAGAAAAATTGGAATAGGTTAGCATACCAAGCTTTGCTTGTAAAATGCGTCGCTTCTTATTTTTATATCGCATTCGTCTAACTGGTCTAATGTTTCTATAGGAAAATTGTTCAATTGTTCTTGTGAAATATTTTCCTTCTGCGAATCTTCCGATATAGCGTGAATGATAATATATTCGGTCAAATTCGATGAACAATAGACTGACACACAACAATTATAAACTTCAGAGAAGAATGCAGCAATATATAGCACTTATAGAATACAACTGATTATTAACACCACGTTAAAAAACGAAAAACTTTAATTTTTAATTTTATCCGAAAATAACTTGCTCACTTCAACTTCTTCCACGGAAATGAACATTATCCTCATGGTTTCAATAAGTCGGCGTCATTAGTTGTACGTTGGTAATATTGAGACTATTCTGCAACTTGCAACGATGTATTGAGTTGCCAGACAACCTGAAGCTGATAGTTGTATGTTGGTCTTATTAAGACTATTCTACTACGAATGTATGGAGTTACTAGACAACCTGAAGCTGGATACTTATAGTTGCACGTTGGTTATATTGGAACGATTTCACAACGTCAGTGAAAGTTTTTATTATTGCAGTGTCATCATAACTGACTCAAGTAGTTGTAAAATAACTTGTGTATGAACAAAACATAAATTGGTTGCAGACTACTTACTTATAATAAAGTTTGTTAACGATGAGCAATATCGTAAAAACTCTTTTTATCTAGAAATGGTTGCAGAGAGACTCTTGTCTAATTTGTACAAAATGTGGTGGTATTATTATCACAAAGTAATGAATCTGTAGCATTGTAACTATGGACGAACGCTTTCATTTAAATATTCATAAATTGAACAAGAAATGACCATAAAGACACTTTAATTTTTAGTAAAATTTTAACGGTCTTGAAACAATTTTCGAATAAACCCAACTACAGCTCTGAAGCAACAACAAAAGATATTTCCCTGCAACCGCGGTTGCAAATTGTTACTTGGGATAAGTTAGCGTCCTAGTAAGTGCAATCATCTCACATAGGTACGTTGTGACTATTCATACTGAATTTTACTTTATAGGATGAAAACTAATTTAAATGTAGTAAAAAAGAAAAAAAAACACAAAAATATTAATTATATATTAATTAAATATTTTACTGTTATAAAATCATGATTATGTTAATACATTTATGGCATAAAAAAGCTATTTTTGTTTACATTTTCACTTGTACTTAAAAATACATATTTTTACCTTATTGACTTTAATTATGGTAAAAGGTTTATAAAAAAACATCTAAGATATTAAAAACTTTCTTCTTATACACAAGTTCAGTAATTTATTGCCAAATTTATTAGGATATCAAAGATTTTCTTATTTTTCTATATACAGAGTACCTACATATTATATATAGAGTGACGTCACGGCACATCAGCTACAATGTGTCAAAAATTTAGTGAGAATACCTTTTATTCTATATACCTTGATTATTGGTCACATAATTTTTGAGTTGAGTGAAATTCTACATTTCTGTTATTTTCATCTTGTCGAATTTTAGGTAACGTAACTCATGAATTAAATTCCCACCAACCTCAGCATTTTTCTTAACCAAGATTTCTATCTACATGATAATATCCTTTTCGTTATAGAGTAGACAATTTTTACATTTAAAATAACCTTTTCACGATTTATTCACAAAGCCGACATATTTCGTGGGCAAAGCATTAATTTTACTTTGATGTGAAAATTTTTAAGTTAAAAGGCTATTTTTAGCTTCTAGCTTTTAGAATAAAGCTTAGTTATTAAAGTTAAGTTTTTTTTTATTCATAAAATAGTATCTAGTTGAATGTCACGTATCATAGCTTTCATTTGGTTCGCTTCTTCACATTAGGCGGCGTGAAATTTAAGTGTGAACAAAAAATAAAGTTAAAGCAACTTGCAGTCTGGCTGACTATAAGCATAGACGGTACAAGAATTAATTTTATATGGCTGGTAGTACATTTCGAAATGAACCATAATATATGAAATTAAGGATACGTCGAGTGATTCATATTTTCTAGCACCTGCCGTGTCGAGGACCAGGCAGCCGATGAAATATATTCAAAACTGCTGTTAAAGTAACATTTGCTCTTGGCATGCTTTAAAACATGTTGTGGTTTATTCCGAAATACACCACCCATTTCTGTTCTGCGATATCCAGTTCTTGTACCATCTATGCTATAAGTCAGTTCACTGACACTCTGCCACTCTTACACAGCGCATGTTTTATATGCTGCTTTAGGACAGTATGTACCCGTAGTTTTTGTTATCTGTTTTCTGTTACCCGAGGCTATAATGCTAGAGATAAATAATATAATTAATACTCCTACAAACTTTCTGCCTAACTGTTATAATACTTATCAAAAAGGAAATATAAATATACTAAAGGAATTATGAACTGCTCATATAGTATGTTACAAGTTGGCTGGCTGGTTTATTTATTTTATCCGAGAGGGACATGTATTTTTGCTGAGAACATGCTTCTGCAACAACGCAAGGGCAACAAGATGCGAAGATGCAAAACTCTCGATAATCCTTAACAAGCCATGAAACAGGCTCCCTCACTGCCGCATGACATGACTACTATACCTCAAACAAAAACTCTCAGCTGAGTAATAATTATGTATATGGTGCTGTGCGGTGGCATGCCGTGGCGAATTAGTCTGCCTACAGATTTGGACTCCGACCACACAAACACTATTGTAACTATTACTCAGCTGAGAGTTATTTATTGTAAGGTTACTTTTTAATCAAAACTGTTTTATTATTTTGCTAAATAAAGTATACAGAAAGTGTAGCTTTTGGGATGATGAGGCGTTAAACTTAAAATTACTGGGAAACTATTTTCTGATCTAGAGAGTAGTTTGGGCTTCATACAAAACCCTCGACAATACTTCACGAACCATGAAACATACTCGCTCACTACCACATAAGAGTCCCAACGGAGTCCTATCATTCAAAAATATCTACAGTGTTCTTATGGAAAACTGGCAAAAATTTGATTTGAGTAGCTCCTCCACCCTAAACTACTATTTATGCAGAAAAATGATATTCTGATAATCTTAAGCTTGCCTTTATGTCTTCCGAACCGAAATAAAATGCTTATACCTTTCCTACCAAAATTAATTTAAAAAATTTATCTGAACTAAATGACTACAATTGCTCAAACCAAAACCCTCAACTTAGTAGTCATCGTACATGCCGTCGTGGCATGCCGTGGGCTGATGATATCGAATGTACCTGCTTGGAGATTCGGACTCGGACTGCACATACACACATACAATTATTAATCACCTGAGAGTTATTGAGCGTAAAATACGATGTGATGTTAACGGGCGAGCAGACGTGTTTTTCCTTGCTCTGGTTTTTCTGTGTGTATTTCCGAACCTAAGCTTAATTCTGTCATTAATTACGCCGTTTCTGTGTTAATGTTCATTTTTTTAACATAAACTCAGTAAGCATTCTCGAGAACTTTGGTTTTGATGAACTAAAAAGTGTAAGCTGTGTCGTTTTACATTGTGCATCTTTACTTATAATTTTTATCTCCATTAACGGTGATGCCATCTGGTGAGAATAAGCAGTCTGCTAATAAGGCGGATAGGCAGAAAAAAAGATCTGAATCGAAATGTGGCTCAGCTATCCAAACCCGCAATACAACGGGAAGAACGGACTCAATCGATTTCATCATCCCATTCCATTGATACGGTCATCTCTATGCACCACTTGACTGTGTTGGAGCAAAACCTAACCATTAAAATAAATGAACTCTTTCGGGAGTTTGAGTTAAATTTTTTTAGCAAACTGGAAGAAAGGTTTGCGTCATTTGCACCTCGACTACAGAAAATAGAAGAACAGCTGGCTGAAGTATTATCTACGCAAACTGCTCTCAGATCTGATCTTGACAATCAGATGCGGATAAATCGACTCAGTGATGTGGTAATCCAAGGTGTCCAATATAAAAAGGATGAAGTCCCCATTCAAATTTTCAAAGATGTTGTTGCAGTTGTGAACATCAAGCCTCTCAATACATTGAGGCCTTTCGACCTAAGCCAAAAAATCAATTCAATGGTACAAGATGCGCTTAAGTCTAGTCGCTATGACAGCCCTTTTGTTGTTCGGTTATCGTATTCTAATTAGCAGAATTCTTTCATGCAAGCGTTAAGAAAGCATGGCCTTATCAAATTGAATCAATTGCATGGCTTTTCTTCAGAAGACCACATCATTTATGTGAACAAAAGCCTTATCCCTTTAAACAGGCGGCTGCGTAGGGCTCAGCGACTTTTTTCTGTCTCTACAAACCGAGGCAGCGTATTTGTCAAATGAAAAAGCAGTGATCATCCGATCAGAATATACAGCATGGATCCATTGGATATTGTGATCTTAAAATAGAACTTATCGGTGCCGGAGCTGTAATACTGCTTTGATCCTAAAGTCTGATTGAATTTTTCCTGCTGCTAATTTGTTTTGTGTTTTTATGCATCTTTCAACTGCTAATTTGTCCTATATATCTTGTATATATCTTTTGTTTTTTATTTTCATTTTTTTCCTTTTCATAATGAACTCAGTTCTGAAAATTATAAGCCTTCTGATTGCTGCCGCTCTTTTCTTCGATAGTTGTGATTAGCTCTACTATATCGCTGAATGGGGTAAGAACTCCTTTTAGTATCTTATGCAAAAGAGCGAATGGCCTAAATATATGCTTGTTGAACGCCAGGAGTATTAAAAATAAGATGGATGAACTTCGGTTTATCTTTAATTGTTCTTCAGTGCATGCAATTCTAATTTCTGAAACCTGGCTGCATGCTAGTATTAATTCTTCGTTTTTAAAAATCTCAGGATACAATTTATATAGAAATGATCGGAGGAATCGTGTCGGCGGAGGAGTAGCCATGTATATAAAAGACTGTTTTAAGGTAATAAAACTTTACTCCTCAAGAGGCAATGATTCTGAGTTTCTATGTGTTGAATTTGATACAGGTATGGAAAAATGTGTTCTTACAATAGTATACTGCCCGCCTGATAATTTCAAGAACGATCTCATTAGTGAATTCCAAAACATAACGTCCCAATTGTGTCACCGGTATAAACTTGTCCTAATCGGAGGGGACTTCAATGTTGATGTTCTCCAGAAAAGTAATCTTAGAGATGCCTTTATTGATATTTTGCAACTTTACATCTATGAAGAATTAATTCTCTGCCAACCTATTTCAACACATCTAATCCATCAGTACTCGATCTAATCCTAACATCTGATGATTGCCGTTTATTATGCCCCCCTTCTTTGTTTGGTCATGATTTCTTATTTGTTAGCTATAATATTCTTATTGATCATAATAATATGATCAACTTGGCGATATACCGTGATTTTAATACCATGAATTATGCTAATTTATATGAGAAATGCCAATCAAAGCCTTGGACCGATATTTATTACTGTACGACAGTTGATGCTCAGCTGAAACTATTGGAAGACAACGTGAAGCATATTCTCGACAAGTATGCTCCGATTAAAGTAAAGCACCAATAAAGCACAATATTAAACTGGCGGGTGCTTCTAAAGAGGAACAAAATATCAGCAATTTGAGCCCAAATGATGTTAATGTTTATTTTACTTCCAATCATTCTATATCCCTAACACTGGTCGTTTTCCAGAGGTCATTCAAGCCAGCCGTCACTTCGAAAGTCATTTTCCTTCAGGTGTGCAACCATTCAGGAATTATCTAGTGCAGTATACTCAATTAAATCTGAAGCAATCATTTCCTCTTATTCATCCGTATGCATTACACATTATCAATTTTTGGCTGACTTCATCTAGTTTTCCAGCCTCTTGGAAACTAGCAAATGTGCTTTCGATCGCTAACGTAAGACTACCAGAGAGTGTTGTTGATTTCCGCCCAATAAGCATCCTGTGTTTTATGGCTAAAGTGTTTGAGACATTAATGTGTTGGCAAATACAGAACTTTCTTACGGACTACAGGCTGCTATCTCGCTGGCAATCTGGTTTTCGTCCACGACATACTTGCGAATCAGCACTACTTAGAGTCATAACTGACATTAGCGAAGCTCTTGATAATGACGATGTCAGCATTCTAGTTCTCCAAGATTTCTCTAAGGTTTTTGATAGCATCCGCCATGATTTACTATCTAGAAAATTGGGTGCTTTTTATCATTTCTCTAAATCGGCCAGTAATTTAATTGAGAATTTCCTGTTTAATCATGAGCAAAGAGCGAAAGTCAACAATGAAATTTCTGATACTCTTCCTCTTCTCCGAAGCGTCCCACGGGGTTCACTCCTTGGACCTCTCTTATTCTGTGCGTACATTAATGATCTTCCTGATGCTCTGCAGGATGCGTAAATTCAACTGTAAGTGGATGACGTTCAACTCTATTGCAACAGGCCTATCGGACTTATAGAAGATTGTGTAGAGCGTATGAATTGCGACATTGATCGAATTGTAAAATGGTCGTATAACAATGACTTGATATTAAATCCGTTAAAATCCCAGTGTATACTATTGAGCCAAAATAATTTTGACCTCGCGGATATTTCTCCTATAACGCTAAATGGGACCATTTTGCCTTTCATGAGTCAAGTCAAGAATCTGGGAGTTCGTTTAGACAGGCAAATGAAATGCTGCGATTATGTCAAGGATTTAATGGGCAAGGTATACCCTTTGCTCCGTAGACTCTGGCTGCCCGCTAGTATATTATCACCTAACCTTCGTTCCAAATTAGTGAAAGCTCTTCTATAATCGTATTTTACTTATGGAAGTATACTTTTTCCCAAACTTGACTCACTTTGTGCGAGACGAATTGAAGTTGCATTCAATGACTGCGTTTGTTTTATTTATGAACTGCGTCGTTTTGATCACGTGAGTTCGTACAAATTGAACTTATTGGGATGTCCAATTGATCTGTACTTAAAATGGAGGGCAGTTATTTTTCTTTATGCAAACGAAGGAGCCCGAATATCTGTACTGTCGACATAATAAATTATTGTCAATGCGTTTCTTCGTTCAAATCCCACGTATTTGGAATACTTTGCATTGTAGCGTCAGGGAGATTAGAGTGGGGGCTGGTTTCAGAAGGTTTTTAAAAATGCATTTAACCACTAATTAATTTTCCTTTTTTTTTCTCGTTTTCTCTGGCTTCTTATTTTTGAGAAAAATATATTTCTGTTTACTTTTTGTTACATGCTATTTCATTCCCTTTTTTTAATAGATTTATAAATTAGGTTAAATTGATTTAAATTAAGTTAATTAACAATGAATTATTATTATTAAATATTAAGTATATTCGTTAATTTGTCAACCGAATTTATATTTTGTACTATATAAGATGTAATTCTTGCAAGCTATTCATGGATAAATAAATATTATTATTATTATTAGTTCCATACAAAACGAGTCATCTATCGAAATTATAGGTAAAGGTATCACTCCTCGTCCAGACTATTCATGGATAAATAAATATTATTATTATTATTAGCTCCATACAAAATGAGTCATCTATGGAAATTATAGGTAAAGGTATCACTCCTCGTCCAGACCCATTGGACGCAGGTAAGCCTCGGGCAAAGACCGGTGCGAGTCTACTGGCTTTTTACGACGGGAGATGGCAAGATGAGAGCTATGGTATGTAGCTCGAGTACATCAATATGTCCTCAGAGCGCATACGTAAAAGCACTCTTTCAAGTCATCTCTCATGTGGAGCTTTGTCCATGATAGTAATAGCTGGGGGAATGGTTGAGGTGTATACCATGACCATCAATAGTGCTACCAAGCTTATGCATGCGGGCATCGAGGTGGATGATAGACACCTTGTACCGTTCCCACTCAGTGAAAAGCTCACGAAGGCTGTGTTTTCACGGGTACCAATGCGAGCCAGTCATTAAGACCACCTAAATTTTCTAGGGAGATTTGGAAAGGTTCATGGCAGCGTTTGCGCCATTCCCATTAAAATTGGGACGAGGGTCTTGGGCGAGGTATTTTCTGTACCAGCCGGGAAGCGTTAATCACTCTAAATAAGGGACGCACGCTTCCAAGAGGCTTCTACTTGAGCATATCCGGCTCAAGGCACTGGATTGATGTGAGCACCGAAGCAAAATGCCATACTTGCAATTTGGTAGGGAATTTTGTTGCTAACTGCCCCAAGAGAAGCGGGAAGAAGGCTGAAACTAGCGTTCCCTCGAAGGAAACCACTACTATAGCAGTGGCTCCGGAGAAGGAACCATATGCCAGTGGTCAACCTGCAATTTTGGAGCAGCCAGTGGTTAAGATGCCTGAAGTTGTTCCAGAGGCAAAAGAAATTCCGGCTATAAACGGTACCACGTCAGCACGTGAAAGCATGGCTACTTCTGACGAGGAGTCGACTAGCCATCTAGTAAAAAAAAAGAGAACGAGGAGGAAGAAAGTTGACCGGATTATGCTGCCTCCTCCAGAGCCAGCACAGCCAGACGTTCCAAAGCCGCCTCACTCGGAGGAGGATGATAGTGGAGCTTGCGGTTCGAAGGTTGTTGTGAGAGATTTGGAAGTGTCTCTTAAGCAGCTTTCAGACTGGGACATGACCGGTTAGGATGAGACTGGTCTCTCGAGCTTTGGTGGCTACGAGCCGTGTGGTAGCCAGTTTGAGGTCTCGAAGGGGATAGAAAACCTTCCTAGGAAGAAGATCTCCGAAATTGTTGCCAAGCTCCAGTACAAGAAGAATTCTGATAAAATCTGGTATTCTGGTAAAAGAGCTGGAGAGGCTAGAGTTCTTACTTTCTCAGCTTCAACTCCTACAACAGGAGTCCAAGAAGGAGAGGAAGTACAATGATGTAGCTCTGTTAGAACAACTTCATAGGAAGGTGGAGGAGTTGATTCAGGAGCATCAATTGGCCGTTTCTCCTCGCCAGTAGAAGTTGTTCCATCATCTTTTGAGCTTCTTATCTCTTTGAATGTGTAAAATAGCGTCTCTTAGCACCGGGGGTTTAAGTGCTCATACAAGACTACACGGTACTATTAAACATGTCAAAAAGTTCGATATAGGCATTACACTTCTGCAGGAGACGAATTTCACTCAAGCCACTTATGCACAACTTGAGCGCCATGGTTATTTACACCTGGCTATGCAATGGCTCAGGGGTGGCAATCACTGTATCCAACAAATTTACACTATCGTCCCCTGTCTATACAGATCCCAATGAACAATTTATACTTTATTATAGCCACGGAAATGCTCTCACAACTCTTTATAAAACACACTGTTTTATAAGATTGTTGTTAAAAATGTTGTACGAGCTTTAAAAAAACTCTTATAGAGCTAATTGGGCACACTGTATAAGGGTTGTGGAAGCTAATTTATAAAGCAATAATAAAACGTTTTAGCAGTCTGCGAGAAAGTGTTTGAAACCCTTATAAAACCATTTGAATCTACAACTTGGTTGCGGAGATATTTTATAGTAGTTGTGAAAACTTCCTTCCTGCAGTTATTTGTTAAAACTTATATGTATTTGTGTAATATGGATCTATTGTTGTCTTATTTTTTCTTTATGAAAAATGTATTACAAATTTCCTTCAAAAATGTGTGAGCAGAAAAAATAATTTATGAATTCAGACTTTGTCATCCAACATAATTTTGTTTGGAATACTTATATGCGTAATGCGTAGACATTAATTTTCGATTAATATTGGAATAAAATGTCATGCAACTTTAATTTTATTGTAAAAGTTATACTTCTAGCTCGAAAAAATACAACGCGCCTAGTAAATTCTAAAAATAAATGAACTTAAATAACTATTTATTATTAAATATATTTTTAATGTTGAGTTCCAAATCGTTTAAAAAAATTAAAAGTGAAATCATTAATTGTTTTTTTTTTGTTTTTTTTGCGTGTCAGTAAACGAAATAGTTAAATGCCAAAATGTTGCTCGCTGCAATTTATTAACTTTTTTATGAAATGGCCGAATGTTTTCACCTCACATTACAGCTCTTATAAAACATTTTAGATTCGTGTTAAATCTTCAGGATCGGAAATGTCAAAGTGCATACTCCAGTACTCAGTTTTACACAGGTTAATTGGTATTTGTGACGAACGGTTTTTGTTAAAGTATTTAATACCAATGTAAAGCTTCCATTTTTTTATAAAGTTGTCATAAAAGCTAAAATACAGCTTTCGAGTTTTATAAAAGCGAGATCCCATGCTCAATTCAAGTCGCAACCAAATGGTTTTATAAGTGTTCTAATTTAATTTTGTGATATGTTTACAAAACTGTCCGACAACTAAATTGCTCCGGAAGCTAAACTGTTTTAAAAGGCCTTTCAAAGATTTGTTTCGAACTATTATAAAATACTTATGGAATAAATAAGTTTCCGGAGCAAAACTGTTTTATAAGAAGTTCGGAAATCGTTCTCAGTGCTACATTATAAAACAATTTAGCACCGGAACTCAATAGGGAAAAGCGATACTTCTATAAAACATTTTAGTTTTCGTGTAGCTGTTATACAACCCTTATAAAATAAAAATCTAATTCTTGCAAGTAATTAGCTGCAAAAATGTTCATTGGGATATGTCCCAAGCTTCGCTTCTGCTTTGGACTTTGTCGTTCAGGACAAACATATCAAGGTAGTAAACGCGTACCTTGCAGGACATTACAAGACAAGTTCTTGATAGTGTTCAATCCTGTCTGGTGAATTTTAGCGGTGAAACTATCTTCGGAGGTAATTTCAACTGCACGCTCAATTGAGTTCAACTCCGTCAATGCTGCTCGAGTGATGAATTTTTTCTGTGTTTTCAGACTCGTGGATATCTATCGTTGGATGCATCCTACCACTAGACCATACACGAGGGTCTCGCGAAATATCCTTGGAAATATCGCAGGCTCCAGAATCGATAGACTTTACGTCTTACCTGGAATAGAACATTTCATTGGTGTCACTCATAATGTGTGTTCCGTTAGCGATAATCTTCTTGTAGTGGCAACCAGCACTCTAGTTGAAAGAACAACTATTTTTTGATTTCCGAACAGTTCATCAAAGAGTTCATGGAATTCTGGCACGATTGGGAAGCGAGGAAAGCTGTCTTTGCTTTTGTTAGTTAATGGTGCGATGTTGGAAAGCTCCAAATTTGATCTTTTATCGAAACGAACTTCAATCGAAGCGGGTATCAAGCTTCTAGCTTGTCGGCTGAAGTATCTCGGGTGGCTGCTCTTTTCCCAACTAAGCCAGAGTGGATTCTTTATTTTAACAGAATAAAGGAACGCTTGGCAGCATAAACTTACAAACACAGCTTGGAGATTTTGCTGCGCAGCCAATCACGCTGGCTGAAGGAAGACGATTCTCCAACCGAGTACTTCTTCCAGGCAACTAGCCAACGTATTGCTTCTTGTGAAGTCGAATCGATAGTTGATGAATCTGGACAAGTCCTCAACGGACAAAAGCTCTCAGAATATATTCGAGACTACTGCAGTAGTCTCTACTCTGAATCGTAGTTGACATCCTCGACCACTCATGAATTTCTTGAGAATATTCCCACATTCTCTGAAGACAGTAAGGAGCTCGTGGATACAGTAATCACATTGGAGGATATTATGGTTGCGACAAAGGATCTAAGGCGACACACTTCACCTGGTTATGACAGCTTTACTCCAGAATTCTTAATATGTTTCAGGGACTTACTTATTAATTCCTGACTTTCGGAGGTCTTCAATTCGGCGGTTGAGATACATTCAGGCTTTCCTACTAGTTGGACGAGGTCTGTTAAGCGATTGATTCCAAAGAAAGGAGATTTGCAGAGGATGGGGAACTGGAGACAAGTAACCCTATGCAATGTTGACTACAAAATCGTCTGCAAAGCATTAGTGGCGATACTCCACTCAGTAATTGCTTCGGTAATACATATGTAACAGTCCTATTGTGTACCTGGTCGTAGTATCTACGACAACATCGCTGTAGCCAAGCGTTTGTTTGCCTACCATCAACACAGGTACACAATGGCCATGATTTCACTAGACCAAGAAAGGGCTTTTGATAGCACCTCGCAAGAGTATCTCTTCACTGCTCTCGAGGCATTTGGGTTGGCTCGATATCGTCGGGAAACTGTATAGAGATTCAGAGAATATGATTAAGCAACAAGGGCAAATTCTGGCTCCAATCTCGATTCATCGAGGCATCAGACAGGGCTGTCCATTGTCAGATATGATTTATGATCTTTCGTTGGAGCCGATACTGGTGAATCTTCGTCGAATGCTCGGACAATATTCAGTTGATCTATACCAATGTGAGGCCTCTTATGTTGGCATGTGTGGATGATCTTTCTATTTTCGTGACAAGAGATGAACCTTTTCCGGTCGCCCGTGCTGTTTTCGAACAGTACATATAGCGGGCGCTAAAATCAACCCTAGTAAGCTTGTGGTGTGGAAGGTGGAGAGATCGTACAGATACTCCACTGAACATCCAATGGACTAATACTTGCCAGAAGTATTTAGGTGTGCTATCGGACGCGATAGGAAATCAAATAATAGCAGCATCACTCTTGAGAAACACTCTAGAGCTGTAAACTCATGGCGTAGTCGACTATTTCCATTATCCTTAATGAAAAGTTCAGTCGTAATAAACTATCTGATTACCTCGTCCATCGTTCATCTGCCAAAG
Source organism: Dioctria rufipes (assembly GCA_963924295.1). Classification (NCBI taxonomy): domain Eukaryota; kingdom Metazoa; phylum Arthropoda; class Insecta; order Diptera; family Asilidae; genus Dioctria; species Dioctria rufipes. The sequence goes on along the minus strand of OZ002743.1, from coordinate 148,642,621 downwards.
TCTTAGACGTTTGACGAAGGCTTCGTAGGTTTTCTTCAAGCAAAAGCGATAGACGCCTTTTCGAGCGGAAGACGATAGGTTGCTGAAAACACACTCTGTCTGCGAGGCAAGATGTGTGGATTAGGTCTCACTAACTTGGTTGTGAAATCAAGGTGTCTCCAAGTGCGTGCATTCCAAGGAGTGTTTTGCCACAGAGCCACTTTGATTTCTCAACTATGGGTGAATGTACCGGCAGGGAACGGCATAGGGGATAATTACTACCTGCTTTTGGTTCGAGCACCCTATCCTGGCCAAAGGATCTAATCTCAATGATTCAGACCTTGGGCAGAATCAGGCCAGCATTTCACCATAAGTGCAATGCTTTACTGTACACGCAATTCGCGTCGATTCCAATCAGGTTTAATCCTGAATTAATAGCTTCAGTGTTCAGTAATGCTCGAGGTTTTGAAGCTGACACGCATACACTGACAGTTCTCGGAGATGTTATTGATATCTCTGGAAACTGTCGAATAAACACTACACAACTGCAAGACCTGGCTGCTTCTGTGCGGGAGAGATTTCGCCAACTTGGGACCATTGATCCTGGCACTAAGTTGGGAGGTGCTTTGTTCTGAACAGAGCACCTCACACACCTCTCAGCACACTTACAACTCGTGTGCTCCGTGACATGCTTATGTCAATAAGTCTTCTGGAGTATACAGAATACAACTGATGGTGAATACACCTCGGGGTTAATATGGGCGTGATGTGAGGGATAACTTGCAGAGTAGCCTACAGTTATCCTTCTAGTTACAAAGATGCTGATATATGTTCAAATTTCTGCATAACAATCTTATGCATCCTAATCAGTTGTCACATATTGATCGGCGAGTTCAGAGGATTTGCACAATTTGTGCTTATTAAGGCACCCTGTTTCACAGGCTCTTCACTTGCCGAGCTTTGCAAAATCGAATGGAACTCGTGCGCCATATATGTCAGTTGATCCACTTGAATTTCAACATTACTAGGACATCGTTTATATGGGGACCAAAGGTTAGTAGTCGGGTGAACTGTTTAATTAGCTTTGTGGTGACACTGGCCAAATCTACAATTCACATGTACTCCATGAGAAGCGGAGATGGGAATCAGAACACTGACCCACAACACCACGCACAAGCACTTAAGCGTCACTTCGTTGACAGATGAAGAGACGCTTACGTCTTGAATATCTAGCAACGAACACATTGAACTACACATGGCAACCACTATCGTCGGTGCTGGACGGGTATCTTGTCTTTCGCTGGTGATAGCAAGCCACAGCATTCGCAGCACAAGTCCGCGGGGCCTCTCCTCGCTTTGGCACCGTGGTAAGTGCTCTGGGAAGGACAAGCACTCCGTTAGAGATGCTAAGCTGGAGGGATGATGAAGTCTATCATATTGCAGGCTGCCCTTGTGGGACTCTATAACGGTATCGGATAAATTTTTCGTTCGTTCGGCTATTAAGTTTTCGGTCTCGGTGAAAAATTGCAAAAAAATTTGTTCTGAAATTCTCTCGTTTAGGGACATTTTAATGAGTTTATTTTGGATATTTGGTACTCCTTGGAACTGCCACTCACCTAATTGTCAAAATTGAGACTGGTTCTAAACTTTTGGTTGAACTTGAGATCTTTTTCAAAATTCTTGTGTCCGTTTTTAGTCTCTTTTGAGAATTTTGTCTTGTTTTTTTTTTCCTTTTTGTGTGTCATTTTTGTTGTTGACTAGTTGTATTAATTGTTTTAATTGTTTTTAATTGTCGCTTTTGACTGTTTATAAGTTAGTTTAGCTAGTGTCTTTTTACAATTCTGTGCCTTTTGCCAATTAGTTTTAAGGAATATTTAAAAGAGCCACAAAAAAGGGACAAAACTAAAGAGCAAATATAAATAAAAAAAAATTATTATTACTTTATAATCAAAACCATTTTATTATTTTGTTCAGAAAGGTATATTGTAAGTCTAGCTTTATGAATGGTAAGCAATCAGGCTGTAAATTAGTAGAAGACTATTTTCCTGTATGGATAATAGTTTAGGCTCTATAGCATATACATAGTCAATGTTTGGCACTTTTCCATAACTATCAATATAGAACATTTTCGGAAACGGACTCACATGCGATAGGGCTGCCATCCCTACAATTATGAAACTAGTACAACGAGTTCGAAAGCCCCGCATTTGTTAACATAAACCCGGACATGTTGCTTATTTGATTTACTAATGAAAAGGGTTCAAATTGCTATATCGTGTCTTTCTTTATTTATTTACTATAAAATTAGTCAAATTACAAAAAACAGTCAAACAAAACGATGCCAACGAAATAAAATAAATATCTCTTCATTTAAGAATAAAAATAAATCTTCTTATAGCTAAATGTACAATTTTCCTTCTGTAGAAAGAAAACATGAATTCTGTATCTAATATTAACTAAAAGAAACAAAAACCAACTTTTTAAATTTTATACCATTTAGTCTGCATACAACCTTCAAAACAAGGAAGCTATTTTGAAGAGGGAAGAATCAATAACAATCAACCCAATTTAAATCATTGCAGTTATATGTTGCTTTGATGAGATATTAGTGGAAACATTTTCTCTACGTTGGAATTATGTGCTATGCTAAAAAACACTGTGTAATCTTGAATAACCCGATGCTCAAATGAGCATTAGATTTTGATTGAAAGTATTTAAATTCACCCAGGCAGCTATCTATTTTTTGTGATAAATTTCGATATTCTTGTGTTGTAGAAATAAAGCAGTTTTTCAATTGCAGTCCATCGATTATTCTCAGTTGTATGTATTACGCAAAACATCCAGTAAAACTTATTAAATTGTTGTAAACTTGCACTACGCCGTGAAACAGCAGTTTCTTAGTAGATTGCACACCACACTTCCCATTATCATAAAAAAATCCCATGGTTTTCTCTTTTAAACGTAAGTAGTAGTAATTCTTTATTAAGTTATACCTATCCTATACCTTGATTTTTTTTCTTTTTTTTTATGAATACAAGGCTGTCTTCTCATATGGGTAATCATTTGCTCTAGTGAAATGTCGCCAACTTGGATTACTTCCCGTATTTGAACGCTATTATTTGCAGTTATTTTACTTACGTGATGACAAACTAGAGTATCCCGATTTTACACTGATTACGCGGGCGCGCAGAACCAAAACCCTCGAGAATACTTCATAAGCCATGAAACAGACTCCCATCCTACCACATGCGTGGCCAACGTAGTCCTTACATTCTAAAATATTTGCCGTGTTCTTATGTAAAACTGACAAAAGCTTGATTTGAATAGCTCCCCCTCTCTAAACTGCTATTCATACAGAAAAATTGTGTTCTGATAATCTTGAGCTTGCTTTCTTATCTTCCGAACCGTAATAAAATTGTCATACCTTTCCTAACAAAATTATTTAAAAAAATTTATCTTAACCAAATGACTACGATTTCTCTAACAAAAATGCTCAGCTGAGTAGTCATTGTAATGTGTATGTGCCGTCATGGGATGCCGTGGGCTGATGATATCGAATGTAGCTGCCTACAGATTCGGACTCCGGCTGCACATACACACATGCAATTATTACTCAGCTGAGAGGTATTGAGCGTACAATGGTAAGGTTAGTTTGTAATCAAAACTATTTTATTATTTTGTTAAGTCAGGTATACAGGAAGTGTAGCCTTTGGAAAGGTAAGGAACCAGGCTTTAAGTTAGTAGAAGACTATTTTCCTGTATGTATAGTAATTTAGGCTTTATAGCACAATAAAGTCAACGTTTGGCACTTTTTCATAAGTATCAATATAGAACATTTTAGAAAACGGACTCCGAACGCACACATATAGATTTCCGTTTCATGGCTCGGGAAGTATTCTCGATGGTTTTGGCAGATCACAATATACAGGCACACAACTCAGGTTACACAAGCAAAGGTTGTACTGCTCTCTTCGTTACTGAGTAAAACTGACTGAAACAGTAAGAGAGACCTTGAGAGCTGATTTGCCGGCCAGCATAATTATTTGGATCCAAATTTTCGGAAATATGTATCCAGTGATCCAAAAACATATCCACTTTTATTTTTATGATATAACTGCCAAAATGATAATAGTTAGTGTTTTTCTTATGCAATAGAAATGCCTGATTGGCACACTACTATTAGATAAGTCAGGATTTCTGATACTGATATATTTTGACTGGTCGAATGTGCCAAATTAACCTTTTTGCATAAAAAAAAATTTTTCCCCAGTTGTCGATTTACGATTTATAACAATTCAAATTTAAACCCACCATATGTGATAAATATATAGAATAGCCCAGACTCTGTCTGTAATGCGGACAAGTCCAGCATCCTATTTTTATAATGAAAAAAATATTTAAAAAAAAAGATTAAGAAAATTAAAAAATTAAATTAAAGTAAATCAGTAAAAAAGCTATAATTGGTCTATGGCCAATTCTTTCGATACTCTGGAAGAATTCCCGTATGTAATTTTATACGGTCAGCCGTCTGTAAATTCGATTGTTGAAGTGTTTTTTCGCGTACATTTCTAGAACGGTTCGTCGGACAGCAAAAATTTAGCAAAGCTAATTTGATATGATATCATATTCTGCAGATCTTTTTAGTACAAGAAAAACACCTAAGATTAATCGTTTTCACAGTATACGTAAAAAACCTCAATTTTTGAATGGCATCATCATGAAAATCCATCCATTTTTAAAATTGCATTTACTATGTTTATAAAAAGCTCGTATACAAATGTTATCCAACATAGACTTTCTCCTTATATCGAAGCTTTTCGCCTGAAACGAAGAACGCAGCTTAGCCATAACAATATTAGCAATAGGAATCATGTGATGCCACTCTTATTTCGCTTCTCTTGTTCCAATGAGAGAAGAGCATTCCTCTCAGCGCTAAAAGCTCATAAGCAGCTAAAATTAAATGACCTGAAGGGCTTTACGGCAGATAGTCGAACTTTTATTAATGAGAGTCTCACACCACTAAACAGCAGCTTGCTGCGTGAAGCCCCCAAGTTGTTCAGGCAGCGGAGAGTTAGTTCAGTCCACTGGCATATATACTATGGACTGCTCGGTCGTATCCATTTCTTAAGGGAAAAAATGGTACCGTTTCTTATTTCCGTCTCTTTCCCCCTTCGTTTTGCGATATTACCAGATATTCGAAATCCAATTTGCTGACAAAAAAATTGCTGAATTTGCTGACAACAGTGACAGTTCTGAAATGTCATTGGTAGTTAACATTTCCTGGGGTTAAGGAAGCAGTTTGTAGTGTAGTTTTGGGCGATTTTTGCCGTGTAAATTGAACTTTATTTGCTGATTTACTGTGGCGATATTTTCTCAAATATGGCTGCAAACAATTGTGCTTGTCCGTAAGAATATTAATTGAAATAGCTAAGTACCGTAAAAAGTAATTACTACAAATTATGAGAAGGCAATGCGGAGATGGCTCCAGTATTTTTTTTTTTAATTTTTGTTCAGTTTGAGTCACATATCTGGAAAGTGTTGTGCTAGTATTATTTGTGAGCTCTTACTGCTTGCTGTACCCGGCACGTTAAGACCTTTTAATGTGTCGGTACCTACAGCGACTTCAGGGCTTGTATTGTATTCCGATTGTTACGTTTAAATGCAATATTTACTTATTATGATATAAACTTTCATCAGTAGAATAGTCGCAGAATTCTACAGCCATAGGAATAGCTCCTCGTCTTATCCGCGTTGCAAACATAGTTCGGTTGATATCCCGTTCATCGAAGTATAGGCTGTAAGCACAGGGATAAGTTGCTCGTAGTACTTCATCAAGTGAAACCCCAAGGGAATCACACCACGTCGCTAATTCAGTTTCCCTGGAAGGAAAGCTTTTATACAAAATAAAACTATTACCCCGTTATTAAGAACATAATTAATTAGAATTACCGAAACATAACGATGGGTCTACCCTCCACCATATTTCCTTTTTTTCCCAGGCAGTTATTCACAAAACAGAAAAATCCACTAGAACTCATCGTTTTCACTATTTTTTTAGGTAGGCGCAAACAATATTTTTTGCACAAATTAAAAGCTTTAATACCGAATAGTAATTAAAATTACTGTTTTATGTACACTTCAAAGCCCAGCAGTAATTAAAATTACTGTTTTATATGTGTACACTTTAAAACTCTTGATAGTAATTAAAATTACTGTTTTTATCTCTTCCAAATATTCGTCTTATTGAAATTTGACAATCTCAATAACTTTAAAGAGCGCGCCAATTACCGTTAATAAAATTTTATATTGGCAACTCCGTTACCTGATCTGTCATTAATATAATCGATGCTGAATATAATTAAAATCACGTTTATAAGAAAGAAACGGCTATGCTTCCGGAAGGTATTTTTTTCCCTTTCCTTCTTCAGCCAATGGTTGGGTCATATTGAAGTGTTAATAATTAATACTTAGCATTAAAATATTTGCATTTCAAATAAAAATACTCTTCTTAAGAATATAAATTTCGTTTATTATTCATATAATTTTTAATATCCACATTTATAATATTTCACCTAAATAAAAAATAAAAAAATTCGTATTGATTTGTGTGGTACTTTAAAAAATGGTACCATTTGAGACAGCAAAACGAGCAGTCCATAGTATATATGTCAGTGGTTCAGTCTATTCTGATAATGGATTCGTCTATGTAAAATTTGTGAATGATGATCGCCTACTAAAGTACGTGACTTAGAGCAATTACATACGCTTGCATCTGCGTCGTCTACCGCTTCCAAAAACAATCAAAGCGGGGATGCATGATCAAATCATTAAGTTTGAACTAATCATCGATTCTGTTTCTCAATTTTTTTTATTACTTTTTTTCTCAATGTTTTTTTTTCTTTTGTTATACCATATTTTTTTCTGATTTTGGACTCTGTTTCTCTAATGAACTCTTCTCTAGTTCTAATTATATTCTTATGTTTAATTTTCAGTTTTTTCATTTATTGTGATATTCCAGGTATCTGTGGGTGTGCATTATTCAGTTTCATTATTAACTTTACAGTCTCATTTTTGCCGCAGTGGATCGTGATTGCTTGTCTGACTGGTGTTCGCCTTTTGTTGTACGCTATGTATAAGTTTAATGGATGATTTTCGGGATCCGTGCGTCAAGGTAAGAACCACAGCTAATATTCTTAATAGTGATCAACCTGGTTTAAATGTATTTTACTTAAATGCTGGGAGCATAAAACATAAAATAGGCGAGTTAATAGAGATGATTGCTTGTACGAATGTGCACGTATTAGTTATTAGTGAATCGTGGTTAAATATAAATGTCCCTACGCTTTTGGTTTCATTACCGGGTTTTAAACTTTTACGCAATGACAGAGTGCACAGGATTGGTGGCGGCGTGGCCATATATGTGCGGGACAATTTTAGGTCCAAGATCTTATATCACTCATCCTATTCTACATTGGAGTTCCTTTGTGTGGAGATAAATACGGGGCTTGATAAATGCGCCTTAGTATCGGCCTATTGCCCGCCCAGACAATTTAACGTGGAAATGGCTGTTGAATTTGAGCAATGCATCTTCACTTTATCACATAAATATGCGCATTTGATTATTGCTGGCGATTTTAATGTTAATATTCTTGATAATAGTATATTAACTGAGAATTTCCTCTCACTACTTCAATCCGTTCATCTTAATTTACTAAATCATGGTCCAACTCACTTTTCGGTCACCTCCGCCTCTCAGTTGGACCTTATACTTGTAACTGACCCTAAGTCTGTATTACGTCACGGCCAGCTTAAATTCCCATCGTTAGACCTACATCTCTCAATAATGTCATTATCTTTCGTGATTATAAAAGTGTAAACCTCGAACTTTTGTATGAGGAGTGTAGGAATATTGACTGGAATATCAGTCTTGAGCATGATACGGGTACCGCACAGAGCAGTAGTCATTCCTCCTCGCTTTCTCCGCTGGATCTGCAAGTCAATGTCCTCAACGCAAAAATTCTGTATCTGCTTGACAAGTATGTTCCTCCTCAGTCGAGGTTTTCCTCCGCGATAAGAAATTTAATTATAGAGCGCGATTTCCTGCATCACTGGTACAAAATGACGAAAACACAGAGCACCTTACTGGCATTCAAACGGATTCGAAACCTAGTTAATAGGAAAGTTCGAGATGCTAAGCGAGCGTTCTATGCTGACAAATTGGACACTACTATCCCTTCGAAGAAACTCTCGCATACATTTCGTAGTCTTGGAGTAACCAGCAATAAAAATTTGGACTGCCAGCTAAATCCTTATGACCTTAATAAATACTTTGTATCGCATAGTAGTAACGTTAATATCATATCTTCGTGCGCGGATATGGTGCGTCCTTTGACACGCCCCTCTGACTCTGGATTTAGCTTCCATTGTATTGATGTGAATGAAGCAATTGACACCATTAACTCTATTCGTTCCCACCCCGCTTTGTTAAGCTGCTGTTACCCTTCATAATTACACCTACACTACACATTTTCAATGCCTGTTTAACTTGCAGTGAATTTCCATCACTTTGGAAGGAAGCTGTAGTGGTTCCCATTACTAAAAACTCCTCTGCAAAGGAGCCAGGTGACTTTAGACCAATCAGCATATTATGCTTCTTTGCTAAGGTGCTGGAAAAAATCATGTCTAAACAAATACAACAGTATCTATTCCAACATAACCTTCTCAGTCAATGGCAGTCTGGCTTCCACGCTGGTTATAGCTGTGAGACAGCTCTATTGAAAATAACGACTGATATTAGAATAGCTCTTGACAATGATTATCTCGTGTTCTTAGTCCTTTTAGATTTCTCCAAAGCATTCGCACTGTGGACCATTCCAAGCTTCTTGTACTTTTTGATTTTAGTTCTTCTGCTGCCCAACTTATTGACAGCTTCTTAACTAACCGTTGCCAGCTGGTCAAGGTCGCTAATCACGTCTCCTCGAAAGTTAGTGTGACATGTGGCGTTCCCCAGGGATCTATTTTGGGTCCTCTCATTTTTAGTTTGTTCATCAACGATTTACTAATTGTTGTTTTACACAGCAAAGTTCATATGTATGCTGATGATGTCCAACTATATCTTACTCGTTCCATTGGCTTGGTTGAAGATTGTGTTAGCAAGGTGAATGAGGATTTGGAATGAATTCACGAGTGGTCTGTCGTCAATTGCATCTCATTGAACCCCACCAAGTCGGTGGCCTTGCCCTTGTACACACACTATCGACCCCTCACACCTACCCCAAATTCTTGAATTCTAGAATGACTTGTTGTGACCATGTAAAAGCGATAATTAGCAAAGTGTACGGAGCCCTTAGACGGCTGTGGTTGTACGCCAATATTCTCTCAACTACTACACGCATAAATCTGGTGAAGTCTTTGTTATTACCACATTTTTAATTCGGATCTTTGATATTCCCTAGACTAGATGCCGCCTACAAGCGGAAACTGGAGGTAGCTTTCAATGATTGCACTAGATTTGCATTTGGTTTGCGGTGATTTGACCACATTACGACATTTAGGAATAAAATTATTGATTGCTCTCTGGACACTTACTTACTGCATAAAGCATTACTATCACTCCATAAAATCCTGTACAGTGGCGTACCTCCATACCTGTTCGGTTTTATTAATTTTATGCATAGTGAAAGACATTTGAATCTAGTTTTACCTCGCTTTAAACACTTAGTATGTGATGGTTCTTACTTTGTCCACATAACTCGCGTTTGGAATACAATTTCACCCGAGATTCAGCGTACAAGATCGGTAGCATCTTTTAGCCGTTTGATTAGTGATTTTCTGCGTCCACCTTAATGATTCTGCACACTCACGGACTTGGGATATTTTTCTTTTTTTTCTTTGTTCAGCTTTAGTTTTTGATTAACTTGATTAACTTTGAACTTTTTTTAAAAAATCTCTGATTGTCTTTTTTTTCTTATTACTTTGCTTATTTCATTGCAATTTTTTATTTTTCCTTTTTATAGTAATTTTATGTTTTTTTATATTGATTCTCTTTAGTGCCTAACTCTCCTAAAGGGTTTTCCAATAAGAGGTGTTATTTTGATATTCAAAGAAAAATGCCATTTTTTGAGATAAATGATCGGATCTTTATTTCATTATAAAGAGGAAGGTATGCCGTTAATAATCGAAAATAACATCAGCCACATGACCACCACGACCACGCCTACAGGACCATATCCGAATTCCATATCTGAGGTCTTGAATCGACGCTGGGCTGTTGGCGTAGACCTTTTCTTTCACGTGGCCCCAAAGGAAGAAGTCACAAGGTGTTAAGTCACAAGATCTCGGTGGCCAATTGTGATCACCTCTTCGAGAGATAACACGGTCCGGAAACTTTTCCCGTAAAAGATCAATGGTTTCGTTGCTTGTATGGCACGTAGCGCCGTCTTGTTGAAAGTAAACGTTGTCCAAACCAATACCATCCAATTCCGTCCATAAAAAATCATTAGTCATCTGTCGATAGCACAATTCATTCACCGTAACTGTTGCTCCAGCTTCATTTTCGAAAAAAAACCGTACCAAACAGTCACACGTTTAGGATAGAGAGGCTTTCCAACAATAACTCGACGTTGTTGATGATCGGCCGGCTTGAGTTCTAGTGTTAACTGAACTTTATAAGCCTTAAGACCCAAATCTTTATGCAAAATATGGTGTAATGACGTTTGTGGAATGCCTAATTCCAAAGAACGACGAGTAATGGACAAACCTGGGTTTTCTTCAGCACTTTCGGCTACAGCAGCGATTTTCTCGGCTGTTCTTGAGCTACGTGCACGGGTTTTATTCTTTACATCACTAGCTTGTCCCGACAGCTCGAATTTTTCTACCAATTTCTGTATAGCGGTTCGACAAGGTGCTTCACGACGACCCAAAAATGTTCGAGTTTTACGAACCGTCTCTGACACATTTTCACCATTTTTATAGTGAATTTTAATAATTTCAATGCGTTGTTGAATCGTGTATCGTTCCATTTTTATTATTGGCGTAGTTTCTACTTGTCAAGTGTCAAAAAATGACAGCTCCAAAAGTGACATCTACCGAAATAGCGGGCTAATTAAAATAACACCTCTTATTGGAAAACCCTTTATTATTGAATTATAGTTTGTCTTGTTTAATGTACTCAAGTAAAGTCTTATGTCTTATTGTACTGATTTTTAAATAAATAATTGTAATTGTAAAAAACATATAGTAAAAAAAGAAGTTTTTTATGTCAATCTTAAGTCTGAAGTACTGAAGCACAATGCAACGCAACGGCACTGAGAAAAATGTCAAATTTACGCAGCGAAACTGCAGTGAACGCTACCTGGTTACAATGGACGCATACTTAGTTTAAGTGAAATCGAAGTTTGGGCCAAAATTGGGTCGAACAATTTGGATAAAATTATACAACTTTGTTAAATTTGCTGTTTATACTAAAAATACTACGGGATATTACACAGCAGTTTTTTAAACAAACAAGAATGAAAATACCAGCGATCGAATTATTTTTGAGTTTGTTAAAATTATTTGTCATAATATGAATGGTTCTATTTTCTAATACAGTAGCTATTAATTCTATCCAAATAGCACCATTTTCTTACGCTTCTTTTAAAATAAACTTAATCTGCATTTCACAGAACTGAAATAAACAATCCGTTAACACAAATTTGAGGTTAAGGTCATCCGTTCTGTTGCGTAAATTTCAGATTTTATCGAAAATGTTGTGCACGACTGCAACTTCCTCCGTCCACTGTGCGCAGCTCCATTTGGGAAGCATACAAATAAAATCGTTTTGATTTTTCCTCCGTTCTATTGCGTGGTGTTGTGTCCATTGTAATTCAGCCTTTACGAAGGACTTACCCGACTTGTCACATTTTCGAACCTTTTTTTTAAAACGCGGTGTACAAAATCAGCTTTCTAAGTCAGCGTGCTCTCAAGTGAGGACGGACAGACAGACTGACAGACGGACGTGCAAAAATCAGAAATATGTTTTAATATTTTGCGTGAGTGTCCAATCCATTTTTCTCTATCATCCATACAATACAATATATTTATTAGGCGCTGTACAGGATTACAAAATCTTGTATCGTACAATTAGGTGGAAAAAAAGAACCTTAAAATAAAAATAAGAGAAAAATAAACAGTAGATATAATAATAAATAAATTAGAAGAAAAAAAGAAATCCAAAGATCAAAAAGAAAAAGACTTAAGATTAAACTTGCAAAAAAAGAACGAAAAGAAGGAAAGAAAAATAAAACAAATTAAAAAGAAGACAAAAATAACAAAAAGTAAATAATAAATAAATAGGTAAATAAAATCAAAACTTAAAAATTAATTAAGAGAATATAACAGGAAATTGAAGGTCTAAAAAATAATACCAATCACTAATACAAATTGAGATAATCGTTGATTAGTTTCGCAAAGTTTAGGCCGAAGCCCGTGCGATGAATAAAATTTGTAAGAGAGTTCCATATTCGGGCAACATGGGCGAAATAAGAGCGCTCACCGTTCCTAGATGTACATCTCGGGACGAGAAGTTGAAGGCCGTTGAATGAGCAAATACATCAGCGCTTTGAGGAAGTCTATAAATATAACGTATGACGTCGTTAAGGGCCATAGTAACTCTTCTCTGACAAATTGAGTCTAGTCTAATAAAAATAAGGTTCCCATGGTTATCCATAGGTAGTTGACGAAGACTACCATAAATTTTTCCCAAGCACTGATGTAGATGCTACTACAAAATTTAGAAATAAGTTGTATTCCTAAATTCTTAACTGACTCTACATATTAACTCGTGTAATTAGATCATATCAGATCATAGAACGCTTCTATGTACCGGCAGACAGTATGACTTGTTGTTTGGATTAAATGCAAGCATACAAGTACACAGAAGCTCCATTATCAACAGAAGGGAGGTCATATACCAGCAAAAAGGAGCAACGGATCGGAGATAGAATTCTGCGATCTTACAACTTGTCCACGATTCGAAAGGAAAGCAGAAATTAACCTAACGGCCGATGAGAGAAGCAGGCTTACTTGTGTCCACGGAACTAGAAGCAAAGTAGTATTTCATTGGGTTACAAACGGAATGACAAACTAGCTAGCTAGTTAATAATAAACATTATTTCACACTTTTAAAGCACGCTATAAAACATAAACCCTTTATATCTACTATAAAAATGTGCGACAGAAACAGCTGGTTTTTTTGTTTTGCTTAACGGTTGATCCGACCTTTACTCCATTCTATTTTAAAATACTGCTGACCAAAGACACTTACATAAAAGGAAGGTCGCAACCATACTTATTTTCTCTCAGTTAGGTGGGGTTTTTTTATCACATGGTCATCTACTACTCCACTATCGCGACATACTTACCTGCAAAAAAACGCAGTACGCTCGTGCATTTTACTTAACTGTATTGCATTGTTTTCCTTTTCAAGTACAAAGCTTAGTCGAAACGCACTTGTCTTGAAATAATGAAAACGGCGAAAATGTTTTAATGAGAACTTGAGGCTTTTAAACCCTCGACTTTTTCTGCTTACCGGGAAGGAATCACATTTCAAAGCCTTCCGCCTAAATTAAATATAATCAACAAATTGCATCCATCGCAAGAAAAAGTTTCGTCCAAGCTCCAGAAAATACGGGAATTTACAAAATTTTGAGCCGCTATCAATTTGCTCAACTAACTTGCAGCTCATCATACGATTGTTCAATTGAGCTGTTCTCCAGAGTAGATTCTCTATATTTTTCATAATTAGGCGTTAATCCAGTGAAGTTTTAGCTTGACCCCAAATATTATCAACCTATTTCTGAGCCCAGATTTTATGCATTTCGCATTTATCGTTGATCCACTTTTGTATTCAGCAGTCATGCAACATTTGCATCACTCAGTGGCGTAGCGTCGAATTCTTCTACCTAGCGCGAACCCTAAATTTTCCGGCCCCCTATTTTCTCAATTATAAATAAAAATGTAATACTCTGTCACTCTTTCAAATGGATTTAAAATAAAACGACTCTCTTAAATTAAAAATTCTTTCTGCGATATTTTTACAACGCATGCAACACAAAATCTTTAATACATTCGTCAATATTAATTTGTATCTTTTGTTCGATTGGAAAAATAGATAGCTTTTTTAATCTTAATGTGGGCATTGTAGATCTTCTCTCACAACTATCATTATAAATATATTAGATTACCCTCCTTCAAGCTTGGAATCAAAAATAAACTTTAATAAACTCAGTGGGGCGGAGTCTATAAGTTCTTGCATACAGTTTGTAGTAGCTACGAAATCCCGCAGCTGCACGCACTAAAGTTAAACTCTTCACTGTCAATATCCTGAGGAGCTTGGTAGTGGTTGCAACCCTCATCGTCGGCGCCCAATATTATTGCACACGTTAAGAATACATATTTTTAGGCCAAATTCTCGAGCTACTGGAACCTTTCAGCAGTTATTCTATGTAATGAAGTAAACATTTTTCGTTTTAGATCGTTGTATTTATATTGGACCAAGGCCCTTGGTTGCGTCATCACGTCGAGGCATTGTACGGGAAGCGTCAATTTTATAATCAGCGAGGAGTTACTGGTTTTTAGTATACTTGCACTGCCTTTGTTTTGTATGTTATGGGTTTGTCTATGACCATAGCCTGATGCTGCAGACAGAATTAGTCAGCCCGGCTGCTTTTTGTCGCTCTCAAATCTGCACCATCTGGAGCCATGACCCCGTCTGCACCTTGCACGCTACGCCACTGGTATTACCATACAATCATTTATAGCACCCTTCCCTTTTCCCCACTGGAAGATAATTCATTACGAAGTTTCCCTCTTAACTTTGTTGAAATAGACAAGAGTTAATCTAGTCGCATAGCTAGAACATGAACTACTTCCACTCTGTTGCAATTTTATAATCTACCTCTTCACTTTAAAGCAAAAACAAAAGCAATAAATTTGAAACTGTCTAGTGCAAAAGGATAATTTTTTATAGCTACATAACGCAGAATTTGCACAATATCACACGATATCGCTTGGTTCTCTACATCAACGCGAGTTGCATCAGGATTTAACCCTGACTCACCAAAAAATTACCTGGGCAAATATTGAACCGAAGTATGGAGTTGCAATTTAAGATTTTTGTTTTTCAAGTCAAGTCGTGAACAAACAAAAATCTCACATTTCGCTTTTATATTTCCAGACGAAATTCTTTCTCACGAAATTAATTAAGTTAGTTGTAAACCAACGATCATCTGGCTGAAATCAGATTCTGAAATCGCGAAATAGAATTTAAAGTTCTGTTTGCCCCAATCAGACTTTGATGCGGCAGATTATTTCCAGATGGACTGTATGATTGCTTTAACTACTAACTACTTGCTGATATATGTACCTAGCATATACTCGTGCATATATTAATGTGTTGAGTTTTAGTTTCTGCGCCACGAAACTGATTCTTTAAATTAACTGAGCTGGGTTCCAGCACCAAGGAACAACAACAACTTTATTTACAAACGATTTTATTAGATGCGATCGCTACAGAGAACTGATTAAGAATGCCGTTTACTCAAGTACAATAAATTCTCGACCGACAAAATTCTGTTATATAAAACCGAAGTGATTACAGCTGTTAAATATATGAAGCAAAGTACATAGAAAATGAATGTTTACATTGGTACAGGGTGACTCTACTTTGTACAATAATGTTGAATAATGTTAGAATGCTTTGATGGGCCGGAATATCCTCCCGCCGTTAGGAAATTGGTTTCCTAAGTAACTGGTAGCTTAACAATTCGATTTATTGCTCTCTTGAATACTCCTCGGCCTGTCCGGACAGAGACTACACGAACTAAGTTATCTTGACCTGGGAAAACTTGAACCACTCGGGCTATTGGGCACATTTGCTTCCTTCAAAATAACCATGTCGCCTTCTCGCAGGGATGGTTGCTTCGTTGTCCATTTATGACGTTCTTGAAGCGACGTTAGGTAGTCAAGACGCCAGCGCTTCCAGAATCCTCGCTTCATTGCTTGTATGAGCTGCCATCGTTGAAGATAGGATGTTACATACAGCCCTTACAAAAAAGAAATTACGTACATTCATACGTACATTGAATATCAGACATACGTTTGTCCAAATTACGTACATACATACTTATTTTACCTATCAAACCTACTTTAAAAGAAAATATGTACATACATATGTACATACCTACATTGCATAGCAAGTGAAACAAATCATTGCATGCATGTACATACATACGGTACATTATACCATTTTACCTAAAGAATGGCGCGTACATACATATTATTACTGACCTACAGCAATTATTTCCGCTTATAAAACAAGTGGAAAAAGAAAGTGAGGTAATACCCCGGCTCGCAAGAAATCCCACATTGTAATATGACGACCTTGCGCCGGAGGTAAAACAAATGTATGTATGTAGGCGACCAAATTAATGGTTCACGACGAATGACGTGAAGTAGCATTGACCAGCTGCAAACATTTAACGAAATTTATATTTATGTATGTACGTCTATAAACAAAATACAAACGTTTAACCAAAAATATTTACGGATGATAATGGCCAGCTGTAGATATTGAGCAAAGCGTAATTTATACATATATGTATACGGCGAGCGTTGTGAGGAAATTAATTAAGAGTTTTAGCTTTACTTCCGTAGCAGTTAAGGTTATATTTTTAGTATAAATATTATAACGATTTTATTAAAAGACTAGTTGCAATCGTAACTCAACACAAGACACTTCAGTTGTTATCATTTGGAGCAAAGCTGTTCAGCTACTCCACTACACCATACTAGGAGCAAAGCTAAATTAGCTACTCCATTACACTAATCATTCCACACCTTGGGAGCAAAGCTATATTAGCTACTCCAAAACTACACTACATATAGGAGCAAAGCTAAATTAGCTACTCCACCATACTACACATAGGAGCAAAGCTACATTAGCTACTCCGATATATACTTCGTTACAAAAAAGTGCGACATTCCTGATAATCAAATCAACAAAGTAGGTGCTTGTATGAGAGTACTTGGTTATAATTTTATAACAAGTACTTCAAAAACTCAAACAAGTTTCCTCACAAAGAAACGGTAACAAAATTGGCGCAGCCGGTAGGATCAAGGAAGTTAGTTCAACCTACAAATACTTGAAAAACCTTGATCTTCGAACCTACGAGTGCATACGAACATCTAACTGTTGAATCTGATATCAGAAATACCACGATAAGGCGCTTCTAACCTAGCCAACACACGGAAGAAGCCGCAAACTGCAGTACGAATTCAATAGATAACCAAATTGAAGAAAGAAAAAATACGGCTTAGCAGAACCCTACGATAGAGAAGAAACAACAAAGTTTTAAGTAAGTCTTTATAAAAATTGTTAAAAAAAGAGGCAACAATTATAAGCGAATTCAATTTAGACAGTGTTAAAGTATATCTAACACATTAAAAAAAAAAAAAAAAAAAAAAATCGCTGATTCTTCTCGCCCTCTTTTCATTCTTGGAAAAGTAATTTCAATCTAAGTAGCCGTTATTAACTATAAGGGCAAATCTCACACATTCATGCAAATTTCTTTGTTTTTTTTGTTTTTTTTATACAAAAGTAACTAAACTACTTATTCCCTTTTCTTCCCTACTTCTCTCTCTCGCAATTACTCGTGGAAACTCGAAGTTTTGGCTTTCATGCCTAAACCTAACCGAAGCTTTTCATGCTCTGATTTTGAGGCGGCAATAAGTTCATTGTCGTTTGATAACACTAGCCCTCCAGGAAGCCCTTCAGATAGCCCTATAGTAGAGCAAAATTCCCCCCAAAGCAGACCATCCATAAACTGGTATCGCGAACATCGTTCAGGCAAACGTTTCAGAAGGCACAGTTTGATTAACTTCCTCATAAAAAACCATAGTTTAAACGATCTAACAACAGAAAAATCGTTAATCACGCTTAACTCAGATAAAGGCACGCCAGATATAATCGAGACTGAACAAATAAACAAAACAAACAAAATGCCAGTGAATTATGAAAAGGTGGTTAAACTAACGGCACAAATGGTGCCCTTATTCTCTGGGGAATTCAGCTCCCACATCCTCACAGAGTTACAAACTTTTTTAGGCTGTTGTAAACAAGTACAGCAATGTCTAGAACCGGAAGAAAAAGTAGCTTTTATGCAAATTTTCCCCACTAGGTTGAGAGGTAATGCATACCAGCTAATCGCTTCAAGCTCGCTCACAACATTTGAAGAGGTTGAAAAATTGCTTTATCGTAATTATTTACCTCGTGAGACATACCATGAGCTGATAAACAGATTAATTACTTGTCGACAATATCCACACGAGTCTTTTAACTCATTCACCACTAGGCTAAAAGGCCTATTGTTACAATGTAACGAAGCAGCACATAACAAATACGGTGCTGAAAATTTTAACGTGGTGAAACGACAAATAGAGGATTTCGCTATGGCTTCAGTAAAGAGTGGTGCAACTAATCCGCATCTAAGTGCATATCTACTTACCTTGAATGAAGATTCAGTAGACCAGCTCATTCAAAGGGCACTAGATATGGAAAGATTGCAACAAGGACTCTTTCATATCCCACAACCCACTCATTACATTCCTAATACCACAAGCAATTTTCCAATGGAGAACTTTTTAAAGCATAATCCTACAAATTATGCTAATACTTATAATCTCCCTATTCACGAGAGTGTTGCTCCATACCCTTACACCAATGAGATGAGCAAACCCAATATAAAAACGGAATTCAATATACCTCCCATAGGGGAGCCTCTAAAGGTGCCATCAGTGTCTTTTAATACTGATGGGAACCCTACAAATAATTGGCATTCCACTCAAACCAGTTTCACACGAAAACCTTTAGGAAGCCCACCTCTTTGCCAAAATTCTTTGTCTCGACATACAGGAGAAAAAATATTCGACAAACAAAAATTGCTATTGAATAAAATCACCTGCAGCTACTGCAATTACAAGGGCCACACGTATGACGAATGTCTGAAACGAAAAAATACTCCTTTCTGTGTAAACTGCAGAATAAAAGGCCATGATGCCCAACATTGCAAGCAAAATGCCAAGGCACCACCCGAACATGCAAACAGTAACAATCATGCTCGGTGGGGCTCTGCAAATCGGGAGCAAAGAATAAACCACATACAAAATATGTGCGATTTTTGTGGCCGAAGAAGTCATACGGTGTCCACATGCCAGCAGAAACAACGATGGGAGGCCACACATTCGGGAAACGGCACACTGTCGACCGAAAAATCCCCGGCTCGACATTAAATAGAACAGTGCAACTTACTTCAGGGTCTACTCAAACAACAAAGAAACAAACTACAGAAAATGTTCCAGTGGTAAAATTACCATTGGACATAAGTAAAAACACAGCCGTTCGGCTGATAGTAGACACTGGAGCCGAAGTAAGCCTAATAAAACAGGAAGCATTAAATACACAAAAGCGGATAGAAACAGGACAAAAGGTCACTTTGAAAACTCCATTTGGAGAAGGAAGAACATTGGGTAACTGCCAAGGCACCTTTTTATTAAGCAGCAGTATCCCGTGCAATCTACAGGTTGTAGAAGATAACGCCCAAATCTCGCACGATGGGCTATTAGGTAACGATTTTCTTGCAAAAAATTGCAATATAGAAGGGCCTAACAGATTACTCCGGTTTCCTCGCACGGAAACCAACCCTATTGAATTCACGGTACCTCTCGAAACATCCATAGAAGATGGAGAGGATATACCAAAGGATCAAATAGTGGAGGGATCTGAATCTACTACCGTTCCACGGGCAACCAAAAACGAAAGTTCCTTACTTCCAATTGAAGAAATTTCAAACACTTTGAATGAAGATGAAGGTAGGCAATATGAAGTAGAACTTCAGCGATCTCATAGAATACCCCCTCGATCTCAAATCATACTGAGCATACCGGTACAATTGGACCAGGAAATGCTCTGTTTGTCTCAGGAGATTCAAGAAGGAGTATTTGTCGCAAATTGCCTAGTTAGTCCTCATAAAAATTTCATACCGTTATCTGTTCTGAACGTAAACACAGAACCTGCATTCCTAAGAAAATTAAAACTTACTCTAGTTCCAGTTAATTATTATAACATTAGCTCTCTACAGTTACCTTTGGACGAAATAAATTCCCAAAGTTCCCAGAAAGAAGGCGATCCTTTTTTCCCACGTGCACAAGACAAAAACATATACAACATAAAATCTCTCTATTCATCTTTGGACGAAATAAATTCCCAAAGTTCTCAGAAAGAAGGAGATCCACCTTCCCCCCATGCACATTGCAAAAATTCCAATAACTTCGTAAAAGATACGAAAAATTTTAACTCCAATCCATATTCAATAAACGTAAACCACATTTCAAAGTACAGTCCAGACAGACTTGTGGCTTTACGTGAAGAATTACTGTTGGATAAAAACTTAAATCAAGAAGAGAAAAAATCAATTCTAGAACTATGTTATGACTATAATGACCTTTTTCATCTAAAGGGGGACAAGTTAACATACACTAACAGTATAAAACACACCATTCCCACATTACATAATCAACCACCAATAAATCAGAAAATGTATAGACTCCCAGAAACACATCGGGCAGTCATAAATGAGCAAATTAAGGAAATGTTGGACAACGACATAATCCAATTAAGTAAAAGCCCGTGGAATTCTCCATTGCTGGTAGTTCCCAAGAAAGCTGGGCCTGACGGCAATAAACGCTGGCGAGTAGTAGTAGATTTCCGTAAAATTAACGAGAAATCTATAGGAGATGCTTTTCCATTACCCAGGATAGAAGATATACTGGATCAACTTGGACACTCCAGATATTTTACTACACTCGATCTAGCAAGCGGGTATCACCAAGTACTAGTTGATCCGAAGGATAGACCCAAAACTGCGTTCAGTACCGCATATGGGCACTATGAATTTAAGAGAATGCCATTTGGGCTGAAAGGCGCGCCTGCGACCTTCCAGCGATTAATGAATTACATTCTAACGGGTCTCCAAGGCTTAGAATGCTTTGTCTATCTCGATGATATTGTAATATATGGAACAAATTTGCAAGATCACAACGAGAAATTGACTAAGGTATTCGACAGACTTCGGGCTCATAACCTTAAATTACAGCCCGAAAAGTGCCAGTTCCTTCGCAGGGAAGTGATTTACCTCGGACACAAATGTTCAAACGAAGGAGCACTTCCTGATCCCAGCAAAACAAGTTGTGTCCAAAATTTTCCTCAACCCCGAACCGTTAGACAAACCCAATCGTTCCTTGGGTTGGCTAACTACTACCGCAAGTTCATTCCGAACTTTTCAAAAATAGTCAGACCCCTAACAAATCTTTTACGCAAAGACGTTAAATTTACTTGGACGCAAAAGTGCCAAAACTCTTTCGAGGAAATTAAAAGATCACTTGTAAATCCTCCCCTACTCTCATATCCTGATTTTACTGAACCCTTTAACTTGACAACAGATGCTAGCAACGAGGCATTGGGAGCTGTCTTATCCCAAGGGAAAATAGGCGAAGACAAGCCTATAGCCTATGCAAGTAGAAGTTTAAATAAGGCGGAACAAAAATACTCCACAATAGAAAAAGAGTTACTCGCTATTGTATGGGCCGCCAGGAACTTCAGGTGTTATTTGCAGGGAAGAAATTTCACGGTCTACACCGACCACAAGCCCCTTAAAGGCGTATTCAACGTGAAAGACCCAACATCGAGATTAGTCAGGTTTCATCATAAACTCTCAGAGTTTGACTACAAAATTGAATATAAGCCTGGAAAATATAATACTAATGCAGATGCGCTTAGTCGAATACCTGCCCAGTTAAACCAGACAAACTCCAATTCATTCATTGTGGAAGCTCAGGTACATCACCGAGCCGATTCCGATATAGAAGAAAATGAGTTTAGTTCGCCGCCACCCTCAAAACCTACACACGCACATTGTCACGTAGTTACAAGAGCTCAAGCAAGGGAGACAGAAATAGAAGACGTAGTTCAGAAAACTCCCCATAAAGTTCAAAAGAATTCAGAGAACTTCATAAAAGACTCAGTTGAGATTGGCTCAACTGAGAACAGCCTATTTGGAAACGTTGCATCTGAACACAGCAAATCTCCTATAAAAAATAATCTTATAGATTCCCAAGTTAAATTGCCGGAAATTATCACGGACCCGGAGGAAATCGAAACAATTTTAAAGGACTACCACGATTCTGCATTCGGTGGTCACCAAGGTGTAGTCAAAACCTATAAAAGAATAAAAAGGAAGTACAAGTGGAAAAACATGCTCAGCTCGGTTAGAAAATATGTCCGCAAATGTACTAAATGCCAAAAAATGAAGGCTAGCCCAGAGTATCGTATGCCAATGGTCATAACGGATACTGCCCTAATGCCATTCGAAAAAGTATATCTGGACATCGTAGGTCCTCTTGAGGAAACGCACTCAGGAAACAAATATATTTTGACTTTCCAAGACAATCTTACGAAATTCGTAGACTGCTACGCCATGCCGAATGGCGAAGCAGAAACGGTAGCAGGAATATTTTTCGACGAGATAATTACTCGTTACCGCATTCCTAAAAAGGTAGTAACTGATCAAGGCTCCAACTTCTTAAGCGATCTCTTCAAACGAGTTTGTAAGCTCTTAAAGATTAAAAAACTGCAAACATCCGCTTATCACCCACAATCCAACGGTGCACTTGAACGAACCCACAGACCACTAGTAGAGTATTTAAGAACTATTGTATCCGAAAATCCAAAGGCTTGGGATCGATTCCTGAGAACTGCGGCTTTTGTGTATAATAATAGTCCACATGAAGGCACTAAGCTCACTCCAATGGACTGTCTGTTTGGATTTACAGCGGATGTACCTTCAAATCTAAGAAGAGAGCCAGAGCCAATGTACAATCACGAAAGTTACTACCATATTCTTAGGTACAAATTACAGAAAACCTACGCTATTGCCCGCAAAAATTTACTTAACGCTAAGGAAAAGTCAAAATTACACTACGATAAACATTCAAGACCAGTAACTTTCCAACCAGGTGATAAAGTATTATTGAAGAATCAAGCTAAGAAACACAAGTTGTCCCAGATATGGCTAGGTCCATATCTAGTAATAAAAGCTTTCAATCCTGTAAATACTATTATTCAAATCCGCAGACGAAGAGTAACCGTGCACAACAACAGGTTAAAACCTTACCACGAATAATAGTTAACCTTTTAAAAGAAAGATAAAGAATACATTCAACCTCAACATACCAAATCAGAGGTAAAATCTTTTTTGTTTTGATTAAAGAAAGACAATAATTAGTTAATTACTTTTATTTTTCTTGCCAAATCTAACAAGAAACCAAGTAAGAATTTTTTTTTTGTAACACTTCATTTTTTTTTTTTTTAAAAAAAAAAAAAAAAAAACTATTCCAAATATGGCTGGAACCATAGCAGGTGTTTAAAGCTCACAATTCAGTGAATACTGAAACCCAATAATAATCCAATAAATGAAAAACCTTCTATGAAAAAAGTCTGGAAATATAACATATATATATATAGATAACTTTCCAGACATGGCACGACTATTAAATCAGCATTACTCCTAAAACGATACTAATAACCAACACAAACGGTTACACCATCACCTTTCGTCTTTAATCGATTCCCCTGAAATAAAAAAAAAAAAACAAAAAAAAACCCAGCAAAGAATAACAAGAAGTTTTATGTAATAAATTTTTTTTATTTATTTATTTATTTATTTTTTTTTACAACTTTCTTCCTCTTCAAGGCGTTAATCTCTTTTAGTTTCTCCTTGGCCAGACGATCATATTTCGAGCGCTCCTCCGATGTTATGGCTAGACTAGCTTTCAGTCTAAAGTAATGCAGGTCCCGGTCTAACCGGACACGCTTGCCTCCTCTAGTCGCTTTGGGTTTTGGTTCTTCTTCACGCTGGTTATCGCCTTTCGATCCCACTCTTAACCGGTACTCCTCGAGAGTCAGCTTTCTCGGACCAGGAATATAATCCGGTGCGGTTTTAGAAATCCCCGGTAAAGATTTTGGGACGTAGGACTCAATCGGCCTGTCCACCGGATATACTGTTAAATTCTCTACGTCCCTCTCAGGACAGGTAACCGATAGGGCCTTAGCCATTAATTTATCAAACGCCTCACTGATTTTTTGCGACATGGTAAAAGATAAACAACACTCGTAGAAATTACACGATAATAATGCACACTGAATCATGTTACCCGATATTTATACATAAAAATCCGCTTATCTAGTAAATCACTGTATGTATAATTCCGGTCAACCAAATAATTTCAGAAGCCAATCATTTCAACACAAAATATAAGTCATAACAAAATTGTAAGAATAAACGAAATTGCAAGTCATGACGCAATTGCACTTACAAATGAGGAATGAGCTTGCCCGAATTAACGTGACCCCGATTACATACTCAATTAAAAAAAAAAAAAAAAACAAAAAGAAGAGAAACAATTACAAATCAATAATATATAAATATGTCAATTTTCGTGTAACAACGGGGAATAAGAAATATTGCAAGTTTGTTTTTTATTTGATTTTTTTTTTTTTTTAAAAAAAAGACTTTATTTAGTAAACCGCTTATTAACTATTTTTACCAACTCTCCTCTCCCCAGATATGGCATTAATCTTCATGAGTACCTTCTTATCCATGCTAATACTAATACCAAGCACCGCGGCGAACGCCTACGAGATCCAGAACCTGAACAACACGGGAATAATGTTCGAGGAACTTGGAAAGCTGTTGTTATTTCACGATACGTGGAATCTGTTCACCCAAATAAATATTACCGATTTAGAAGCAGAAACCACATTGATAGAACATACCGGGTTTCTCATAAATCGACTATGCGAGGTACATAACGCCACCACTAGCGCATGTACAGAACAAAACGCATACATACGTAGTCTGATAGGGAACATAAAAAAGAGAACTACAACCATCAAAGAAATGGTTAACATGCGACAGCGAAGGTCCTTGTTCGATGGAATAGGTAGTGGCCTACACTATCTTTTTGGAACAATGGATGCAAAGAATGAAAAACAAATATATAGCAAGATTGCAAGTTTGGAAACAGATACACAAACACTCCTAGAACTAGAAAAAAATCAAATAACCCTGTTCAAATCCTCATTCGAGAAAATGAGGAAACCTATTAACCAACTAGAGACCAATCAAAAGGAATTAACGAAAACCGTGAACGATCTGCTTGACATGGTCAATGGAGAAGTAAGCACGCGACAACGTATCCAAGAGGTGATAGCTACAATTGGTTTACAGGTGTTAGACATAGAATTAAGACAACAGACGTTTATACAAATATTAACCTCCCTAAAAAACAACCAAGTGCATCCCCTATTAATACCCCCATCTACTTTATTAGAAACCTATTACAAAGCTCATCCGAAAGAAACCAACAGATTTCAAGATCTGGCTCTCCTAACTCAAACGCTGGAGGTAAAATCTCGAATGATAAATGAGCTTTTAGTAATTAGAATTACATTCCCAATTCTTAATATGCCACCTTTTAAACTTCAACAGATCCACTTACTCCCCTTCCAAACTCCCAATAATCACCATCTAGTTCTGGATATAAGACACACTTACATTGCAAGTCATATACCAACACAAAAATTCGTAATGTTCAAGCAATCCGAGTTTCGAGTGTACAAAAAACTTTCGAATAGCCTTAATGAAAGCACTTACATTGGACCACTATTAAACCCAATTCTTCAAGGGCATTATGTGAACGAATGTCCAATAAATTTTCTATTCAATCCGTACAACGAAACAGGTAACTGCGAATACCTAGCACAAACACAAGTTCCACAATTGTTAATAAAATTAACCAGAAGAAATTCCTGGCTCTTTTCATTTCAAACAACACAAAAAATCACGATTGCCTGCGGGAAAACTCTTCATAGCTCCAATCTCTTTGGCAATGGAATACTAATATTAAATGAGCCTTGCCATTTCCAAATAGGTGATCAAACTATATATTTCGAAGATGAAGATCATCAGGATATTAAAATCACGCAACCAGAATACCCTCATCCCATAAATTCAAGTCTAACTGAAACCATTCAGAGCTTCATTCAACATGTTAACAACACCGTAAAAAAACATATAGTTATGATAAGAGCAGAAGATGCCAATCATATTCTGAATGAGAATTCTTACTCTTTAGATCAATTGGAAGAACAAATAAAAACACTGGAAAAGCAGAGAAAAGAGCGAACTGAATCACAAATGGTTCAAATAAGCTCCCTATCTCTGAGTTCATTGGTAATTTTATTACTCAGCATAATTGGTATACTGAAGTTATGTAAAACTATAAAGAACAAGAAAAAGAAAAGCATAGTGGAAATGCCCAATGTGGTAATCGTAAGTAATCCAAAATCTCAGTTAGATGCTGAGACACCTCTACAACGTAAAGTAGAAATTCCGGGTAACTTAAATACCAAATGCAAAGAAGATGTCAAATCTAATCTTCATATTCCAAGCCAGGAAAAGATATCGATGAACAAAGTCAAACAAATTTCCCAAAATTTCCAATCAGAGATCACCAAAGCTCACAAAGCGAGAGTAAAACCCCTAACCAACGCACCAGAAGCGGTTTCTCAGACCATTCATTCAGAATCAAAAGATTCAAGTAAGCCACAAAATAACTCGCCCCCACAGGCAAATAAGAGGCAACATTTATCAATACCTCCACCACCACCACTACCACCATCTATAACCCATCCCAATTCAGGTACACGCCCCCGCAATTTGCAAGTAGTTTAGTAACTTCTCAAATCCAAGTTAACCAAAATTAATTGAAAATATCTGTCTTGTCTAAAATATAAATAATAAAATTAACGGGAGAGAAATATGTATGTATGGTGTCCAAAGTATATATATATATAGATTAAGGTAAATAAATAAATTGTAACAAAAAGAAATATTAGATATACACCAATAGATCATAAAGACATATAATGGAAAATGTATATACACATATATTGTACAGTAAACGCATAAAAATTTTAAATTATAATGAAAACTTATGTACACACATATATATTGCAATAAATGCATAAAAAAAAAAAATTGTAATGAAAACATATGTACATACAAATATATTACAATAAATGCATTAAAAAATTAAAATTATAAGTAAAACATATGTACACATACATATCTTATTGTAGGTGCATAAAAAATTAAGAGGTAATGAAAACATATGTACATACAAATATATTACAGTAAATGCAAAAAAAAAAAATTAAAATTATAATGCGAACATACGTATATACAGACATATGCGGCAACAAATTAAAATTGGAATGAGAACATATGTTACACATATAAATATATAAAGCATAAAGAATTAAAATTGTAAAAAGAAAAAAAACTAAGAATAAAAAAAAAAAATGTGTACGTATATGGTATTGTAAAGCCATAAAATGTTAAGTTGTAATTTGATATACAGATATATTAATACAAAAAAAAAAACATATTTATACCTGCATAAAAGAAAAATTTCTTCTTTCTGTATCTAATTAATCTAAACAAAAAATTTTTATAAATAGGCTAGAAATAATTCTCGATAATGTATATAGATAAGTTAGCTTCTTCAACCTAACTAAGTAATCGTCTCAGCGCTCGGCATTATGTATATACATATATGTATGTAACATGTTGTTATTTTTTTTATTATTATCTATCAAAGCCATATACAATGTTCGAATGCGTTATTCCTCTTCTAAGAATAACACATTTTTTTAAAAAAAAGGGAGGTTTGTTACATACAGCCCTTACAAAAAAGAAATTACGTACATTCATACGTACATTGAATATCAGACATACGTTTGTCCAAATTACGTACATACATACTTATTTTACCTATCAAACCTACTTTAAAAGAAAATATGTACATACATATGTACATACCTACATTGCATAGCAAGTGAAACAAATCATTGCATGCATGTACATACATACGGTACATTATACCATTTTACCTAAAGAATGGCGCGTACATACATATTATTACTGACCTACAGCAATTATTTCCGCTTATAAAACAAGTGGAAAAAGAAAGTGAGGTAATACCCCGGCTCGCAAGAAATCCCACATTGTAATATGACGACCTTGCGCCGGAGGTAAAACAAATGTATGTATGTAGGCGACCAAATTAATGGTTCACGACGAATGACGTGAAGTAGCATTGACCAGCTGCAAACATTTAACGAAATTTATATTTATGTATGTACGTCTATAAACAAAATACAAACGTTTAACCAAAAATATTTACGGATGATAATGGCCAGCTGTAGATATTGAGCAAAGCGTAATT
This sequence comes from Dioctria rufipes, assembly GCA_963924295.1. Lineage (NCBI taxonomy): Eukaryota > Metazoa > Arthropoda > Insecta > Diptera > Asilidae > Dioctria > Dioctria rufipes. Next base: position 148,614,199 of record OZ002743.1, on the reverse strand, counting down.
TATACATATATGTATACGGCGAGCGCTGTGAGGAAATTAATTAAGAGTTTTAGCTTTACTTCCGTAGCAGTTAAGGTTATATTTTTAGTATAAATATTATAACGATTTTATTAAAAGACTAGTTGCAATCGTAACTCAACACAAGACACTTCAGTTGTTATCATTTGGAGCAAAGCTGTTCAGCTACTCCACTACACCATACTAGGAGCAAAGCTAAATTAGCTACTCCATTACACTAATCATTCCACACCTTGGGAGCAAAGCTATATTAGCTACTCCAAAACTACACTACATATAGGAGCAAAGCTAAATTAGCTACTCCACCATACTACACATAGGAGCAAAGCTACATTAGCTACTCCGATATATACCATTACTAAAAAGTGCGACATTCCTGATAATCAAATCAACAAAGTAGGTGCTTGTATGAGAGTACTTGGTTATAATTTTATAACAAGTACTTCAAAAACTCAAACAAGTTTCCTCACAAAGAAACAGTAACAAGGACACCTTTTCTTCGTCTAAATTATTTTCCGGTAGAGAGGTTGGAGCTTCTCCTAAAAGGAAGTGGCCTGGTGTGATGATAGTAAGGTCGTCATGCTCGGAGGATGTGACACACAAAGAGCGGGAATTTAAAATGGCTTCCACTTGAGTCAGCAACGTTGTCATCTCTTCAAAACCCTAACGAGTTTCACCAACTACTCGCCGTAAATGCAACTTCACCGAACGAACTGCCGGCCTCCCAAAGTCAGCCGAAATGGGGTGCACTAGGAGAAATGAAGGGCCAAGTTATATTATGCTGTGAGAGAAAAGGAGCAATTAGTGAATCAGTTTGGCAAGATAAGATTAGGTTATGCAAGCCATTTAAATATTTTCGTGCTCCGACAAAATTTGTGCCGTTATCAGTATAAACATCTTTAGTAATTCCACGGCGCGATACAAAACGTCTAAATGCGGCAAGAAACGCTTCACTGCTTAGACTACTAACTAGCTCTAAGTGTAATGCTTTTGACGATAAGCATATAAATAGCGCTATATATCCCTTGATTATTTTTGAGCCTCGTCCTGTCCGAGAGCTCAGCATGATCGGGCCAGCATAGTCTATACCTGCTTGTGAGAAGGGCCTTGATGGTGTAACTCTCGCCCTTGGTAAACTTCCCATTAATTGGGATGTAGTGGGGGATTCTGGTTAAAATATTCAACACATCCGCGATAAATTTTACTGCAAAGGCTCCTGACGCCTGGAATCCAAAATTTTTGCCTCATTAGGCCTATAAGTAAGTAGTAGAGATGGTCCTGCATGAAGGTATGTACGGTGCAAATCTAGTATGAGTAGGGCAGTAATGGCATGTGACTTGGGTAAGATTACCGGATGCTTTACATTGTAATCGCAGTTCAACTTATGAAGCCTGCCTCCGACTCTAATAAGATTCTTGTCATCAAGAAATGGATTTAGTTTTTTAATGGATGGTTCGATGAATGGACTCCCTTGATTTTAACTTGTTGATTTCCTTAGGAAATGCTCTTTCCTGCATCAGCCTTATGCAGAGATATTTAGTTTTATTAATCTCCCTTGCTATTAACAAGCACCGAATTCGATCCTTTGATGATTTTTTTGCATTGGAAATGAATCTTAAACAGTACCCAATGACTCGGGGAAGCCTTTGATAAGATGAATATCTTCTAGAAAGTTCACTAAAGGTGTCATTGTCGATTTCTTGGAGATGTGATAAGATGTTCAGTTTTCGTTCTTCGTCTTGTATAGAAGTTGACTCATGGGTATGAGAATATGAAGGTCAATTACCTTCATGCGTAGATAACCAAGCCGGGCCATGCCACCACAAAGAATGATTGATTATTTCGTCTGGTGTAATACCCCTGGATGTACAATCTGCTGAATTTTCTTGAGAAGCAATGTGTTTCCATTGGCTTCTGGGAATAATTTCTAATATGTCCGAAGTGCGGTTTGCTACAAAAACCTTCCAATGCCTAGGAAGATCTGATAGCCAAGCTAACACGATGGTTGAATCTGCCCAGGCCGTTGTAGTAATATTTGGTATTGAGAACGCTTCAAATGTTTTGTTTTATTAGGCGGGCAAGTAGATGAGCGGCAGATAATTGCAGTCTGGGTATAGCCATCTGCCTTAAGGGTACTACCCCTTTTTTTGCCGCTATGATTTCAACGGAGATGTTCCTTTGGATATCCTCACTCCGGCAGTAAACTACTGCAGCATATGCGACCTCGGATGCATCGGCGAATCCGTGTAGCTGTATTGATCCCCTATTTTAGCATATTTTACGAGGAATACTGATTTGTGTGATTAAGGGTAGTGTAGTCTTTATTCTTTCCCACTTTTGCCTTATAGTCTCAGGTAAGACTTCATTCCAATCATATTTTATTAGCCATAGCACTTGAAATAATATCTTAACAGATATTGTCACTGGTGCGAGCAATCCCAGAGGGCCAAAAATGCATGACTCGGAAATGATTTGCCGTTTAGTAATTTCATTTGAAGCCATTTGAGACACCTTAACTGAAAATGTGTCTTCCGATGGATTCCAATGGATTCCTAGCACCTTAGCAATATCCGAGTTATCGTCTATTTTTAAAATTTCAGCACCCGTCTCCTCTGAATTAATCTGTGTTATTGCAGTTGCGTTTGAGCGCCACTTGACTAATGGAAAGCCACTAGCAGTCAAGATTTCAATTAGCTGGCTTTGAAGCTCAATAGCATCTGAAAGTGAACATTCTCCTGTAAGAAGATCATCTACATAAAAATCCTCCTGAATTACTAAGGCAGCCTTTGGCTACTTGCACTTCTGATCTTCGCCAATTTGATGCAGCACCCTGGTCGCTAAAAATGGTGCAGATGATGTACCATATGTAATTGTATTAAGTACATAATGCCTGAAATTGGCCGAGGGGTCTTCCCGCCATAAAATGCGTTGATAATCTCTGTCCTTTAAGGTAACTAGGACTTGTCTATACATTTTTTGCACATCAGCGGATAACGCTATTTCGTGCTTACGAAAGCTTAATAGAATCGATATTACATCTCTTTGGATTTTTGGTCCAATTAAGAGATTTTCGTTTAACGAAATACCAGAGCTACTCATACAGGAGCCATCAAAAACCACACGTATTTTTGGATTGGGCTCGTTTTTAAATACGGTGTGATGATGCAGATAGAAACAGTTGGCGTCTTCTATTGGTACATCCTTTTCAGAAACCTGCTTCATATGCCCCACTTGTTCATATTCTCTCATACAGGATATGTATGCCCTTTTGTAATTCTCTTCTCTTAAAAAGCGGTTTACTATTATCTTTAAAGGGCAATGCAACTACATAACGACCCTCTTCATTTTTGAAAAACCTAGATGAGAAATGCCTTTCGGCTTGAGTTTCTTCCTTGCTGAGAATGGAGGTGTCAGAGCTCATGTCTTCCGCCTTCCAAAAGCACTGCAGCGTTTTATCCAAGTCTGTGAGCACTGTTAAGTTCATATAGAGTGCCAACGGTTGCTCCATATTAGTGTCGTTTATCATCGCCCAACCAAATATGGTTTCTTGTGCAACAAGATGATCTCGATTATCATATAATTTTCCTTGTCCTAAGACCTCGAAAAATCTGTCTGCCCCTATTATAATGTCGATTGCTGAGGCCTTGTTGAAATGTGGAACTGCTAACCTTGCGTTTTGAATAAAATTGGTTTGCATAGCAGCTATTGATGTGGAACGAATATAGGAAGATAAACCGTCGATAATAAACGCTGTAACTATTATTCCAGTGCGATGGTTCCAACGTGAAAAGATTTCAATATAAAGCCTTCCCTTCGTCGTTCCAACCGCGGTGGAAGTAAGCCCACTAATGGAAAGTTGTGCATTTTTCCTCTTCAATCCAAGACGTAGGGCAAATGACTGAGACACCAGAGAGATCTGTGACCCGGAATCTAGCAGAGCACGGCAAGGTTGAAAATTTCCATTGGCATCCATAACGTGACAAATTGCAGTGGGCAAGAGTGCAATAGAGGATAAACAGCCAATTGGATCATCTCCACAAGAGCTGGTTTTATTAGCATATGTGCTTAATGATGAAAGCTGGGTTTGTTGAAATGAAGAAGACACATGACTTGTTGAATGAACAGTAGAGATAGGGTTGATGGAAGAGTTTGATGTTGAAGGTAATAGGTTGATTGATGGTATATTGTTGAAGACAGAGAGTTGCATGAAGGTTGCATTCGTCGTTAACCGATGTATTCAGGGAAGCAACTTTTGCATTTGTATCTTTCGTTGACGAATCTGGTAATAACGCATGATGGTTACCTTTGCACTAATGGCACCGATATTTTGAGTGGCAATTTTTGACTGAGTGATTTGCGCCCAAACATCTAAAACAGAGTGATTTTGTTATTACAAAAGCTTTACGTACATGGCAAGGGGTTGCTCTGAATTCCGGACATTGATATATAAAATGCCCTCCCTGACATTTAGGACACTTGGGAGATTGATAAATAGAGTTGTGTAAAGTCTTGATAGTGTATGTTGGTTTCTTTGCGCTCACGACTGCAGCTTCTAAGGCATCGCAGCGTCTATTAAGGATTGCCAAAAATGTATCAAGTTTAGTAGGCTCTCCTTCAGATATGTCCCTAGACCAAGCTTCTATAGTTTCCGAGTCAATTTTGGTTGTTATTGTATATATAAGCCAAGGATCCCTTCCATTAAAATTGTTTCCCAAAGCATTTAAGCCACGTATTACTTCACCACAACTGTCAGACAAATTTCGAAGAGCTTTGGCAGATGGACTGTTTAGTTTGGGCAGATCCAGTTCCTCTAAGGAATTTGGAATTTTTGCGAGCCACTTAATGAATCATTTGAATCAATTGATGCTTCAAAGAGGTCGTTGATGGAAGGCCACTCTTTATAGACTCCAGGAAATAATGGTATATTTAACTTCGAAAGACGCGTAAGGTTGCTTTGATTATTAGAGCGGTCAAGAATCTGAAGGATTGATTGAAACTGAACCATAGTAGAATTGAAATCCTCTGAAGGTTGATTACGTGTGTTTGGTCTGCTTTGACTCGTTCGCGTATTTAATGCACGCAAGAATATTGATTTGGTGTCTAAATATTTCCTTTCGTATTCTTCAATTCCTGAGGTCTGCCTCTCAAACACTAACAATGAATCTTCAACGCTAATAAATTCTCTCCATACATCTTCTAAACTAACCGATCGAGCTACTATATCTTCAGATATGGTTTCATTACATATCGCTTCAGCAAAATTTTTTAGACGCGTAATAGTTCCTTTTACCCGCCCGCGTTTTTGAGTTAATGTTCTTTAACTTCTTTGGTCATTTTCAACAATAATTCACGATTCTTTTATTATGAATTTCTAACTGAAAGAGCTAACTGTTTCACCTATTATGTACACTCCCTATATACTACATATATACGTAAATGCAATTTTCGTTATGGTCCCACTATTCACTTCAAAATTTTCTCGAATTTCAGTTATAGAGATATTAGCAAAATTAAATTATTCAAATATGTAAAGTTTTTGCGTAAATATTCGATTTGTTTCAAAAGTTAACATTAATAATTCCGAAATTTTGTTGAGAGTTCACTTTCACATATGTATATGTTAGTTCAGATATATATGTATGGTTGAGATATATATGTATAATTCTGTGTTAATATTTCCGCTTTATTTCAATTATAAAATATAGTATCTTTAGATAAATTTAAATACAAGAAAATTGTACTTATCTGCATATTGCAAGATTTAATCCATGCTTGCGTGTTGATTGTAGATATGATTTGCAATCCGGCTCTGATGGACCAGAATATGTTTGCCCCAATCAGACTTTGGTGCGGCAGATTATTTTCAGGTGGACTGTATGATTGCTTTAACTAACTACTTGCTGATATATGTACCTAGCATATACTCATGCATATATTAATGTGTTGAGTTTTAGTTTCTGCGCCACGAAACTGATTCTTTATTAATTAACTTAGCTGGGTTCCAGCACCAAGGAACAACAACAACATTTTTTACAAACTATATTATTAGATGCGATCGCTACAGAGAACTGATTAAGAATGCCGTTTACTCAAGTACAATAAATTCTCGACCGACAAAATTCTGTTATATAAAACCGAAGTGATTACAGCTGTTAAATATATGAAGCAAAGTACATAGAAAATGAATGTTTACATTGGTACAGGGTGACTCTACTTTGTACAATAATTTTGAATAATGTTAGAATGTTTTGATGGGCCGGAACAGTTCCGTTAAAATAAATTTTTGTATTAATAAAGTTTATTGAAAAGAAGAAGTAATTTCTTTTATTTAATTTGTTTTTATTAATACTTAAAAACGCGTATTTAAGTGCGCAGTCGGTAGGATTGCTACCAAAAGGTTGCCAATCTAAGTCGCGCTCTGAAACAGTGCCCCAATGTTTAGTGAAAACTGAAATCTTTTTATAACTACCCTAGGAAAAACTTGCTAGATTTGGCTAATTTCGAACATACAAAGTAATTCAAGTTTTTATAAAAAAAAAACCCTCCTTGAATTGTAATCCATTTCTTCTACAAAGGCATCCAAGGAAGTGCTCACCATCAGATGAAATAATGCAAATAGAAGAAGATCAATTTAAGATTAAGGGCCGTTATTCACCAAGCAATGTAATCCGAATTTAATATTATTCAAATCTATCGATTTAAAGTGCTTTCAATTTATTATAAACTTCCGTCACAGATTTCCCATTGCTAACTTCTACAAAAAAGTCATCAGCCCAGTAAATCCCATCAAAGTGGTCGTTTTGGGTAAACTCATCATCAAGGAATATATTTTCACTTCATAAAGTTCCACCGCAATTTGTATTCTATGGATCCAATTCCATTAAAGGTGCAAAGTACTTCTTCATACCAAGAGCCCTTACTTACTTATATTCACACAGATTCGTTACACAGCTTTGAATGAAACAAAGGAAAATACTAAGGAACCGAAATTCCAAATACATACATAGTACTTATCGAAATGGGAAGTCTCTGTCTCTTGCATGAAAACTTTAAAGTGTGGCATTCTGTAAAGTGGGTTGTTTTCCATTACTCATAGTCACGTACCTTACGGACCCCTCAAAAACCACATCAGATGAAAATTTAAGGCTATTTCAACGTTTGCGAGCACTTAACGTAAAAAACGAATTCTATGAAAGCACCTACTTGAAAATATGGAAACGAGGCCAGAGATAAGCTGAGGCAGAATCAAGATTATAATCTACAAGACTAGATCTTTTGATTTTTAGTGCAGTTACGCCCATTGCGAAGTTTACTGTTTACGACACAAAATATAACAAAAGACAGCAGAGAAAAGGATAAATTATGTGAAGAAATCCTGAATCTGAGTCCCAAAAGCATACTTTAGAAACTATGCCAAGCTGCAATAAATAATATCGTGAGGAATTTGTAGGCTTTTGTAGCTCATTACTGGATGCATTGCCGTATTCTGAATTATGTTGTTTCAGTAATTTTATAAAAATACACCGAAAAAAATGTATAACTATTTTTAAGGAAGCTTTTTTTAAAGTTAAAGCAGTCCAGTGGCGTGGCGTCTTTGGAAGCAAGGGAAGCATTGCTTCCCTTAGATTTTCCGATTTAATTTGATTAAAGCCAATAAAAATGATAGTAGATTAAAACTTACGACAAAAAATTTCTTCAAAATATTTTCTCTAAAGCCATTTAATTTGTTCTTCGCTGTACTCTATCGAAGAGAAGCAATTATAAAATCACCTCCCTCTGAACAAACAAATTAAAAACAAAGCAATCGAAGAACATGCAACGAAAAGTACAGCATTCGAACACGTCTATGGATGGGGTTTGCAGTCATGGTCCATCAGCAATCGAACAACATCCAACAAAATGTATGGCATTCGAACTCGTCCGGATTTTACCTATGACATCACACATCTCTGTTTCAAGTTCGCCACTTCAGTGTAGCTACGTTAAATAAGAAATGGTTCTAAACCTAAGGGATGCAATTGAAAAAATGCTTCTATGGGACCTACCGGTAGATGGATTAGGTTAATATCATTCATATGGACATATTTTTCTTATGATAGATTAACATTGTATTTGTTTCGATTGGAGGTAGATTTATTTGTGCTTCCAGCAATTTCATGTTGGTAGGTCGGTTAGGAAGCACTTAAGTAAGTAATTATTTATTTACCATAAGTACAATAAGACAAAAGCCTTTTATTAGTACTACTAAATTACACTAAGATTAAAGCTAATCAAAGAGATGATAATTACTATCGAAAAGAAAAAAAAGAAAAATTCATTATTCTAAAACTACAACTAAAAAATATAGAAATGAGAGAAAATAACAAACGAGAGTAGGAAAACAAAAGAGAAAGAGAAAACCATAAATAAAAAAAAATAATAGTAAAGCAAACCAAAATAAAAATAAAAATGAAAATATATAAAAAAAAAAATAACAAGGGTAACTAAATTACGTAAATTCGGTAGCTAACAAAAGAAAATAATACAAAAAAAAGAGGAAAGATCCCGCCGCAGGTGCCGTCGATTGATTGCAATTGATTAAGAAATCATCATCCATATGATGTGTGCTGCCAGAGTAACCGTTTAAAGCTAGAGGTCGAACTCTCGCGCTGGATGGAAGCTGGAAGAGCGTTCCAAATTCGAATAGTTTGAACAAAGTAAGAAGCATTTAAAACAGAATATTTAAAGCGAGGCAATAGTCACTACACAAGAAGTTTAAAAATTCATACAGATAAGCCGGTCTGCGTGTGTTCATTATGTTATGCAGGAAAAGTAATGCCTTCCGTTGCAAATGCGTTTCCAAGGAGCAATTCAAAATTATATGTCGAAAAGGAGAGATGTGATCATGTCTACGTAGCCCAAACGCGAACCTAATGGAATCGTTATAGGCTACTTCAAGCTTACGCTTACAGCGTGAATTGAGTTTGGGGAAGATGATTGAACCATGCATTAGATGCGGCAATATCACGGTCCTGACCAGCCTCATGCGATGGTTGGTGGGAAGTAGATCAGCATACAGCTAGAGTCGACGAAGCTCCCCATAAACCTTCCTCAGGATCATTTTAATATGGTCACAACAACCAATTTGAGAATTGAGTATAATGCCTAAGTTTTTCACTTTCTGTACATATGGTATGGTTGAGAGATTGAGTTCTATCGGGGGAAAATAGGAAGGGTCGTAACTTCCTCTACCTACCGCTAGTGCTTGAGACTTTTGGGGGTTAAGTCTCAGATTATTTGCAATTGACCAGTCTAAGATGTTATGAAGATCTTCGTTGATTCTACTAACACAGTCCTCTAAGAGACCAATGGGACGATCAAGGTGTATTTGCAAATCATCGGCGTACAAATGGACGGAGCAATTTTTGATGACAGTAGGCAAATCATTAATAAACAAACTAAAAAGAAGAGGTCCTAATATTGATCCTTGTGGTACACCGGCAGTCAAGCGAAGCCTGATGGAAGTAACTTCATTGACTCTAACCCGCTGCGAGCGATTCTCCAAAAAGGTACTAATTAACTTCAGCGCAGTCGAGTCAAAAGCAAAGAAGCTCCATAGTTTGCTAAGAAGCATTATATGGTCAATACTATCGAACGCTTTCGTGAAGTCGAGAAGGACCAAGAGAACAATACGATCATCGTCCAAGGCCTTTCTAATGCCCGTAGTGATTTTTAGAAGAGCTGTCTCACAATTATGCCCAGAGCGAAAGCCTGACTGCCAACAGGATAAGGAATTTATATGATCTAAGTGTTCAAATATTTGATTTGCCATTAGTTTTTCTAGAGTCTTCGCAAGAAAACATAGTAGACTTATTGGCCTAAAGTCCTTGACATCCTTTGGAGAAGGGTTTTTAGCAATTGGAACTACTAGCGCTTCCTTCCAAAGTGATGGAAATTCGCCGAACGTTAAGCAGCTATTGAATATCTTGGTGATAGGGCGGATAATGAAGGGTAAGATAAGCTTCACAAAACGCGGAGGGATACCATCAGGTCCAATAGCTTCGGATTGAATAGATACCATAGCAGAGGCGGCCTCAGTCTCATCGACGCAACGAAAACAGAATTCTGATCCAGAGTAAGAAATAGGCGTATCCGGGAAGGCCGATGAAGAGCCAGCACTGATTTCGTTTCCATTTCTAGAGGTAAAAAACTTGTTGAGCTCATCAGCGTCTAGGTCACATGCAGAAGCATCACCACCACTGACTCCCAAGCCACGCAAGACTCTCCAAAGATTCCTAGGTGGGACATCACAACCTAACTTGGACGAATAATATAAGGACTTTGCATCTTTCACTTTTTTATTGACAAGATTTCGAAATTTTTTAAATACAGATAGACTATTTGGAGATTTAAGCTTTCTATACTGACGGTATAGGAAGTCATGCTCGGAGATTAATTTTTTTATCTCCGGAGAGAACCAGGGGCAACCTTTTGTTTTTATGATTTTTGACTGAAAGGGGGCATATTTATTAAGCAAGTATGAGAGCACTTCATTGAAAGCATGTACATTTAAATCAAGAGAGTGTGATAGGGAAGTAGCATTTCGTCCCAATACTAAGTTCCAGTCTATATTTCTACACTTCTCGAATAAACAAGTAGTATTAATAGATTTGAAGTTACGGAATTTCACTAGGCGAAAAGGAGTAGATTTATCTAGAATGGGTACATTATATTTAAGGAATAAGATGTCGTGGTCGAGGTTGGCAGGAGAGGAAAGTTGCGAATGGCGTATTATATGGGATGGGTCAGTGGTGAGTAGGAGATATAACTGAGAAGGGGATTCAGTATTAAAATATGTCGGGGAAGAATTAACTACTCTGAGATGTAAAGATTGCACGAAAGATAGAAATGCATCTGACAGATTATCATTACGAATGATATTGACATTGAAATCGGCAGCAACAAAAAATGTGAGAGTATCTGTGCGATAAAGCAGACTGTCAACCTCAACGCAGATGAATTCTAGTGCATTATCGCGGGAGTGGCACAATATCTTACATTTAAAACATTCTTGAATGTAAATTGCAGCGCCGCCCCCGACCCTCCCCTCCCTGTCACAACGTAGGAGTTTAAAACCAGGTATTGAGACAAGATCTGAAGGAATGCTTGGAGTAAGCCAAGACTCACTGATGAGAATCGCATGCAGGTCCGTCCCCGAAAACATCTGTCTCACCTCATCTATCTTCGACCTGATACTCCTAGCATTCAAGTAACAGACGTTGAGATCCACCGTATTTCCGTTCAGTATATTGCCCAAAGTTCTTACCTTGTTCTCGCTAAAGGAATTATCAACCATAATCGAGCAGTATTACGCACCACCAGCCTCACAGTGACGGCCATAATTGCAGCAAGAGTACAAAACATGAAAAATTAACAATAAAATTAAAAGATCAGCATCTGCAAAGGTAACATAATTCAAAAACTTAAAAGAAATAATGAGGATAAGAAAAGAGTAGGCAACAAGAACTAGCTTATAGCGATGACTTAAAAATAAAAAATAAAAAAGTAAAGCGAGCATGGATATTATTTCATCAGTAGGTTTAATGTCATTCATCCGCATCCAAATTTAATTCAATTGGTTGTTGAAGCAAGGGCAGTCAGCTGATCTGCGTTTAAGATTCTAAGGGAGGCCTCATTTCTACTTTTTTTAACATATACGAGACCATTAACCGTGTAAACAGATGATAGCTTCTTTAGTTTGAACAATTTGAGGGCCTCACGAAGCAGCTAGTGATTATGTGAAGTGAGACTCTCATTAACGTAAACAAAATTATCGGAGGAGAATCCATTGAGTTCCCGTAGTTTAATCTGCCTATGTGTCCGCAATGCAGAGAAAAATGAATTCTTTTCGTTGTTTTGGTTGTTTTTCTTCTAGCGAAAGGCCACAGAGTAAGATGAAATTTCATGATGGAGTATACATGACAATTCCTTCAACAGGTTAATCGGACTCTCGTTAGGCATCTCCGGAATGCCCCTGATGACTGCTTCACTTAGTCGGCTGATGCGTCGTAATTCGTCATTATCAGTAACGAGTTTTTTATAATTTACCTCCAAATCAGATAATCTGTTCTCGCAGGCATTCAAACGGACAGGCAGGCCACCCACTACGTCATCAATTTTGCATAGCAGGCGATTCTCGATGTCGGCAATTGACCCTTGCAATCGGGATTCAAATAGCTGCAGCAAACCATTGAATTTGCATATTAGATTGTCGTCTGCACTAGATCCAGCCATATTGTTTAACACGGGGGGGGGGGGGGGGAGATTGCATTACTCAATGATGCAGTAGCGACTGTCTCCATCAGGCCAGAAGTAGCGGTGGTTGTAGAGGTTTTTTTTATTGACATTACTGCGTGTAGCAACTCCAGCCGTCGCTGATGATGTGCTCATCTCCGTGTTGCTGCGACCTTTAGTATTCATTCTCGATAGATGTAAGTTTCGGCTTGCGTAATAAAATTGAACGATAGAACAAGATTTAGTAAATAACTATGCACAATAGATCGAGATTTATAGCCAATATCAAATATAGTCACAAACAAGATGAGAACATAAGATTACAAGACACAGTACGCTGCCGGATTTTAAATGAATCGTATATGAACATGTAATAGATATGCACTATAGGATAAGATTTATCACAAAAGCACCGAGAAAAATAAAGATCGTTGAGATTTCTGGACACTGTCCGCCGCAAGATACAGAGAAAAAAAATAAAAAACGCCGTGAATAAAGAACACAACTTGAAATAAGCGGGAGCGAATTCAGAACACGTCTACTCGATAGGAATCATCAAACCAAACTCCGTATGTTGGTAGGCAAATATATTGAGGGGAATTTCAAGTTGAATAGGGGAACATTACTTGAAAGAAGAGGTGGCTTGAAATATGACTTTGATGGCAAAATCGTACAGTCGGATTCAAACAAGCAAATGAGCAATTATTAATTTATTAATTTAGCTTATTTAGAATTTATTTGTCGCTGTCATGCCATAATCGCGACTCTGCTTTTTGGCTATTTTGATCTGGGCCCTATTTCATAAAACTATTAGTCTAATACTAATAATTTCCAAGTTATTAGCTCCAATAAATTATGGACTAATATTATAGTGTCTCATAAAAATTTTCTCGAATACTAATAATTCCCTTGCTACTGTCATAAGAATTATTAGTGCAGCTTGAAATTATTAGTGCAGACTTCCAGACTAATAACTATCAACCTACGGCTGCGATAATAATTATCAGTCACTATCTCGCTGGCCATTATTTGTTTCCAAGCACAGCAAAACTGTAAACAGACAATTAAAAATGTGCATTCAATTTTTACCGGTTTTGAATTTACATTCTGCAGTTTCAAATTATTAAGTGATAAGACTCAGAGAAGAAAGTGTCTGATTTGTTTTTTATAAAAAAATACTTTTGCCTAAATTCGAAAAATTCCTTTAGAAATGTGCTCAAAAGAAGTGAAACTGCATTTACTTAATTTGATTTTAAAAAATAAAAATGTTTTGTTTGGCTCTTTTTCGAGTACCCTGTCAAAGCACAATAAAAGTGATGCTTGGAAGGAAATCCACCAAGAAGCTGTCGCAAGTGGTGTATTCCAAGATAAGCCATGGGGATATATACGTGATGCATTTTGGCCCAATATTAAAAAGGGCACAATGGTGAGTGAGAAATTTTAAATAGAATTCTTGCGGTAATCGTAAATCAAACTTAAATATAGATTAAAGTTGACAATGCAAAACGAACAGGGTCTGGGGGAGGAAAGAAAAACATTTTAAACGAGATCGATGAAAAGGTTCTGGAGATCTTGTCTAAAGATGCACCGGATGTTGTTGGTTTACCAGTGGCGGAATCATTGGAGGACATCCAAGAAGACTCTTTACATACTTCGAAGGAAGCGAGTGATGGACGAAGTGAAAATGCAGGTGTTTCCATATCGAAAGAAACAAGAAAATCACGGAGAACACCTTTTTCACCTTCAGGTAAAATTAGTGGTTTTAGTTACTCATTAAACCACCAAATACAAAAGTTACATCTGCTTTTAGAACCAAAAAGAAAACAAATGCTCTTTGATGACAAAAGGATACTTTCTTTAAGAGAAGAAAAATTAAATCTAGAAATAGAAAACTTAAAAAAGGATAGCCAAAAAAAGGATCTGGAAATAGAAAACTTAAAATTAAAAAATGAACTACTTCAAAAGCAAATTGAGAAAGAGGAATTTGGAAAGGAAGAATTTTATGAAAAAAATCTTGCTGTACAGGAATTTTAAATAAAAATAATAATATTTTCACTTAGCATAGCTTCTTTGTTTTATTCCCTAAAAGAATTAACTAGTTCTTGCATTTGATGTTTGCTCACAGTCGAAGTTTGAGAGACCATGTGCGCAACATGTCAAATTACTAAGCGTAACACATGTCTTTATTATATTACAGGCTTAAATAGGCTGCACCCTTAAATGATTAAGGCAAGGAAACTTTTCCTTTAAAATACCGATGCTATTTTCAATTAAACACCGTGTACGTTTATGTGCCCTATTGAAAATTTGCACAGCAGTGTCTTCTAGGTCATTATTTTTAGGGGTAATCAACCATTCTTTAAGCGGGTAACCCGAATCGCCTAAAAGTATTGACCGTGGGTGTGGGCGCCAGCCATTTTCCATTTTTCTATATAGTGTACTATTCCTTAATACACGAGAATCGTGCACCTTGCCTGGCCATTTAGCACTGCAATAATAAAATTGTAGGTCAGGTCCACACACTAACATACAGTTAATGGAATGATTTCCGTGACGATCAATAAAACGGTCTTCATTCGTCCTTGGTGCATCAATGTCGATAAGAGTACCATCAATACAGCCAATAACGCCAGGCATGCGCTTTAATAAATAAAATTTTCTTACAACATCGTCGATAGCGTCCGGCCATTTTACTACCAGTGGAAAAACTTTGTCGTTGATTACACTAACCACATCCTTGATTACACGGCAAACAGTGGCTTTTGAGATACCGTGCATATCTGCTATCCCGTGGTACTGGCCTCCATTACCTAACCAATGAAGGGCTGTTAGTAGTCTCTGTTTCGATGATAGAGCACAGTTTCGATTTGTTGGAGTTTCAAGAAAGGGTCCAATTCGTTGCAACAAATATTCAACACTCTCACTACCAATACGGAATTTTTCATTAAATTCGTAACTTGCATTTAGTTCATAATTAATCCTATGCCTAAAAACCCGACGTCGACGTATCCTCGCAAGAATATCTTCGTCAAACTCGTCATCACTTTCCGAAAACATTTTCAAACGATTGAAAATAAACAAAAATTATTCCGAAAATATCACAGTTACGGCTAAAAATATAATTTTAATCCTTCGCGAATGAACAACCTCATCTGACTGAACACAGTTTTCTTATTAGTCTACTTTTACCCACGTAATTGGATTAATAAAAAAATTGTTATTAGTTATTAGTGCAGCACTAATAATTATTAGTAAAAGAGCTTCTATGAAACAGAATCTTCGTGCAGTAATAATTTCCCACTAATATTTATTTGCGGTGGAGTAATAACTTATTACTGTGCGAACAATATTTATGAAACACAATGGACTAATAATTTGGAAAATATTGGTAAATTTGCTAATAATTATTAGACTAATAGTTTTATGAAATAGGCCCCTGCTGTACGCATATGTAACTAAAGAAAATCAAATCGATATTCCGTTATTCTGTGAAAATCTTATCTATATTACTTTACTAATAAGATATTCTCGGTTCTCGTTGCCAAGAATACTCCTAACATTGATATATCTCAAAATTTTATTTTTTCAGCTTCATGAAGTCGACGAATAGTACACAGTCTTATAAACTAATTTGAAATTTTCCATTTTTGTATTTTGCAGATTCTTTGAAATTTCATAGCTTAAATGCCGTTATTACTAGACAACTTACCCAGTACGTTAGAACACTCTTGAGTATCTCTTCACATTCAGAAAACCATTTATCATTGCCTACTCTTACGTTCTCGACCGTGGGTGCTTAAGCTTATGGTAAAGAGCAGGGGAGTCTAATCCACTAAGACCCTGCGGGCACAGCAACCATATTAACTGCTGTGTTCACCCCTAGAGTGGTTAAGCTAATCTATCACTTTTACGAGCTGGAGTATTGCCCTTGGGGTTAGCTTGCAAACCTTTTTCGGAGAGATGTTTCTCGTGACTTCATCTTCCTTTTCGCACAGTAGACGCAGTTCACTGTTGCTGTTGCCTATTTTCATCAAAAATTAACTCCTGGAGTTTTAAAGAAATAGCTATCGAGAGAGGTATAGAAATTTGTTAGAACAGCTAAAATAACATTTGAGCCCATGGTTATTTAATGCTTTTGTAAAATTTTAATCTGATTGCTTTCCCTCGCCCTTAGTTCACGCCACTCCACTGAAGTAGTCGTGTGGATTTAAGTATTTACTCCGTTAAAAAGCAGCACCATGTGTCGTATGAATACAAAACGCGTCTCTTCTTTACTTGTCGAGAAAATTTTCTATACCTAAAATAAGTCATATTCGCCATAAAACAAAAAGATCACGAATTTATCAAAACTACTATTTATCTGAATGAAAACTACATTCAAAATCTAGTTCCAATAACAAAATTGCCATATCCCACTGCCAGTTTGTCGCATCCAATACAAAGGACTCTTTTTCAACAAAATTTTTGTAAATATTTTGAAAGCAATTAGGACTTCCAAACGGATTGGCTGTCATTTAAACATTTCAAACACCTCTGTCACTGCAAAAGTAATTTTGGAGATTTGCGGCAGCTTGACAAATTTGTGGAGTTTTCGTAAATTCAATTCGAAAGTCACTTGGAGAATTGAAAAAGGTTATATAAGCAGGCCATGATTTGAAATGATCAAAAAAAGAAGTAATATTATCCTTTCAACCCGTAATTGAGACAGTCAGAAATATTATTTGTATTTTGTAATTCTTTGTTTTAACAAAATCGATTATCACAAAGGTCCAACTTATAAAAAGAACGGAGATTCCTCTGTTGATTAAAGAATAAGAGAAAAAGTTCTAATTGGTCAAAGACCAATAGTATTATACCCTAAATGTATATAACATTTAAATAAAATGAGTACCTACTGAAAAGCTGTGAATGGTCAAGAAGAGGTTGTCCGGCTTAGTTCATTTTTAAAATTTTGTTTACTATTTTTATGAAAACACTTTGTACATGTTAAAATTATTAATTAACTGGATCACCAGGAGTTAGATAGGCGTTAGAATTAAAAGATGAGCGTTAATTTTAATCACTTTATTCTGTTCTCATACAATTCTAGTTCAGGGCTCTGCGCGATTTAAAAGCGGACTGATCGTATAAAAACTATGTTAAGCTTATGAGGCTGCTACAAATATGTGTTAAAGAGAATAAATGCATACAGACATAGTAATGAGTGCAATAAGAGAAACTATAAACGACTGCTGAATTTCAGTAAACTCTTCTTTTTTAACATCCTCCGGCCGGCGATGAGTCTAGGACCTCAAGAGGATACAGATGCTGGACCGCCCGCCGCATCCTAGAACCATTATGAAGTCGTAGAAGGCAAGCTCGAACTCGACCATCGCGACCAGGAAACACATTTTCAATAACTGCAAGCTTCCACAATATTCTCGGTGTTAAACCATCATGAACAATAACCACATCTCCAATTCTTACATTTGACGAAAAACTGTGATTTGTATGATGTGCTGATCTTAAACGCTGAAGATATTCAGTTTTAAAACGTTTTGAGAATGAATTTGTTAGCTTTAGCCGTGTTCTCCACAAAAAACGTATATCGCTGTCGCTAACGTTGGCAGGCGTCAAACTGATGACAGTAGGAATAAACCCGGTCAACAAGTAAGCCGGCGTTAACGGCGTTAAGTCAAGGGGATCCTCGTTAACATACGTTAACGGTCGCGCATTTATCACTGATTCTGCTTCCACCAGAAATGTTTGTAGTTGATCCACACCAAGTACTGCTCGTCCAATCGTTGCCTTTAAAATATCTTTAACGGTCTTGATGAGACGCTCCCAGAAGCCTCCCCACCATGCAGCTCGTTCAACTATGAATTCCCAAGCAACACCTTGGTTTGAAATATAATCTTGTACCTCTTCGGAACATACACTGGTACTAAGCTGCCTGAATTCTAAACTAGCTCGTTTAAATGTTTTAGCGTTATCAGATATTATGGTTTTTGGTATCCCCCGACGACTAAAAAATCGTCGCAGAGCTAAAATGCAAGAAGGAGTACTCAGATCAGACACCAATTCCAAGTGGACTGCTCTAACTACTGCACAAGTAAATAAAAGAATGTAAACCTTCTTTGTTTTGACTTCATCTGACGAAATCCGAACGTATAGCGGGCCAGCAAAATCAATCCCGGTGGTTTCAAAAGGTCTAGTAGTAGTCAGTCTGTTCCTCGGTAAAGGAGCAAAGGGCTGCGAGATAGGTTTACCACGAAGACGTTTACATATTGTACAATTGTTGATAACAGCCTTAATTTTTTGACGACCCCTTATAATCCAGAATTTCTCTCGTAATCGTGTTAAAACAATGTTAACTCCGTCGTGCAATGTACGTAGATGCATGTCTGCTATAATAATAGTTGTGAGATGCGTTGACTTCGGAATGATGATAGGAAAAGATTCGTTGGAAGTTAGATCAGAATTTTCCAAACGACTACCAAGTCGAATGATCCCTTCCTCATCCATTACCGGGTTTAATGTTAAAATCTTTCATGATTGAGGCACAGCATCCTTCCTTCGTAGCAATGCAACTTCTTCAGCCCTCTCAAGTTCCCTCGCTATAAGATATTTGTTTGGAGCGGGTTTTTTTTTCAAAGAGTCTGTGAAGCGTAGAACGTATGCTGTTACTCGAAGGAGTCTTCTGTAGTTACTGAGATCCTCTATCCTTAGTATCGAAGAAGTGGAAATTGTTTTCGCTGGTTCAGCTGATGCTTGCAAGCATAAAGAATCTTGGAGACAATTATCGTCAAAGTTAAACTTAGGCCAAGTGTCGTAATGATGAGATAACCATCTAGGTCCTTCGATCCACATTGACGAGCTGACCAAATTTCTTCCAGTTATTCCGCGGGTAAGTAAATCAGCAGGATTTGTCTCGCTTGGGCAATATCTCCAATCTGAGGGGGTTGTAATTTGACGTATTTCCTGAACTCGTTGTGTAACGTATTGGTATTTGTGTCGATCATTATTTATCCAATGAAGAGCTATTTTGGAATCGGACCATATATTTCTGGAATCAAAACTTGTATTTAATTGCTTGTATATATAATTAGAGAGGCGTGCAGCGATAAGAGCTGCTGTTAGCTCTAGTCTAGGTATTGTTAAATCACCACCCTTTTCACCCTTTAACGGTGCAACCCGACTCTTCGAACACACGTACATAACCTTTATCGATCCTTCTTCGTTTTCGCTCCTAACGTAGGAAACCGCTCAATAAGCTTTAGGACTTGCATCACAAAATACGTGCAATTGTCGATTGATTATATTGTGGGATACGAAAACGTATCGAGGGATAGTTAAATCCATTAAAATTGGCATATCGGAAAGGCATATATCCCATGATGTTTGCAACTTACTTGGAATTGCCTCATCCCAGTCGCAACGAAGCCGCCAAAGATCTTGAAATAAAATTTTAAGCTTTATGGTAAAGGGGCCAATTAAACCCAATGGATCAAATATTTTCGCGATAAACTGCAAAACTTTTCTTTTTGTCTAAATCGTTGAAGGCATATTAGAGAGCTCTTGAAGATCGACAGTAATTTCATCTGATAGACAGTACCATTTAATGCCAAGTACCTTTTGAACGTTATCAACTTCTTTGAAATGCTGACGTAATTGGAAATTATTTGAATTCCACTTGCGAATATTCATGCAAGCTCCTTGAAGAATGGTACACATTTCCTTATAAAAGCGGTAAGCAAAATCATAACTTACCACCAGGTCATCCATGTAAAAGAAATTACTTAGCATTACGCAAATCTCTGGATACTTCTCGTGCTCTCGTTGAAAATGTTTTTTCAATGTCGCACATAGCAGAAACGGGCTACAAGCCACACCAAAAGTTAAACGCGTCATACGATAAGTAGCTAATTCTGGTAGTTTTGTAGTATCCGTAATCCTTTCATTAAACCACAGAAAACGGTGAACATCGCGATCTTCTTTAGATAGGGAAATTTGAAGGAAAGCCTTTTCAATATCGGCCACTAATCCTATCTTGCCTATTCGGAAATTTAGGAGCATATACATAACATCAGGGATTAAGTTCGGTCCCGATAATAATTGAGAATTTAAAGAAAGACTGTTACCTGAGTTAGCAGAGGCGTCAAACACAATTCGCGTTTTTGTTGTAGCTTTATCTTCCCTATATATAGCTCGGTGAGGCATATAATAAACCCGAGAAGCTGTTGTTAAACCTTCTTCAACTCTTTCCGCTATTCCTATCGTTGTAAAATTCCACATCTCGCGATCATATTCCAGCAGTTTCGATGGTTCTCTGGACATTCGTTGAACTAACTTCGGCAGTCGTTGCCTTGCACCACTAAAATAGCTATCTAAAACACAATCGACGCTTTTCCACAATAAAGAACATTCGTAGCGGTTATTGTTTTTCGTTATGTATTTATCAAAATCTTTATTTATCGTTTCTTCACTAATATTGCTCTTAATTCCGACTGTCTCTAATTCTCAGAAGTTTTTTAAATCGACATCATCAAGTACACAGGCCTGTAAGGTAACAGTTGCTGATGTAGATAAAACTAAATTCTCACAAAATGAGTCTGTAGCTGGCCCCTGAAGGGTCCAACCGAAAATTGAATCAATAGCAGTAAGATTCTCATAAATTTGTTGGGAGGAATGACGTGCAATACTCCAAAAATAATCAGCGCCTATTAAAACACTGATGCCAGGTTCAAGGTACCCAGATCTGTGATCATCTGCCAAAACATATCGTGATAGATCAGGGCAATCGACAGGCGGCGTGGGTATAATGTCTAAGCAAATTTCTGGCACCACTATTGCTAAAATTGTCACTAACTGATTGTCGTATTGAGATTTTAAAACGACACGCACACGATCAAAGGCTTTTGTTGGAATTGTTTTAGAGCAACCGAAAGAAAAAATTCTAATATCCACTTTGTCAATTATTTGTAAGCCCAGTTTGTCAGCCACGCTTTGCCTTATATACGACCTTTGGCTACCACCGTCTATTATTATTCGAATAAACACCGATTTTCTTTTATATATATCAGTTGAGGATGCGAGTACACATGCAGTTTGCAGATAAACATCTGAAGAATTCTGTGCTGACGGCGAGCACAAATTTTTTGTCATTTGGGAAGTGATTTCACTTTTGTCTTTTGCGTTACGCTCAGCTGTTTGATTATCACTGTACTTCACTGACTGTTTTATTGTAGGTTTAGCGAAAAAATTCGGATCACACAAAGATGTTGCGTGATGACCCTTACATTTCCCGCATGATATATTTCTAATTAAGCAATTTCTGGATCCATGACCTCGACGAGTGCATCTGAAACACCTACCGTCTCGTTTCAACATTTCTTTTCGCTGAGAAATCGAGTGAGGAGCGTTGCATTGCTGTGTAGTATGAGAAAGAGACTTACAAAAATAACATTTCTGATGTACTGTTGCCGTTAGTAAGCCGGCTGCAGCTTTATACGGCCTACCGTTACCTCCTTGAAAGCTAGTGCGATTAGCTCGTGTTGATGTAGATGTAGACGTTGGCGATGTAGTCTGCATTGACTTCTCCAAAGACTCAACTTCTCTTTTTAGATACTTCAAAATGCTCTTCACTTGTTCATCTCCACCATAAGTGCAGCTGCTGCCGCATTCGCTCTGTGTTGAAGCCATCTCCTCTTTATCAGTTACTTCAATTTTTGCGTTAATCTTCTCTTCTCCTTGATGCTCCTCGTTGTCTGTTGCACGATGAAAATCGATTACCAGCTCCGTTGGCATACATCGCAAGATGATAGATTTTAAAATTACGGAGTATTGCGATGGCGGTAACCCGAGAGCTGTTAAAGACCTTGTGATAGCTGTAGCGCTGTTATAGAGGCGGCGCAGTCCAACAATATCTCGACGTGACGAAACTTTCGGTAACTCCATTAGCTGCTGGATAGAATGATCTATCAATTTTTCTTTATCCCCATATTCCTCTTGAAGCATGGAAACTGCCGCATCGTAATTAGAGTCTGATGGTATAAATCCAGCAATTGAGTCTGCTGCTCTTCCTGTAAGATGCGTTTGTAAATAATTGAACTTGTCCGCTCCAGACAAGTCGGTCCTTACGTGGACTGAAGAGCGAAAACGTTCCCAAATTGGCGTCCAGTCTTTAATATCCCCAGAGAATGATTTTAAAATAAGTTTCGGCAACTTAGCCGAATTTGAATATTTGCTCGGCATGCCTAGAGGTTGTGCAAGGCTATCAGAAGATGGAATATTATTAATGCGATTTTGATATTCCCGTAATTTAAGTAGACGTTGTCTGAGGCGTGCAGTAATAGCCACAGCTTTGTCGTCGTATTCAGCAATCGCTTCGAATTACTTTTGGATTTCTTCGGGCTTTAATAATGCACGGACTTCAGTATTCGCTTTCTTAAGATTTTCTCGCGCTACCGTTATTCGATCGATAAAAGCGGATAGTTCTTCTTCGATTGAATCCATGCTTTTCCCGTTGGATTTACTTACGCGCGATTCCGGTGTTATTAAATACTCGGTCGCATTTTGTATAATTTAGTTATCTGCCCACGATAAGCAGATCGCGCAGCGATTTCCATTATCCGTGTTAATCTAATTTCGATTTTACAGAAAACTTTCGTACCGTTACTTTCGTTAGGCCCTTAAACTCGTTTATTCCCGCAGCGTAAATTCCCGGGTTTCGGCACCAAAATGTTAAAATTATTAATTAACTGGATCACCAGGAGTTAGATAGGCGTTAGAATTAAAAGATGAGCGTTAATTTTAATCACTTTATTCTATTCTCATACAATTCTAGTTCAGGGCTCTGCGCGATTTAAAAGCGGACTGATCGTATGAAAACTATGTTAAGCTTATGAGGCTGCTACAAATATGTGTTAAAGAGAATAAATGCATACAGACATAGTAATGAGTGCAATAAGAGAAACTATAAACGACTGCTGAATTTCAGTATGCTCTTCTTTTTTAACAGTACAAAGCTTCAGCTCTCCACATCGAAGCGGTCTCAGGCACTGTTCACATATAAAGTAAAAAACGAAATTGTAGTATGGCAATCCTACGAAGGAGTTTCCCGATTGATCCCATTTACGAACTTAAAGTTACTCGTTTTTCAAAAAGTTGTAAGTGTGCAAAATGTCAGCTCTTTAAGTGAACGAATTCTCGAGTTATGAGGACGGACAGACAAAAATTATAATAACTTTTAATATTTTGCGTAGGGTTCCAGCCCATTTTGCTCTATTAACATTATTTCTGCGCGTTACAAATGAAATGAAAGAATTAGGATACCCTATGATTTCATCTAGGGTATAAAAAAAATCGACAATTAATGCTTTTCTCGCCCAAAACAAATAATCTTATTTCCAAATTGACTATATTTGGTTGTCTCTAGATATTAAAAGGGTTGTACAATAGAAACGACTGATATCGCAGATACTGATATTTACGACAGGCCGACCTCTACGGTCCAGCATCTCTGCGACAGAGGCCAATTTGCTAACCTTCCATCTGCCAACCCGCAACCCACATTCGTGTTGCAACTCCTCAGGTTCAACGAGATTTGGGCTCTCATGCAGGTTGTTATAAGGACAGTCCGCATTTGGGACACAACTTATTCGAAGTGCTGAGCTTCTGCACAATCCCAGTCTAACATCAGATAGACTAAAGGCTTCTATATATTTCAGATAAACACTCGACTCTACAAATAGCTCAGTAACCAAGAATTGATCCATACTCCCAATTCATTCACTTCCATTTAGAAAGCCGCATTCACTAGATCGATTGCGTTATACACTAGAACTAGACTTAATTTGAATTTCAGTGAAGATGTAGCAAACTGTATAGTGGAAATTTAATTCATTTGAAATGTCACTTGACAGTTCCTCACTGTGGCTAGACTAAAAATCCTGGCAGAGTTGAATAATTTAATTTAATGCTTTCAAGAAAATTTGCGAGTATTTTCTGTATAGGTAAAGATATACGTTGAGAAACTTTTGGTCTACAGTCTCCGGTTTACAGAGACTAAAATCTCTCAAGTATTTAACGGCAAGAGACTCTTGTCTCTGGATACCAAAAAATTGGGTCTCCGCATACCATAATAAAAAAGTTTCTAGAGACAGGTCTCCAAAGTGTATACGCGAAATTTGAAGTTGGGTTTCTAGAGATCTCCAGAGATATTTCTTAATTCTCAAGCAAGGTATTGTCAGAAATGATTATTTCAAAGAGAAATAATAATCTCAAATTGAAAAAGCTTAAAAATATATATCGTTGGTGTATTTTACGGGATAAAGGATGTTCGAACCAAATCGATTCGAATATATTTTTCTTACCTTCTGAAAACAAAAAAAAATCCTGAAAACAAAGCATCAAAACTTTTAGGAAAATGAAATCTAATCTAATAACTCTTAATCAAAAACAGGTACACAACCAAACAAAGCCAAGTATTTGCCATTTATTTAACATATTGCACAAATACAATATAAAAGTATAGCCCCATTTCGCAGATTAAATTAAAATCATTATCATATGTTTTTAACCGTTAGATTCGTACTAAAAAACAATTGCAGAAAAGGGAACATATTACAACAATACAATGCTAAAATTGAGTTCTGAAAAGAAAATAAATTTATTCTAATTATTATTTTACCAAAAATAGGTACAACATCTAACAAAAACATGTGTTTTCATGTAGCATACAATGCATGGCACAAACACAATCAGATCAAGCAAATCAGTTTGCAACTTTATTATTACAATTATTACATGTACCATCTAACGGGAATCTCTTCTCTACGTGATAGAAAGAACATTTTTGCAAATACAATTTAATTTAACACAGCAGCATGTGTTGCTCTCAGTTTCTTGTTGCCTATGCATTTTTGTTCGTTGCTATGGCAATTTTATCGCTAGTACAGTAAGATCACAGCTGCACTGCCAATTCTTGCAATCATGCGCCTCTGCTATTCCATCAGTGGTGTCGTGTGCAAGCAAGGGCTATAAAAACGACAAGCTGACTGATCTGGATCTCTTTTTGTACTTGGCATCGCTTGGGGTAAGTTGGTTGTTTATGGACTAACATTTATATCGGGTATCAACTGATATTTCACTTTTAACAACTAACAATCATTTCTGGTCTCGACGGAAATAAGCGCATCTTATTTCGGGTCTCGACTGAAGATAAGATAACACTTTAAGGCGGGTCTCGACTGACTTAAAGAATATTATCTCGGGTCTCGACTCAGATAATCTTTTACTAGCAATCATTTCTGGTCTCGACGGAAATAAACGCATCTTATTTCGGGTCTCGACTGCAGATAAGATAACACTTTAAGCCGGGTCTCGACTGAATTAAAGAATACTATCTCGGGTCTCGACTGAGATGGTGTCTTACTAACAATAACATTTTATTTCTGGTCTCGACGGGAATAAACAATTGTTTTAACCCATGGTTAGAACAAAGGGTCTTAACTTTACCTTAAAGCCAACCCTCAAGCGTCAAGTTGTAGATAGGTGAGCACCAGTCACTTGTAACAAAATAATATTTATTCATATATCTATTTTATTATATATTTACTCATATATATATTTACATATTATACTCTTCTGGTGCATATTTATTAAATATCATAATTTGACTTTATTCTATATTAATTTTACATACATACATATATATATATTGACGATTTTATATTGCAATTATTTTGCCAGTAATTACTTTGCAGTGTGATATAAAAATTCTCTGACCCAAAACTTATATATTGAGACTTGTCTCTATCCATCTATTTTTGAAAATAGTACATCATAAATCGGTGTCAGTAAGTGTGTTTGCTAGTGTATGTTGATCTCTGACCCAACAATTTATATAATATTTTATTAATACGATTACTCGAGATATTAAACTAAATAAGTGTGCCAGTGTTTCGAAGTTGATTCATTCTAACTTTCCCATATATTGAATATTGATTTATATATCTATTGTTAACAATGTAAGTGTGTTTCCCTATATGTTTGAATCGTTGACGTAATAATTTTTATACATAATCTGATTTTAATGTAATTAGTGGGCAATCCTAAAAAATAAGTGTAACAATTTCTTGAAAGTTAAAGGGAAGTGAATAGTGTTTGTTTTGATAAGAGAGTCGACTACTGATCTTGATCCAAATTTACCAGTGCATTCATTTCAGTTTCACTAATTTCAAATTCGCGTGTACGTTCTACAAACGAATAGTACAAGGATAACACAACTAATTTGTGTTTCTTTTTTTTTTACAAATTTTCTGGCCTAGTCCATTATATTAATTATCAATTGTTTTATTAATTTCTTTGCAACAATTTGTCAAACTCACTCCACCTCATTCCTTTTCCTTTCCGAGTAGTCTCCGAAGGCTAGTGTTGTGAAAAATTTGAAAGCGTATCGATTCGCTTAATTCGATTATTTATAAAAAAAAATCGACGACTAAAAAAATCGCCAAAAAAATATAGATGAATCGATTAAATTCAGTCGTTCCTCCTATGTAAAATATAGTGTAATGTAATGTTTTGTAGTAACTCTGTAAAAATATTCATATATGTACACGGTCAGATACACGATGGATTTAATTATTCCATTTTTTTAATTATGTGGTTGACAAATTTCCTCATTTAATGAAACTTTTCTCAGATAGATGGGTACCTATTTTTTTTAAAGTACAAACTCAATTCAACGAAAGAAAGGCATCAGGCTGCCTCTGACTTTAGTTTTTGTACAAGAACACGTCAGTAAATTTAATAAGGATTCAGAGATTTTCTAATAATTTTAATTTAATATTTTGAATTCAAAAGAAAAAAATACACAAATTAATCATTCAAATAAAAACAGATTTATACACAAGTTTCACAGTGGATCGCTATTGGCACATTGACCTGAAAAACTTCCCTCCTTGCCTTTCTGCACTTCACATAATTATTAACTAAGGATCGAAGCATAGTGTGAGATGGATTCTCCAGTTTTCACCATTTTGTATGGAGCGGCTTGAATCACGTGACTGTGTTAAGCAATGTATTTAATTTTATATTTGATTTGACTGGGTTATCCAGATCTGAACCACCAATGTGAGATCTAGTCTCGGACATTTGAGGACGGTGCCGATAACAAGGTCAACTTAGTCTTTTACAAACTTCAAATATTTATTATATATTATATTATTATATCTGTTATATATATTATACATTATAATATATTATATCATACTTTATTCAATACTTCAATATAAATTCAACATGCCTAACCTAATATCACAAATTTAGTTAAAAGTTAAAGACTATGACTACAAAATTCAATAAAAAAACTTCAAATAGATAAAATAAAAATAAAAGTAAACTAAAATACAAATTGAAAATGACTTTGCCGTCTTCTTGCTTCCAAAGAAATTACCTGTCTCCATCGTTCCTTTAGTTCTGAAAAAATAAGAAGACAAGATTTGATTATCTGTCATCAGAATGAGGGCACAAGAATAGCAATATGCTTCTATAGAAAAACTAATTCAGATTAGTTTCTGAATATAGATTTTTTGTTCGCAAAGTGGTATCAATATGTTTCTATAAAGAGATAGCTTTTAGATAGTGCGTGAGGGCACAAGGGCAGCAAACTACTTTTGCTCGTGCGTGAGGGCCAAGGGTAGCAAAGTGCTGTAGTTAATAAAAATGACAGATTAGTCTCTGAATATAGAATATTCTTATGGTCGGCTATAATGAGACGTTTCGGAAATGTCACATAGCGATTTGACGTGTGATATTCCTAAATTTCGTCACCCACAGATGATACGAAGTGACAGTATGGAAGTGTTTTGAAGCTATGTCACTTCAATTCTCATTGATGCAGCAAGAAGGGGGCTTCGCTGCAACTATGTGGTGTAGCGAATTAGTTCCTTCGCTACTTGTAGAATCAACCGCCTTCAGCAACTTATGTGATTTCTTCTCCTGCGTAATACTTGAACGCACTTCTTGAGCACGACTCTAGTTTTTTCTGGGACTGTACTCGCAAGTTTCAAGGCATTCCCTTATATGGACAGTTTTTAGAGGAAAAAATCCGGAAATTTTCCATGACGTGAGAATGCTCGAAACAATTGTGTTGGTAAAATTCCATAATATTATTATCAGAATACCCGATATAAAAGGTAAAAAGATTTTGTGACATTTTATTTTGATAAAAGTTTATTTTCGTCATACCTGTAAAGAAGAATTTAAAAGGTATCGAAACAATTGTGTTGGTAAAATTCCATAATATTATTATCAGAATACCCGATATAAAAGGTAAAAAGATTTTGTGACATTTTATTTTGATATAAGTTTATTTTCATAATACCTGTAAAGAAGAATTTAAAAGTTTATTTTCGTCATACCTGTAAAGAAGAATTTAAAAGGTATCGAAACAATTGTGTTGGTAAAATTCCATAATATTATTATCAGAATACCCGATATAAAAGGTAAAAACATTTTGTGACATTTTATTTTGATAAAAGTTTATTTTCATAATACCTGTAAAGAAGAATTTAAAAGTTTATTTTCGTCATACCTGTAAAGAAGAATTTAAAAGGTATCGAAACAATTGTGTTGGTAAAATTCCATAATATTATTATCAGAATACCCGATATAAAAGGTAAAAAAGATTTTGTGACATTTTATTTTGATAAAAGTTTATTTTCATAATACCTGTAAAGAAGAATCTAAAAGTTTATTTTCGTCATACCTGTAAAGAAGAATTTAAAAGGTATCGAAACAATTGTGTTGGTTAAATTTCATAATATTATTATTATTATACCTGAAAAAAGGTTAAAAAGGTTTTGTGACATATTCTTTTGATAAAAGTTTATTTTCATCATACTGTAAAGAAGAATTTAAAAAAAAAAAAAAATAAAATAAAAGAAGGATTTATTTGAGTAAATTTTACATGTACCTACATATTTTTTTTAGACCAATATAATTAAAGTAATCTGTACAACCATTTTTTTTTTTTTTTGTGTAACTTTTTTTGTGGGTTTTAATATATATATATAGTTTTTTTTCTTGCCTTTTGTTTGGTGATTCTTAAAATGAATTAGATTCCTTCTTGGGGAAGGGGTGACATGGGGGTGGTGTGGTTTATCTTCGCTCGGTGCTGACGTGAAAGAGGGGCTGAATTGGAAGATGTTGACGCCCGATGATTTGGCCTGCGTGACAGTTGGGGTTTGTGAAGGCCCTTAAGATCTCTCTCTCTCTCTCTTTTCTTGCCGCCACATAATGCGTTAAATTTCTTCTTTTTATCCGTCCGTCCGTCCGTCCGTGGTCTCATAAGTACACAGCAATTTAAACACCAATGGGGTGTCAGTGACAAGGACCTCCCCTCTCGACTGATCGCTAGCGGGTCAACTGCTGTGCGTCATTGACATTTAACCCCAACGGTGAAATTTTGTTTACGCGGGTTATCAACTGCGGCATGCGCTTGTACGTCCTGAGTGTACGATTGTATTCTGTCAAGTAGATCTACCTGAGCGTTACAGTGGATAGGCCATAGACGTGTAAAGTGCCATCTAGAAAGGAATCATACGACTGTCGAATGCGAGGATGCCGGAAGAAGTGCAGAGCGCGAAAGCAAGACAGTCACGTTAACCATTAAAATTAGTGGTCCCGGAAAGTATAGAAGGGCAACACGTGATAACATTTTAAAGTTTAATTTACGTTAAGCTGAGAGAGTCGGAAGTGAGCTCCTCCCTGGTTTCCTTAAAAGAAAAGAAACGAAAGAAAAAAATAAGCGAAGAAATTACACTTCGACATCAGATCGCGGAATATTAAATAAACCCGCACTGAACTCACGAGGTGGAACAATATAAGTTCAGGTAAGCCATTTTGCCACGCTTAACTCTAAACCAATGCTAACAAAACTAACTTTTTACAAGTTCAGACTGAATATACTATTGAGGTTATATGTGCAAACGCTGAATAAATTACTACGCGTCGGAAGTTATAGTCCCGCATAGTACCTTTCTACGCCACCTACAACAGAACAGCTAGAAGGACGCTGCATTCGTCGTGGTGCACGCCACATAACTATACGTAGTCCAGCAGAAGTGGCACCAATGGTTAATCCCCCATGTGCCGCTTCCTGGACTAATTCACTGGAAGATATACGGCCGGCGATTCACACTTAGACCCCAGCATGCAAGGGGAATGAAAACGGTAACACTGGGAAAGGAGAAGATCGGGACAGTCTTAAATGCATATATGTATATATTCAGCTTAGCTCAGATTATTGAATTAGTAACAAAACAATAGTTCTTCTTTACTAAAAAAAACCAATTCGTGTGAAGTAGAAAAATTCTCACTGGCGTTGATTGTGATCGGTCCCGACGAAGTTCTCCGTTGTCCTTCAGACAAGGGCATTAGGCTGGCAGGTCCTATACTAATTGATTGATTTACAGAGAATTCGTCGATATCTAGCGGAAGGCGCCTCTACGGTGGATCTGACACTACTGTAAGTACGTACTTTATATATAGATTTTATTTGATAAATGTTTGGGCCAAGACGGACCATTAGGAATACCAGTACTACCAAAATTTGCTGAAGTACTTGATCACAACTAAAGTGCTAAAATTTTATCAGTATTTGAACGGTCAAGAGCCAACTCGAACTAGCAAACTTGAGATTGTCGTGGACAGAAATTAATAGTCTTTCAATTTTTATGTGTGTTTACGGCAATCCTAAAGGTTGCTAGTTTCCTTATTAAGGTATTTCGTTTGGGTAAAATAAATAAAGAACCCTCTGTTGCCAGTAGCTGGTCAAGTCAGTCAATCAAGGACAAGAGAACTGGTATGGATCGAGAATAAATTAAATAGTTACAGCAATATCGCATAGGTATTGCCAATGAAGGCTGAGGATAGAATTAATCAAAATTTATAAGATTTTTTTTTTTAAGCTGAGGATATATCCATCGTTCTTACGGTCAGGGTCATAGTGAACGTATTGGTTCAAGAATAGCCATCGTAAGGAATAGTTAAGGCATAGATTGTAGCTTCTTGGATGCTAATAAAACATTTCGAACTTACTTTGAGGGTATTATCATTGAATCTTTCCACGTTTCTCTCTACAAGTGGACGGTAATCAAACCATGAAGTGATAATCATTTAGTCACCGCTCTCTCTTGAGGCATTTCTCCCGGTCACTCGCCGGGGCACTTTGGTAAAAGAAAATGGGGTATTCAACAACATGGCCTGGATATCCATGGGATGGATGGGGCACGGCCAATTCTGGGGACCATGACCAGCAGGTTAGGCTGACGGCAGGGTTGAATCAGTGTTAACTATCCCTTCTTCCCAGTCCCTGGCATATAATCTTATCCTTTCCTCATTTTCATCTTTATCGTTACCTAACCTGGCATGAGATTTTTTTTTGTTGGGGTGCTGGGGCAGGAGGCAGGTTTAATTTCTTTTTCAACCCCCCCCCCCCTACTTATCTCCGTAAAGCTAGTTACAATCATGCCATCCTGCCGATAACTGTCACGGGGTGATGAGCTACTTGGCTCATCTGACGGGACGTAATGTTCCCATTCCTCAACCCAAACCAAGAAGCATTAGATACAAGCAAAACCGAGCATACCATAACAATATAAATATAGAAATATGCTATTATAAAGAAGAAGTGCAGATTAATCTCTGCATCAGAATTATTCTTCTGTAAATGTGAGCAGGAGAGTTGCAGATTAATCTCTGCGGCAGAATTATTATTCTGCTTAGGTGTAGGAAATGATAGTAATTTCAGATTAGTCTCTAAAATATAGAACTAATCTTCTATAATGAGGTTGGGAATATTATTCTTATTCCTCGGATTAGTCTCCGAATCAGATGAACTCCGAGCTAAGAATGATTTTCTGCTGCGGCTCATCGGTTTTATATAGCCGCGGTAACCAGTTATAAGCGCTCGCCTCTCGGTGTTGCCCTAGCGATGATTGTTGCATTTGATTGAACTAATTTCGGCGAAAACATCTGATTTGACGTATTGTCATTATATGACATTACAAAATGTAAATATACAAGAGGGATGTATACCTTAGGAAAGTTGATAATATTTTGTAAAATTTCTTTATGAATAATAATAATTTTGTATGTTTTTAGGTGGTAAATCTATTAGGTGGAGTGTTTGAACATCGCTGGACTGAAGGAAGGAAGCTCACAACTATCAGATAAGTATTTTCTTATTGATTCTTGAAACTTCATACTTTGTGTTCCTCTTATTTTTGTATTTTAGGAAATACGTCTCATCGTGGAAATTAAAATACGTAGGTAGGCTGAACACATAGTAAGCCAATCGAAAGGCCTAGTTTGGTATAAGCATAGATAGCACACCAGTTTCTTCAGGTCTTGCTACAGAAGGCCGAGCAACAATGTAATGAACTGAACTTAGGTGACCTTCTCGCTATGTTTCTACCCTTCCTATTACCTATGTCGTCAATTGAAACAACTATGCAACCCTTATATAGGGTGTACAGAGTACATATAATTATTTTCTACTTAACAAAGGGTCAATGCAACCAACTTCTAATTGTCATCATATTTCATTTACTCAATGCGAAGTTCATTCATTGCAGCAGTAACAAATATTATGCGTCAGCAAAATTTATCAGTGAATGAACTCTGCATTGTGTAAAATTTATCATTTTGTTTTTTATTGTTTGTACGCAATTTTTGTACATAAATATGATCAATCGATAATTATGAGGGCAGTCATTTTTTGTAACTTGAATAATAAATGTTTTAGTAAATTATACTCAGTGTTGTTACTTAAACATTTTTGGTCCTTCGAGCAAAACGTCGCTGCTATAATCATCAAGCTTGTAGAACTTGGGTCTTCAGGTAACAGATTATTATAGCAAATATAACCTCTGGAATTAAGGTCCAAAGGCTGTATTTATAAAGTTGAAAGACTATTATTGAATTTCTGGAACAAAGGGTCCAAAGATTTTTAAATAGAGTCTTCAACAATACGCAATAATATTTTTTTTTCCTGCATCATCGGTTGAGATAAAAGCATCGTCAACCTACTAATTCATCGTATTCATCATGGATCAGGTACTGAGGGAGCAGACAAAATATACAAGGATCATCAAAAAGGTCGCTGCGCAAATCAGCAGAGATCCTTCGGCTAGAAAGACTAAAGAGTATGGCGAGGCACGGCTACATTCACTCAACACTGTATGGGAAGAGTTCGATAACATCAATGCACAACTCGAATCACTAAGGGAACAAAACTCCGATCACAAATATTTCAGCGAATACTACTACAGTCAAGTTGAAACACTATATGATCAGACTAGAGATCTTGTAGAAAATTTGATTCGAGAGGCAATCGAAAGGAGGAAAAGGTCAGAAAATATCTCAGAACAGTTACACCAAATTAAGAAGCAAGCAGCTTTAATTGATACGCTGAAACGCAATGTAGTTAACATTAAAGCAGATAAAGAGAAACAGCACTCTCCAGTATATTATACACAGAATATTAAACTATTGAATGACTACTGGGAATTGATTGTGCATACTCATACCAGTATAATGGCATTGGGAAAATTCAAAGATGACAACTTTGATCAAGATGTCTTTGCAGCAATTGAAAGCATCTATCAGGAAGCATCAATTCAATTACAAGAAAAATTGCAGAGTCTGTCTACAACACCATTAGCAACAATTCAGGCACCTACTCCTAGAACTAAGAGAAGCGCAGCAGTAAAACTTCCACGTATTGATATACCAATCTTTTCCGGCGATTATCTTAAATGGCCGTCCTTCAGAAATTTATTCATCGAACTGATACATAAAAATAATACAATTACTAAGGCCGAGAAACTATTTTATTTAAAAGCAAACGTGAATGAAGAAACAATTGAATTGATTCAACATTTTAACATTACTAATGAAAACTATGACGCTGCATAGGAAATCCTAGATCGCAGATATAATAATACGAGAAATTTATTGTCAGCCCAACTAAGAAGACTTTGTAATCAACCAGAACTTTTAAAAGAATCATCGGCTGGTTTAAAGAAACTCCACGACTCAACACTAGAATGCCTAGAAGCATTAAAAAATCTAGACATCGACATTACGAACTGGGATCCACTCATCATTCATTTACTTATACAAAAACTAGACAAAGAATATCGAAAAATCTATGAACAATCATTGGAAAATCCCAGAGAGATTCAAGCACTAAATGAATTCCTAAATTTTCTTGAAAACAGATTTCCATTGCTAGAATATATGGAACCGACAAAGACCATTCAGCCAGCAAAAATTTTAGACAAAAGGAATGAAGTAAAAATACACCACGGTATGGTGGGAATAAAATCAATATGCGGCTTCTGCAAAGCAAATCACAAGATTTATACTTGTGAAAAATTTAATAAATTGAATGCTTTACAAAGAAACGAAGAAAGCACAAAAGCAAAACTCTGCTCCAATTGCCTAGTTAAGGGCCATGCTCAGAACTGTAAAAGTTGGAAAACTTGTAGAATATGTAACAGAAAACATCATACATTACTACATTTAAATTCATCACCTCAAAAACCTGATTGGAAGCTAAACAATCAGGAAAACAATGAGAGGGAATCGACTAGACCAAATGCGTCAGTAGTGTCAACTCAGATTGTAGAAAGTAAAAATCAGTGTACTGTATTGTTAGCCAGTGCAATATTACAAGCAGTTAGTAAAAACAACAATACAATTATGCAGCGAGCGCTTATTGACCAGGGAGCTCAAGCCAGCTTCATAACCGAAGAAGCGGCTCAGAAGCTAAAACTGCCAAGAAGACGAATTAACGCCACTGTAACAGCAGTAGGAGGTGCAAAGATTGACAATATTCAAACGTGCATTGAATTAACAGTAAAGCCAAGATTTCCATCACCATTTCTCACAACAACAACAGCATTAGTACTTAAAAAGCTAACGAGAGTACTGCCGTCCGAAAAAATTACAAACAGATCAGAATGGAAACACACAACGAATCTGATATTAGCAGATCCGAATGTAGATGAGCCAAGGAGAATTGATGTAATCCTTGGAGCAGAAGTGTTTGCTAAAATACTAATAGACAGTATACTACGGGGGCCTCCAGAAACTCCCATAGCTCAAGAAACACAATTAGGTTGGATATTGTCGGGCGAAGTGAAACAAAGTATGTCCACCATAGCACCCCAATGCTACATATCTGAAGTAGATGTAAATGAAGAAATTCGAAAATTTTGGGAAATCGAAGACTTGAATACTGATACAGTCTTGACAGGTGAAGATGTAATGTGCGAAACTCACTTCAGAACTACTCATCGAAGAAATGCTGACGGTAGATATACAGTAAGATTACCATTAAAAAGAATCCTGAAACCGCTAATCTTGGGGGTTCTCGAGAAATCGCATTAGCAAGACTACTCCAGATGGAAAAGAAATTCAAGACAGAAAAGATATTTGAAGTCATGTATAAGGACTTTATGAGTGAATATTTAAAACTTGGCCACATGACCTTAGCAACTGACAATTTGGATACAGCATATTACCTACCTCATCACGCTGTACTAAAACACGACAGTATAACGACAAAACTAAGAGTGGTATTTGATGGTACAGCAAAATGAAATAATCATGAAAGCTTAAATGAAATACTTTTAGTCGGACCACAAAT
Organism: Dioctria rufipes; assembly: GCA_963924295.1. Lineage (NCBI taxonomy): Eukaryota > Metazoa > Arthropoda > Insecta > Diptera > Asilidae > Dioctria > Dioctria rufipes. Next base: position 148,578,207 of record OZ002743.1, on the reverse strand, counting down.
ACAACAGAATTTAATTTCAATTCTCTTCAGATGGCGAAAACGTAAAGTAGTATTCATATCTGACATTGAAAAAATGTATCGCCAAGTAAACATTGATATTAGAGACCAGAATTATCAGAGAATCTTGTGGCGAAATTCTGAAAAAGAACCCATCAGGGAGTACAAATTAACTACAGTCACATATGGAACCACAAGTGCACCAGTTTTAGCAATTTGAACACTTCAAGAAGTGGCCAAAGATACAGCTAAAGACTTTCCATTTCCAGAAAAAGTCATCATGCGAGACACATACGTAGATGATATTGTATCTGGAGGGGATTCTTTAGAAGAAGTCAGTAAAATAAGTCATGAATTAATAATCGCCCTTAAGAGCGGAGGTTTTAACTTGAGAAAATGGAGTAGCAATAGCAAAGAACTCTTACAGAAACTACCATGGGAAGTAAGGGAATCAGCTACAGTAATGAATTTCGATCATGAGAAATCAATTAAAGCACTTGGAGTTCACTGGAATCCATCCACTGATTACTTCAAAATAAAAGTAAATATTTCAAACAATGAAGATCCTCTGACTAAACGTGAGATGCTGTCCGAAGTCTCTAAAAAATTCGATCCAATTGGACTATTGGCCCCAATAATTATTACTATCAAACTATTATTTCAAGAAATTTGGACTGAGAGCCTAAACTGGGACCAACCCCTATCTGGGGAAATTAAACAAAAATGGAACCGGATCAAACAAGCATTATCAATGCTAACAAAAATTAAAATAGCAAGATGGATTGGATACTCTCACGGCGATTACAAATACGAGTTGCACGGGTTTTCAGATGCCTCAGAAAGAGCCTACAGTGCAGTAATATACTTCAGAACAGTTCATAACGGAAAAATGACTGTCTCGCTACTCACCGCTAAAACTAAAGTTGCCCCCCTGAAGTCGAAACTAACACTACCAAAATTAGAATTATGTGGAGCGCATCTTCTTGCAAATTTATTAAAAGAAACTATAGTCAGCCTAGAAATTCCAAACATTCCCTACTTTGCTTGGACAGACTCCAAAATAGTCCTATCATGGATTAGGGCCGATCCACATAAATGGAAAACCTTCGTGGGCAACAGAATAGCAGATATACAATTAAGAACAACCAAGGACAATTGGTACTACGTAAAGTCCTTTGAGAATCCTGAAGACGTGGCTTCTCGAGGAATCTATCCATCACAACTAGAAACCCATTCGGTGTGGTGGGAAGGTCCATACCGGCTGAAATGTGAAGAGATCACATATCCAGAAAGTAAATTCGAAGAAACAGAACTAGAAAGGAATAAGATTGCAGTGCACACACTAATACGTACACAAGATACAAACGTATTCGATCTCCTACTGCAAAATCACCGTTCATTATGGAAAGTTCTACGTATCATTGCATACTGTAAATGATTCATAAACAATTTGACGGAGGATAGACATGCAAGAGAATGTGACTCACTGACTGTGAAAGAACTCGAAGACGCATAAATACCAATCATTAAGTATACACAAGAGAAGCATTTCAAGGAAGACCTCCACAAATTACGTCAAAGTCAAGAACTATCAAAATCAAGTCGGCTACTCATATTAAATCCATTTACTGATTCAATCGAAGTATTACGTGTTGGTGGTAGACTAGAAAACTCAAACTTGACGTTTGAACAGAAGCATCCAATCATACTTCCCCATAAAAGCGAGTTAACTACACTTATTATAGATCAAGCTCACAAGAAGACACTACATGGAGGAAACACTTTAAACTTGGAGGTAGTCCGTCAAAAATACTGGATAATTAATGGACTAAAGGCAATTAAAGGTTATATCCACAAATCTGTTCAATGCCATCGATACAAGGCCGAAATGTCGCAACAGATGATGAGAATGTTACCCACAGCCAGAGTCACTCCGAGTCGTCCCTTTACTCATACTGGTGTGGATTACGCAGGACCCTTCGACCTACTTGTGAAAACAGGTAGAGGCAACCGCACTTACAAGGGATATGTAGCAATTTTTATATGCTTGCCTACCAAAGCAATTCATATTAAGGTAGTCACCGATCTCACATCAAAGGCCTTCATAGCCGCATTTAAAAGATTGGTAAGTAGAAGAGGGACTGTGGCACATATATACAGTGATAATGCCACTAATTTTGTGGGCGCTAGCAAAGTAATCAGCAATCTTCATCAACAAGATGCATATAAAACCGAAGTAAATGAATCCCTAGCAGAAACTGGCGCTCAATGGCATTTCATTCCTCCATCGTCACCACATTTCGGAGGACTTTGGGAAGCCGGCGTCAAATCGATCAAGCATCACATGCGTCGAGTAGTTGGTGAAACGAGAATGACATACGAAGAAATGACCACACTAATGACACAAATAGAAGGGTGTCTCAATTCTCGTCCATTATATCCATTAACACAAGACCCAGAAAGCCTAGAAGTGCTCACACCGGGTCACTTGTTAACTGGTGCACCTATATTGTCAATACTAGATAAGGACTACTTAGAAACCAATACTGGTCTTCTTAAGAGATGGGACAGAGTGGAAAAGATGTACCAGGACTTCTGGAAAAGGTGGTCTAATGAGTATCTTGGAAGACTTCAACAAAGACCAAAATGGGCGCAGAAGAAGCCTAACCCAACAGAAGGCGACATCGTATTATTAAAAGAAGATAATTTACCTCCGTCTCGTTGGGCTCTTGGAAGAATAATCAAAGTACATCCGGGAAGTGATGGACTTGTCAGAGTCGTAACTATGAAAACGAAATCTGGAACCCTTAAACGACCACTTACCAAAATCTCGATGCTGCCGATAAGTAATGATCAAAAGAATTTAGGCGACATGCCAACTGAAGAAATAGACTCTGACAATGATACTAAAGCGACACCTGTTCCCTCAGGGGAAAAAATAACGACGAACGAAAGGCATCTGTACAAAGTTGTCACAAACGACGAAGGAGTGAAAAGACCTATAATGCAAGCCATTTAAAGATGAGTCGACAGGAATCTGGGACATCATCATCATTAAAAAAAGCTTGCAAATCCAACTTTCTGAGTTATCTGTTCATCATCACTACATTATTGGTCGTAGCACTGGGTAAAACCGTCAACGCACCGTATCGACTAACCAAGCTTGATAACCACAAAGGATTATATTTTGATGAAATTTTCGATATTCGATTTTACTTTAGCGAATGGAACTTGGTAGTCCATTACAACCTAACAACATATTTGAAAGAACTCTATGGCATCCGAAAATCAATCCGGAAACTGAATCAGTTATGCGATGAAGAAACTCGGCTGTCAAGAGATCTATGTTATGCCACTACCCAAACATTGAAACATCAATTGTTAGAAATCGGACAAATGAACGACATATTATACCAACAAAATGAATATCCACGAACTCGCAATAAGCGAGCACCATTTGGATTCATAGGAACGGTCACTAATAAATTGTTCGGAATTCTGGACCAAGATTTTGCTGACCAATATGAAAGGCAAATAAGTGAAATTAAGGCAAATGAAGATTATGCTAGACAATTATTACGAAATCAGACCTCAATAGTAGAGAACACGGTCAACATTATGAAAAGAAACCACGAGGTTGTTCAACACCAATTCAATCTAATGAATACTCAAATCGAAACAATAACCAATCAATTAAATAATTCACAATATGAGGCAGTTCTTCATCAAGCAGTCAATTCCGCAGCTATTCTGATAACTCTGAACCTAGTTACATTTCAACGTTTACAAAGGGAAATTCTATCACTCATTACAGACATTAAACATGGGAAAATAAATACATTCGTCCTAACACCTGCACAACTTAACGAGCAGCTGACAACAATTCGTGAACACTTACCACCCAATGTACAATTACCAGGGACTGGGAGTAAGGCCTTTCTAATAACACTTTACAACTCAATGCAAGTGAAGACAAGAATTACGGGAAAGAATGTACTATTCGACATTCGAATTCCTCTGGTGAGCACAGAAGCCTATCGATTGTATGAAATTATAACTATTCCTACTATTCACAATGAACAATATATCTACATCGATCCTTCCAGCAAGTATCTGGCCATAAATCGACGACAAGATCGATTTAGTCCAATAGAAGAATAAGATCTCAAAGGGTGCGAGAGGTTAACAGAAGACCAGCTTGTATGCAACTTAAACCAACCAATCTTCACTCTCAAATCAAATCAAAGTCATTGTGAAATGGAGCTCTTCAATAACGAGAAACATATATCACCATTCTGTAGACTACGAACTAAAGAAGCGAATAACTATTGGAGAAGATTATACCAGCCAAGTTCGTGGCTATTTGTAAAATCAGTTGGGACAATGAAGGTCAACCATTATCACTATATGGCAATGGAATCATTCAAACCAGAGGAGATTGTATTATAAATCATATGACTCTATACATAAGCTCAAACGATCGCAGTTCGAAAATGCACATATCACCTATCCCAGAAAATACGCTTATATCTAACTTCATAACCATGAATAAAGATCAGCTGTCGAATTCGTCAAAAATTACTATACCACAACTAATTCAAGAAGTAAACAATAATTATATAAAAAAAACTAGACGATGCAATCAGGTTTCAGCAAGAACGCATAGAAAATATGCCAAAACTAAACTTCCATGACCTACATCACTACAGTATGCCATATGCATACGAAAGAGGAGTGTCACGTTAAGAACAAGGGCAAGGCCGATCCCAGCACCAAGGTCCATCAAGGAGGAGCAGCGAAATTCCAGCATCGAGTTACCGACACTTAACCTTGAGGCGGGAGAATGTACAGAGTACATATAATTATTTTCTACTTAACAAAGGGTTAATGCAACCAACTTCCAATTGTCATCATATTTCATTTACTCAATGCGAAGTTCATTCATTGCAGCAGTAACAAATATTATGCGTCAGCAAAATTAATCAGTGAATGAACTCTGCATTGTGTAAAATTTATCATTTTGTTTTTTATTGTTTGTAAGCAATTTTTGTACATAAATATGATCAATCGATAATTATGAGGGAAGTTCTAAAAAGTATTAGCTTTTATTATTTGGATCTAGTAGCACATCTTCGAAGGATACACAAGTAATGTGCTGATATTAAACAGTGACAAGGCAGATCTCCTAGGAGGAGCTTCAAGAGCAGGTCTCCTTAGTGGGTTGGAGCAGCTATTACTAGCAGATGCCCAGTTGTAGGTAGGCGCTATAACCAGAAGGCACAAAGTCATAAGACAGAAGTCTGATAATACTATGCATGTTTAATAAAGTATTTTTAGCTTATTTTTGAAAGAGGATACAATACTATTGGATTATTTATTGTCGTATGTGCTTATGTGGTTAACTTTGCTTGATGTGATGCACCCGCTTTAATCATGTCGCATAACATGGAAACAAAGGCAGTAACTTTTTATGGTTCATACAATAACTTGCGCGAACAGAAAAACATGGCGTGTAACAGATTAGCTGACACAATTACAAACACTATTACGGCTGCAGTTTTTTGCTCTTATTTGCGTGCCTGCACACAATACAGTGCTTCTAAAACTACATCCGTCGTTTTAATAGAAAATATAATTGCTGTCATGATAGTATGAAACTGGGAAATGAGATTTAGAAAAAGAATGAGAAAATTTGTTTTCAAATTCAAAAAAACCGAAGATGAATTAATCGATGACTAAAAAAATGGCATGGAAATAATCGGCTAATCGATTATAATATCGATGTTTTTAGTCACTCGACTATTTTTCCCCATCACTACCGACCTGGAGACGATAAATGAACAAACTTCGGAGTTTTCAGACCAAACCTGGAAATCTGTTTGTTTTAAATTGCATGACAGAAGACCAAAAAAGCATCTAGAGACTAGATATCTTCAGACATTTTTGTGTCTCCGAAGTGTATACACTACACGGGCCTCTGGAGGCCAAAGTCTCTCACCGTGGAGCTTCACCTTAAGTTGCGGAGTATTTACAAATGTACTAAATAAAATAAAAAATTAATTTCTTGAGCCAGGTCAAAATGAGAAGAAAACTGCAAAACATCTCGTTTTTTGCAGGTTGAAACGTGTGACTACATTTTCCGTATTTTGATTTAAGTGTGGAATTGGCTTATGATTTCCTCTTTGCTTATACCTGACATGGCTTACATATCTACAAACAAAATATAGAGACATTATACTGTTTTGTCCAACTACATGAGATCTGATGGCTGTAACTGCTGACTCAATTGGAAAATTGTTCGATTTTATCCATTTGAAATTGAATCGAAATGTTGCAAATTCTGCTGCATATCTTTTGTGTGAAGCACTGCACATTTGGCTCCATTTAATTAAAAATTAAGTCATTATTGAGAGTATATAAATCGGTGTCGGTGTCTGTGTTTTTGCTAAATAAAATTTGAATAAATTAGCTGCAGAGAAATGTCAGACAAAGATGTTTTGTTTTATGCTAGAATGGTGAAAAAATCTTAGTTTATTCTTACTGTAGCCGGTTATTTTGATTATAAATCTTTTATTGTTACTATTTCTAGATACAAACCTGACTTTTTACCTATTACTTCTGCTTTGATATGCACTGCCAGATTATGTAGAATGGTAAAAATTTGTCGACCTAAATTTAATACCTCTTATGAGTATCTACAAATCTGCAAAGCATTTAATTGCCCTGATTACCCTCCTTCACGCAGGGATCCAAGATACCTGAACTGATATATTATAACTATGAAACTTATGACAGAAATGCATATCTTGTAAATAGTAATCTCACATAATATTTTTACATTTCCAATTAGTTATCCATTTCCCTTCTTTAATCATATAAATTAAGCAAAAACATTCTTCCCCGATTTATTGATTAATAAAAAACAACAAACACGACGAACAGAATAAGAAAAGTGGGTGTTTATGTCGTCGAGTGCTATTATAAGGAAGCTTTAAAAAAATTACATCTAACCTTTACTTTTAGGGAGGACCTTTTTTCTCACAGATTTGAATTCATTATAAGGCTTTTTGTCAATTGTTTGAATGTCTGCTTTGTAAAGATGAATGTAATAAAATCCGCTGTGAATTTCGCATTTCAAGCAAAAGTCAACATCACTAAATTGCTGAGCTTATAAACTTTACAGTACTAGGGGAAATGTGTTTCCTACAGCATGTTCGTTCAAGTTATTGGCGTTGCGAAGATTATTGAAGGTATTACCACTTCTTGTATACGATATAAAAATTAATTGCACAGATTAAATTTAAATTTTACTTTATGCTGTTAGAATGGAGCATTTTATAAACTGTTCTGTTTGCTACGTTTTCAGAAATATGTAACTTAAGTCTTAGAAAAACGCAACTATTATTGCTTACCTCCATTATCCTGATATGTACACTGAACCTCTGTAATAAAAATAAAAAAAAAATGTTGTTATAGTTTACAAAAGTAATTTTATTATAATAAATTAAATTTTTTTACATACTATTTGAAAATGTAATTTGCCGTTTTGAAATAATGTTCTCACTTATTTGAATATTTGATATTGATTAAGTTATAAAATTCACAAAGAATTTCAAAATTCTTATCAAGTGAATCGTAATTCGATTCTATACTATAAAGACGCATTTTAATTTATATTTAAAAAGAATTTCGCTATTATGAAAATAAATTATACAACATATTGTTTTTTTTTCCGGTCAACAAAAGTTCTAAAAATTTTTTCGATTGTTTTCCGAAATTTGAATAACATTTTATCAAGCCAACAAACAATTTTGAATTAATCAAAATTTCTGTATTTTTTTTTTTTATTTTTACACAATATTTATTACGGTAAAATATAATTTGATTTATGGCTAAATGAATGAAAATAATTATCCTAGTCATTACAATCAATTACCATTACGGGTAGTTGAAATTTTTGTAATTATTATTATCATTGCTGTATTGATAATGGTAAAGGTAACGATAAAGCTGTGTGAATAATTGTAATTAGTTTAATGAGGGAACTGAAATTACCATTATTGCATTACCCATTGTAATGAAAACCTTTAATAATAGTGCTAATGAAAACCGACTTAAATCCATTAAATGTTTTGTAGTTTGTTTGTTTGTAATTTCAAAAATTTATATCTCCAAATATACACATCGCATGTTCATCAAATAAACGATGATTTTTTAAGGATACTTTGAAGTTCGTGAAAAAAATTAGTTGAGGTCCTTTTTCTGAAAATTTGTTTTCAAGGATAACGACTGCATCCGTTGTCCTTGAATATCTCAAAATGCCCACCCTCAATTTTTCTTCTTTTATTTGAATCCTTAATGGGTTTTAAGGAATCTGTAAAAAGAAAAAATAAACCCCTTGAAGAATTACTTTAATATGTATATGCTTCCGTTCAAAAGTTATTAACATTTTCGTGTTGCGTAAAGTGAGCAAGTAACTTTTCAAACGTAAGCTTAACGGGGAAGGAGTGATCCTAGGGAGCGAGACCTGAACAAAAGTATGATCAAGACATTCCACGGAATTCATTGGCATACTCCATCCGTCATAGTTAGCGAACGCACTCCAAGTAATCTGACAACTTTGCACATGTCATCAATTCTCGTTCAAAGTTCTCTGAACCACATATCGTCCCGTCAATTCTTAACCCTTGGAATAGAATGAACATAGCTACCACGCGCTCAAGGATCACGCAGGAGTTAGTTATGAGGGATGATTGGCGACGCCCTCTCAGTGCACATGACGATCTCATCATATGGATTCATCTCGGGCAATATAAAATGTTGTATAGCAAATTATCACCTTCACTTTGACACACTATCTCCCTTTTTCCCCCATCCTGACCCCGGGAGAGCATAACCCTCTCAAATAGCCTACCAATCCAAGGTGTAAATGTCATCGTGTCGTGGGCAGCGTGGCATTGGGTATATTAGCACTGTCACAAACGATCTCCTTGGGGCATCGTGCGTACTCCATTGTACAAATTGCCTTACTCCGATACTAGGCGCTCTACCTGAGCGGACCGTTTTCCCGCCATACTCGTGGGACCAAAAATGAATCCCAATAATTTTTTATTTAAAAAATCTTCCACTGTCACAACAGGTGACAGCACAGCACTAGTTGCTGAAATTATCCCTGCCTCAAATGCTGTAGGCCCCACCTCTGCAACAGCCAGGGCGGGACCCGTAGAACAAGTTGCAGCAGGCGCTCGCAAGGATTTAGGCGTAAAAAATACTACCAAAGCCAAATACCACAGGAAGTCAGGCGCTCAAAAATGCGAACTGCGTAAGGAGGGGCCAGAACTCCTGGCCGCGGAAGGTAAAGCTATTGAGGCTACATCGACTCTGGAGAAGGTTGGGCATACCAATTTTCTTAAACAGGATGCCGAAGTGGCCGCTAAATCTAAAAAAGATTCGACTGGGACTAATCCGAAGGCCTAGCGATGTGCGGAACTTCAGGCTCCAGTGCAATTGCACAAACTGCCGTGGCTGCACCTTCAGGCACACAGGCCTCAACCAGTGGTTTTTAACACCGGCCCAAGACTGTAACAGCTGGTACTCCAGCCATTTGGTCTGGGGCGGGTATCTCTTCGGGCTCGGAATCCTGTCCCGAAACTTAAAAAGGTCAGATCCAACGAGAGAGCCACTCCTGTTGTCAAAAAGAAAAAGGAGACGGGAATACCAAAGAGCTTCACCAGGGTAATCAGGGAAAATATTGACACCTTTATTAAGGTGCCCGTAATTGCCACTGGCGCACTTGGTGGCAACTTTAGGAATGAAAGGCAAACCATTTCTCACGAGGCCCTGGACACGGCCTTCGACGACGTTTTAGACGCGGCCGTTGAGGATCTACCCGTCCGGTTTGCCTTGAGTAGTTTCAGTAAGGGGCTCTTTAGAGCGATCTATGAAGACAACTTCACGAAGCAGGTGAAGGGTTTCGGAACTATTTGGGGGGGGGGGGGGCGTCGACATACAGGTAGTAAGGAAAGACGAAATCCGAAAGCTTTTCGGAGTCTCTGTTACAATTAACTGAAAAGCTCAAGCCAATAAAGAGATTCTTGGGTGCTTGAAAAAGCAGAGCGCCCTGAAAACCGAACTGTGGGAGAATCCCTTGTAGAGTGATTCATGCGCGTAATACTCGCGCTGTAAACCGCTTACATCCTTCTAGCCTTCAAATTACTTTCGTCCGTAGAGTAAAATTGTGTGATGCTTTTTTAACCCGAACAGTGCGAATGTAGAACAGTTTACCATCTACTGGTTTTCGTCCGGCATACAATCTGTGGAAGGTTAAGGGTGACATACATCGGTACCTCCGCCACTCTCCTCATATCCCCTTTCCCTATCTGCTTCTTGCCATGATGTACTTTGAATCACAGTGTATCCCCTGAGCTTCGCTTAATAATAAAAAAAAAAAAAATAATAAATATTTAGTACAAAAATTAAATTTAGTGATATTACCATTGTGTTTAGAGTATATAGTGAACGCAGAGGCAATGATTTCACAACTCAATAGGTGGCTCTAGATGTACCGAATCGAAGCAATTCTCTGTTCACATTAAATTTGATGATATAAATTTACTCTTTGGTTCTTGTTCGTGCTGCAGTGCAGCTAGATTTGCGCATCGCGTCACTGTTTATTGCATATTCTTCTCGTTCGTTGTCGCCTTCCCGTACCATAGGCGCTGTTTCGTGTTTGTGTGGTGGCTTCACCCATCACTTACTTTGCACAAAATAAAATTGAAGGGCGAAACGGGTACAATGACAATGATTAATTTAGCCATGCATTGATGTGGCGGATTTTTGGGATCACTGACTTTTTCATAATTATGTACTGAGAAAAACAGAGGAGTGAATGAATGTTTTCTTAGAAGGGAATCTTTAACATATTTTTGCATGACGTTTGTTTTTGTGGATTTTAATTTCCAAGTGTTTTTTGAGACCAGATGAAATTTTTGAGGCTGCATATGAATGAAGACCAAATTAAGGGTTTCTTTTCTATTGAAGGAAGCATGATAAGAAAATATACATTTACGTAGATAGACCTGGGGATTACACGAGGAAGTACAGCTTGTATACAAGCCTCCCTTCCATCCGCTTGATTTATTGTGTGTGAGCATTGTGTGTATGCAACTACTTATACTATCAACTACACCAGCCTACCCATATGCTCGACTCAGTTTTCAATTCCACGAAATATTTCTAGTTTACCTATATTTTACCAAAAAGAATATCTAAGCATGTACGTACATATATTAACAAAAAACAATAAAAATGGGAAAGCAGAATATGAGTACGAGCCAGAACAGAGGAAAAAATTGGTATATTTATATATATATATAAATTATTCCAAGAACGAAGTCATGGATTCTCTTCTAACGAATCAGCGTTGCTAACAAAATTAGAGCAATTCAACGAGAAAATTAATCACATCAACTAACATCATTATTGTTTGCCCGTCTCGTCACTAATCCATGCAAAGTAGAAAACGAAGCCACGCAAACACCGCTGACAGACGACGGTACGAGAACGCCACGAAATATGTGCCGAAGTGTGAGCGGAGCATGCCAGCCAACTGGCTGGGGAACACTATAGTGAATAGGCTTGAGTCTCGCATAGTACAGCGACGTGGCGCCTCTAGCGAGCAGTGTACCCAACAGCCGATTTCCATTCTTGCGTTCACTATATAAGCCTAGTACGCTGTTCAAGCGAAAATTTCGCTTGCATTCGGGACATATAATTCTACACGGAAAAAAGTTGTGGAGAAAATGTAAAATAGAAGTGGAGAGTAAATGATTCAGAAATTATTGTCAAGGAAACTTAATGTCAACAAATTTTGCGATGGAGATTATAAGCAACGAAATCATAGACGAAATAATAATTGAAGCATCTCTTGTTTTGCACGATTTAGTGAACAAATCTTGTAAAAGGCTGCCCTCAATAAGAGTAAATCCTTATCTCAAGCAGCGGAAATCAAAGGGTCGATTTTTTTCAGATGTAAGTTCTTCAAAACGTAAATACGAAGGGATACGCTAATATAAAACTAAATTGCAGTTTACAGATATGAAAGCAAACAAAAAAACTTTTCAGGAAAATTTCCACATGACCAGAGATGGTTTTGAACGAATTTTTAAATTGGTAGAAGCTGATTTGTTGCCAAAAAAGTGTACGCACCCGAAGGATGAAATAACTCCAAAAGAAAAACTAGCTGTTGTACTCGAGTATGAATATAATTATCATTTTTTTATAGAAAATACTTAAAATTTTGCTTTTCAAAGGTATTTTGCATCAGGGTCAATCCAAAGACATGTGGCATCAATCTACCGAATTAGTAAGCAACATCTAGGAAAGATACTCGACGATGTTTGTGACGCCATCTGCCATACGATGAAATCAACCATACCGGACTTGAACGAAGCAACTTATGTCGAAATTGCAAATCACTTTAACTATCGATGGAATTTTCCGAACTGTATCGGAGCAGTTGACGGAAAGCACGTTACTCTAAAGGCACCAAAGAATTCGGGAAGTTTATTTTATAACTATAAGGTAATAAATTATGTTTAAAAATTTATCACATATATAGTATATATATATATATACTTATAATGACATTTTCTTTTATAGGGACAACACAGTATTGTTTTAATGGCTGTTGCTGATGCATCTTACAGGTTCACTTACCTGGATATAGGTGCTTATGGCAGTGAAGGTGATGCTAACGTTTTTGCTGCATCAAAATTAGGTCAAGCTGTATTTGAAGATAATTTGCATTTCCCGGAAAGCACAAGTGTTGGTGGAGCAGGATTGCCATATTTTTTTATTGGGGATGATGCCTTTCCCCTTTGCAAAAGAATTATTAAACCATATGCTGGAAGGAAATCACATCAGCTTGCAGATGATGAAATAATTTTTAATTACAGATTGAGCAGAGCAAGACGTTGCGTTGAAAATGCCTTCGGTATTTTGTGCTCAAAGTGGTTATGCTTGGCAAGAAAAATGTTTTGTTCGCCAGACAGAGCACAAAAAATTGTTAGTGCTTGCTGTTTTCTACATAATTATTTATTAAAGTTGAATAAGGAAAACTACTGTCCCGTAAACTATGCAGATTATTATGATGAAAGTGGCAGGCTGGTAGAAGGAGAATGGAGACAAATAATAAGAGGAGATACACTTTTTTCAAATACATTTCCACCGTATAGAGGCCGACACGGTGAACAAGGAAAATTAATTCGTGAAAAATTGAAAAATTATGTTAACTCCCCAGCTGGCTCTCTCAAATGGCAACGCCGAGTAGTATTTTTAGATCCTCAGTAAAAGATTATGTGCAACCAACTTTAATAAAAAGTTTATTTAACTTGCAAAATATTTTATTTTTGAATTTCTTTAATTTTTTCATAAATGATGTTGACAAATCTGACATTGAGTTCTTCCACAGTCTCGTCTGGTAGCTTTTGGAGCATCCTATCAAGATTTGCTAACATTGTACCATGCACTAATTTGTCTGCATTCCCTTCGTTGTTTTCTCTCCTGAGCTTCACCAATTTTTCAATTGATTCGGACAGTTTTGTTGCGCTTTCTGCTGCTTTACTTTCTTTTGAAGGTCTGCTGCCTGAGCTCATCTGTGTATGAATGTCATAAGAGATAATTTTGGTAATGTCCTGTTAAAAAAAAAATTGCATTCTAACTCACATATGAATAATTGGAGCATTCACCAACCGTATCCTCAGTGCCCATTTCGTTGGTACTTGTTGAAAATGTGCTGCACAAATAAAAAAATTAAAACTTTATTAAACAGGATTTTTCACATACTTTCTTTTCTTCGTATTATCGGGGAGGAAAGACAAATCCTGAGAAAATTCCCAATCTTGAGCTTCATCGTCTTCAAAACAAGGATGCTCTAAAATTCCTTCACAAGCACTTCCCGACTTCTTTTGCTTTGCAACTTTTGTATGATATCGTCTGCTATCTCTGAGAGATCCCCACGCAGTTTTGCATTCAGAAACTAGGGACACAAAAGAATATGTTTTAAAACTTATTATTTCACAATTTTTCAAACGAAAAATACCTGTTCTTTTTAATGATTCCGCGATTTCCTTCCATGCTTTTCTGATTCCATTGATATCTTGGTGTAATGGATCCTGTAAATTCCAAATTCCTTCGTGTCTCTTCACTAAAGCCGCCAAAGTTTTTTTTTCACTCGACGTAAAATTTATCCTCTTCCTCTTTCTATTTACAGGATTTTTAATTCGATCATTTTCATCATTTTCTGCCATTTTATGTACTTCAGACATATCCGGATCAAACTCTTCTAAAAATTCTATATTTTCCATTTTAAAAATTTGAATAAATAACTAAACTGAACTAATCACGTAATCTCACAAATTGAATAAGACTGACATAAGTAATACACTTGAAATCACAAATTAAATATAATTGCCAAACGTCAAACGGTATCAATAATTAATCTGTCAACTTTTCCGTGCGAAATAAATGCCTGGATATATAAATCGCTGCGGAAAAATGTCTCCACTTCATATTAGCGCCATCTGCATTCCACGACCCAACAATTGATTTTTTCGCTTGAACAGCGTACTACTTTACGAAATCTCAAACCGAAATTTTCGTGGCACTTTTCGCCCACATTTTTTTTACATAGATTTTGTATAGGAAACGAAATTTTCGCTTGAACAGCGTACTAGGCTATACTCTAAACACAATGATATTACTTTAGGTAACAGCAAACATTTTTTTAGATTATATATTAAATTATATTGTTACGAGCGTAGAATAGGTCCGTTATTTAAAACACAATATTTCAGATTTAATTCAAAATATCTTTCTTTATTTACACAATTCACAAACATATCGTATCATACTGTATGTCTAATTATCGCAATCCAAATAGTTTACTTCGTTCACTTCACTATCCGAAATAAGACTCGCCTCCTGATGTGAGAAGCGCCGTATATATACCAAAAGAATTATCCTAGAAACTTCCTGAATATTACGTTCTCCGTTCTCAAGGTTTACTAAGATGTCACTAGCCTAAAGTTGTCTCAATTTCCAACAGATGTCGCTTGTGTCACTTTGTTGCTCGTAACACTGCCCCCCTTAAATTTGTTCGCCTCAAATAACAGGTGGTATACGGTCTTGATGCTCGCAGTATTGACACAGACGATCTAGGTGAACGATTTTCTGTTAGCCTCTTGTACCACGCTGCATCTTGTATACTACGTCATTTATTCTAGTTATCACTGTTGCAACCACACATCGAATTTAAAAAAACAACAATAGTGTTGTTGTAATTGTGAAGAACGTCTTTTACGTCGTTTCGGATTGTACAGCCGAAGAAGGTCACCTTCATTAAATCCTGCTGAATTAGCACGTAAGTCAGAGCAGGTCTTCATCCAATCGGTATTCACTGTACTTCTGTTCACCTCTGGGTGTACCAAACTTGAAGTCGCTTGGTAGACCTTAGCTGGAATTTGTCCGGTCGTGATGTGAGCAGTTAATCCATAGGTCATTAGGGACATAGTCGACTACTTTCTTTAGATGCTCGATCGATGTTCTGTTGAAGCGCTCTACAATGCTATCAGATTCTGAATGCAGAGGAGTTGCTTTTGTTTTCGTATCCCCAGCATTTTACACGTCTCCTTGATAGTCAGTGATCCGAAATTCCGTCCTTGGTTCGAATGAAGTTCCGAAGGTACACAAAATCTATTAACCCAGTTCATTCTTAGTTGTTCCGCAACTGTGGTTGCCTCTTGGTTCCGGATTGCATAAGCTTCAGGCCATTTACTAAAATAGTCAATAGCAACTATATGTAATGGTTACCGTTATGCGTTTCTGGAAAAAAACCAGCGATGTCTGCGGTTGTCCTTTCAAATAGAGATCCCTTTGCAAGAAGCACAGATAGTACATCTGCGGCACCACTCCTTCACATCCATTGAGCCCAATAGCTTTTCAGCTTCTCGCTCCACTCCGAAACATGGTCCATTGTGGTCTTTCCATGTCTTTTTTCCAATCAGGAATGGGTTATATATCTGGGTCTTCCCGTTGTGCTGTACACAATTTCTGCCCGTAGAGATATTTACGGAAATGCGTGCTGGAGCTTACAATGGCCAGTAGCTCTTTCCTTGTAGCACAATAATTTCTATCTTAATCTGAAAGCGATTTGCTATAATAAGCTACTGGCTCTGCCTCAATATCTACATTGCTGGAATCAGTGTCCAATATAAAATTTTTCTCAGCTTTGGATAGTGAAGTACTGAAGTTTCACACAGCTGTTGCTGCAAATTTTTGAAACTCTTATTACATTTATCCGACCATATGAAGGGTTTTCCTTTATCTTTAGGTTGATGTAGGCTCCTTGCTATATCTGTAAAACTTTTACGAATCGCCTGTACTACGAAGCTAGACTAAGAAAACTCCTTAATTGATGTTTGTCTTTTGGAACTGGCCAATTTTTGAAAGCTGCTATTTTCTCTGGATTAGTTTTTACTCCTTGTGATGAATGTATGTGTACTAAGCATCAGTTGCGCATCTCTCAGTCTTCAAAGTACGTCCTGTAAGTTGTTTTTATGCTACTCGCATACCCTTCCGATTACTATTAATTCATATAAGTAGAAAAGATATGTTTTCCAGGTTAGTCCATGTAAAACACATTCTATGAGTCTCCCGAATGTGGCTGGAGCATTACATAAACCAAATAGCATAACTTTGTATTGACATAAGCCGCTTCCAACTGAGAAAGCAGTTTTCTCTCTTTCCTCGGGATGTATTTCCACTTGCCAGTAACCACACTTCAAACCCAGTGTGGAAACCATTGTGCTCTGGAAAGGGTATCCAATGTGTCATCAATAATTGGTAACTGGTAGCTATCCTTTTCCGATACGTTATTTCGTTGGCGGTAGTCCACACAGAATCGGGTGCTGTCATCCATTTTTCTGACTAGAACAACTGGCGTTGTCCGATTCCTCTATTAAGCCTTGTTCCTGCATGTAAAGGGTTTTCCAATAAGCGGTGTTATTTTGATATTCAAAGAAAAATGCCACTTTTTGAGACAAATGATCGGATCTTTATTTCATTATAAAGAGGAAGGTATGCCGTTAATAATGGAAAATAACATCAGCCAAATGACTACCACGACCACGCCTACAGGACCATATCCTTTTCATGAAATTTTCCATAACCAAATCGCAAACTGGCTGCCATATGTCCTCGATAGCCTCACGAATTCCATCTTTGAGGTCTTGAATCGACGCTGGGCTATTGGCGTAGACCTTCTTTTTCACGTGGCCCCAAAGGAAGAAGTCGCAAGATGTTAAGTCACAAGATCTCGGTGGCCAATTGTGATCACCTCTTCGAGAGATAACACGGTCCGGAAACTTTTCCCGTAAAAGATTAATGGTTTCGTTGCTTTGATGGCACGTAGCGCCGTCTTGTTGAAAGTAAACGTTGTCCAGATCAATACCATCCAATTCAGGCCATAAAAAATCATTATTCATCTGTCGATAGCGCAATCCATTCACCGTAACTGTTGCTTCAGCCTCATTTTCGAAAAAGTAAGGTCCAATGACCCCGCGGGACCATAAACCCCACCAAACAGTCACACATTGAGGATAGAGAGTCTTTTCAACAATAACTCTTGGGTTTTCCGAGCCCCAGATGCGACAATTTTGCTTATTGACGAAGCCATCGAGGTGGAAATGGGCCTCATCACTCAAGATGAGTTTTCGATGGAATTCCGGATCATTTTCATACATTTCAAGGACCCAATCAGCAAAGACGCGACGTTGTTGATGAACGGCCGGCTTGAGTTCTTGTATTAACTGAACTTTATAAGCCTTAAGACCCAAATCTTTATGCAAAATACGGTGTAATGACGTTTGTGGAATGCCTAATTCCAAAGAACGACGAGGAATGGACAAACCTGGGTTTTCTTCAACACTTTCGGCTACAGCAGCAATATTCTCGGCTGTTCTAGAGCGACGTGCACAGGTTTTATTCTACACATCACTAACTTGTCCCGACAGCTCGAATTTTTCTACCAATTTCTGTATTGCGGTCCGACAAGTTGCTTCACGACGGCCCAAAATTGTTCGAGTTTTACGAACCGTCTCTGCCACATTTTCACCATTTTTATAGTGAATTTTAATAATTTCAATGCGTTGTTGAATCGTGTATCGTTCCATTTTTAATAATGGCGTAGTTTCAACTTGTCAAATGTCAAAAAATGACAGCTCCAAAAGTGACCTCTACCGAAATAGCGGGCTAATTAAAATAACACCTCTTATTGGAAAATAGCAAGATTCTGTCAGAAATATTTTGCAGTTATATTTTTCTCATTATTCCGCGTCCAACGAGTGCTCATTCCTCAAAATCGGTGACAAAAAATTTTAATTGAAATTTCACAAAAAAAGGATGGACTATATATAGCCTTTGCACTTTTTTCTTTCAAAAAATACATTGTCACCGATCTTAACGATTGAAAGCTTATTTTAACGAGGAAAGGAATACAAAGCGATGTGAAAAGGAATTTTGCAGAATACATGTCTAGTTTTTAAAATAGAGCAAAAAAACTGCATAGGAAAGACCACCTGAAATCATGTCACACACGAAAAGTTTTTGTGGCATATTTTTGAAACTAGCAAGATTCGGTCAGAAATATGTTGCACTTATATTTCTCTCATTATTTCGCGTCCAGCGAGTGCTCATTCGTTAGTTTATCATATCTGCATCTTCTGATTATTTGGCTAATGGTAGTCTTTGTGGAGTCAGCGAATGGTCCTACATTCCCCTGTATCGATCCGATGCTGAACAAAATTTGTTTTACCGCAATCATCATAATACATTGCAAATAATTCCGAAAATGCATTGATCACATCTTTGGCATCGTTATATTGTTGATCACTTAAGGCACTGATCGAAAGAAGTTTCTGAACCTGATGAGTAGTAGCTGGTATAGGTTTTGTCTCCTTGAAATTACTACCATTATACAAATTAACAATTTGGTAAACGGGTTTGCAATTTCCAATTATATCACCTTTTTTAGTTGTACCTCATTTTCGGAACTATTGAGCACTTTGACTGGAATTAGTGTTGCGCCTTCCGTCTCCTTACCTACAATGATGTTCGATGTAACTTTTTCATGTCAGTCAAATAGAATAGGCAGGTCCCGATATTATCAATGACCTTTGTCCGTACTAGTGACTCAGAGCATGTAGAAAGGGTGATATTCTCACAGACCTTCATCCTTATTTGCGCAGGATAATCTGCTCCTCATACTAGTGTTATAGGAATTTCTATGCTGCCATATTTGAGTATCCGTTCTCCGATATCTAGATTTATTTTATATGTAGTCATGAAGTCTACTCCAAGAATGACTTCATCCATGATGTCTGAAACAAGGAAAGTATAAGAAAATAGCAGTTCTACTAGTTTAACATCCAAAGTTATTTCTCCAAAAGCACAGTTTGTGCTATAAATATTTCCATATATAACAAGACTACTATTATTTCTCTGAAACTGCTCTACCTGAATGATGGCTTCGGGGCAGTGGACTCCACCAATCAACTTCTACCCCCGAAAGTTGGTTTTTACGTCTTTATTGACTGCTCAACAACAGAGCTGATGCGACCAGTCGCTGTTTGATTTCTAGTCTCTCCACGAATAGCTCGCTCTCTGGCTAGACATCATTGGCATTCTTTTCTATCCTCATCTTCTTGTGATTCCATTCATCGGCGTTTTCTGCAATCCGTTTGGAGGTGTCCCGGTCTATTACAATTCCAGCATCGAAGAATACCACGTAAAGGAGTGCTCTGCGCTGACTGCATTCTATTGCAAGTACAATCCTCCACCGTAATTTCTGTCACTCATATTGCACTACGAGAAGCTTGCCTGGGAGATTCATATGCTAATTCATAGGCTAGTGCTTCTGCTGTTGATTGCTTTCCTGCTCACATATGCCTACTTCATTAACGAAGTCTGCATTTACGCTAGAGCATGAAATATAAGTTAATTCTTCCACATCATGATTCGCCATGCTTTTGAATCCTTTTGCGTAATTCCAGGCGATGTACTTGCTGCATGTATTCATCTCCATAACGTAATTCTATCGACTGTACTAATGAAGTGTACTCACGGTTTCACATTTTGGAACAGGCATGATTTTTACTACGGGAATTAAATTATCATTGATAATATCTACTGGTTGTTAATCAATCTTCGATGTGCTATAAATATTTTCAATAGAAAAAAGGTACATTATAGAACGTATGGTGGAATTGGGACCTACGATGCTATGAATATGTGAGGAACGGCCAGCATCAATATTAATAATTGGTTCCTGTCGCCAACGCTCACTATCAACTCTAGGTATGTGAACATTAACAATTTTAGACGGTGATCATGATCGACACCCTAATTTAATATATTATTTGAAGGGATAGAATTGGAACCTATAATATAAGGAAGACTTGAGGGAAGGGCCAGCACCAACAATGAGATGCTCACTACTAAATCTAGTGCTACCCCTAACACCTGGTATGTCAACATTTGCAATTTTTTCATCCTCACTTGAAGAGGTTAAACAAATGTGTGAAACTGGATGCTGAGGGCGATCGCGATCGACACCCTCATTTAATTAGATATCTCGAGGATTGATTATTTTGATTTTTATTTTTTGGTTTTCTTTCCACATATTTCCCGTGGTACTCCCCTGGTACGCCTTTATGACATTTTAAATATAATTTATTAAAAAAGGAAAATTTTAAGAAAAACAAATAAATAACATAAAAGAAATAAAAGTATATATCTATCTGTCGATATGAATAGTAAGGATCCACTCCGCCATATAAAGTTGGCTAGGTGCGATAGGAAGAGTATGCTCGGGTTCCCACTCGGTGGTATGAGGGTGTTGGTGTGAAATGCAAGGTTGTAGGTGCGAGAGGGACAACCTCTTTTTGTTCCAATTTGAGCCACTTTGCGTGCATTTCTTTTGGCTGGTAGGAGGATCTTTAAAAAAGCTTTGGAAATATAAAACGAGTAAAAAGTTCTGTGCGACTATGAGTTGTCGAAAGTCTCACATATTTAAATTAAATAGAGACACTGGAATTCTTTCCATGAAATGGGAGGATCGAGCTATTTTGTACCACTTTGGTATGGTAAACGTGTGAGGGAATGGGAGATCATACGTGCTATGGTGAGCTTCACTTAGAACGAAAGAGTATAAAATAAGTATGGTAGCTTTAGCAGAGAACGTAAGGAGGTTGAGCCATTTTGGTATGTAGACGTGTGTGGGAATGGGAGATCATGCATGTTATGATGCTCTTAAGTCGAAACGAGCGAGTAGAAAATGAGAACGTAAACAAAAAGCAAAAACGAAAATAAAAAAGGGTCTACTGGCCAGCAGATCTGCTGCAGGTACAAATGTAAACAAAAGGGCTCGTGCCGGTGAGAACAGGTTGCCGGTTTGGTGAACTTGAACTGTCAAAAATACAAATAACACGAAATGTAGGATACATTAATTTTTATTGAATAATTTTTAATTTTTTCCGCCCTCTGTGTCGTCTTTTCCGTTACGAAATTCTTCTGTTGAATCGAAACCAGAATGTTTGATTGTAGGTGTGTCGTACAACTTGCTTGATTTTTATTTAAATACCCGGTGTTCAGTCCACCGACGTGTTGTGATTCCCCGATGTAAACACATTCCTAAAAAGACAAAATAAAGGAACCACAAAGAACCAAATTCTAAATGAAATCAACAAAAAGCACTTATCTGACTGTTGGGAATTTCCTTCCTTTGACCTAGCGACGTCCAACGATTCCAACGAAGAGATAGAGCACCTAAAACATATAAAATTATTATTATTGTTAACAAATTTTATAAAAAATTTCATCAACTTGAAGCATACAGCCATCCTGTATATGTACATTTCGTAATGTCACATCGTGACATTACGTCAAATCATTTTGATTTCGCCTCAGCCATCAAATCCAACAAACGTCGCTCGGGCAACACCGAGAGGCGAGAGCTCATAACTGGATACGGCGGCTATATAAAGCCGACGAGCCGCAGCAGAAAAGCATTCTTAGTCCAGAGCTCATCTGGTTTAGAGACTAATCTAAGTACAAGAATATTCCCAACCTCCTTATAGAAGATTAATTCTATATTTCAGAGATTAATATGAAAATCCTATCAATTCCAAATTTCCTACCTACACCTAAGCAGAAGATTAATTCTCCGCAGAGATTGATCTGCAATATTCATATCTACACCTGAGCAGAAGATCAATTCCGCGCAGAGATTAATCTGCAATACTCCTGCCCACGTCTAAGCAGAAGAATAATTCTGCTGCAGAGAATAATCTGCTACACCTCCTGCTCACATTTACGCAGAAGAATAATTCTGCTGCAGAGAGTAATCTGCTACATCTCCTGCTCATATTTACAGAGGAATAATTCTGCTGCAGAGATTAATCTGCTCTTCTTGTTCTTTGTAGTAGCATATTGCTACACTTCTGCGTACGCTCAGAATACTGTCAGAGACTAATCTTTTTAGTTTTACTGATTATAGCACTTTACTTCCTTGTGCCCTCATGTACGAGCAGAGGTATTTTGCTACCTTTGTGCCCTCACGCACCATAAAAAGGCTTCTACTTAATAGAAACATATTGTTACCACATTTAATACAATAAATCTATATTCAGAGACTAATCTGAATTAGTTTTTCTGTAGAAGCATTTTGTTGCCCTCACCCACTAGCAGCATTAATATTTTCCCTTTTTCTGTATTTTTATGACAGATAATAATTCTAGTGTTCTCTCCCTTTTTCAGAACGAGGAGAAAATTGGCAGCGCCTGAGCGGGAGCTCATTGATTTTTATTTTGAATTTTAATTTGTTTATTTTTTATTTTCGTATTGAATTTTATATTGAATTTTTAGTACTTTGTAGGTTAGTTTTTAGTAAATGAATTTATGATATTAGGTTAAGTGTATGAATTATCAAAAATAAAATTTTATATTTGAATTGTTTAAGACTGAGTTGTCCTTTACAAACCGGCACTCCCTACCACGTTCGAGACTAGCTCTCACATTGGTCCTTCAAGGCCGGATAACTCAGTCGGTCAAATATAAAATTAAATTCACTGCTTAACACTGTCACTCAGTTCAAAGCCTCTCAATAGAAAATGCCGAAAGATGGAGAATCTATCTCATCTGACGTTGGTAACGAAACCATTGACCCTGTGTCAGAGTTGATTGAGTCCCAACTCGAGGTCAAAGAGCTAATGATAGACCTATTCAAAAGGCATCAAAGAGAAGGAAAAAACAAAACTGTCAAATCGACAGAAAAACGCCTACAAACGTTCACCGAGTATTGGAAAGAATTCCAAACTTGACATAGGTCTATACAGAGAAGAGCGAACACAGACAAATTCTGCTAGCACAATGTCATACCATAGCGAAAGACTTCCTAGAATTAAGCTGCCGACATTCAATGGTGAATATTCGACATGGATCTCATTTCACGATCTATTTAATTCAGTAATAATTTGAGAGACGTTGACAAGTTATATTTTTTAAAAACTAATCTAATAGGAGAAGCTGAAAAATTGCTCAGGCATTATGAAATATGCGACGCAAATTATAAACCAGCTTGGCAACTCCTAAAGGAACGCTACTCAAATAAGCGAATCCTAGTCAACGTACAACTAAAGAAATTATTGTCTCTCCCAACCACAAATCATGATACTGCCGAAAGTATCAAAAGGCTACTAGACAATATAACAGAGGCACTATTAGCATTACAAAATTTAGGTGTAGAAACAAACAATTGGGATCCTATAATTATATACTTGACTGTACAAAAGTTACACCCAGGCACGCATCAATTATCGGAACAGAGCTTACACAGTAGCACTGATTTACCAGAATTAAACACACTAAAAAAATTCCAAGAGTCTCGCTTGCGAACTCTGGAAATGATAGGAAATAGAAATACATCCGCTAACATGACACAGAGAAAACCATTCTCACCAAAAGCAACTTATGGATTCTTGAATAGAAGCCAAAGTTCTACACCAAAGCACCCACCTACAAAAACGTCCTCTTGCATCCATTGCAAGGGTGACGATATCATATTTCACTGTCCAACCTTTAGAAATATGAACACCCGACAATGACATGAAGTTGTCATAAATAAGCATTTATGCAAAAATTGCTTGTCTCCCAACCAGCTAACCTTACATTGCACAAGCAATAAAAGGTGTTACCACTGTAACACAAGTCATAACACATTGCTCCACTATGAGCAAAACGATTCGGTGACAGAATCACCTAATCAATCCACCCAAAATTCCAGTATGGAAACTGAACCAAGCACACCCTTAGTTTGTAGAAATGACGAACAACAAGTTCAAAATTTTCTAACCGCCAATATGAAAAGAGCTCTCCTCTCTACAGCTCTGATAAATTTCACCTCACCAACTGGGCTGGATTCTGGTCGGAGGAGTACCAGAAGTAAAAAGCACAACGACGACTGTGGTATCCACCTATACTACGACAAACCCCAAGTCGGATAAGAAACTAAAGAAAGTTTGGGAATACTCCACGACACCAATATGTTCACCAAAACATCAAGTTCATACAAGAAAACTCCTACCACCCTCCCCCCCGCAACATATGACTATGAGTCCACCAAGAATCATAATACACCTATACACCACATTGCTCAGAGAAAAAAATTGAGAAATACACCAAGTGAAGCAAAGAAGCACTATACGTTAACAACTCTTTCCACCATCAACACAAAATGGAAAAATGAAACAAGAGTATCGCCATCTCGTTCAGTATCAGCAACTTTACAATATAATAAAATGAAAATTGAACTAGATCACAGAGAAACTAAACCTCTCACCAATAGATGGCATCACTATCATCCAAAGACTATCTCTCATTCTGCATCAGTAATGGAAGAGAATAGTATTCCCCCCCTAATACGAACTGAAGCAAAATATATCAGAGCTCTTTGTGATGTAAACAATATCAGAAATAAATACGAAAATAATGTATGATGTAAATCAGTTTAAAAACGTCGGTCGAATATTACAAAACAAGTACACGCAACCTAGATAAAGAATGGTCACACAATTATGTTGCCACTAGGAAGCGACTTGTAATGTTTCGATGCCTAATTTTTGAAATCACAAATCAGCAAAAATGAATTAAGCAATGCCATGAAATTAGGTGAGTGCCAGTATCGCGAAATGATTGGGAAGGTTCCGGGGCAGAATGAGTTTTAGAATATGTCGAGTTTTGAGTAAACCTTCGATAGGTTAAGAACGCGACGTAATTGTGTAAAGTATATAGAGTAAATAAAGTAGTGGTTTTTATTTTATTTCGGTGTTTTATTTAAATAATTTCATCTCCAAATAAATATACATTATAATTGGCGCAGCTGGTATTTTTCGTCATTAGACTCCCTACTGAATAGTAACTGGAAGGCAAAAAGTTAAACTGCGTGAAAAAGTATGTATATATATACATATCATAACAGTTGTGTTCCACAAAAAAAAATTTACAAAAAATATATAAAAAAAAAATCAGTATAAAAAATATTAATCAGATAAAATCTTAAGTGAAAAGTTTGGAAAGTTCCACACTGGTGTAACCCGATATTAAAAAAAAAAACAAAAACAAAAAAAGAAAATCCGGAATGCACAAAGGCAAGGCCGCATAATATACCATAAGGAGGTCAACCCATCTACCCATTTTAAAGAGTGAGCCACAACGGAATTGGTATAGATATAGGCTTATATGTACATATATATAAATATATATCCATTAAAAAAAAATTATCCAGAAGGTAGGGTCTAAATTTAGATAGGTATATCACATATTATTAAAACCAAAAAATTAAATGTTTGAATGTACCATCATGATGTATGTACACGTCTAAAAAAACAAAACATAATCATTTAATGTACACGTCTAAAAAAAAAAACATAATCATTTAATGTACACATGATGTACATATGTATGTACAAATAAAAAAAAAGTAATAAGGCACCTACCGATAAACAAATAGCACAAGCAATTAAAGTGTTATGATTTAATTTAATTAAATTGCTCGTTCAGCATTTTTCTTCTCGTATTATTACTTATGTCATTCGGTTCGAAGATTCAAAATCTAGGTGCACGAAATTGACGTCAGCGTTTTCTTAATACTACTCAAACTCCAGAATTTGCTAGATTTTGTGACAGCATTGATTCCCTAACTCTGTAATCGGAATTAGACGAGGTGTTTGAAGCTCCGTTAAATCCCGCTAGAAGCGACGACTCTAATCAAGTTCAAAGTCCGATTCAAAGTGACGAAATAAAAGCCCCCATTGAGCTCAGTGATTGCAGCTTAAGTACTGCAAAAACAATAACACGAACCCAAACAAACCCTGATCTTGTACAGAAATTAAATATTTGTATAGATAATATGGCCACTTTGTCACTGGAAAAAATTTCCAAGCTGGTTAATAACATTGTACCTGTATTTCACGGACAAAGAAATTATAATTCAAACGAATTACTTATTTTTCTCGATTGTTGCAAGCAAGTAGAGAATTCTTTGACCTCTTCCGAAGAAAAAAACTTTTTGATACCTCTACTGAAAACCAAACTGAGGGGAGAAGCTTATGATCTGGTTAAGTACTTAAAAATCGAATCGGTAGATGAGTTAGAGAGCTTACTTTTAACTGCGTTTAAGCCAAGTAACTCAATTAATGACATCGTAAGCAATATACGTCGTTGTATTTAAATTCACAACGAAACAGTAGGCTCGTTTGGTACGAAATTAAATATGATGCTTGTTGAATGTAAACGTGCAATAAATTCTAAATATCCTAAAGGAAATGAGGCGCTTCTAAAAGAAGTTGAAGAAGAAACATGCTACACGTTTAAAACGGGAATTATCAGTCCTATTATTCGTCAAGTGGTAATAGGAAAATCGAGTAATTCACTAGATGAATTAATAAAAATGGCTACAGAAGTTGAAAAAATTGAAGAGCGTCAAATTCAGAGCCGACAAATAAGTGCAAACGGGCAGACTTCATCATCTGCATGTCAGCAATTTAACGAAGATGAAGTGAGGCAACTAAGAGGTTTCTTAGAAGCAAATTTTCAGCTCTCACAAGACGTTCCCCCAAAAGATCTGGTCACACACCCTTTTCTAAACTCTAATCCCTCTCCAGTCTTAAAGACTTCTTCCGTAAATGTATATTCAAAATTATCTGAACAAGTTCAAAATCCACCACACAATAGGACCAATTTTCATTTTTCATCAGCGAAAACTTCTGAGAAAGAAAGGCATGAAAAGTTAAAAAAGTGTGATTTCTGTAAAAAATTTGGACATACTTTTTCTGAGTGTCGCACCCGAAGACGCTCACAATTCTGTCACGCTTGTCGTGCTTACGGACACTCGCAAGAATCATGCCAATTAAATAATATACAACAAATGAAACAGAAAGAGTTCCCCAGAAATGGAGGACAATATCAGAAATAAATACGAAAATAATGTATGATGTAAATCAGTTTAAAAAGGTCGATCGAATATTACAAAACAAGTACACGCAACCTAGATAAATAATGGTCACACAATTATGTTGCCACTAGGAAGCGGCTTGTAATGTTTCGATGCCTAATTGTTGAAATCACAAATCAACAAAAATGAATTAAGCAATGCCATGAAATTAGGTGAGTGCCAGTATCGCGAAATGATTGGGAAGGTTCCGGGGCAGAATGACTTTTAGAATATGTCGAGTTTTGAGTAAACCTTCGATAGGTTAAGAACGCGACGTAATTGTGTAAAGTATATAGAGTAAATAAAGTAGTGGTTTTTATTTTATTTCGGTGTTTTATTTAAATAATTTCATCTCCAAATAAATATCCATTACATCTTTCCTCCTCATCCAATAATAGAAATAAATTAAATACTCTCACCCGTCCTATTTCAAATAACTATCCTCTCCCCTTCACCAACTCATCTCAGGACAATCATCGATTATCCCCACCAAAGTCTAGTACTCTCTGGCAGTACAAAATTTCAAAACACCCGTTATATTCAAATATAAACGATTCCGAAACCTGCCAAAAATCACTTAAGTTTTGAAGAATGACAAGTGCGCACAGTAGTCTCAGTTTCGTTTTTATTTTTTTATTTATTTTTTATTATTTTATTATTTGCTTTATTCATTATGGAGGAATTACTGGAGATATTTAACTCCGAGTCTTTAGACTCAGTGGATGTAGGTCTCGCACCTACACCTCCGGAGCTATTGGCACCTCCTAAGCCAATCAAGCCAGTGAGTCCACTACCACCTACACCAAAAAAAGTACGCAGACCCCGCTCAACGATCGTGCGACCACCAACCGCCGTACATTCCTTGCCTATTAAGCAAAAGGCACGACCAATTGAGGCTAGGCTAGCATCGCCCAAAATTAAAAAAATAGTTCCAAAGGGATCAAAGAGGCACGATATTCTCAATTTTAAACCGAGGCCTAGAGAATACCGGCCAGAAGTTAGGGCACAAACTCGGCCAAGGCTGCCTATAACAGCGCGCTCTACGCCATTGAGTATGCCTGAATTGGATTTTGAGACCGACAACAGACCAAGAGTAAAACCAAGGCCAAAGAAACGCAGCCTAGAAGCTCATGCCCCAATAACATCACAGAGGACGAAAAGAAAACCTGCAACATCGACGGCACTACCAAGTCTGCCAGAAGACATGGAGTCATTGATATCTATCAGTGAAACAGGACCAGTTAGCACGATTATCACTCCCACTACAGCTGCAAAAACAGTGAGCAACATCAAACCGCTGGAGAATATCGCTTCACAACCAATCCAATTAATGGATCTCGTAATAGATCCACCAGCACAATTTGCAGATCTACCACCTAATCCTCAAACACCAACTCAAAGGCAGTCAGCAATCTGTATGAAACCTACTGAGCTCAATCTGGGAATTCCTAGAGATTTAATAGAAAAAATTGTCACTACACCCATTATAACAAAATTATTGGACACAACACAAACTCCTTGGGACAAAATCCGAAACGCCAAAGTACATTATAAGTGGGACATCCCGGGAAGAGTTACACTAAAAATGAAAAGAAAAAAGGACAAACTGCACATCATTTATCAACAAACTGTAAGTCTATTACTCAAAACACTACAATTTTTTCTTTCCCTTTTTTGAGGCGGGAGGATGTTCAGTCCACCGACGTGTTGTGATTCCCCGATGTAAATACATTCCTAAAAAGACAAAATAAAGGAACCACAAAGAACCAAATTCTAAATGAAATCAACAAAAAGCACTTATCTGACTGTTGGGAATTTCCTTCCTTTGACCTAGCGACGTCCAAAGATTCCAACGAAGAGATAGAACACCTAAAACATATAAAATTATTATTATTTTTAGCAAATTTTATAAAAAATGTCATCAACTTACTTGAAGCATACAGCCCTCCTGTATATTTACATTTCGTAATGTCACATCGTGACATTACGTCAAATCATTTTGATTTCGCCTCAGTCATCAAATCCAACAAACTTCGCTAAGGCAACACCGAGAGGCGAGAGCTCATAACTGGATACGGCGGCTATATAAAGCCGACGAGCCGCAGCAGAAAAGCATTCTTGGTCCAGAGCTCATCTGGTTTAGAGACTAATCTAAGTACAAGAATATTCCCAACCTCATTATAGAAGATTAATTCTATATTTCAGAGATTAATCTGAAAATCCTATCAATTCCAAATTTCCTACTTACACCTAAGCAGAAGACTAATTCTGCGCAGAGATTGATCTGCAATACTCCTATCTACATCTGAGCAGAAGATTAATTCCGCGCAGAGATTAATCTGCAATACTCCTGCCCACGTCTAAGCAGAAGAATAATTCTGCTGCAGAGAATAATCTGTTACACCTCCTGCTCACATTTACGCAGAAGAATAATTCTGCTGCAGAGAATAATCTGCTACATCTCCTGTTCATATTTACAGAGGAATAAAGGAGCGTTTACAATGGCAGAGTAGAGTGGAGTCACCAGATTGCATCTTCTCTCCTTTACTCAAGCTTGCACTCTCATATAAGTTCTTCGCGCTACCCACCAGAGTGGATTTCACAGAGTAGCGCCAGATTGGAACAATTCCCAATCTCACGTTGATAGTTTCGAAAGCTTTCAACATTTGTTTCGAAATACTAGTTTATAACAGTTGTCGCACTGATAAATACAAAATTTAAATAACGAAAATTAATAAATTATAACAAAAAACCCAAAAATAAATATTTTTTATAAGAAATTAAAAATGTATTTAGTATTTTTATGATACAATTTTAACAAAATAAAGCCAATTAAGAATGAAAATTTTCTTATGTTCGAAATGGTTTATCTATGGAATATAGATGGCAGTCGTTCATTTCGAAAGTGTCTGTAATAAATGTTAATTTGTATTTTGTGATAATTCAAATCGTTCATAGCTCATTCTGGTGTAATTATAGAAATATTTTCTATAATTTAACACCATTTGTGATCTGTTTTGAAATATATTTCAAATGTAAACACATGATAATCTGTCACACAATTTACATATGATTTCGAAAATCTGAATGAAGCTCACTCTGTATTGTGCATGCACGCTACTCTGGTAAAAGCTCACTCCACTCTACTCTGTCATTGTAAACGCTCCTTTATGCTGCTGCAGAGAATAATCTGCTCTTCTTCTTCTTTGTAGTAGCATATTGCTACACTTCTGCGTACGCTCAGAATACTGTCAGAGACTAATCTGACTAGTTTTACTGATTATAGCACTTTACTTCCTTGTGCCCTCACGTTCGAGCAGAGGTATTTTGCTACCTTTGTGCCCTCACGCACCATAAAAAGGCTTCTACTTAATAGAAACATATTGTTACCACATTTAATACAATAAATCTATATTCAGAGACTAATCTGAATTAGTTTTTCTGTAGAAGCATTTTGTTGCCCTTGTGTCCTCACGCGCTAGCAGCATTAATATTTTCCCTTTTTCTGTATTTTTATGACAGATAATAATTCTAGTGTTCTCTCCCTTTTTCAGATCGAGGAGAAAATTGGCAGCGCCTGAGCGGCCGCTCATTGATTTTTATTTTGAATTTTTATTTGTTTATTTTTTTATTTTCGTATTGAATTTTATATTGAATTTTTAGTAGTTTGTAGGTTAGTTTTAGATCTGAATTTTTGTTATTGAATTTGTGATATAGTTATAAGCTTTTAATTTGAATAAAAAATGTTATATTTGAATTTGAAAAAAAACTGAGTTGTCCATTAAAAACCGGCATTCCCTCCCACGTCCGAAACTAGCTCTCACACCCGGTAAAAGTAATAAATTTCAAAGCACAATCCTAAAACAACAATTATTCCTGCTTCAAATTTTAATGTATTAAAGATGTATTTTGATGAGTTTGACTATAACAATGGCTGGTTGTACGGGCCACAAACATCCCTACCGTTTGCATAGACACACTTCTTGCTAGTTTGCAACACTTTCTGTTATCTAAATGTAGGTTATGGAAGGCTTTTTAACGGTCAGATTCTCTCTTTAAGAGCAACATGACGACTGTATTTAGAAATATTACAGTAGGTCTTTTTTATCAATTTAGGAATTATGTTTTGCTGAGAAACCGAACCACTTCGCAAAGACTTTATATCCACGTCTTTTTAAAAAAAAAATCTTCAAGGTATAGATTAGGATATTTGACTGGAGCCAGTTCGAGTTCATAAAACTTCCCCTGAATTACATCTCGTTCGTAATCCTCGAGAATGTAAGTTGTTGCAAATTTTAAATATTTCATTAGACCCATAAGGTGGATATTTATATACGATCGATAATAAACGTTTTTCGTTGCGTGGACTAACATCTACAGGCCGCATTTTAACCGTGCGATGCTTTGTTGTATTATAGGTTTCTGTTAACTTAGCTAGCAGGCTAATCCAATGATAATTTCCGTTCATACTGAATTCTTTCCACGTCATGCTTTTTAACGTTCTGTTAAATCTTTCTACAATTGAAGCTTTTAAAGCACTGTAAGTTGAATAATGGTTAATATCATATCCTTTTAGAAGCTGTTGAAACGATTTATTAAAAAACTCCTTTCCATCATCTGTTTGTAAGTTTCTTGCGGCCTCGATTAAAAAGTGACTGCGTTGCCTTAACAATTTCTGAAGCCTTCTCACTTTTAATTGGTAATTCCCAAGCATATTTTGAAAAGGTATCTATTACAGTAAGAAGAAAGCGAAAACCCTGGTTTTCTGATGAGTACGAGCCCATAACGACCAAGTCTGCCCGCCACAAATCATCGATACCCTTAATAGTAACACTATGTCGTTTAAAGTTCTTGCGAGCTGGTTTATGCAGTTCATTAACGGCTTGTCTTCTGCTCATTTTACCGAATGTATAAATACGGTCAATGAATAACAGTTTTATATAAAATATTTTAAAACCAACAATGATCAAGTTAATCATCCGTTTACAATGATGGTGGCAGGGCCTTCAGGCTCTGGAAAAACAACATTTATAAAAAACTTCTAAATAATATATTTTTAACACGACCGCAAATAACAAGAGTTATCTGGTGTAATACAGAACAAGGGGATCTGCCCTCAGATACCACATTCTCTAACATCGAATTTATTGATAGTATTCCTGAAGAGTTTGTAAATTATACACAGGAACCGACATTAATTGTATTGGAGGATATGATGTTTAATGCTTTTAGCAGGCAAGTATGTGAACACTTTACAAAAGGATCACACCATCGCAATCTTTCACCAATCCTTGTAACATAAAATGTATTTCATCAAGGCAAGTTTTGCCAAGACATATCACTTAACTGTAAATACCTCGTTTTGTTTAAACCCTCGAGATAAGAGTCAGTTTATTCATTTAGCGAGACAGATTTATCCAGAAAATAGTTCAGAGCTGCTAAAAATATATAAAGAGATTACACAGGTACCGCATGGATATTTACTGATAGATTCCACTCAAGATATTAACGAGGTGTTAAGATTCCGTACTGATATTTATAATAATACATTTACAATTTCTTTCTCCCCACCTTTAATCAGTAAATTGTGTGAGGAATGAATCGATTAAGGGACAACAAGCATATGCTATATGTTCTTAAAACTGCGAAACCGAAATTAAGGCAGGCCATTATTGAAACCGCCGACCCCCAAGTCATAAAAACTCTTTGCGAAATTACTCTTAATACTTTGAAGGGAAATCCCTCATGGAAAAATATACAATTCTCTCTGTAAGTATAAAAAGGATTTGCGAAAATTAGTTGTTGCAAAAAGATCTGTACCCAGACAACGTAAAATACTGATACAGCGAGGAGGCCTCTTACCAGTATTGTTAGGAAGTCTATTATCAGGTGTAATTGGTTCCTTAATCGAGAAATATGTTTAAAAACAATAATCTTAATAAAGTGTTATTTCTTTCACCAGAAGTTTACGAAAAATTTAAAAACGAGATTAAGGATTCCCTGAATCAATCTAGGTTCGATAAGACCATGGATAAAATATTAAAAAACAAGAATTTATCTGATAGGGAAAAATTGCATAATTACCGAAACGAATTAGTAAAATTTTCAAACTTAAGACGAAAAGCTACGCGAGTGACAGATGAAAAAACAAATATTCACATACCGCAAGAAAAGCAGAAAAGTTTGCGAGATAGTGCTACTCAAACTAAATTTATTCGCCTACCACAAGATAAGCAGAAAAGCTTGCGGTATAGTACTACTCAAACTAAGTTTATTTTTAGAGATGAAATATCGAAACAAACATCACCGTTAAAGAAAAATACACCTGAAAGAATGGAAGAGGACTTCTTCGAACTTGCTGAAATATCACCACCAAAAAAACCGTTATCACCTACTTCCAAACGCCACTTATCAGCTAGTGGTATAGGAGAAAATCTGAAACCACCTTCAAAAATACCTAAGATGATTTCTGAAGCCAATTCTCGCGATAAAGATTATAAGAAATTTGATGTCCTTTATCGAAATAATGTATACCGGTTCCTTTAAACAATGTGATATATTAAGGAAAAATTCAAACACTTGTTATGTTTCACAGAAAATATATAAAATTTTTATTTAAATTTATGCCTAACTCGTTTCGATCTCAAAGATCATCATCAGAGGACTAATTAATATATACAGCTTTTGAAGCCATCAAACCAATCATCATTACCAATACATACCAAAGTGAAAATTACATACAAGCAAATATTGAAATTAGAGAACTATGTTATTCCAACAAAAGCGGACTTAAGAGAGGACTTGAATTTTTGAAATCAGTCTGTTCATTTAACATGAAACTGCCTTTTTCTTTTTCCGCACGGATTTCTTTAATTTCGTATTTATCTAACAATCTCCCGGCCGGTAGACTATGCAGGAGTTTAACATTATTTTCAATTTTGTGCTTATTGCACTTTAGATGCTGATGTACATTAGAAGCTTTGGAGCTAATGTGTTCCTTCAACCTAACTTTTAGTTTCCGTCTTGTTTTTCCGACATAAATGGCGTCGCAATCATTACAAGATATTTTGTAAACTCCACTTTTTTCCAAGTCATCAACCCCAGGCCTTAACTTATTGTTACCC
Organism: Dioctria rufipes; assembly: GCA_963924295.1. Taxonomy (NCBI): domain Eukaryota; kingdom Metazoa; phylum Arthropoda; class Insecta; order Diptera; family Asilidae; genus Dioctria; species Dioctria rufipes. Next base: position 148,543,482 of record OZ002743.1, on the reverse strand, counting down.
AATAATTTCCTTAAGGTTAACTTGTTGGAAAAAGCAGGCAATACGTTATTGTGTTTTAAGGGTTTAATTAATTTATGTGACACATCTTTGATAAAAGGAATTTTCTTGTGTTTCATGTCACAATTTTTGTTTTCTTAAACGACAGGAAAAATCAAAGAAAGGTTTTTAATTTTTAGCTTGTTCCTTAGTAATTTGTCTATTAAGCTACTAGAGTATCCATTATTTTTCGCGATCAGTTTAATAGTTTTTATTTCATCTTTAAAATTATCTGGTGATAATGGGATAGATATCAACCTATGTATCATAGAGTGAAAGGCTGACAACTTAGTGGACCATGGATGTGCAGAGTCTGCAGGAATTACAGCATCACAAAATGTATCTTTTCTAAAGATTTTAAAAATTAATGAGTTGTCAGAGATAGCAATTGTCAAGTCTAAAAAATTAATTATTTTATTACCTAACTCTAAAGAGAATTTTATATTATCGTCAAGTTTATTCAATATATTATTCAAGAAATATTTTAGTTGTCGCTCAGTGCCCGTCCATATACATAAAACATCGTCTACATACCTATACCAGGTATGTACGTGTGCCAAAATAGGAGAATTAAAAGAAAACAATGTTTGCTCCAAATGGTCCATAAAAAATTCAGCATAAAAAGGTGAGGAGGCCGACCCCATAGCCAAACCATCTTCTTGAATGTAATTTTTCCCATTAAAATGAAAATAATTTTGATTAAAACTTAAATCAATAAGGTCAATATATTCGTTAACTAGTACTATGTTGTGGATTTTCCTTTGAATTCTATTTATTAACAACTCACGACACCTATGGACTGGTACAGACGGAAACAGACTGGACACATCAAATAACACTAATTTAGCATTTTGTGGGATCTCCAAATCTTTAATTTTGTTAATTAATTCAATAGAATTTTTTACAGAATATTTAGGACTAAAACTAATTACGTTAGGTATTGTATTACTCAACCACTTGCATAGTCTCTGGGAAGGAGAGTTAAAAGAGGCAGATACTGGCCTTACAGGTATGTTGTCTTTATGAATTTTAGGTAAGCCATACAAAATTGGAATCGAAGGGTTACAATTTTTTAATTGATATTTTAATCTGTTATCCAACAATAAACTACAGCTATTTAAGGTACAAACCACATCTTTTTGGTATTTATTTGTTGGATCTAGTTTTACTTCCCTAACCTGCATGGTCTCTAAACAGTGAAACATTTTTTCTAAATAGTCAGTCTTACCTAAAATCGTAACCGAAGCCCCTTTATCCGCTTTTGTTAGAATTAAATTGTTATCATTGATTTTTCTTTTCAAAATTGTAATTAAGCCTTTGTTACTGCTTACTGCCTTATCTACTATATTCCTACCGTCTCTTACAATTTTTGAGAAGTCAGATTTCACTACGTTATCTACATCATCATCCAGCGCCGCATCAATGTGAACCGCAAGGTCAAGTAGTTGATTTTTATCAGTCCCCAAGTCTGGTGCATATTTCAAGCCTTTGCTTAAAAATTTGTCTTCCTGGTCCGAAAATTGCACAGCTGTTAGGTTAATGACCCTTGGATGATAATTTTTAAGCAAAGGCTTGAAATATGCACCAGACTTGGGGACTGATAAAAATCAACTACTTGACCTTGCGGTTCACATTGATGCGGCGCTGGATGATGATGTAGATAACGTAGTGAAATCTGACTTCTCAAAAATTGTAAGAGACGGTAGGAATATAGTAGATAAGGCAGTAAGCAGTAACAAAGGCTTAATTACAATTTTGAAAAGAAAAATCAATGATAACAATTTAATTCTAACAAAAGCGGATAAAGGGGCTTCGGTTACGATTTTAGGTAAGACTGATTATTTAGAAAAAATGTTTCACTGTTTAGAGACCATGCAGGTTAGGGAAGTAAAACTAGATCCAACAAATAAATACCAAAAAGATGTGGTTTGTACCTTAAATAGCTGTAGTTTATTGTTGGATAACAGATTAAAATATCAATTAAAAAATTGTAACCCTTCGATTCCAATTTTGTATGGCTTACCTAAAATTCATAAAGACAACATACCTGTAAGGCCAGTATCTGCCTCTTTTAACTCTCCTTCCCAGAGACTATGCAAGTGGTTGAGTAATACAATACCTAACGTAATTAGTTTTAGTCCTAAATATTCTGTAAAAAATTCTATTGAATTAATTAACAAAATTAAAGATTTGGAGATCCCACAAAATGCTAAATTAGTGTTATTTGATGTGTCCAGTCTGTTTCCGTCTGTACCAGTCCATAGGTGTCGTGAGTTGTTAATAAATAGAATTCAAAGGAAAATCCACAACATAGTACTAGTTAACGAATATATTGACCTTATTGATTTAAGTTTTAATCAAAATTATTTTCATTTTAATGGGAAAAATTACATTCAAGAAGATGGTTTGGCTATGGGGTCGGCCTCCTCACCTTTTTATGCTGAATTTTTTATGGACCATTTGGAGCAAACATTGTTTTCTTTTAATTCTCCTATTTTGGCACACGTACATACCTGGTATAGGTATGTAGACGATGTTTTATGTATATGGACGGGCACTGAGCGACAACTAAAATATTTCTTGAATAATATATTGAATAAACTTGACGATAATATAAAATTCTCTTTAGAGTTAGGTAATAAAATAATTAATTTTTTAGACTTGACAATTGCTATCTCTGACAACTCATTAATTTTTAAAATCTTTAGAAAAGATACATTTTGTGATGCTGTAATTCCTGCAGACTCTGCACATCCATGGTCCACTAAGTTGTCAGCCTTTCACTCTATGATACATAGGTTGATATCTATCCCATTATCACCAGATAATTTTAAAGATGAAATAAAAACTATTAAACTGATCGCGAAAAATAATGGATACTCTAGTAGCTTAATAGACAAATTACTAAGGAACAAGCTAAAAATTAAAAACCTTTCTTTGGTTTTTCCTGTCGTTCAAGAAAACAAAAATTGTGACATGAAACATAAGAAAATTCCTTTTATCAAAGATGTGTCACATAAATTAATTAAACCCTTAAAACACAATAACGTATTGCCTGCTTTTTCCAACAAGTTAACCTTAAGGAAATTATTGGGTAACAATAAGTTAAGGCCTGGGGTTGATGACTTGGAAAAAAGTGGAGTTTACAAAATATCTTGTAATGATTGCGACGCCATTTATGTCGGAAAAACAAGACGGAAACTAAAAGTTAGGTTGAAGGAACACATTAGCTCCAAAGCTTCTAATGTACATCAGCATCTAAAGTGCAATAAGCACAAAATTGAAAATAATGTTAAACTCCTGCATAGTCTACCGGCCGGGAGATTGTTAGATAAATACGAAATTAAAGAAATCCGTGCGGAAAAAGAAAAAGGCAGTTTCATGTTAAATGAACAGACTGATTTCAAAAATTCAAGTCCTCTCTTAAGTCCGCTTTTGTTGGAATAACATAGTTCTCTAATTTCAATATTTGCTTGTATGTAATTTTCACTTTGGTATGTATTGGTAATGATGATTGGTTTGATGGCTTCAAAAGCTGTATATATTAATTAGTCCTCTGATGATGATCTTTGAGATCGAAACGCGTTAGGCATAAATTTAAATAAAAATTTTATATATTTTCTGTGAAACATAACAAGTGTTTGAATTTTTCCTTAATTGAAAATGAGGTTTCACCAAGTGCCCACAAAAAAATCTGTTGATTACATTAAAAATGTGATATATCCTCGAGTGCTAGCAGGATTTACTTTTGAATCATCAAATTCTAGAGGTTGATTTGGCACCTGTACCTCGTTCACCGATTAGTTAAACCTGGTGATGTTGTGCTTGAAGTTGTAAGAATTTTTTGTTCGTTTTCCAGTATATGCATCGTTGTCAACCATGCCAAAGACTAGTAGATTGGGTAATTGTCCTATAACCACATTGTCCAATGATAATGTAAATGTATTTGCGGGTATTGTGTACGTCTTAACTTCAACTCATTTATACGGATATATAGCGCTGGAGCGTTGGAGAACAGATTCATGAGCCAGCAAGATGTTAGGATTAATAGTTACATGATTCATGTACATAGTTGCTTCTACTATGGCAGATTCATACGCTAATACATAGGCTAGTGCTTCTGCTTTTGATTTCTTTCCTGCTAGGGTTAATGATTGTTGTAAATTTTGATCCGCAATAGCGTTAACAAATGCCTCTGTTGTTACTTCATTAAGGAAGTCCGCATTAACGCTAGAGTATGAAAGATAAGGTAATCTTTCCACATGTGTTCGCCATGCTTTTGAAACCTGTTGCTTAATTGCAGGCGATATACTTGATGCATGTGTTCATCTCCACAAAGTAATTCTATCGCCGGTACAAATGAAGTGTACCCACGTTTTCAACTAGATCACTTTGTGGATTAATTCCTCAACCAGTAATTGGAACAGGAATGACATTTACTACGGGAATTAAATTATTATTGATAATTTCAACTGGTTGCTAGTCAATCTAGGTCGTGCATTAGTACAGAAGGTACCAAAGGTGCGTTGTTAGAACTTATGTATGGAATTGGGACCTTCGTTGTTATGAATATGTGAGCAACGGCCAGCAATAATATTAATACTTGGTTCCTGTCGCCAACGCTCACTGGCAACTCTAGGTATGTGAACATAAACAATTTCTTCATCCTCACTTGAAGAGGTTAAACAAATATTTGAAAGTGGGTGCTGAGGGCGATCGCGATCGACACCCTCATTTAATTGGATATCTCGAGGATTATTTTGATTTTTTTTCTCTTTGTTTGGATCTAGGATGCTGATTGTGGAAAAGGTGTTTTATAATTAAAATGAAACAACGCTTGCTTGAGTACTACAATATTTCGATTTAATCACTCGGAGTGTCTGATTACAACTGAACTCTCTTTACATAGGCTTGCATATCGGATACCTAACTTACATATATACAGCGGGATTACTACAGTGTTAGTTACTCTAATCAAACAACTAAGTAAAGCCAATATTGGTATTTAAACATGCATAATGAATTGATCACTCTTCTTTCCACATATTTCCCCTGGTACTCCCCTGGTATGTCTTTATCATATTTTAAATTTAATTTATTAAAAAAGGAAAGTTTTAAGAAAAGATAAATAAATAAAATAAAAGAAATAGAAGTATACCTATATATCTATATGTCGATATGTATTTAAAAAAACATCGCGTTTTATTGCAGTGAATATTATATTATTATATCATATGTATATTAGAAATGAACCGGAAAAAACAACAAACTTTATAAAATCAGTAAAAAAAGGTAAAAATTACAAAATAGGAATAATTTAATTCAAAAATTAACTTCAATAAAATTAATCAAATGATTTTAATAAAAAAACAGCTTGTCAGAACCAACGAATTTAACAAAAACGCTAGATAACGTTATTAATTAAAAAACACGATAAATTTTAAGATAATACAGTATATATGAATAAAACGCGCCTATCAATTGCAACGATGTCCTGAACTGAAACAAGTCTACAAGACTTCATGCAACACCTGTAAGTCCAGTATCCATAGAGAAAAAATTCATTTTGACCAGTATATTAGACAAAGAATCTTGGCAAGCCGCAAAGGTAGCAAAGGTTTCTGGTCCCTGGTCAAAACTATTACGAAGAACCTTACCAGTTCCTCTATACCTTCACTACTTAATAATGGTGAAGTGATTGTTCACTCCCTGGATAAAGCAAATATTTTATCTGCCAGTTCGCTTCGAATTCTCGTCTTCTGCCCACTTCACAAACACATCTTTTGCATCTCCCGTGTGGATGTATACAGATCCAATGCACATCCGTATAAGAGATGTGTTTAAGGCCCTTAAAGAGATTAACGTATCCAAAGCCGCAGGCCCTGATGGTTTTCCGCCCCTGTTAATTAAAAGCTGTGCCTCAACCTTAGCTAAACCTGTGCGCAAACTATTCTGCTTGCCTTATTCGACAGGTGCTTGGAAACTAGCTCACTTTCAGCCTATTCCCAAAAACGGAGAAAGTAGCGGTCCCTCAAATTATCGACCAATTGCAATCACTTGGATTCTTTCAAATGTTTTCAAATCTATCTAGTTAATCTCTAATCAACATCAACATAGTTAATCTCTAATCAACATCAACAGCTTCATATGATGATCATGCTGTCTGTAGAGCAATGGGATAACTGAATATCCATCACTACTACTAATTTCTTATTTTAAAAATAATCTAGTCAAGTTCATGATGTTTGCTTCTCATTATATAAGTACTTTATCACTTGCATAGCTATAGTCTAGTCTTTTCATACAGCAACCTGTTTCCTTTGTTTTATTGAAAAAACAATACAAATTTATCAATTCTGCCAAAACAGTTTCAAGTTCATACGAGTTATATTAGACGGCATTTCATCTTAATCGCACCCTATAAATGCTGTGTACCCCAGGTCTCTGTTATCCCCCCAACTCTCTTCTTAATGTTCATTCATTAATGATCTGCTTTCCCTTACTTTCCACCCATGCCTAGTTTCGCCGATAACGGTACCCTTGATTTTGCTTACTTCTTTGACACTCTTGCTGACTCCAGAGGGAACGCGGCATGTGTAAAACGAGATTGCATGATTAGATCATTGAATAACGACCTTTCCAATATCCTCACTTGGGGTAAAGCGATCCGCGTCCAATTCAGTGCATCTAAGACCCAAAGCTGTCTCATCTCATTAAAACAAGACCATAACTTAACCACTCCCCTTTCTTTTGATGGAGCATTAATTTCTGATTCACCGTCACTAAGCATTTTTGGCATTGATATTTCCAATAAGTTAAACTGGACAAATCACATCTCGCGCTCCTCTACAAGTCCTACATTAGACCTAGAATGGAATACAATTCCCATGTATGAGCTGTTGTGACTCAGGTACCTATTGCCCCGAATCACAACCATATAGTCAATACGTCAATATATTGTCCTGTACAATATATTTATGTATTGCAAATTCGACCCTGAAAACGAAAAATCATTTAAATTTATATTTTTCATTTGCATTCAAAAAGTTCAAATGCATTTGCATGTCGTAACGAAATGCAATTTAGCATAAATTTCATTTCGTTATCAGTCATGCACTCCACTCACACGGTATACCTACCTACATGCCGTGTAATCGGATATCATTTTTCGTCGCGCAAATTGAATGCACTTGAAATAACTCGCATATTCTCACGTACGATCTTTCATCGTCGTGAGAAAGCAATAAGATAATAAAAAAAAGAGCTTTTTCAACTATCATGGGTGCCTGGGTGCAATTTGCCCGATCCTCGAGGAGTTTTTTCTTCAACCGCCGAGGAATTAAGTCGAGTCGCGATTTTGTGTAAAAAATTAATTAAAATCTTGTGCGATAAATTAAAACTTCAAATTTATATAATATATAAATTCTACCTATATTCCTTTGCCTAATTTTGCTATTCTCTTTTTTAGTGATTTTGAATAAAAAATAATATAACAACTAAAGGCACTTTTAGAGTTTTCTTGTTCTTTATTTAAACATTATTTCATCAAAAACGGACTCTGTGTGCTCTCCGCCTAGAGCACGGCATACAACATACTGGTGTCAGCGGTCCTTCTTCAAATCAGTGCATAAAACAAATTTTATTTTTCTTAATAGCTAATCAAATTTTTATAAAAATAAAGAACATAATTCCACAGACTAAAACATATTGGAGGCACCGGTACTTTTCCGATAAACAGTGCCTTAAAAAAAAATAATAACTAAATTAAATTCAAATATCAAATGAAAAAAAAACATAAGAAAAACGAAAAGTGAACATAAAAGTGTATATGTATACCGGATATAATACAATAAAAAGAGTAATAAAGCAACATTCTGTGGGAATAATAAACACACAACAAAAAATTATAAAAATAATCATAATAAAATAAGAAAGAAATAAGACCTGGTACTCTGAGGTACTTAGTGGAAATATAGTATAATTTTCAGCGCCATTGTGCTCCACTGTAGGACCGAAGGAGGCTTCATCCCCGCATCACTAAGACGTACCCAGACGAAAGGAAGTCCCCTCTCACTCAGACCGGAAATCTTTGTAATCTTATCATCGTCATACTCATCCAATAGCTACACACAACAAACAACAGCAACATCTTTACCGCAACTCTAAATCTCCTCGAAATCGTCGCCCGCGACGCGCGGCATATTGACATCAACATCACCAGAACAAGCATACTAACAGCTATAACAATAACTCTGAATAAAATAAAAGGTAGCAAAAAAACTATATTTATAATCAAGTCCTTTTATATACAAAGACACATTATTTTTATGATCGATTCATTTTGGGTTCGAAATCAAAATATTTTTATGCAAGATTCATTTTATATACGGAAATAAATTATTTTCATTATCAATTCATTTATACAAACATAACGACATACCTAGTGCAAGCAAGATATATTTTTGTGCAAGTGAAGTTTTCTTTACTTTAGGAGATCGTACAAAATCCTAGCTTAAACTTTTTTTTTATATTTATAAATACATAATTCGAACTTATCCTATTATCACCTTTCAGCTTTCCGCGAAGCGACCTGTGCGGTAAGACCTCGTGAGCTTGCTGGTCAGAGGACTTGGAAAAATCAACAATCGCCCCCTGTGATAGAACTTCGAAAGGCTGTCGTTCAGAGGAGTGATTTTAATTGCAAGGAGAAATCCTAAAAAAAAAGAAAAAAATTTCAGCATTCCTATTCTAATATAAAATCCTTTTTTTGTGTGTTACAAAACTCAACAGCAAATTCTCATTTTTATGCTCTCTCTTATTTAACAGAAATATCTACTTGCAACCAACATAACTCTTTATCTTGACGTCGGGAGTCCTAAAAAATTTTTAAAATATTTTTGCACCCTAGCAGATCTGTTCCATACTAACCTACAACGATATATATATGTCGTAAACATTTGATGTAACTCAGCACGTCACGAAAAGTCTAGAAACTTCATGAAAAGTAGGCAGATAGTGTAATGGTTTTGACTTAGCCACTTTAACATTATGGTTCCAAAATTTTTAATCATTTCATGAAATGCTAAAAGCCTTTACGCCGATAACGTATTACCACCCGATATAACCAAATACTAGGAGAGTGATTTTGTCTTAATTTCCACGCAAGTTTCCTTTTAAATTTCAAATTCATTTTCAAATTTTAGTTTATTGTCGCTTTTCCTTCACCTCAATTTTAAAACCCTAACTTCAAATAAAAAAGAAAGTTTTTAACCTAGTTCTTATTTCTTATTTCTTCTTCTTCCATATAAATTTACCATGTCTTCTATATTTTTCCAAACTTAAACAAATTCACCCCGATCTGAATACTACTTGAATCAACCATGCCTGAAGAAAATAAATCCTGCGATGAGCTTTGTTTGTCATAAATCCGAAAAACGGATGAAATCAGTAAAATTTTGGATGACTGCCAAAAGGCTAACAAACAAAAGAGAACAGAGAAGTTTAATTCAGAAAAACTTCAAAAATTTTAAGACCTCTTGGCTTCATTTGAATACATCGAAGCAATAATTATAAAACATGGCGATTTCCATGAAACTCACGAATACTTCAAACATATATGCTTTGACAAAACAGAGGATTGGTACAACATTATCAGAGCAACGCTGTCTGATAGGCTGAAATCCAATTTCAGTCATGCAAAAATCACAAATAACCCATTCTATGTGAAACCCCCAAAAAACTCACAAAAGGCAGCTTCAACAGATAATCAGGACAATACAGACCAAGATCGAGATAATACAGTACGGTTACGGTTTCAAGAAGATAGACGAAAAACATTGCAGCTTCAAGAGATAATCAGGACAATACAGACCAAGATCAATCAAATACAGTACGGTTTCGGTTGTAAGAAGACAGACGAAAAGCATTATCCCATATTATTCAGTCTATAGATAATAATTCACTTACAACTGCAACCCAGGCGTATCTAAACCGGAAATTAAACTCGTTGCATACATATTGGGATGATTTTGAAGCAACACATAATGATATAATCTTAAATATTGGTCCAAACGACAAAGACAGCGAATACTTCGCAAATGACGCTTATATAAACATAGAAACATCATTCTCGGACACTGTAATTGCGCTGTAAGAACAATTGGACTCTCGATTCCAAAACTTAACAAATAATACAAATAACTTCACAGATCATCACCGTAATCTCTCCTTCAGAGACCAATCAAATTTCTTCTTATCAGACGCAAGGTCATTAATTCCTAACTTCAGTGGAAATCCGAAAGATCTTCACAAATTTATATCTAGTTGTGATAATATATACAAAACGACAACGACGGAGAACGAAAAACACCCCCGCGTTAGTTTAATAAGGAATAAATTATCTGGAGAGGCATATGATATTTTCAGGTGCAATCAAGTTGAAGATTGGCCTACTTTACAATCAATTTAAACTTGAACTTTCGAGGTAAAAATTCCAAGAACTACGCTACAGTCTCAATTAAATAATTCCGAACAGACAATAGGGGAAAGCGTGAAAGACTTTCTTTAGAGACTTAACACAAATCTGTTTAAATTAAACGAGGCGACCCCCTCATACACAAGTGAAAAAATTCTTTTGAAATCGCTATTAAAAGATGAGAGATATAGAGGACGGATTATCCAATCAACAACTACAGACTTTAGCAAAAATCCAGTCTGATAAATGTTTCGCTTCACTAAAGTCACATATTCTAGAGTACGCAGCACATTTGGAACTGAGACAACCCAATTTTCAAACGAACTACAAAGTAAACACAAATCCCTTTCAACAGAATACGAATCTCAATCTGCGTTGTTTTAAATAATATGGACTGCGTCAAGATGCCCAGTCATAAAATACTCTGCACAAAGTTTTAACACTATTCCAAAAACAAATTCACAATTACAACATCCTCCGGATTCCCATATCTCCAACGCTTTCTTGTCGATATTGTCATCGGATGGGACATTCCGTTGAAGAATGTAGAACAAGGGTAGCAAATAATTCCCGTTTTGGCAGCAGCCAAGGAAACGCAAATAATTTCCAAAAATTAAACAATACTCCATCAAACCCGGCCGAAAAAAAGCCACAAAATAGGAACTGGCAGCAGCCAGTAAGCCGAGAAAATCGAGGTCCACCGCCGAGATATACAAATGTAAAGATCTCAAAAAGATCGCCATCCCGAAACAGGAAGAACAATGGAAATTCTTCGGTATCTAGGTAGGGAAACTGAATGCAGCGGGGGTCAATTTCGGCAACCCCTCGCACACACAAACGACAGCGCAAGTTCATCGAAAGCCCGAGGCAATATCGACACAGGATGAAATAAATTAATTCGTATCCCCGTCCCAATTAATAAAAATTCACTAACGCTTTGCTTGCCTGTCGACATCTGTTCTGCTCCGAAGCTTACCGTTTTGATTTATACTGGGAGATCAGCTTAATAAAACTCCATCCATTAAAGCCAGACAGTATCTGTTACAGAGATGCTGTTTGCAATATAAACATATTGTTTACAGAGTCCACTTCTACAGAAGGACTCATCTTCACGAAATTAACTCTGGAATCTGAACAGGATAACTCCATCTTAGAACACCCATTCCGAATAGTGGGAAATAACTCCATCATTCCATACGATGGCCTGCTTGGTCAAGACTTTTTATCTAGATACAATACGAGTATCGATTATAAAAATAAGTACATTCTCTAGAAATAACTGAATCAAGTGAAACTTATCCATATGAGCAGTATTATCCCGTTTATCCGTATGTTTATTTAAAATCGAAGACCTAGAAAAGAGGTCTATTATATATGGAGATAACATTCTCCAATGAATATATTAATAAAAATCTATCTCCATCCAATGCTTCGCAGGAAGTGAAGCAAAAAGGTAATATAAAAGAAAAACGATCTCCACCAATAGTTGCAAGCAAAATGAATACATAATGAAAATCTAACTCCACCCTCAGCTTCACAAGAGGTGAAGCCTGAACATAAATATACACAGCCCCACAAAAGGCTGGATCAAATAAAAGTCAATCACCATCATCTAGCACTTCACAAAAGTTGGAGTCTAGAAATAAATCTATTAAAACTTCGAAGAATTTCAATAAATCTACAATTCCTGATAATTCTATCGAGTCGGAATTATCAAATAGCTCCTTCCGAATTCCACAAAAGTTGGAATCATATCTCCTTCCTAATAAACATCCGAAAGACTTGGATAAATTAAATAAAATCAAAATTCCGGCTCGATCAGAGTTCATAATTGAAATTCCAACTCCTTCTCTCCAAAATCAATCGGTCTATTTCACGAAGGAAATAAGGCCAGGTTTGTTTCTTGGAAATTCGATAGTCGAACCAGTGAACGGTATGGCAAAAGTCCTAATCCTCAATACATATGAGGAGGACGCCGATCTGGCATCTTACGGGTTGAACCCATTTTACCAAGACTTGAAGGACTTTGTGGTTATCTGTACGGACTCTGACAGAGATGCAATTAAGGGCGGAATAATGAAACTGCAAAACCTTATCAAACTGGATCACTGCAATTCGGAAGAATCTGAGAGTATTCGCGATATCTGTAGGGAATTGAATAATCTCTTCTATCTGGAAGGGGATATTCTTTCATATACAGATGCGATTATCCACAAAATCGAGATACTCCAAGCCAAACCGCCCATCTATACCAAGCCTTATAGACTTTCTTAAGCAAGCCGGACAGAAATAAACCGTCAAATACAGGGGATGCTTGAGTCAGACATTATTAGACCTTCACATAGTCCCTGGAATTCTCCACTTCTCCTGGTTCCCAAAAAACCAGACGAGAATGGAAATAAAAGTTGGCTATAGTTGTGGTACATTTTCGTCGTATTAACGACCTTAATATTGGCGATGCGTACCCACTGCCTAATATCACTGATATATTAGACCAGTTGGGGAAGTCGACATACTTTACCACATTTGAATTATCCAGTGGATTTCACCAGATAAAAATGGACTCGAAGGACAGAGAGAAAACTGCTTTTAGCACATCTTGTGGCCACAACGAATACAATCCTATGCCTTTTGGTTTAGAGGCGCCCCTGCAACCTTTCAAAGGGGATGAAAAAGTTTTATCTGGTCTTTAAGGCATATATTGTGTTAAGACAAGGCTCTTTTGTCTTGCCTATATTTACTTAGTCTTAAAACGCAGATGGTATAAATGGCACTTGAACCGATATACCAAGGCTAATACAGTTGCCTGGCTTGCTAGCTGTTATGGATGGTGGTATAAACGGCACTTTAACCGAATACCAAAAGCCTGAAAAACTAGAAGGGTTACGCGATACCGAATAAAACACTCTAAATTTGATTAACAACTGATAATTTATTAATTACTCGCCGTGAATTTATATTCAAATTTTGCTAACATTACTACTTATTCTACGAAAAAACAAAGAAAGCAATATTCAATTAAGAATTTCCGATACTGCTAATCTAGCGAAATTGCAAGTTGCATGCAAAATAAATTCCTCAGCTATTGCTGAGTGTCAACTTTCTTTAGATTATAATGACTAAGAATTTATTTTGCATGAAGCGAGGTGAATGAATTTAGCGCCAGGTGAATGAAATTAGGTTTCCTATTACAATGATAATATGAACCTTTATCCATGCCTGACCTACATATAAAATTATGAATTAATGGTATATACATATATATATCTTGTTTGTTTTTACATTTCCATTTCCTAGGAAAGGAAATTTTATATTTAGGACACATAATTACAAAAAATGGAGTCAAACCAGACCCTGCAAAAATAAAATCAGTTCAGTCATATCCCAGACCTAAGAAGGAAAAAGATATCAAAGAGGATAGCCAAACCTCTTACCGACCTTGTGAAAAAAAGATACGCCTTTATCAGACACACTTTCCACTCACACGATATGCATACTTACCTATATATAGTGTCTTCTTACTTTTTTTTCCGCATGTACACTCTACATACATACAGTACTTATTTTTCCAATATAATTGTATGTACATACATACATACAATTATCACAATTATTCGCGACCTCTTAAAATTAATATTTCAACATAGCGTTTTCTAACTAACACACTCCATCATAATCCCACATTCCGTACAAGCCCAAGATAGCAAAAACTGATCACCACTATCCAGATACTCCTTATCAGAAGAGAAAAAAAATTATATATATATTAAACAAAACACTCGAAGCTACACTCCTGACACTTTTCTTATTTTTTCTCATTCTACTCATCAATAGCCCCGAAAGCTAAACACCGGCAGTGTTAATTCCAAATGGGCTACATACGAACGAAATAAATGAATCCAAATTAAAAAGTCCATCATACACGCACATATAAGTGCAATTAATAATAATTTTTCGAGGATAAGCAAACCTCTTAGTAACCTTCTGAAAATAGATACGCCTTTCAAGTTCAATGCAATTTGTGATGAACGATTTTGCGAATTGCGAAATAAATTAAGTTCAGCACCAATTCTATCTTATCCCGATTTCGACAAAGAATTTTTTGTCACCTCTGATGCCAGTGACTACGCCATCGGAGCAGTATTTCCACAAGTTGATGGTCAAGGAGATCATCCAATCCCCTATGTGAGTCGAGGTCTTAATGGTGCGAAGACTCGTTACTCATCAATAGAAAAAGAGCTCTTAGCTATCGTTTTCGCAGTTGAGGAATTTAGACCATATGTTAATGGTAGACACTTTAAAATTATAACTGACCATAAACAATTAGTATGGCTCAAGACTGATGAGATGGAGAATACGTCTTGAGGAATATGACTATAAAATAGTTCACAAATCGGGAAAGCTCAATGCCAATGCAGATGCTCTTAATAGAGCAATTCCAGAAATTAGCGAAAATTTTTCAGAACCTACCACCTGCGTAAATGTGGTAATAAGAAATCAAGTCAGAGCTCAGGCAAATATAAATACACCCAACGGAAGCGTAACTATTCCAAATTCAACTCCATCACCAGGAAACTATTCCTCAATCATAATAACTGAGAAAAATGTCCCATTATTGTTAACCAGAAATGCGAATCCTAAACTTTTCATCTTACCCATACAAGATACTGAACTTGAAAGAGTGTTGGATTCGTAACTAAAATTTTCAGATAAATCTCCACTTTCAGAAAATGAACTGAACCTCTTCAAAAGAAAAGAGTCCGAAATAATCATTTCAATACCTTGTCGATACCCAAGAGATAGATCAGAAATTTAACATATTTTAACTGAGATCTACTCATACACGGAAGAAAATCAGTTAAATCAATTGAATATCTCCTTCCCAATTTACTAATCGCTAAAAACATTTTTACCAAGGTCTTCGCTACTGAACAAAGAAACATTAAACTCCATTAAGATTCTATCAAATATTTATCTGACGTTAATGACATCGAACAAGTTTTAAGAGATTTTCACTCATTACCAACGGGAGGCCATCAAGGAGACTCCCGTAATATTAAAAGAATTAAAAAACAGTTTTACTGGCCTGGCATGTCAGACGACATCGTAAAGTATGTAAGGAAATGTAAACTTTGTCAGGTGAACAAAGTATCCAGGGACAAAAAAATTTCAATGAAAATCTCGAGCATTAGCTCCAAACCTTTTGAAAGAATGTACCTACATGCTGTAGGACCTCTTCCAATTTCTCATTCTGGAAACAAATATCTCCTTAGATTTCAAGATGACCTTTCAAAATTTTCTGAAGCTATTCCCATAGTCGACACTGAGTCTAAGATATTAGCGGAAGCCTTCACGACAACAATAGTTTGTCGACATGGTATTCCATAAAGTATCTTCAGAGATCAGGGTTCTAACCTCACAAGTGGTATGTTCGCCGAGGTATCTAATTGCTCAGAATAAGACGGCTTAAACTACTCCATATCACCCCCAAACGAATGGTGCATTGGAGAGAAGTCACAGACCCTTAGCAGAATATCTCCCATGTTATGTAGCAAAAGATCTACAAGACTGGGATTCATGGATTCCTTATGTCATGTTTATATATAGGTATAATACATCCCCTCATTCGAGTACTAATTATACTTCCCGCTAACTCCTATACGGATTCCCTGCCGAAATCCCAAGTAATTTAAAATCACCTCCAACCGTTTGCTATAATTATGACAATTATGCAAACGAGTTAAAAGCCCGTCTACAGCATAGCTTCAAAATAGCTAAGGACATAGCCATGGCAAACAAAACAAAATCAAAATTGCAGTATGACAAAAACTCCGTCCAAAAATCTTTTATGTTAGGCGATAAAGTCCTACTTAAGAGCTGAGTTCGGAAGGACAAATTTTCACCACTATGTTCAGGTGTGTATGAGATCATGGAGACAAATTCCCCTGAAAATTCAACTATACGAATAAATAATAAAAACAAGCGGGTCCATAACAATTACCTCCAATTTTTTTCGCAATAACAACTTCATCCTGCTCATTCCAAATGATTAACACAGTATCATCTTCCAGGTTTCCAAAATGATGCATACTGCGTTCATTTTGATTTTCATCCCCTATGTCTACGGCTCAGGAATAGAAGTCAATCACCTAAATGCCAGTGCAGGCATTTATTTTGAAGAAGTTGGCAGAGCCAACCTCTACACCAGCGAGTGGAAAATGGTGACATACTATGACATGACAAATTTCAAGTCCAAGTTCCAGACTATCCAGTTCATCACACAGCAAATAACAGCAACTTGTCAGAGGCTTATTATAGCAAATATAGAGTATAGAAGTATGTTACTTGTAACTCAAAATAGCAAACAAATAGCACTATGTATATAATGCAATAGGCTCAATCTCTAAAGCTCTTTTCAGCATATTAGACGAAGATGATGCCAAAGTCTATGATGAGCAAATCCGCAATCTCACCCTTAATCAAAACTCGCTCCAATCACTTATGAAAAGCCAAACTGCGATACTCGAAGCAACCGGAAACATTTTTAACAAAACTAAATCCGCAATTGAAAAGGGATTTCTGGTTGTTCATAAAAAGTTGATATCAATACAGATAGCCTCATCATCAATGGAAAATAGGACACTTGATATCAAAATATCAATCGAACTTAAATCTCTTATCTCCCTAGATTTGATAATGTCATTCTAATACCAAAATACGCAATAGGAATAAATATATATTCTAACAGATTCAGGACGCGAAAAATTTCATTCTACACTTATATCACCTAAACAAATAGAGGAACTTTTACTGAACATCAGGCAAGAACTGCCAAATTCAATGATGCTTCCCATAAACTCTAGAGCCAATATCTTATCACAAATTTACAAATTAATTACAATGTCGGCAAATATTTTCAATAATAAAATAATTATTGAGCTCTGAATTCAACTTCCATTCAAGGAACCATACAAAATATTCTATGCAATGCCATTATCTACACTCCTTAACGGATCATTCGTATATATTGAACCATCGAGGAAATACATTATGTTGAACCAACAAACCAAGATATCCACAATTGCGCAACATTGGATCATATGCATTTTTACTGCAGGATATTATCAGCGATCTTTAATGCAAATACAAATACAAACCAATGTGAGGTAAATCTGATAAAAAAGGAACCGATTACATCAAAATGTAAAATCCTAGCATTAGAACAAAATTATTATTAGACGCAATTAACGCAGAAGAACGCCTGGCTTTTCTCCATAAAAGATCTCCTCCATATAGATATTATTTGTGAAAATTTGATCAATTACAAAGCCTGCAAGGAGCAGAAATAATACATATCTATCGTGGTTGTTATGTTCGCAGCAAGGAATTCATCCTGAAAGGATATAACGTAAAAGTTTCCAAATATAATTCCCCCTCATCCCAACAATAAACATTCCAGTAAAATACGGAATATATGAAATCAAATTCCTTATATGTTAAAAACAACACGGATCTAGAGAAACTCCTAGAATCTATTCGTTTGCAAAAAGACCAGAAATTAATTCCTCTTAATCTTATAAATAACCACCATATCCACCATTACGCATTGTTATATTTACCAGTAATCTCTATCATCTCTATAGTCTGTGCTTATCTGTATATTAAATACAAAACAAAAGAAATACCTTCTGAACACGAACTGGAGGATATACCTATCTCGGCCCCACGGAAGTTAAAATTTCATATAACTCCTGCACCTAAAAGGAAAACGCCAGAAAACGTTTGACATATTTAACTTTAACAGTTACTAAACGGGGAAAAAAACAA
The DNA here is from genome assembly GCA_963924295.1 of Dioctria rufipes. NCBI lineage: Eukaryota > Metazoa > Arthropoda > Insecta > Diptera > Asilidae > Dioctria > Dioctria rufipes. The sequence continues at coordinate 148,525,145 of OZ002743.1, read as the reverse complement.
ATACGAAAAAAAAACCGAACGACGGCAACACCTTCTTTTATTCCATAAGCTTCCCTTATTGAAAGAAAAAAAAATATTCTTGTTTTAACTCTTTACTATAAATCCGCAACAAGATGTCGAAAAAAAGGGGGGGGGGAAGTATGTAACCATCACGTGTGCCAGTATTTTGTTTTTTATTTTACCGTAACATAATAAATTAGTAACAAATAGCAATGACATTTATAATATTACATAATAAAACCCTATTTCTAACTGTAATTAGGAATTAAGTTCAACTTTTAGATTACCTAGCAAGTATGTTTCATATATAATCATTTTATGCCCACATAGCCCCGTCTGGTGGCAGGGGAGGAACTACAGAGACCCTCACTGTATAATAAAAAAAAAAGAAGAAAACAACCAAGCTGTTAGATGTATATATGTATAGCCGGAGGAGCTGTGCCCGGGAACCAATAGTCCCAACACACCTACCTTAGCCAAACAAAATAAAAAAAAAAACACGACAGCAATCACTCCTTCTTTCCTTAAATTTTAGTAACCGGAATCTTTTTCTTTTCCTTATAGCTCAGCTACATTTGTCTAAAATAATGAGACAGTGAAGATGATTCACGAAAAAAGAAGACAGCAACAAATATGTATTCACCAAAAACATAATAAAGGTCAATACAAAGACAAAAATCCCCACCACAGGAGAAACCAAATCCCAGGGATAACTTCACCAAGATTTTTTTTAACTACAAACACATAACACTAATAACAACAACTTGGAAAATTGAATCTTTTAATAAGAATAAAATAAAAAAAAATTTTGTTATTGAAAAATTAATAATGTTGTTAGGCACAAAAAGATAATAACACCGCGGCTTAACGGCTCCGGGGTCATCCCAATTTTCCGGCTCCAAGTGACCAATCGGTCCACCTGATGATGACAGCAGCTTGGTGGCCACCATACGAAGGAGTAACCCGAAAGTACCAGGGCACCACTTATGACACAAGAAAAAAAAACACAACCTCAGGTTCATACACATAAGGTAATATAAAAAAAAAATACCTTCAACGAAAACGCCATTCGCATAAGCCGGATATATGGTAAAATTTACCGAATAGAAGACTCCACGGACGGGTCGCGCGCCCCAAAAAGTGGTGCTATTACGTCCATTAGCTCGAAAGACCAATCGAATGGGTCCTCACCAACGAGGAAGCACCCTCTCGATATAAGTACCTGTCACCTATCGCGTAAGGCTCGGTAGCCCGATATATAACGTTGGTAACCTCTCGAATGAAAAACATTGCGAAGAGTGACAATGGTACTCGGGATAAGCATAAAAGCACCCAAAATTGCTAACGCAGATAAAAAAAAGGGAAGGCGAACAGACCTAATATAGCGATTTCTAACTAACACACTCCATCATAGTCCCACATTCCGTACAAGACCATGATAGCAAAAACTGATCTCCACTATCCAGATACTCCTTATCAGAAGAGGAAAAAAATTATATATATATTAAACAAAACACTCGAAGCTATACTCCTGACACTATTCTTATTTTTTCCTCATTCTCCTCATCAATAGCCCCGAAAGGTAAACACCGGCAGTGTTACTTCCAAATGGGTTACATACGAACGAAATAAATGAATCCAAGTTAAAATGTCCATCATACACACACATATATGGGCAATTAATATAAGATAAAATAATCATTCAGACGGTAAGTTTTGACTCCTTCTTTTTTTATCTCTGGATTATCCGGTTTCTCCCTTAGATATTTGCGCTATGCAAGCACTAATCAGTGGGCGAATAGATAATGCATAATAACACTTTAATTAGTAATATCTTATTTAGGTAAAATAGTTCAGTGATGATTAAGATACAATGCAAATTCAGCATATAAATGTACCAAACTGGTACCCCCCGCCCCCTTCCTTTTACTTTAGTTTGAGAGTTCTAATTGCTACTAAATGCTACCACTAGAAAATGAACATAAGTACCTAGATTTAATTAGTCTACATTTTTAAAGAAAGTTTTCTCATAAGAGGATTAAAACTTTCTTTTCCCCAGGGGTGAGGAATGTTGTGAATCAGGTGCCTAAATCACAACCATAAAGATCCATGTACCCATATATTGTCCTATGCAATATAGATGCATCCAAAGTTGACATTGAAGATCAAAAATTAACTAGATTTAAAAAACTTCATCCAAAATTTCAATTACATTTAAAAATCTATTTCCATAATGCAACAGACACACATTTTACTCACACGATATGCATACTTACTTACATATAGTGTCTTCTTACTTGTTTTTCCGCATGAACACTCTACATACATACAGTACTTATTTTTCCAAAATAATTGTATGTACATACATACATACAACTATCACAATTATACGCAACCTCTTAAAATTCATATTTCAATTCGGGCGCACAAGTACATATCCGATTACCGCTTTGCATTGATGCATATAGCTTGCATCAAAAATTTTCTACATTTTCTCACGTACAATTTTTAAACGTCGTGAGAAGATAACAAAAAGAATAAAAATGCTTTTTGAAGCTTTCACAGGTCCTTGAGCGGAATATAACTGATCCTTCGGAAATTCGTTTCCTGAATCCGTCGTAAAAACACCGAAATAGCAATAAGTGTATACAAATAAAGATATTATAAAAAGAATAATAAAGACTGGAAAAATTTGTACATTGTTTCTAGTTTTACTTGTGAATAATTCAATACCTGTGCAAAAAAAAAAGAGATTTAGAATAGTGTTGCATTTTTCTACTGGTTTGAAACGCTTTGAACTTTGTTCCTTACGGCGGCCATTTCTCTACCTTAAGACTAGGGAGCACTAGCGGCGAAGCCAGAACAACTGGTGGCAGCGCTATTTTTTATATTAAAAGCAGTGCCTTTAAAAAGAGAAGAAAATAACAACAAAAGTAATTTTTTTATTTATTTATATTTGCTCTTTATTTTTTGGCTCTTTTTTGTGGCTCTTTTAAATATTCCTTATAACTAATTGGCAAAAGGCACAAAATTGTAAAAAATGACACTAGCTAAACTAACTTATAAACAGTCAAAAGGGACAATTAAAAACAATTAATACAATAGAAATGACGCACAAAAAGGAAAACAAACAGCCTGCAGTATCATAGACCTCTACAAACTGCCCTCATCATCCCTGCAGCTTAGCATCTCTATCAGAGTACTTGTCCTTCCCTCAGCACTTGCAACGATTCCTAAACGGGGAGAAGCCTTTTGGACTAGTGTTGCTGTAAGCTGAACCTGGTCTAGGAGTTGATTCGGCTTACATTACCTATATCTAAGAAAATAATCAAGACGTAAATGGTATATGTCAATTGGACATCTAGGCTGAAAATTGAATTTTACTGAGTAGTCGACAACTGTTTACGATTCGAATTATATATTTGTGTGAGGTATCTCGGATCTTGCTTTACATAGGTACAACCATTTCCAATTACGCTAGCGCCCTATCTGCGGCCGCCCTACTATAAAATGATTTAGCTAAATATGGGTTAGTACTAGTTATAATTTCCAATTCGAATTAATGTTGTTCTGGCAACTACAGTTAGTGATAATTTTTCTCTTTGTTAAATGTGGGTTAATACTAATTGTTCAGCCCACATACAAATCCCTCGATGATTCCTAATTCTTCTCCAATATACGCTCCTAAAAATAAAACAAAGAAATCACAAAGTATCTAGTTCTAAATAATAAATTTTAGAATACTTATCTGAAAGAAAAAGACGAACAACATCCTATACATTATTCAGATCATCCATAGTGTCCCATCCGATAATATTCAGCCAGAAGTGCTTTAAAATTAAGCCACAAATTTTCAGATGGCTCTCCTTCACGAAAGATTGTTTATCTATAAAAATAAATATAAACTTTATCAATGAAAAGAAGGAAATATGTACCAAGTATACCTACCGCAGTATATTTACGTTTCGTAATGTCATTCAAATGACATTACATCACACCAGATGTTCTCGCCTTCGCCGCAGTCAGAGTTCAGTGCAACTTTAATGGTCTCATATGACGTCACTGCGGGACCCCGCCATCAAAGTATAACAACTTTGAGAACGAACGTTGTCAAGGCAACCGATCATGAAGCCGAAGCGTAGCGGTTCGCGGCGGCTATAAAAAGGCGACGAGCTGCAGCAGAATTATCCATTCCCAATTCAGAATTTGATCTGAAAACATCAGAATTTACTCTGATTTTCCTAAATTGTCCAAACCTAATTTTGTTCCCATCTAAGTAGGAATTTACTCCTACTGCAGAAATTTAATTCTGCTAATTCCATCCCATATCGAAGTAGGAATTTACTCCTACTGCAGAAATTTAATTCTGCTAAATCCATTCCCAATTCAGAATTTGATCTGAAAACATCAGAATTTACTCTGATTTTCCTAAATTATCCAAACCTAATTTTGTTCCCATCTAAGTAGGAATTTACTCCTACTGCAGAAATTTAATTCTGCTAATTCCACCCCATATCGAAGTAGGAATTTACTCCTACTGCAGAAATTTAATTCTGCTAAATCCATCCCACACCTAAGTAGGAATTTACTCCTACTGCAGAAATTTAATTCTGCTTATATTTTATCTCCCACCTGAGTAGGAATTTACTCCTACTGCAGAAATTTAATTCTGCTTATATTTCATCTCCCACCTGAGTAGGAATTTACTCCTACTGCAGAAATTTAATTCTGCTTTAATTTTATCCTACGTCTAAGCAGGAATCTACTCCTGCTGCAGAAACATACTTCTGTCTTTATAAATATTTTTGCATTACTGCTACCGTGCTTATACGTGTAGCACAAAACTTCTATTGTATTAATAGTGGATTCTCTCTCTCTCTTTTCAGAAATAAGGGGAGCAAATCTTTCTGGGAATATTATTTTAAAATTAATGAATTTGTATTGAATTGGTAGCTTAAGGTAGTATAAGTTTTTGAATTCGTAATCGTAAGCTAGGTTAGTCATAAGAGAATTGAATTTGTGATAATAGTTTATAAGCAATAAATTGAATAAATTTTATATTTGAATTGAGACAACGCTGAGTTATCCTTTACAACCGGCACCCCCCTTTAGCTTGAGCACAGATCTCACACTAATTTTAATTTTCAGTTTAATTCGGTTTTGTTAAAGGAACTATAATTAGCGATAATTATGTTACGTGTTACCGGATTAGATTTGTTTTCTTGCGTGCTATCCGTTTTCGTGATGCCGTGGTCGGTCTTGATATGAATATTTCGATGTTTCCATAAGGAGTTAACAATCCTTCAAATTTCCTTCCTGTGATGACTGTTGTAATCTTGCCAGTTCAATATTTATGTAGTATCTTATTGATGAATTTATCGTAGTTTTCCAATTGGCACTGTAAAATTTAAGCGATGCACATTGATGCAATTTGCAGAATGCTTCAATCCGATTTGTCAGAAATCTTCCAAATGTGGCCCCGTATTGCGCAAACCAAGTATTTAGCTGGCTGGTGAATGCTGCTGGATCTTGATTCCAATTAGATTTTAGATGATAATCTTGTTGTTTTCGCAGGGTTTTTGCTGATTACTTTTTTTATAAAAACTTTGCTCGGATTCTTATAGATCTTTTCCTTACTCGCTGCGGACGTCAACTTTTGCCACTCGCTATTGCTCGTGTCAGACGGAAGAGAGGGAAATCAGCTTTTCGGTGTCATCCATTGAACTCGAAAAAATTATTTATACGCGGTTTAAGGAACGACCACAGGGATGGTGTCTTTTATTGTTTTTGACAGTTACTATTATTTATTAATAAAGTTTTATTTCATTATTAGTTCTGTCTTTTATTATTTTGATAGTTATTATTATTTATTAATAAAGTTTTATTTCATTATGGGTTCTGTTTTTATTATTTCAACAATTACTTTTACTTATCAATATTATTTCATAGTTAGTTCTATTTTTATTTATTTTTACATAGGTGTACATGAAAATTAAATTCTGGACAAGCAAAATCCTTGACGTTTTTCGACGGAATTCCGCTTAATATTCTAGCTTTCTCGTAGATACGTTACATTGCAAATGCTGTGGCCTGCTATCACCAGAGAAAGACAAGAGCTCCGTCCTGCACCGACGATAGTGGTTGCCATGTGCAGTTGAATGTGGCTGCGTTCCTTGCCAGATATTCAAGACGTAAACGTCTCTTCAAACTGTCAACGAAGTGGCGCTTATGTGCTTGTGCGTGGTGTTGTGGTTCAATTTTCTGATTCCTAAATTCGACTCTCGTGTAGTACAAGTGAATTGTAGATTTGGCCATTGTCAACACAAAGCTAATGCCGAAATTCGGGTGGATCAACTGACACATATCGCGCACCAGTCATTAGATTCCGCAAAGGTGGACAACTAAAGAACCAGTGAAACAAGGTGCCTTCCCCAGAAAAAAACTGTGCAGATTCTCTGAACCCGCTGGTCGATATGGGATAACTGATTAGGATGCATACATCAGCATCTTTGTAACTAGAAGGATAACTCTAGAATACTCTGCAAGTTATCACTCCCATCACACCCATATTCACCCCGAGGTGTGTTCGCCATCTATTGTGTCCTATATACTACGGAGGTCTTATTGACATAAGCACATCACGCAGCACACGTGTTGATAGTGAGTGTGGTGAAAGGTGTGTGAGGTGGTCTGTACAGAACGAAAGCATCTTCCAACTTAGCGCTAGGGTCACTGGTCCCAGGTTGGCAAAATCTCTCCCGCGCAGAAGCAGCCAGGTCGTGTAGTTGTGCAGTGTTAGTGTTTATTCGACAGTTTCCAGAGATATCGATAATATCTCCGAGAACCGTCAGTGTATTCGTGTCAGCTTCAAAACCTCGAGCATTACTGAACACTGAATCTATGAATTCAGGATTAAACCTGATTGGAATCGACGCGAATTGCGTGTACCGTAGAGCATTCCAGTTAAGATGAAATGCTGGCCTGATTCTGCCCCAAGTCTGAATCGTTGAGCTTAGATCCTGTGGCCAGTCACGAGGATAGGGTGGTCGAACAGAGAGCAGGTAGTAGTACTCCCCTATGCCGATCCCTCCCAGTACATTCACCCACAGCTGAGAAATCAAGGTATCTCTCTGGAAAAACACTCGTTGGAATGCACGCACTTGGAGACACCTTGATTTCACAACCAAGTTAGTGAGACCTAATCCACCTATCCTGACTGGCAGGCAGAGCGTGCTTTCAGCAACCCATCGTCTTCCACAGCAAAAGGCGTCTATGCTTGAAGAAGACCTACAAAGCCGACATCAAACGTCTCAGACTTTAGCAGATGAACGATGGATGAAAGATCATAAACCTCGATGAAACGAAATAGGAGCCAGAACTTGTCCTTGATGCTTAACCAAAATCGCTGAATCTCTATACAGTTTCCCGATGATATCGAGTCACCTGGGCGGGAACCCAAATGCCTCGAGAGCAGTCAGGAGATACTCATGCAAGACGCTATCAAAAGCCTTTTGCTGGTCAAGTGAAATCATGGCCATTTGTGCACCTGTCTGTTCATGGTAGGCAAACAAATGTTTGGCTAGCACGATATTGTCGTAGATACTACCACCAAGAACACAATAGGACTATTCCGGGTGTATTACCGAAGCAATCACTGAGCGGAGTATCGCCCCCAATGCTTTCAATACGATTTTGTAGTCCACATTGCATAGGGTTATTGGTCTCCAGTTCCCCATCCTCTGCAAATCTCCTCTCTTTGGAATCAGTCACATAACAGACCTCCTCCAACTAGAAGGAAAGTCTAAATGTATGTCAATCTCCGAATTGAAGACTTCCAAAATGTCAGGAATTAATAAATCCCTGAGACGTAGGAAGAATTCTGGAGCCTAGCCATCATAACCAGGTGAAGTGCGGCGCGTTAGATCCTTTGTCGCAGCGATGATCTCCTACCTGCGAAAATTGCAGCAAGATGGAATGAAATCAAGGTAAATTTACCAAAGCTATCTGAAATCAAAGTTATCCTCCAATGTGATTACTGTATCCAGAAGCTCCTTGCTGTCTTCAGAGAAAGTGGGAATATTCCCAAGAAATTCATGCGTGGTCGAGGATGTTGTGTTGAGTGATTGACGACTGGACGTTAAGTCCCGACTGCCAGCATGAGCTGATAGATCACTCGGCGGACAGCGTTGACTGCAGGGCGGCACGCTAGCTCGCCTCGACTAATGGTGGAGAGTGTGGGACGCTCCACGAAAAACCTGCCGCTGCCGCCTGCCATAATCAAAAAAAAATTCGTGCCTATTTACCAAAACGCCGGCACACATTCGGTCCTGACGGGACCTTTACGTCACTTACCTACATCCACATTGAAGGCGCAGATGGTCTGCCTTCCTGCATGCCCCAACCACCCAACTGACTCCGACGCACAGATATTTTCAGAGTCCCTTGTAGGTTAACCTGAAAATAGCGGAGGAGCGGACCTTATTCGACCATCACGCCAAGAGAGGGTTCCAAGGGAGAGTAGAGGGAGAATAAAAAGCCTTCACAGCGTCATTACCTTATAAAGAAATGTATAATATTCTTCAATCCTACAAGTTCTTCTTATAAAGAAACAAACTTAGGGAATATAAGCAGTAGTACCAGTTTCAAGTAGTTATTCGAAGTAAGCCTACAATCCTGAAGTTAATCTCAGATCTTTATCAATAATTAATTAACATGAGCTCTCATTTTCAACAACAAATTTGCGACCTACAATTAATACTTGATAAGAATTTAAAAATGCTTGTGTACTTAATCTCAGATCTTTAACAATAAATAATAAACGTGAGCCCCCCTTTTCAGCAACAAATTTGCGACCTACAATTAATACTTAATATGAATTTCAAAGTGCTTGTGTACATTAGTACTTCGATCCTAAAGTTATTTCCAAACAAAAATCAATAAAATGTTATTTTAGAAAGTCAACCGATCAATAAAAATATTTTAGCAAATCAATCAATCAGAAGGAAGAAAAAAACAAATTACATAGATCATGTTGATGTGGATCCCACGTAGAGGCGCCTCCGAGGTATTCCGCAATGTCACTATTAGTTTCATATTAAAAAAAAGACATTTTATTTTGTATTTTCTTGTTATTTGTTTTCCTTGGAACCTATAATTAATAGTGAACCTTTCCTGTATTACACTATTTTGCACCTACAGCTAATTTTCCATGTGATTCATATCCAATGTGTAGAACCAGTTTGACAAAAAAAATCCTGGAGGATATTCCACTCATAGTCTATTTCATCGTCGCTGCAGCCGTATATGAGTACAACTGTATGATACCTCTATCTGGATAGGTTAATGATTGAATATTGCTGAAGAGGTCAGCTTTCCTCAAACAATCCGCTACACGGTATAGCAATGTGAGATGAGAGTCAAAGTCTGCTGACAGAATCAGTAAATCGTCCAAGTAGACGAGATTATTTTCACGAAGATCGAAGGGAATGACTTTATCCATGAGGCGGCACATCGTTTGTGGAGCATTGCATAGGCCGAAGGGCATCATTGTATACTGATAGAGAGGGTGACCAGGTACAGTAAACGCGGTCTTTTCTCTGGAATCAGTGTCTAGTGGGATCTGCCAGAATGCGTCTTTCAGGTCCAGGCTTGTAATGTAGTTTGCCGGAGGAAGTCGACGCAGAAGTACATCTATCTGCGGTAGCGGATAGGCGTCCTTCTTCGTAACGGAGTTGACTTTTCTAGCGTCAAAAGAAAGCCGGCATGTGAAATAGGATAAAAGCGTTGTCTTATCGGAGCTGCGTCATTCGTCTCGATCTTGTGAGTGACCAAAGATGTCTTTCCCAGGGCAAAAGGGGCGAAAGAAGGGAAAAGCTGTTTAGTAGCTTCTAAACGCTGTCGATCTATACCTGAAATAGCATGGCAGTCGGTGTCAGGAGTAGCTAGTAAACTTGGTGTTACTTCTGCAACTATACCTAGGACATCTGGAGCGAACCCACATAAACGCCAGAAGTCTATTCCTAGATATAGTGCCTGTGTGAGCCCAGGAACCACGTAAAAACGTATGTTTGGGATCTTACCACGTAAAGTGATGTCCAAGTTCACATGACCATGCACAGTCGTCATGGCACCATTCGCTACTTGTACCTGTATCCGATACCTCTTCCATTCAACCTCTACTTCCGCAAGCTTCTCTAGAGTCTCAGTTCGCCCGAGTAGTCTTATTTCGGCATACGGTCGAATGTCGTCTGGCATCGACACGGAAATCTGTGCCAGTTTTTTTCTTTCCAGTCTCATCCGTCGGCAGTACTCCCGCCAATGAACAATAGATCTTTTCTTTCTTGGTGTAATACTCAGGTCAGGATACATGATGTCAGCTAACTCCGCCACTGAGGAGAAGATTCGATCTCTTCCTGCATTATAATTCTTCAGACGCGTATGATACGGCATCAGGGGGTGTGAAATAGGCTCACGCCCACTCGTCATAACAGAGCTTGGTGGCCATCTCAGTACAGAAATGCCAGGAGGCCAAATCTCCTGCTCAGTAACCTTGTCAGCTAAAGGTGCTGTCGGTGTTATTGGGACATCGAAAATTAAAGACTCTTCCAAAGAAGTGTCTAGTAGTATTATGGGCTCCACAAAAGTGGATGGGAGCTTGAAGATGTGCGGAGAAGTCCATTAGGTTCTCCGTCTCTATCAGTGAAATATTTGTACCATCGGGTGGTTTGCTGATATCATCAGAATCACTGAATGATATCAGTGGACAATTAAGCGGTTCATCGTTAAAGTCTGCTAATGGAGCGGACCTTCCTCCTTTTTCAAGGCTTGAACTGGAGTGCTCATTGCAGTTTGTACGCGTGACGTTGACACTGGTCGAGAAAAGGTGGTGGTATTCCCGACCCGTCCCAGATTTTTCTGTCGACAATGGCTGCAGTCGGGCTTGAAGACTTTTTTGCGTCCGCATCCATAGCAGAACACGACTTGACTTTCCTGCCGGCAGTCTTAATAAAAGTGACCGGGCTGGTCCAGTTCCAACAGATAACGTTAGTAGGTGCTGTAAGAGGAGATACTGTTGTGGCTTCCTCACTGTTTTCGATTGACCTATGCTGTTTCACATCTGTCAGACGACACTCATCCACCTCGCTGACTCTTGGGCTGCGATAGGTGTTCCAGCTGCACGCTGTCGCGATTCGCTGCTGTGTAGCCTGTATTTGAGTCACGAGACTCCGCAGTTGGTGTGTGGTGTTAATCGGATGCTAGCAGATTCTCTGCTGAATGTCTGGAAGCAGATTCGATTTCATAATCTCTAGGAACTCACCGTCCGCCAAAGGACTTTGCAGTTGATCGCGCAGATGTACCAGGTGTTGATGGTACGTAGGAATGACTCCCTTGCCTTCTGTTTCCTCAGAATCAGTTAGACTTTGACCTTGAGGTCATCCTTTGGTACACCCCATTCAGCTAACAGAACTGCCTTTACATACTCCCACGAAGGCGTGGAATTCTGCCTCAAGAGAGACCAGTACCAATCCATTGCTGGACCAGAAAGCAAGGTTGTTATGTGCCGTACTAGGAGATCAAAATCTCCGTCTAAGGCCGAGTAAGTCAATGCTTCCACTCTAAACACGAATTCGTCGACAGTGAGTCGAGAGCTGTCGCCACTATAGGATATATTCCATCTTCGGATGGGACTACCAGAACGTCGTGGTCCTAGGACAGACGGGATACGATGAGATGGAGCTGGTTGAGGCTGGTTAAAGTTTGGTCTAGGCTGACCACTAGGCTGACCAAGAGGTGATGCCGGTCTGTTAAACGACTGCCTACGACCGTCATGAAACTCTGGCAGTGGTCTCGGTTCACCCACGAAAGGAGGTGGCCGTGAAAAATCAACTGGTGGAATTGCAGCTGAGATTTGCTGCCTGACGCTAGTTGCCAGTTCAGCTCGCAAGGTATTTAGGCTCTGCTCAAGGCCTCCGCGGACTAAGTCCTGCAGCTGTATACGCAGACCTGCCAGCAAGGCTTCGGTCGCTGCTGAGCTCTGACCCAGAGTGTCAGGTAGCGCGATGTACACTCGAGAACTCGGATGTGACAAGGTCATAGAGTGCACATTCTGCAAACCAAGGGACAGAGATCTGCGGTTTACTGGTTGACTCGTAGGTGGTGGCAGGTTGAAGACTGGTGCTGCCGGTCGAGTATCCTGATTGCCAGGCTTCGTGTAAGTCCTCTTCGGAGCCGCACCTGTGTACTCAATAAAATCGTACGGAGTAAGCTGCTATCTACAGTTTGGGCAGTTTGCCTGCTGTCCGCTCCACGTCGGCAGACACGCCTTGTGAAAGACGTGTCTACAGATCGTCTCAACTGGCTTCCTCTTGTTACGGCTGATACGTATTGGACGTCATCCGCAACAGGACTTGGGAGTGCTTTCAACTAAATGAGAAGATCACCAGCCCCTTCTTATTTCCAATGGTGTTTCTTTACTTGGTTGAGGGCATATTCACTTCAAAATTTAACTTAAGGAAACAATTTGTTTCTCGCACTTATTTCGATGTTTATTAAAAAACAGAAGCATAATAATTTAGTATATGTAAATTCAAATTATATTATAGTTCAATACTTTTTAGTTAAGAATCACAAAAAGTTCTACTAAGTTCGATAATTTTCCTTTATATGCTCCCCGACTTCAAAACTTGACAAGAATTGCCTGAATTTAAAACTTGATAAAAACTGCCTGAATGACCCACCAATGCTCCTCATTACTTTTTTTATTGAGGCATATATCGATATCTCAGTGGTAACACCCCCTAATTACCTATCATTGCTGAATATCGCTTAAAGTGATTGGCGCATCATTCATACATAGTAATGTAGGGGAAACGGCTTATGTACAAGCGAAGTGCATTCGCCTCAAGTGCAAAAGACCCGACTGCTGATTCAGCTTTTTGGCTATTTCCTATATGTAATTTGATGGGGTCACCAGCTTTTGCAATTTTCAATAATGAAAAAAAAGAACAATTTATTGCGTTTGAGTGAGGTCTTTGCTCCAAAATCCATATGAGTCTTTATGAAAGTAATGAGTGCAGCGACTCATTACACCATCCCCCTTTGGAAAGAAAATCCACATGTGAATTTTCGCTAAAAACAAGTGAGGTAATAATTTAGTTTTTGTCAAGTCAAAAGTTACGCAGGTTATATCTTTGATATACGTAAACTATCATTACCATGCATCTTACATTACATTAAATAATAAATTTCTTGTTTTTCTTTTTCTTTTAGAGAAATCTACCCCGCTATGACATTAACCTACTTGTCCTATTTAATTAAGTATAATATTACATCTGCTAAAATTGATTGGTAATTACATTGCGTAATTTCAAGATTACCATTTTACTTCTTTTTACTTGATATATACTTATGCATATATACATATGCATATGTTATAATGTAAAATATGATGCTAGATTATTTATACTAATATACTAAAAACTAAAATATTTGGAGGTATAAAATAAAACTCTCTTATTTTTTGCTAAGGCAAGTTATCAAATTATAAAATGTTGTATTACATTAAATTATTTTTATTATGACAGAGTTGAGGGAAAAAAGCAAAAAAAGCAATATTCCCTGAATCCTTGCTTTCATTTTTTTTTGTTTTTTTATTAATATGTTTCCACAGGTAACCACTAATTAATCATCCTTTTTTTTTACATTTGCCTACTTAATTATTATATTACAACATTTGTTATGTATGTTATGTATATATAAAATTCTTCCGTAAATCGTACATTCTCTTTGCTTCTAATAGCTATTACTTTTTTTTTTAAAGAAAATCTGCACAAGACTTAATTGAAAGAGAAATTGGATGGTGATTGTGAAAATTTAAGCTTAACATTCCATAAATACTATTTTTTTTTTTTAGAATTTGTTTTGAGTACCTTGTTTTTCATTGTGTTGTTTTTTTTTTTTTTTTTAATTTGCACGGTTAACCGGTAGTCGGTCGTGGCATCTCGTATTTTATCTGCATTGTTTACTTGTTTCTTCGAGGTTCTTTTGAGCTTTTTAAAACAAATGACCGTGACCGTAATTATTAGTGCTGCGATCAGCAGGTAGAGCAAGGAATAATGGTGAATAATGTGTGGGGATAGGTCAGTGTTTTTTAGCTTTTCTTCTAGTTTTTCTGATTGAATCGCGATATTGAGGTTTTGTAGCTCTTGTTGGTCATGAAACTTTATGACGTGAACTTTAGGGTTGACTAAGTTTTGCTGCTGTGGGTATGTGGGAATGGTATACGTAAGGTTGATTGTGTGGAGATAATGATTATTCAATTTTTTTTCTTTTACATTGTGGGCCTGGATGATAAGATCTTTCGTTCTTAGATAACAGCCTACCGAGAGCTCCAATATTCCAGTAGCGTTAATTTCGTGTGGAATTATTTTGTCTTTGCACAAAGTATCGATTATCACAGAATCGATTATCATAGAAAACAACCACTTGTTCGGTTGTGACAATTGAATCCAGAAATCTAGTTTTGGTACTATTTGGATTTCGCACTGAGGAGGAATGGTGTTAGAGCGTTTTAATAGGTCTATTTCACACAGGTTATTTACTGAGTGCACATTGAATATAGGGTGTACTACTCGGCATAAGTGATTAAATAGATCAGTACTTCCACAGTTGTGCAGTTCGAAATTATTCAGTGAGTAATAATGCTCTCAATTGTAGTCTATTACTAGATACTCTAGGGATGGTTTGATGTACGCTATTTTGTCTCGTTGTGGTGTAGGGAGAGGATATACCTTCATTAACTGATAGTTTTCTTTAAACAGTAGGGGAATCTTTAGAAGGAAAATTATTTTATTATCTATTACTGCTGTGCGAACATTTCCGATTTGGTAATTTTGCAAGAGGTTGTTCTTGTCCTTATTGATTGGTAAATTTAGGAAGTTTGGAATTTCCTTCTGGATGGTTTCTAGTACGTTCTTCATTTGTTGGGGTGTTATAATAGAAGGGTGAGGTTTATCGTGATGTTCATCTGTTATCAAGTCAATGAGAAGGTTTTGAGTAGTCTGGTATCTTATCATAATCAGAGTGGTCAGGGATACCATAGTCTCTAATTCTATGGAAATATTTTGTTTAAGGTTCTCTACAGAGAGTCGATTACTCACAAAGATTAGAGATTCTAACTTTTTGTCTAAATGAATAAACTGTTCTTTTATGGCGTACCGAGTTTTGATAAAGATGTTAACGGTGGTGTCAACTATTAGTGTTTGATTTTTTTTTAAATTCAACAAATGGTCTTGGTTAGTTTTAAGGCTGTCTATGTGGTTATTGAGCTGCAGTTCATCATCCTCATCTAAGGTTCCGAAAAGTGTCTTACTAACCGTACCATTTTATACCTATTTCCTTTCTCTTTCAGTATTTCTGAGTTTTGTTTCAGTATACGTATGAGAATATGTAATTGGTACGTAATATCGACACAGAGCGGGAGTTTATTATGGTGGTATTTTATTGAATCACAAAGTTTTTGTGCAGTTTCTGTACAGTTTGTAAGTTTATCTAGTTCAAAATTAAATTCTGTGAGATCATAGTATACTATTACCTTCCATTCGTTGCTATACAACCCAACACGGCCCACCTCCTCGAAATAGATTACCGGGTTAGAGGTTAATAGGGTAATCTTCTAGTTGCATGTGACTTCCAATGTATTGGCCCACAATAGCAAGGCAGCAAAGAGGAACAACTTCCTACGGTTACGGAATTTAGAATTAGTGTTAGTCTCGAAAGAGTTTTAGATTGTTGTTGTGTACAGTCTTAAGCTTGTTGCCTATTCTAATTGTTGAATTTTCTGTTGAGTTTATTTTTTCTATTTCATATGGTCCTGTCCAAAGCGGTGACAGCTTGTTTCTCCGCGGTGGTTCTTTAACAGGACCTTATCTCTGAGACAGAAATTTTTTTGTTTAGTAGCTCTATCATATAAGGCTTTCGATTTATGCTTATTCTTTAATAAGTTTTCCTTTGCAATTATATAACTGTGTTGCATTCGAGCTCTCAATTCGTTACTATAATTGTCATAATTGTAACTGACACTTGGGCTTCTTTTCATTAATGAAGGAATCCTTGGCGGGTAACCATACAATAATTCATACGGCGGATAGTTAGTACTACTATGGATATTGGTGTTGTACACATACATTGCATACGGGATCCATGAATCCCATGTTAGTGGATCTCGATTTACATAATGACGCAAGTACTCAGACAGTGTGCGATGACTCCTTTCTAAAGCGCCATTCGTTTGAGGATGGTACGGCGTCATCTGTAATTTCTTGATATGTAGTTACTTGCACATTTGTAAAAACATCTCACTCAAAAAGTTCGAACCTTGGTCTGTTAATATGGACTCTGGGATATTGGTTACAAAAGCTTCAGCTACGGTTCTAGATTCGGCATTTTGTAAAGGAATAGCTTCCGTGTACTTAGTAAGGTCGTCTTGGAAGGTAAGAAGATACCATTCACCTTCGTGACTCACAGGCAAAGGGCCGACTATGTCTAGTGAAACCCTGTCGAAGGGTCTCGAACTGGTTGTCGTGATTTTCATAGGTATTTTGGGATTTGTACTAAGCTTACTGGTTTGACAGGAGCTGCACATGTTGATGTATTGCTCCACATCTTGAGTTAAACCCGGCCAGTTATACATAGTTTGAATTTTCTTTATAGTTCGTGTGATACCCTGATGCCCACCTAATGGCGTCTTGTGGCACAATTCAATAATATCTTTCTGGGCCTTTTTGTCGGTTACGTTAATTATTTCCGAAAGAAACAGCGTGACTTTAATTTTTCCAAAAATAAGTGAGATAAGGGCCTTCAATTCGAAATGGGTTGCATTTTCTGTTTTTGATAGATACATATTGATTTCATTTTGACTATATTCTAAATATTTATTTTTGAAATTGTACAACGTTTCTATTATCCGTTTGTAATCCTCTTTTGTGCGCATTGGATACTTTGTTTTCGATATTATAAACGTTTGCTTGTTTCTCTCCTGAACTGTTAGTTGTGGGTTTGAGGTATCCAGCTCTGGAAATATTTCCTTCAAATATACTTCGATTTCGTTTTCCGTACTTGGTAATAGGAAATACTTATGGGTAATACCCTTTTGGTCTATTAAACTTTCCGTTTTTTCGTGGATGAGGTTAATATTAGCATGAGGGGAGGATAAAAATTTGTTGTAAATACTCTCTGAATCTATTTGATTGTTGTCGTTTTGAAGTAGTTTTGCCTGATTCCGGGTTACTATATTTATTTGTTTTTGCACCTCTAAAGCAGAGTCGCTTGTTACTAAACAACTTCAAGCGTCGGCATTTGCATTGAGTGATCCGAGTTTATGCATAATCTTATAATCGTATTCCTCATTAGCCAGACCAAGGGTTTATGATCTGTGATGATGTTAAATTGTCTACCGTAGAGGTAGGGTCGGAATTGTTACACCGCATATACTATGGCTAGGAGCTCTTTCTCTATGGTAGAGTACATAGTTTCAGCAGGATTTAACGTTCGACTGGCATAACATATTGGTCGATCTTTTCCTATGTCACCCAGGGATTAAATAGCACCTATCACTAAATCACTGGCGTCTTTGGTGACGTTAAATTCTCTGTCGAACGCCGGATAGGGGAAGATAGGTGCCGTAAACAGTTTTTCTTTTAGGGTCCTAAAAAATTCGTCGCAGAATGAATCCCATTTGAATGGAGCATCCTCTTTTAGTAGGGCTGTGAGAGGCTTTGCCAGCCTTGAGAAATTAGGGATACAGCGTCTATAATAGCCAACAAAACCCAAGAATGCCTTGATATCTTTGGCTTTCTTAGGAGTTGGATATGTTTTGACGGCTTTTATCTTATTCGGGTCTGGCATGACTCAATTTTCACCTACCACGTGTCCCAGATAGGCTATTTCTTTTTGTAAGACATGACATTTATCCGGCTGTAGTTTGAGTCGGTGGTCTTTGTAGTACTTGTATGAGTTTCGAATTATGATCTTTTAAGTTATAACCATAAATGACTATATCATCCAAGTATACGAAACAGTGCAGACCTTGAAGACCAGTCAGAGCTATATTCATTAGCCTCTGGAACGTGGTAGGGGCACCTTTCAAACTAAATGGTATTCGGTTGAAATGAAAGTGGCCAAATGGTGTACTGAATGCTGTTTTGTCTCTATCTCCTGCATCCATAGGAATCTGATGAAACCCGTTTGCTAAGTCGAGAGTAGAGAAGTACTTCGATTTCCCTAGTTGGTCCAATATCTCTGTAATATTTGGAAGAGGATAGGCGTCTCCTACTGTCACTTCGTTCAGTCGCCTGAAGTCAACGACAACTCGCCAACGTTTATTACCTGTTTCATCAGGTTTTTTAGGAACAAGTAATAAAGGAGAATTCCAGGGACTTCGACTTGGACTGATAATGTCCTAGTTCAACATTTCCTTTATTTGTCTGTTTATTTCACCCTTTTGCATTTCGGGGAAACGATATGGTTTTACATGTATCGGACCTGCATTACTAAGGATTGGTATTTTGTGGCTAGCAGCATCAGTGTAGGTAAGATAGTCATCTTCTAAAAAGAAGAGATTGTTGAAATCACGGCAGATATTGAGAATGGACTGCCGCTCTTCAGAATTACAATGATCTAAAACCAAATGGTTTTCTAAGTGTTTTAATCGATTCAAGACAGGGTCTCGGTCATAATGGGCATAAAGGATGTCATAACTACTTAATTTTTCCCAAGTAGGAGTAATTTCTTAGCGATTTATTTCGACAATATCAGAAGTGGAATTCAACATCGAGCTTTTTGCGGATGTACCATGTTGATTTACTAAGGTATCCCTTATGAAAATACCAGGCTGTATTTCCTTTTTTATGCATAGTGCTTCTTCGTTAAAATCTACAGGAATATTTACTATTATTCTCGAACGTGGGGGAAGTTTGATTTGTTCAAGTGAGTGACTGTTTCCTTGTTTTAAATTAGTGCAGGAATGATCACCTCCGTCATCAGCAAATTGTGCTGATGTCATATAGTTTCGATGATATTGGCTTAGGTTTTCATTATTATTTATAATATGAGCTTTGTAACCTCTTGAAATATTATTATTCATACAAGAGGAAGAGTTTTCGGAATGAATCTCGTAGGCAGTGGGACTTACTGGCAATGGCTTAATTGAACTCTCACATACCGATTCATTCACAGTTCCTCTTGTCTTATTTGTTTCTTTATAATCATTTTCCTTTTTGTAGTTTTTTTTTATTTTGACTTTCTCGGCTAATTCTGCCGTCATTAAATTTAAAAATTTTGTCGTTTTCGTTGTCTTTATCACTCTTTATATAACTTGGGTTGCTTTCCTGCATATTAGAAATTTTACTTTTTATATTTGTTTCACTTGGACTTGAATACTGGTTGCTTACTTCTAAGTTGAGTTCTAGATATAGCTTTGAATAATTTATTGTACATTTATATTTTCTGAGGAAATGATTTCCTATTATGCCGTCGCAGGGCAATTTACTTTTTTCTAGAACTATATGGAATGGGTGTTCCATGTGTAATAACTCATTTTGAGTGGTTAATGGAATTGAGCCACAGGTTACACCATATGATGGAAAACTATCGCCTGCTAGAGTAGTTATGAAGCAGCGTTTATCCTCGTTCACTAGTGAATCATCGCGGGTGGATTCAGCTTTTATCAATCTTATGTCCGTACCTGTTTTTTTTGGTACCCTTACATTTTTGGTACTCTTTATTGGGATTGATGGTGAATGACAGCTTAAGTAGTTACTTGGCAGGAAGGTTCGCCGTCCGATACCTCCCGCATAAAATCGTTTTTCTGGGTCTGGTCCCTTTTATCAGACCGCCTAACTTGTCTGAAATTTCGTAGTTGCCCATTATTTGAATTTTGTTTTTGGAAAACCTGCGATTGTAGAAATTGTGGTTGGTGTCTTTGAACTTGAGAACGCTTTAATTGCTCATGGCATATGCAAGTACGGCATTCATTTAAGTTGTGATCGGATTTGTTACAATATCCACAGATTAACCTATTTACTTCTTTTTTGACGTTCGGATAAGAAGGGAATGTAGGAAACTGTCTTCTTTTAAAACAGTTTTCCTTAGTGTGGCCTTTTTTTCCACAATGATCGCAAGTGGGAGAATGGCTTGAGCGGGCTGTAGTTTGCTGAGCCTCTTCTATTCTATATGAATGCTCTGCTGCAAAGGTGATTAACTTTTGTAAATTTTTTTCACCTCGAGCTTTCACGATAGTCTTAAGCTGTTCGTTTCTAAGTCCGTCCTCAAATACACGTATAGGGTTTTGTTCATTTTCACTGAGCAAGTACGTTCAGGAAGACGATGCGACAGCTTCACTAGTCGCTGAGTATAAATCGGCCAACTTTTTTGTGAGTCTGTTCGCAAACTCGTTCCAATCTTCGCGAGGACCTTGTTTGAGACGCGTCATTTCATCTTGAGTAGGTAATCGCGGTCGCTTATCTTGAAATTGAGCGTTCAGCTCGGCTTTCCATTCATCCTTATCTTGAAAATCTGTGTATTTCAAGATATTATAAGCCGCGCTGATTAGCTTTGTTTTTACTACCATAAGGAAAATTTTTCGATCCGCGGCACCTTTCGCTTGCGAGAACAATAACTCGCAGCATGCAATAAAACGATGCAGATCTCCAGATTTTCCGTCAAATTCTGGGACCATATTTCGTGCATCGGATAGCGATATTTGAAGGCTTACAGCTTTATCAGCTGTATTAGGAGGGGAGTCTGTCGGCATATTTAAAGAATTGTTTAAATGCACAAACCGAGTGGCGCGAATGAAACGAGTAGCTGTAAATCGGCGACTACCTGGAGTCGGAGCTGCTCGCTTTCCTGACCCAGTTACAACTATTTTGATAGATTCACCTTTCCCTAATTATAGCACTTGTCACTTGTCAATTATACATTGGTCAATGTCAAAAAAATAAATTAGTGCTCGGGATTTGTATCCTCGAGTCAACAAAACAACAAAAAAACCAAGTTTTCACGAAAGCATTAAAAAAACAGGAATAACTTTCACATAAAATTTTAAATTTATCGAGGTATATTATATATTCTGTATATATTATTATAAAAAAATTATTTAATAGATAATAAATCAAATATCCTAGTACAATACAAACATTTTTCGAAATCTCACTTACTTTGAATTTCTTTTATTCACTTTTAATAAAAGAAGTCGCCGTTTGTGGCCTATATACTCTTGGAAATCGGATATCTCCTCGTCAGAACCGGTGGATTTTCCTTCGATTTCTGCAATTGCCTGCTCCACTTCCTTTATTTTATCAGTTTTGCTGTCCTTACTGTCCAATAGGTGTTGGGTGAGGTCCTCTAGTTAAAGTTTTTCACTGTTTTACACAATCCCTGAGCACATGGCTGGGGCTGGGTTGTTTTTTTTAAACAACGTTTGGTACTCCTAAGCGCCTAGCTTAGGTTACCTTTTATACTTAGTTGGTTTAGTTTCACAGGTAGCTGGGAATAAAATCCCACCACTGCCACCAAAATTTTGTTACGGCTGATACGTATTGGACGTCATCCGCAACAGGACCTGGGAGTGCATAATTTTCCTTTATATGCTCCCCGACTTCAAAACTTGAAAAGAACTACCTGACTTTAAAACATGATAAAAACTGCCTGAATGACCCACCAATGCTCCTCATTACTTTTTTTATTGAGGCATATATCGATATCTCAGCGGTAACACCCCCTAATTACCTATCATTGCTGAATATCGCTTAAAGTGATTGGCGCATTATTCATACATAGTAATGTAGGGGAAACGGTTTATGTACAAGCGAAGTACATTCGCCTCAAGTGCAAAAGACCCGACTGCTGATTAAGCTTTTTGGCTATTTCATATATGTAATTTGATGTGGTCAATGAATAATGGGACAGCAATTATTGATTGCAAAATTAATGTAAGTCACCAGCTTTTGCAATTTTCAATAATGAAAAAAAGAACAATTTATTGCATTCATAGGGAATGAGTGAGGTCTTTGCCCCAAAAGCCATATGAGACTTTATGAAAGTAATGAGTGCAGCGACTCATTACACTCTTGCCTAACCAGTCTCCCTCCTGGCAGATGGAGCACTTCTCGGGCAACTTTAGCGGTACATCAGCTACTAAGGGTGGTGTTCGCACTGTAGCCATTGTAAAACTTCAACCGCTCAGTCGTACAACCAATGTTTTTATATATCCCAGGACTGTAGACTGGATAGTCTTCACCGTCCTAAAAAGGTTATGCAGTCCGAGCAAGGAAAAGACAGGTGTTGTCCAAGCCGTACTCGAGACAACTGAAGTGTCAAGTCAAAATTATTCCAAAAATTTGGAAGAGATACTTAAATTTCCAGAAAAGATCACCAAAAGTTCGGAGAAAATAACAAACCTTCCAACTAAAATCGAGATACCAGATCAATTTGAAATTTCGAAAAAAAAATTTCCAAAAGTTCGATCAAAAAAAATTCACAAATCCTCAAAAGTCTGGAGGAATTCTAGTCGTAGTTACCAAAATTGTAAATATATTTAAAGAGATACGAAATTTCAAGACTGGGAGTACTATAACCTCAAAATTCACTACTTGTACTACCACAGTCGCGCAGTCAAAAAGATATAAGTGCTAACTGTATTTGAAAAGGATATAGGTGCTAACTGTATTTGAAAAACTACAAAAATCTTAGCTCCAACGTTAAAAAAAAATCCACAAGAAAGAAATTCATAACATTTCTCCCTCACTCTCCAGGAGCTTACTCTCCAAACATAAAAGTCCTCTAGGTCGCTCACTCTTTCAGGTCAGAAATAGAGTGCAAGCAAGCGACGTGAATGTGTGCATGAAAAAAAATTTTGTTTCCTCACAGAAATCTGGAAGAATCTAGAGACTGAAGCTAGAGAAGCTAGAGACTGAAAATGATACTAGACATTCTTCAGCCATGCAATTAGCAGCATGCCACCTCCTGATTACTGAAGGTCTCCAGCATCACTTCCATCTTACAACAATTCTTTCCTTCCTCTTCACCTGATGGTCATATCCAGCTAACCTTCCAACTGGGCAGAGTCATGAATCTGGTCAACTAGTTAGCTGAAAGCCAAAAAGTCATCTCACAGATTCACGACTCTGTCCAGCCAGTTGACCAACAGATACATGTCTCCGTGAGAACCCATTAAAAAAAATTTGGTGAGGCCACCTACCATTTCCATGGCAGAAGGCCAGCGGGAAAGACCATTCAAAAAAATTCAAAAAATTCAAAACTAGACACCAGTTCAAACTCGAGGCTTGACCAAAGTCAAACATAGAGTCGAACACCAATTCAACAACTTTAAAAAACTTTAAAACGTTACGTTATTTTACTTTACTCAATCAACTTTCAAAAATCAAAACTTTCAGAAATCTTTACTTTACTTTCATCAAATCTAAAAATATCAAAACTTTAAAACTTCTAGCGTTATACTACCAAAAATTTCAAATGCATAAACAATTAGACTCAGATCCGCATGTAACTTCCACTGGATATGAGACTTGAGGGCAATCATTTAGCAAAGTGCCAAATGACCATCTCACTCTACGTCCCAGTCCCCAGTAAAATTTACATTTAGACCACGAAGTCTAACTGAGATGGCCCCACGTGGCGCCATTTTTGTTATGGAACTATGTTGAGTGATTGACGACTGGACGTTAAGTCTCGACTGACAGCATGAGCTGACAGATCTCTCGGCGGACAACGTTGACTGCAGGGCGGCACGCTAGCTCGCCTCGGCTATTGGCGGAGAGTGTGGGGAGGTTCCACGAAAACCCTGCCGCTGCAGCCTGCCATAATCAGAAAAAATTTCGTGCCTATTTACAAAAATACCGGCACACATTCGGTCCTGAAGGGACCTTTACGTCCACATTGAAGGCGCAGATGGTCTGCCTTCCTGCATGCCCCAACCACCCAACTGACTCTGAGGCACAGATATTTTCAGAGTCCCTTGTAGGTTAACCTGAAATTAGCGGAGGAGCGGACCTTATTCGACCATCATGCCAAGAGAGCGCTCCAAGGGAAAGTAAAGGTAGAATAAAAAGCCTTTACAGCGTCACTACGTTAAAAAAAATATATGATATTGTTCAATCCTACAGGTTCTTCTTATAAAGAAACAAGCTTAGGGAATATAAGCAGTAGTACCAGTTTCAAGTAGGTATCCGAAGTAAGCCTACAATCCTAAACTTTATCTCAGATTTTTAACAATAATTAATAAACGTGAGCTCCCCTTTTCAGCAACAAATTTGCGACCTACAATTAATACTCAATATGAATTTCAAAGTGCTTATGTAAATTAGTACTTCGATCCTAAAGTCATTTAAAAAAAAAAACAAAAATTTGTGACCTACAATTAATACTTAATATGAATTTCAATGTGCTTGTGCACATTAGTACTTCGATCCTAAAGTTATTTTCAAACAACAAAAAATAAAATGTTATTTTAGCAAGTGAACCGATCAATAAAAATATTTTAGCAAATCAAACAATCAGAAGGAAGAAAAAAACAAATTACATAGATCATGTTGATGTGGATCCCACGTAGAGACGCCTCCGACGTATTCCGCAAAGTCACTATTACTTTAATATTAAAAAAAGACATTTTATTTTATGTTTTCTTGTTCTCTGTTTTCCTTGGAACCTATAATTTCTAATGAACCTGGCCTGTATTACACTATTTTGCACCTACAGCTAATTTTCCATGTGATTCATATCCAATGTGTAGAACCAGTTTGACAAAAAAAATCCTTGAGGATATTCCACTCCTAGTCTATTTCATCGTCGCTGCAGCCGTATATGAGTACTACTGTATGATGCCTCGATCTGGATAGATTAATGATTGAATATTGCTGAAGAGGTTACGTCCATTTATTTTTGTTTTCACACCAATATCAATAGTACTTTTGCGTGATTTCTTCGTTGTCTCTCTAATGTCAGGATTTCTACAGAAAGCAGCTGTATACTTCTCAAGAATTACTAATGCTCTGTATCAGCAGAATTGAACACAGCATCGTCGCCGTCACCACCTGAGAACTAAAAAATGTAAGCCAAACAGCTTGACATCCAGGAAATCCCAGATATGCTGTCCTTATGGTAAATGGGGCTCGCGACTTTTTGCGATTTAATTATCCCGACAAAAATTATATGCCTGACGAAAATTTGTTCTGTTATGTATTGTATATATTATCTGCTGGTGTTGTTTCCTTCAATTAATCAACTTGTAGTACCGATTTATCACTTCTCGCTCGATTCATTTTTCGACACCCCAAAAATTTCGGACGTCGCTCTACCTCCTAGCAGCAAAAAAAAACTTTTTCTTTCTTGACAGACCTTTCCGCCTCCTTTCTCCTTCTTTTTCTTTCGAACTTTTTCGTCGGCACTCGTCCCAGTCAGACTTGAAACGAGTGGTCGAGTCTCGACAACCGCACGTTCGTCGTAAGCTCACGCTAGGTGCTACTGCTAACCGTCGGGTAGCATATTGCTGCCTGTAGTATGCTACGACCATAACAGTTGTCGACGTCGATTCAGGGTAGAGACTACTGTAGTAGTCCCGTATATATTCTGATAGCTGTTGTCGGTTGAGGACCTGTCCAGATTCATCATCTATTGATTCGACTTCACAAGGAACAGTACGTCTTCTAGTTGCCTGAAAGAAGTACTCGTTTGGAGAATCGCCTTCCCGAAGCCAGCGTGATTGGCTGCGCAGCACAAACTCCACGCTGTGCTTGGAACATATTGAAGCCTTGGAACATATCTGTATAGACAGGAGACGATAGTGTAAATTTGTTGGATACAATGATTACCACCCCTGAGCCTCGGCGAGCCGCATTGCATAGCCAGTGTGTAAATAAGCATAGCGCTCCTCAAGTTGTGTATAAGTGTCTTGGGTGAAACTCGTCTCTTGTATAAGTGTAATGTCTATATCGAACATTTTGACATGTTCGATAGTACTGTGTAGTCTTGTATGAGCACCAAGCTATGCCAAGCTATGCTCCTGAATCAACTCCTCCACCTTCATATGAAGTCGATCTAACCGAGCTACATCGTTGTACTTCCTGTTCTTCTTGCACTCCTGTTGTAGGAGTTGAAGCTGAGGAAGTAACAACTCTGGCCTCTCCAGCTCGCTTACAAGAATACTGCAGATTTTGTCTGAATTCTTTTTGTATTTGAGCAGTGCAAGAATTCCGGAGATCTTCTTCCTAGGAAGGGTCTCCATCCCCTTCGAGACTTCAAATTGGCCAACAGTCGAAACGACTCGTAGCCACCGAAGCCCGAGAGACCAGTCTCATCCAGACCGGTCATTTCGCAGTCCGAAAGCTTTTCGAGATATGCTTCCGCCTGTCTCACAGCAACCTTCGAACCACGAGCTCCACTATCGTCCTCCTCCCAGTGGGGCCGTTTTGGAGCGGCTGGCTTTGCTGGCTCTGGCAGAGGCAGCATCACCCTGTCGACTTTCTTCCTCCTCGTCCTAATTTTTTGAACTACATGGCTAGTCGACTCCTCGTCAGAAGTAGCCATTTTTCACGTGCTGACGTGTACCGTTTATAGCCTTAATATTTTTTGCCTCTGTGACAACTTCAGGCATCCTACCTACTGGCTGCTCCAAAATAGCAGGTTTAATGCTAGCTGAAGGATCCTTCTCCAGAGCCACTACTGTAGTAGTGGTTTCCTTCGAGGGAGCCTGCTGGAAGTGTGCGCCCCTTATTTAAAGTGATGGACGCTTTCCGGCTGGTACCGAAGGTACCCCGCCTGGAACCTCGTCTCAAATTTTTATGGGAATGACGCGAACCTTTCCATGAACCTTCCCGAAGCTCCGAAGGAAATTCCCGAGTTCTTCATATTGAGCTCGCATAGGGACCCGCGAAAACACAACCTTCGTGGGCTTCTCTTTTAGCGGGAATGGAACGAGGTGTCTACCCTCCTCCTCGATGCCCTAAGCATGTGCTTTATAGCGCTTTCGAGGGTCGTGGTGCACACCTCGACCATTCCTCCCGCTATTATCCCCATGTAGAATAGCTTCTCACAAGAGATGACGCCTTCAGGTATGCGCTCTGAGGACATCCTCTGATATGCTCGAGCTGCATACCGTAGCTCTCATTCTGCCATCTCCCGGCGAAGAAGCCCTGGAGACTCGCACTTATCTTGGGCCGGGACTTACCTGCGTCCAATGGGGCTGAACGGGGAGTGATGCCCCTACTCTGAATTTCTACTGTGGAATGCTTAGAACTGCCACTTACCTGCGCATATGAGACCTATGACACTAACGCTGGGGATCGTAGTGCTTCTGCTATCTTCACTACTGTTGCCGTTGGTACTAATTGTTGCTTTTTAGCATTATTCGCCTTCGTAGAAAGTGGTGGTCTCATTATAGCACTAGTAGGTGTTTGCGCTGTGGTTGATGCCTGCTTGATAACTTCCACCAAGCTTGGACGTTGTCCTTGCCTTGATGTAGTGATTGGTGGTTCTTCTGCTGCTGATGAGGCTTCGCCGGCTGTTGATGTGGCTACTGCTAAAGCTACTACTGAAGCTTCTGTTGCTTCTGTGGTTGTAATGTATGGATCTAATGATCCAATAACTCCTGTCTTAATTGCAGACTTCTCCCTGGAAATTTCTTTGGCCTCTTCATTTGGGCCCTTACCGGTCCTTTCTGTGGGCCCAGTGAGATTTACTTTGGAAGAAGAATAATTTGTGCTCTTCTTCTTTCTTCCAGTTAATTTCATCGGATCTCCTGTCCGCCCAGAGTCGCTACTGCTCGTACTCATACTGAGTGCGGCAGAGCAGCTTATATTGTTTTTATAATTTGTTTTTTTTATTTATTTATTTATTTTATTTTTAATAATATTATTGCCACTTTATATTTTGTTATTTCAAATTTCTAAATTGAGACTAAAAATCTTATGGTTGCCATGTCGTCATGGCAACAACCGAAATTCAAATTAAATTAATTTGTTTTTCCTGAATGTCAGAAAATTCTTTCTTTTTACAATTTTTTTATAATTTTCTTGCAGTTTGTTTGAGTAACACACTCACACACTGTTCGTTACTTATTGCACCTTTTTATTTATATTATTGCGCGTTTTCGTTAATTTTCACTGACTCAAAATTGACGTGTCAGGTGAACAAAGTATCCAGGAAGCCAAAAATTTCAATGAAAATCTCGAGCATTAGTAGTTACGCTATGCTGGTTCTGGAACCCTTTGTCAGGAAAATTCCAACTATGTTGGTGGTGCTGGACGGGATTCTGGGCCACTGATGGGGATTCCGTCTAGTGGTCTACGTCAGAGTGCCTGCCCGGGGAATTCCTTTGCTACCGTTTGGCTGACCAGGAGTTGATATCAGCATTTTTCATCTCGTATTTTGGGGATATGAGATCACTTTGGGGATGCCAGATCACTTTCAGTACTTTTCAGCATAGGGTGATATACGGAGGACTCTATCAACAGCCAAGGGCACATTCTGGCTGAATAATTAGCGATTGCTAAACAATTACCTCGCATGGAATTGTTCTGCAGCCGTTGGTTATTTTGCTGATTAGCCCAACAGCTGATGGCTGTAGCCAGTAGTGCTTGTGTGGCCTACTGCTGTCTTGAACTGGCATTGGCCGAAGTTTATGGAACATAATTGTCTGACTGTCTTGATTGTATGAGCTCGATAGCTATTGGCTTTGTTTGAAGACAAGTTTTTATCTTCATGCAGTCTTTCATTTTTACTTGCACATGCTTCTTTATTAGGCGGTTTTAAGTAATTTGTGCAAAGCTTGTTCTTAGTTACTAGTTCGCGTTTTGCATTAAAACCTTTTTGTTTAAATTTTGTGAATTTGTGGATTGTATGTATGTTCCCGTTTGCACACAAGGTACCTTCCACTCATCGTAAAAGATTCATTATGTTTTTGGTGACAGTTAAAACAAATATTATGTTTCAGCAGGACCTTGCGACGAGTGTCAGTCAATATTATGCCGTCAGAAATCATCACAATTCTGTATTCGATGCTCTCCTTTACATATGACGTAACCATACTGTTCGCTGACGTGAGAATTTAATGTTCCACTTTGTTAATTCTTGTTCATGGCAACTTAACCCGCCTTACTGGGGTTAATGGCTTCCAAAGTTCGGATATGAGACACTAGGAAACAAAACAGTTCCTTCAACTCAAAAAGGTAACTTTTGTACTACCGGGTTCTTTGATTCAGATAACCTTTGTTGACCTGAACCGATTATTCTTATAATTAGAGATAGCATGACTTAAAACTTTTTTTTTCTTTATAAGTGCTTCCATTTTAGTTAATTTTCCTTCACCAAACACAAAGAAAAATTTGAATTGCTATATTTGTTAATATGATTAATTTTTTGAATTCTGGAATTGAGTTCGTTATGTTCCCTATTTACTCTATTTGGGTTCCTGTGGAAGCTTCTTTTCTGACTATTTAAGCATACTTTTCTTGTTTTAATTAGATTTATAGTTTTGTTTGAAATATGGTTGTATTTATGGTCTACATCGTTTAAAATATTGCAGTGTCTCTCTGTACAGCTATTAATTTCTTTCGAGATGGATTTTATGTGTTTGTTTATATCTATATTCAGAAGTTTTTCACTCACTGGACTTGCTGCGTCGTTTAAACAATAATGAAAGTCACACTTGAAGGCCACCCAGTCCTATTCGGCGTAGCATCAGTAGGTGCGAGGAGCCATTGTTATAAGCGCGAAATCGCTCATTTTAATGTCTGCCAAAAGTCCAATGCGGTCTGATGGAGATACGCTCGTACACCATGTTGCGCTATTTCTACTAACTACAGTAAATTGACGAAATCAAGAAAAAGTCCAGAACTGACGCCTATCTCGGTAAAGTTGGACCACTAGGGGCTAAGATGTCGAGGTTTAAGAAGGGGTTCTTATTACTCTGAATATCTCCCCATTTGCCGTGTCTTGCATTAAAGTCACCGCCTATAATGGCTAAATCAAAGTCAGGCGTGAGTCGGTAAAATTTATTTCGTTCGCTAGTTAACGAAGAGCCAATATTACTAGGGATGCAAATGCTGCTTACTATTAACTTTTTGAAAGAAAATATCTTGCCACTGAATACCATTCTCTCATAATTAATTTTTTCAGATCTAATGATAGCTATGCCTCTACCAACGCCGTTGTTTTTCCCCTTAAATAACACTCGTGTGTCTGTCGTGTCCCAATGCGATGGACCAATAAATGAAAACTATTAAATCAATTTCAATCGGAAACAAATACACTTCCGTAAATGAAAACACTGACTTTCTTTAAAATCATACAAATCTTTATTTATGCGAAAACTGACCTAACTTAATACTTCAAAAACAATCTAAACCGAACCGAACACCTCAAAACAAAAGTTACGACGCGACTCAACACTTAACGGCACTCGCCAGACCAGTCATTGGTCTTTTATGTCCGATACTCGGAAGTAAACGTTCTTTGCTCACAACGCGGATGTAAACAAACGACACAACCTTGCCGTTTGTTCTACCGGCTTGCAGCACCTGAGTCGCTTAGTAGTAAACAATCGCTTTACATAATAATTACCATGCGAGGTTAATTATTATCGTAATCGTCGATTGCTCCACTAAGCGCTCATCGCAGCCAGCTGTTGGACTAATCAGCAAAATAACCGACAGTTGCGGAACAATACCCTACGAGGTTATTATTTAGCAATTGGTGATTATTTCGCTAGAATGCGCCCTTGGCTGCTGGAAGAAGAATCTTCCTTATATTGGGCCATAACATGTCTGTCGTTTAGTCTGCTTTCTGATATGAATTGGAGTTGAAAATTGGATTCGGATTTCCTCATATCCGGATATGCAGATACCCGGATCTGCAAACTGTACTATTCCTGAAACCCGGGTCCGAACTATCTGGATCCGGATCCGGGCTATTCAACTCCGGATCTGAGCTATCCGGATCCTGATTAAGCAAAGAAGTTCAAAATATCATTCAAATGAACAGTGTGAATGTAGAACAGCTTACCATCTTCTGTTTTTCCTCCGGCATACAATCTGCGGAAGTTTACATCGGCACCACCTGGAGAGTGGTACATATCCCTTAATCCTTTTCCTATCTCCTTCCTGCCATGCTGTGCTTTGCATCATATGGTATCCCCTGAGCTTAGCTTAATAATATATAAAAAAGAAAAGCAAATGCAATCTGGTGGAAATTTTGAATCTTTTTTGCTTAGTGTGGATACTGGGATTGATTATTCGGATCCTAATTATTCGGGATAATTGGGATAGCAAATTATCCGGATACTTTCGGCTCTATTATGAATGCAAAATGAGGCTTAATGTTGCTCAACATGTCCAGAGGGAAAAGTCTTTTATCATGAGGAATAAGGGAATTTATATTAATTGAAATTATTTTTAATGTAATTTAATATATGTGTGTTCATTTTAAGATTGTTACAGTAAAATTGAGATACGCTAACGCTTTCTCTTCCGGGGAAGTAAGGCTTTGTATTTCGGCGAATGACATATTAAATATTTCATTCGCTTCGCTCAAGTATTCACTGAGCACATTATTCTCTGCCCTTCTATTACGCATATTGGTCGATGTCGCCCCAGGTGTGAGCTAGTCTCGAAAGTGGGAGTGGGTGCTGATAAAGAGGACAACCCAGTCTTTAAAATTCAAATTCAAAATTTTATTAAATACTAAAATTCAAATAAAAGCCGCTTAACTCTAGTATCACAATTCAAGAATTTTAAAACTACTAATCCAATGAAAATTCAGTAAAACTTAAAATGGAAAACTTCAAACAAAGCAAATTACAAATCTATTTCATTAAAAGAAACTCGGTGGAATCAAAGCGACGTTATTTTGTCCGCTCCTTCTGAAACAAGAAGAAGACTTACTCTTCCATAACAAACTAAATTAATGGGGTAAAAATATTGGTATTACTGCGTGTAGGCAGACAAGTAGCAAAATGATGCGCAGAATAAATGTCAGTGAAATTATTTCGGAGGGTACAGCTACGTGTAGGCAGGAGGGCCGAATATGTACCACAATAACAGTGTTGAAGTGTGCACGTGCTGCAACGTGTATGGCTGAAATATATATTCAAATTAACTCTGAAACACAATGATATTTTTGTAACGAGGATTGGAGCAATATTCTCAAATTAATCTTTGAACAAAATAGTTGTATAAGGAAAGGAATAATTTCAGATTCATCTCTTAACAGAATTATTCTTCTGTTTAGGTGTGGGCAGGAGAGTAGCAGATTAGTTTCTGCGGCAGAATTAATTTTCTGCTTTGGTGTGGGCACGAGTATAGGAAATGATTTTCAAATTAGCCTCTGAAATATAGAATTAATCTTCTATAATGGAAATTGGGGATAATATTCTTCTTATTCGGATTGATCGGCTTTATATATACATTATTTTGAATATCTCTTATCATGTAAGTCACAAATAGAAATAAAAAGAAATAAACTTCCATAAAATAAGCATATGTATGTATGTATCCATGTGTATATGCATCATTCATCATTACTACAAAATTTTACAATCCTCACAGCAGAATTTGTTTACTAGACCCTTTCCACATTCTTTTCGCTACAAAATCGTCTGGCAATGTAATTAGAATCCGACAAAAATATTTTGTGGTGATAAGGTGTGGGAAATTATGAAATAATAAAATTTTATGTTGCTTAGATTTTTGGTTTTAATACACTGCTTCCATAGCAAGGGAAGGCCACTGCTCAGCTCCCGAACAGATGGAACATCAGTCAAATTAGCCAAGGTCAATATGTCGTTGTTAATTGAGTGCACAGGACGCTTACTTCATAAGCAATTTGCTCACACTACATGTTTTGCTGCCACTACAGGTGGCAAAATGATCGATTAATTGTGTGTCTCAGGGAAATACATTTATAATGCAGAATAATGTGCCTATATTCTTGCTTAACTTTTGATAGAATCATATTTTGTTTCTTGTTTTTTTAACATTTCTTTTCGCAATTGCTTTTTATAGCTTCTTTGGCTTGTGTTTACAATTTGTGCAAACAAACTTAGTTCCGTAATTTCTTATGGCTTTGTTTAGAGTTTGTATAAACAAATTTTAGTTCCGTAATTTCTTTTGTTTTGTGTACAATTTGTGTAACCATCTTTTAATTCCGTAAAATCTTTGTTTATTTTTACATTTTATAATCTTTCTGTGAAATATTTTTTACTGTGATAAATTTTTGTATAAAGGTACATGCATTTCGTTAATAAACAGTACATCTAAGAGTCAAGCAGCTATTACTCGTGACCACTCTCCAGCATCAAAGTCAGATTAGACACACTCTATTTAGTTTGAACTTAAGTTCTTTTTTTTTTTTTTGTTGAGATACATAGTCGATCTCAATAGCAGTCTTGTTTAAGTTTCAACACACTGTTGAAATCTGCACAAGACTTATTTTGGTGATTCTCAACTACGAGAATCATTTCATGGACCTTCGAGCCGTCGAATCAAGTCTAAATTTCATTACTAAGATTTAACACACTGTTAAATCTAGCTGAGCAATAGGCTGAAAAACCAGCAAACTCAGTGATAAGATTTGACACACTGTTAAATCTAGCTGAGCTGAGGTATATCTACGGAAATCAGCAGTTTCAATTGCTAAGAATTGACACATTGTTAAATCTAGCTGACAAATATCATTCAACGCAAGAAACCTGGCACTTATCCATCCCCCACCAGTGGTAAGGGGTTAAGCAATCCTGCGCACTTGATTGAACTTATATCAACACTATGAGCTTCGTTGACTGGAACACCGAAAACACTATTCGTGATCTACAGGTCAGCTTCCACATCAAGCGGCCACCAACAATTAGCGTGAAGGGTTTTAACACACGGTTAAAGCTCTTCTTTTGCAACTCCAAGCCCAGCATTTCTGAAAAAAAAAACAACCATAAAAGATCTTGAACGGCAATCTCAACTACCTCAAATCTAGACTTAGAATCTATTCCTGGCAATTAAAAAAAATGCATTTTTACAATGGCGGATTGGAGGCGCCCTTCTAAATAACCTCTTCCAAAAATTCATCGAGCCAGAGGGGAGGAAATGCCTTGGGCACTACTACTTCTATGGATTTGGCGAAATGAATCTGGGTCCCATGATAGTGAAATAGGCCAACTTCTTGGATAATTAGTTCAAAAAAAAAAGTAGTAATAAAAGTGGCTATCGATCACATGGTATGTTTAGATATTTGTACTTTATCCTTACTAATTTTGTCTTTTTTTCATATGAGATGTCAACAAGACGATGACTCCAGGACAACCTTCGACTTTTCTGATGCTGGAAGACGATCTTTTTTTCTCATTTCAAACCAGTGAAGCTATGACCTCGTCAATCTTCAAAAAAGGTCATAATGTCCGGTGACCTCTCTACGAGTCTGACTTTCATGTGCACAAGAGCTAAAAAGTAAAGTAAAAATTATATTCTTGAAAGTAAAATTGTAAAAACTGAAAATTGAAAATAAAAAATAGTAAATAGTATAATTTTAGAGATAGTTACAATGGTAGAGTTAATTTGAGTTTGTAAAGTAACTGTTGTTAAGTTACCCAAAAGAAAATGGAAATTTCAAAAATAACTAGGCACTGATTATTTAATAGAAACAACAATTTTTTGATAATGTGACAAACGACTGCGAAATTCGATGCTGAATTAAAATTTTGTAAGTGAAGAAATACTTTTTTTATTGCATTTTTTTTTGTCTTCACAAAATTGCCAGAGAAGTTTTTGAATTTGGGCTCTTGCCATTTACGAAAATTTATGGACAGCATTAAAGTTTGTTTTGCCATCATATTAGTGTGCCCTCTGTGACATTTATTATTTAAACGAGGTAACAAAAAAAAAAAAAAAAAAAAAAAAACAAAAAAAAACAAGTTAAATTAAAATCTTTGTTTTTTCTAAAACGGCCGAGAAAAATATATTAGCTGGCCAGTCACTATTTGCACTGACAGAAATGTAGTCACGGGAAACTATCACATTATATCACTAGAATTTACTCTCATGCCGTATAACTATCACGACACAATTATTACAAGCGCTTTAATAACGCACCTCATTACATCAAAACATAACCTAATTAATGTTACAATAACCATAACAAGTTAGGTGAATAAAAATAAAATCATTTGGTATTCACCATAGTTATCAGGCGTGTTTTACCTGAATGCCTGGCTAAACACGATCTGCAATATTCCCTTCCCTTGCTGAATGTTCCAGTCGGAGTATCCCTTGTGAAGAGCCCTAGCGCTGAGCTTCACCAACACGAAACCTAAACAAGTGCATTAAGATTTTCCGTAACATTGCACAACATCGCGTACTTCACTAATAAAAACAGAATTTAATGAAATTCTTTTAATTTCTTCACACACTGCACTATGCGTCGATTAAATGACCAGCTGCGACCACTATTCAACCGGTATGCCTACTTAGCTTACTTCAGACAGAAAGTAAACAACAAGCTGACAGCCACATATTAAGGACTGGCCCACACTCGCATGTCGTTTGCACATTACACGTAGGTTGTAGTAGGTACGAGGTACCCAGACAGAAATATAAGTTCGACTGTTCTGATGCCAAGTACAGTCATCTACAACCAGCAGCAACAAACAGCTTTTAAAGAAATTGCCCATTTTACTCTATTCTATATTTATTGGACAGTTTTATGAAGTTATAAAACCAAAAAAGTTAACAATATTGTCGTTAACAATATTGTCGTACCGTTTACACCTCCTACAAGAAGTCCAGGTTTATGTGCCTTATTACAATACGTATAGGTCAACGGTTATGTACCTTTGACACTGCAAGGCAGAATAAAGGAATTTTGTACATTTTGGTGACCCCGTAGTGATCACATTCACGTGTTTTTCAAAAGACTTTTAGTTTCGCTCATACAAGTACAAGTAAATCAAGATGAAACTGGAAGAATTCACTGTTCGTCAACAAACAACGGGAGACGACATAAGGCGGATGGCGGCGAACTAGGGAAAGGATTCGGTAACCTGCAAGACAATAGAGTATCTATGCGTTAAGCATGGCTATCTCACGCATACTTCGTGAATGAGAACTACGAAGGAATTCGAAGTGGCTACGAGAAATTCAAAAACGAGATGGTAACTACATAGAATGCAGTGGATGCAGTCAGAAGACCAAAACAAATATTACGAGGTGCGAACACCCATGCGAAATCCAATCAGAAGGAGAATGATGATATACAACAGAGCCAGTAAAGCAAGTTACAGAGACTGTTGTTGGAATGATGCTCCATCAACTGGTGTTACTTCAGGATGTAAAGAGATGTTACTGACCAATTTGGAAGAACGTGAGCTACTTCGTTCGAATGCAATTTTTGAATCATTGGAATAACAAGATGAGTTGAGCAATATGGAAGGCAACTTTGATCTGGAAGAAGAAACACACGACAAGGCTCATACAACTACATGAATGCTTAAGTCACCATCAATCAGAAATAGATGTGGACAGAAATGGAGAAACATCAAGAACAGAACGATGAAGACCAATGAAGAAACTACCAAAGGTAGAATTACGGAAATGTGATGGCAATTATCTAAAGTGGAAGCAATTTTGCCATTTATTAATTGAGCTGGTTTACAATCAACCCATTGTCGCATATCAAAAAATGTGGTACTTAAAGGTTAGCCTAATTAGAGAAGCTGAGAAACTGATAGACATTTAAGTATCTCCGAAGAAGCAAATTACCTTTCAGCCGAGAAGGTAATCAAAGACCGTAATGAAAATACAGGATTACTGATCACTGCACTTCTCAACAAAATACTTTCGCAACCAGCATTAACAACCGAGAGTACCTTTGCAATAAGAACAATTCATGACAGTACACATAAGTACCTTCTCGCCTTAGTGAATCTAGATGCCAATACGAGTCATTGGGTTCCTCTTGTTTTACATATTTTGATAAAAAAGTTGGATAAGACCACAGAACAATCACTAACCCAACCTAGATCACTATCAACAATAAAAGAGTTTCTAGACTTTTTAAAAAGACGGTTTCAGTCTCTGGAAGCCCTCGGCGAAGCGACCAAGAAAGAAAATAGAAGGCAGCAGATGCAGAGATCATTACCACAACAGTTAAGACGAGCTGTCCATCAGGCAACAATAACAACGATCATCAACTCTTCGCTTATCAAAAATTCCTTCCATTATCGCCATACAGGAGAATTTTGCTAGTGAAAAGGATTAATGCATGTCTCAACTGATGGAAGAAGGGTCATATAAT
Organism: Dioctria rufipes; assembly: GCA_963924295.1. Taxonomy (NCBI): domain Eukaryota; kingdom Metazoa; phylum Arthropoda; class Insecta; order Diptera; family Asilidae; genus Dioctria; species Dioctria rufipes. Next base: position 148,487,798 of record OZ002743.1, on the reverse strand, counting down.
GTCCAACTGCCCATTTAGCCGGTGTAATGAATGTGGAAAAAAGTATACTACACTGCATCACATGCAATCTGTAAGTCAAATGCAGACCAGTAATAGACTGTCAAGAAATAACAATATTGCAGGAACTATGGCTCAATCCTCAAGAAACAGTCTAGTACCATCCGGCAATGGGACTGAACAATCGAGCTCACTTACCGCAAAGACTGCACCTAATATTAGGAATTCCATCCTACTAAATACGGTTTTCGTAAGGGGGAGCAACAACTCTGATCACAGCATAGAGTGTCGAGCCATATTGGATTCTGGATCTCAAATAAATCTGATAACAAGAAGACTTTCGGGAACCTGCGATAGACTGAATATAGAAAGTATTGGCTTACAAAGGCAACAAGAACAAAAACGATACGACAGATCTGTTAACTGGCGCCGAGTTATATTACACGATCTTATCGATTGGACAAATTAGATTGGGCGATGCACTCCCAACTATGAAAAACACAGCGTTCGGCTTGACAGCAGTAGGAAAGACTCCTCGAATAGCCACCGACCAAACAACCTGTGGAGTGTGTTCAGAAGATGAAACATTTAATCGACAAGTAGAAAAATTCTGGATATTGGACAACTCACAACAATCATCGAGGGCATTTACGTCAGCAGAAAAACAATGTGAGACACACCTTATTCCAACTACGCGAGGAAATGAGCATGATCGCTTCACAGTGAAATTGAATTGAATTGGGAGAATCTCGAACGATAGCATTCCAACTGTTAGCAGCCTTGGAAAGAAGGTTATCCAGTAATCCAGAACTGAAACAAGAGTACATACGATTCATGGAAGAGTATATTGAGCTTGGGTACATTAAAGAATAAAACTTCACAAATATAGAAGAAACATACAACTTCCTTCCACACAACTATGTGATTAAGCTAGAGAGTAGTACTACCAAACTTGGATTCATTTTTGACGCATTTGCCAAAACGTCGACAAACATTTCATTTAACGACGTATTAGCGACAGGATCAACAATTCAGGATGATGCCTTTTCAATTTAACTAAGATTTCGCATGACAAGATTTGTGTATACTGCAGACATCGAAAAGATGTACCGGAAAACACGACTTCACGATGAAAATAGAAAATACTAGCTTTTTTGTTAGCGAAATAACCGTACTGATCACCTAAAATGTTATAAGTTTGGCACTGTGATATACCGTACAACGTGTGCTCCCTACTTAGCAACCTGATGTCTGCAAATGCTAGCTGAAGAACAAACCCAACATATTCGTTAGAAGCTGAAGTACTAAAACGCGACTTTTATGTGGATGGTGTACACACTGGAGCCGGTATCCTCCTCACAGCAATCGAAACACAGGCGCAGCTGAGGCTCATACTTCAATCAGCTCGATTGAAGTTGAGAAAATGATGTGCGAATCAGCCAAGCTTGCTGAATGATATTCCACAAGAGGATTAAGTAATTTTGCTAAACTTTGGCAGTCACGAAGAGGACCCTATCAAAATAATTGGATTAGCTTGGTTACCAAAAAGTGACGAAGTTTTCATCAAAACTGCGTGGTGTCACAGAAGCCAGATCACCAAGCGCACGACATACTCAGATATCGCACAACTCTTCGATCCATAGGCATGATGGCTCCAGTGGTAGTCACAGCTGAAGTATTTCTACAAAGATTATGGGCATTAAAATGTGATTATGATGCAGCATTTCCTCAAGAACTACACTCATATTGGCTCAACTTCAGGGAAACCCTGAAGGCTCTCAACAATGTGAAAATTGAAAGACATGTATTCGCCCCCAAGAACACCAAATCAGTTCAAATTCATATATTTTCTGATACTTCAAAGAAAGCTTACGGTGCTGTTGCTTACATCAGGCGATAGATAAAGGGCACATCATGAGGTGCATCTGCTGTGCGCAAAGTCTCGGGTTGCCCCAATTAAGCAGACTACTTTACCTCGATTGTAACTGTGCGCAGCAAAACTTGCAGCTGAGCTCGGTTAGCGATTCAAGAAAGATATGAATGTCAAAAATGCACCTATTTTTCTGTGCTCTGATTTGGAAATCGTCCTTGCTGGATAAACCGTTTGTGGCCAACCAATGCCCGGAAACCTAATGGCCACCTCCATATACAAAAAAAGTTGTAGATAATGATATTGAATGAAAACGAGAAAAAGCATTAATCACATCTACTGTCGTAGAAGAACACACCAAATTATTTCAGACTATGAACCATAGAAATTCTTTTCGCAAGGTTTAACGCATTACTGCCTACATATTACGGTTTTTAAGACATGCCAGAAAACACAAAACGCATCATCCGGACACACTCGCCCTGACTGCGGAAGAGCTAACCGATTCTTGAAGATTGATCGTTAAGCAAACGCAAGAAGTAGAACTCAAGGAGGACCTTGAGTATCTTCAGCGGTTTGGAGAAGTATCTAGCAATAGTTATCTCAGCAACCTGGGGCCATTGGTTGGCAAAGACAAAATCGTTAGAGTTGGTGGTCGTCTTGATGTATCAAATCTATCACACAAAGCAAAACATTCAATAATCCTGTTGTAATCCCATCATCTAACGAATTGCGTACTGAACGACATACATAAGAAAAATCTGCATATAGGTCCACAAACGCTTTTAGCAATAAGCAGACAAATGTTTTGGCCAGTTAAAGAAAGACTCATTCATTAGTACAGCATTGCGTTCAATGCGCTAAATTAAAACCGAAACGTCTAACACAGATGATCGGAGATCTACCAGCAGGCAGAGTTTAAACAGCCAAACCATTTTTGAACTGTGGTGTGGACATTTGTGGACCAATATGGACTCACTTTAAGATTAGTGAAAAGAAACCACAGAAGTCCTAAATCGATCTACTTTGCTGCTTCTCGTCAAAGGCCACGCATTTAGAGGTAGTAAGTTACTTATCGACACAAGGTCTCTAGGGAGCTGTACGTTACTTCAAGGCTCGACGAGGAAATAGTAAAACCATATATTGTGTAACGCGACCAACTTCGTTGGTGCACGGAATCAGCTGCAAGAAGTCAAGGAAATATTAAAATTTACAAAATCACAAGATAAGAGCTCCACTCTTTCGTAGACTTTGGGAGGCTGCTGTTAAATCATCTAAACATCTGTTATAACGCACGCTAGCAACCGCATCAATAATCTGTGAAGAGCTAGAGACGGCTGTGATAGAGATAGAAGCAGTGTTAAATTCTCGACCAATTACACCAATGTCTTCGGATCCGAATGATCTGACGGCATTGACCCCAGGACATTTCCTCATCGGGGAACCACTGATAAACACAATTGATCCAGCTGCTGAACCAATAAAAATAAATCTCATAACCCGTTGGAAACTCGTTTCTTACATTAATAAGGACTTCTGAAGGCGATGGATTATTAAATATTTAAGTCAGCTACAGTACAAGTACAAATGGAAGCATCGTTGTGAAAATATTGATCTAGCAACTACGGTATTAATAAAAGAAGATAATACACCCATAATGAAATGGCCACTTAGACGTATAATCAATGTCATTAATGGCGAAGATGGACTGGTCCGTGTAGCCGCCAGTTGCAATTCGACTGTCATTCTTCGGCTACCGATCCATCGTCTCGCACCATTAACTATACCAACTGCAGACTTAGATTATTGTTCAGCTCAAGATAATGAGAGTACAAAAAATATCGAAAAGACAACGAAAATTGAAGCACGTAAAAACTCTAATGAAGTCAGCACCCGAACTAAGGCTAATCCTAGGAAGAAAATCAGATGTTCCCTGAGATCTGCAATTGTGACAATACTTCTAGTTATTTTAGTTGCAGAACTTGTTAGGGCATCTTCCATTGAAGTGAAGCCATTTACTCATCAACCAGGGATCTACTTTGAGAACTTAGGGATAACAAATCTTATAGCCAACGAAGGGGACCTCGTCATATTCTACGATATGATGCCATATTGAAGAGAGTTTCTGCAAAACCGTTCTCAGACTCTCGAAGAGTTGTGTCAGCATATACATAAATGAAAGAGTTGCTCAATAATCATTCAACATGTGAAATATCTGCGGGCAGAATTAACAACAAATAATATGCTTCTCTCTGACAATAGTAATTCCAAGAGAACTAAAAGGGGAGTAGCAAATTTCGTTGGAAGCATCGCCAACACTTTATTTGGTGTGCTAGACTCCGACTATGCTGAAGGAATGTCGCGAGCCACAGATGATTTTCACAAAAATGAGGATAACGTATTGCAGCTGATAAGGAATGCTACTTTGTCATGGGTCACTCTTTTACGAAAGATTGTTGCAAAGAAAATTAGTGTCAAATCAGCATTGTAAGCATTTTTTATTTTATTCATTGACTTATAGTTAGCTGTTTGTATAAATGGGGTGATATTGACGAAATAAATTAATCAGTTGCATTTTAAGGTACATCACGTACTCATAAATCATTTTTTCATTTCAATCGTTCTTTGATCCAAGATATTTGCCTAACGTTGCTAGTCATCCAGTCTAACATATCATCATAGTGTAGCGGTACATTGCACCGTTTACACCTACAACAAGAAGTCAAGGTTTATCTTTATGGTTTATGTGCCTTTGACACTACAAGGCAGAATAAATGAATTCTGTACAATAATATTGTCCACATTAATCTCAGGGTGGACATTAAGGACTTATAACCAGATACGTCTTCTCGTGCAGATATTGTAGAAATAGATGTTGACGCAAGCGATTCTGTCACGGGTGAAGTAATTGACTGAGAATAAGATCTTGAACCGTGAGACACTTTCAAAGGAATGGGAGTAGGAGTACTTGATATGTTACTAATTATTTCTTCTGATGGAAACTTAATTGCTCTTAGTTTCTTCTGAAAAAAACAAGGCAATGGTCTTAGCACTCTTACTCTTTACACTTTCGCTACTATATTTCCACCTCGATCGCTAACTAATATAGCAAGTTTATCCTTCTCCTACAAATTAGAAGTAAACGTGAAATTAAATTAAGCAACACTACTTTAATTAATACCAAAATGCAAGGAAAGCAACTAACTACAAGCTAACTACCTCAGACGAAACCGAATGAATTTTATTTGTATACTCCTGCTGTAAAAATTCTGAAGGAAAATTGTAGAATAACTTTTAGCTGCACTCGAATCAATCCAACTGATGGTTTTCAGCCACCAACAGTGTATAAAAATTCTAAAGAAAATGATTTAAGTAAATTTCTAAGAACAAAATGTTTGACTACCAACGCCCCTAAATATATTTAGCGACCAGGACCAGCCAAGCAACCTGAATCAATATAACTCTTTCGAACAAAGATCGGTCACAAGTAGTACATAAAAAATCTAAAGAAAAAATGTCAAATCTTTCTAAGTAAACTGAATGCTTCTGCCCTTGTCTGAAAGAGTGAACCTCCACAATCACTCCACCAATTCGTTTGGACCGTCGCGTCGTCGGGTATTTAAGATTCTTAAACACAATTTGTAAGTATATTTCTAAGAAAAATTCAATGCTTTCCTACGAACGTAACCATTTTTAACAACTCAGGCTTGCATCAGAGTCACTATGAAAACTCAACAGTGGCTAGACGTTGATGATTGCAATGAAAAAAATCCGTTTTTCGGAGATCAAGTCAGTTATGACTCCAAAAAGATCAAAAACAAACTAAACCACTCGATTACCCGCTCCTCCCTCTTTAATTTGATACCAAACATGACGTATTTTGTACAACTCACAGTGAAGGGTGGCAGACCCCTATCCCCAAAAGCCCCTCCCAGAAATTGTTCAAAAATATTTTTGTACTTCTGACTCTAAATCTGTACGAAAAAAAAACCCCAATGCTAAACGACCCCGCTGCACAGAGTTAGCCGTCCTTCAATATTGCGACACTTCTCTCATTATCCCAACTCCGCTAGTATGTTACAAAATCGTGAATGGAGAGTTGGGGAGTTTTAATCGAGGAAAACGAAAATTTTCATCATCCAAACTCCTCAACTATCCGTGTTACAGAATCCGGCCCCTGGAGGTTTTCACATTCTTTACAAATTTCTAAATAGTAGCTCGAGAAAATAATTCCTTCTTACACTTAAAACTAGGCGAAAAGACAAATTATGGTATACGGGCCGTCAAAAGATTTCTCCCCCCAATAGACCAAAAGATCAAATTGAAAAACTTTTTCCTGTTATTTTTGCAAACTTTCTTCGTTCTCTCTTCTATGGATTATACTTTGAATCTCGATCTTGTAATCCATCCAAGGGATGTTATCTCCGGGTGAGTGATTGATTGGATAACAAACAAACTTATTTGTCGACACTAATTTTTTTAATTATATAGTACACGTGTAGTAGTTGTGCTTTCATTGGCTTGTGGCGAATTAATATAACTTTAAAAATTCATATCTTGACTGAATGTGTTGCACATATTAATATCACTTTAAGCGTTGGTGCATTTAATTTTCGTTATTTAATACATAGCATTCAATTTACTTGCTTTATCAAAAACAAATAAGCGCCTGGAAATAACATCTAAAGAACTGTTTGAACACTTTAAGGGGTTATTTAGTTTTTAATCGCATGCTATTCGTGAAAAAAAAACGCATACCTCTGATCCCCAATTTTTTTGTGATACCAACAGATCGTAGAAAGCTTAGTGCCATTTGAAGAAAGTCTTCTCGAACGATGTCTGAAATTTGAAAAATTCGGTTCTTTATCTAGATTACAAATTCTGTTTATTAAAATTAAATCACTATGGAATTTATGTGAAATTATTGCTGAAATACTTTGAGATATTGAAATCTCGTAAATTTTATCTGTCAATTGTTAAAGTTCGTTCATATCTCTGTTCTACCAGATTTTCTGTTATATGCAAATCTGATCTGGCTAGAATTTTCATCGTTCTAAATAAATCCGATGGGCTTCTGTAACCCATTTCGTTATCTGAAAGGAAGAGTTCCAAATTCTTTTCTTCTGTTTCGGAAAATCGATGAATTAGTACATTCTCGATTGTATCCCATTTTCGTTTGTAATCTGTATTTATACTTCGTCTACTCTTTTATAATACCCTTGAGATTAAACTGTGATTGGGCTTGGATGAAGTACGTTGGGGGCATGGTGTCCACTAAAGATGCAATTTTACCGCATCGGCAAACAGACCTGCTCTATATAGCACTCCACACCTGCCGCCTGCATTCTATTTTCACTGCTATAAATACCAGAAAACTCTTGAAGAACATCTCACTTTTTCTCACTTTTTAAAATTTTACGTATTACATTTACGTATAAAAGTGTTAAATATATGTAAATATTTTTTTAAACGAACAAACTTTAAAATTTATTAAAACTATAACTATAAAAAATTTAATTAAGGTAAAATACTTCAAAATTGAACTTCTAAATAAACCTGTATCTATTACAGTCCTTTTTTCTTGTTGTCGTTTTCATCTGCAAAGCTTTAGGGGCGATACTCTGCTCAGTGATTACTTCGGTAATATATCCGGACCAGTCCTATTGTATACCTGGTCGTAGTATCTACGACAACATCGCGGTAGCCAAGCATTTGTTTGCCTACCATGAACAGACAAATACACAAATGGCCATGATTTCACTAGACCAACAAAAGGTTTTTGATAGCGTCTCGCACGAGTATCTCTAAGTATTTGGGTTTCCACCCAGGTGGCTCGATATCGTCGGGAAATTGTATACAGATTCAGCAATTTTGATTAAGCATCAATGACAAGTTCTGACTCCTATCTCGTTTCATCGTGATATCAGACAGGGCTGTCCATTGTCAGGTATGCTTTATGATCTTTCGTTAGAGCCGCTACTGGTGAATCTTCGTCGAATATTCGGACAATATTCAGTTCGTCTACCATATACCAATGTGAGGCCTCTGATGTTGGCATATGCGGACGACCTTTCTATTTTCGTGACAAGAGATGAGGCCTTTCCGGTCGCTCGTGCTGTATTCGAAAAGTACGAGCGTATAGCGGGAGCTAAAATTAACCCTAATAAGAGTCAAGGCTTGTGGTGTGAAAAGTGAAGAGATCGTACAGATAATCCACTGAACATCAAATAGACTAATACTTGCCTGAGGTTTTTGGTGTGTATATGGGACGCGAGAGTAAGTTAAATAATTGCCGCATTGCTCTGGAGAAACTCTCTAGAGCTGTAAACTCATGGCGTACATGACGATTTCCATTATCCTTAATGGGAAGGTCAGTCGTTCTCAATTATTTGATTACCTCGTCCATCATTCATGTGTTAAAGTCTGAGACATTTGATGAAGGCTTCGTAGGTCTTCTTCAAGCAAAAGCTATGGACGCCTTTTGGTACGGACGAGGTTGGGTTGCGAAAGTATGCTCTGTTTGCCATTCATGATAGGTGGATTAGGTCTCACTAACTTGGTTGTGAAATCAAGGTGTCTCTAAGTTCGTGTATTCCAACGAGTGTATTGCCAGAGGGGCACCTTGATTTCTCAACTTTCGGTGAATGTACTGCGAGGGATTGGCATAGGAGAGTATTACTATCCGCTCTGATCGACCATCCTATCCTCGCGAGTAGCCACAGGATCTAATCTCACCGATTCAGACCTGCGGCATAATCAGGCCAGCATTTCACCTTAAGTGGAATGCTCTATGGTACACACAATTGGCTTCGATTCCAATCAGGTTTAATCCTGAGTTAATAGATTCAGCGTTCAGTAATGCTCGAAGTTTTGAAGCTGACATGCATACACTGACAGTTCTCGCAGATATTATTGATATCTCTGGAAACTGTCGAATAAGCACTAACACTCCAGAGCTGCACGACCTGACTGCTTCTGCGAGGGAGAGGTTTCGCTAACTTGGGACCAGTAACCCTGGCACTAAGTGGGAAGATGCTTTCGTTCTGAACAGACCACCTCACACACCTTTCAGCACACTTACGACAGACCTCCGGAGCATACAGGGTACAAAAGATGGCGAAAACACCTCGGGGTAAATATGGGCCTGATGAGAAAGATCTAGTCTACAGTTATCCTTCTACTTACAAAGATACTGATGTAGCATTCAAATTGCTACATCACAGTCTTATGCATCCTAATCAGTTGTCACATATTGACCGGCGAGTTCAGAGGATTTGCACTGTTTGTGCTGGTGAGGGCACCCTGCTTCACAGGTTGTTCACTTACCCAGCCTTGCAAAATCTAATGGATCTCCTGCGCGATATGTGTCAGCTCGGCATTACTAAGACATCGTTTCTATGGGGACCAAAGGTTTGTGGTCGGGTGAATTGTTTGACTAGGCTTGTGTTGATACTGGCCAAATCTACAATTCACTTGTAGTGCATGAGAGTCGAAGATGGGAATCAGAGCACTGACCCACAACACCACGCACAAGCACTGCACATGGCAACCACTATCGTCGGTGCAGGACGGAGCTCTTGTCTTTCACTGGTGATAGCAGACCACAGTATTTGCAACACTAGTCCACGGAGCTTCTCCCTCTTAGGAATCGTTGCACGTGCTGTGGGAAGGGCAACCACTCTGTTAGAGATGCTAAGCTGGAGGGATGATGAGGGCAGTTTGTAGAGGACTATGATACTACAGGCTGCACTCGCGGACTCTGTGATTGTATCAGTGGCAATCATTAAAATTAAATTTTAAATTTATCTTTCTCCTTTGATCTGTATTGCAAATTTTTGTTATTTACTTTAGCAAATCTACATGGAAGACTCTTCGTGGAACTGTCACTTATCTGGGGATGTAGGCACACTTTTTTTTTCTAGTGATATATTAACTTTCGGATTTAGATTTTTAATTTCACTTTTACATTACACATTTGTTATATTATTAATCGTTTGTGTTTTAGGGTGCCTAGTTTTAGTCAGTTTATAATTCCTATACAATTGTTATAGCCTTTTGCGTCCTTTTAGATTTAGATAATTAGAGCTTTTTTTCTGTTTTCAGAGCCACCCTTTACATATTTTTTTTATAATAAGTGTTACTTTATAACGTTTTTAAATAAAGAATCATATAAACATAAAAAAAAAATATTATTGTTTTATTTTGTAATTAAATTAATTTTATACTTATTTTTTCATTTTGTTTTTTTTTTTTTCAAAATAGTACTGGCACGTAGTGTACATTTGTGCATTGCACTTCTTTAGATGTATTAGGTCTGTTAACATACTCAGATTTGGGTGAATCCATTATATGGTTTTCACCAAAAATCTGTTACGTACTCAGATAATAGGAAAATATTAATCCAAGGAAAAACTCGCGGTAGCTTGTGTAACAACTGTAAAACAAATTGAAATTGAAATTTGAGAATTATCAGAGTTCTAAAACTGACACGTGAAAAATGGAAAACGCGGCAGAATTTGAAATTGATGTGTTTAGTTCGGACAGGTTGTATCAACACTTGCAAAATAGTAAGTAATGTTCAGATGTGCTATATTTGCCAAAGTTTAGTTAATTTTCGGTGACGATTGGCACCAAATTTTGACCCCACTTTTTTTTTTTTTTGCTTTAAATAAATAAAAAATGAACTTATTTATAAAAAATATTAAGATGCTACGTATCTTGAAGAATTAACGAGATAGTTCTCACTAATCAAATTAATCATGTTCCAATTGGAGAGAAGAAGGGATGAGCGTTTCCCCTTAATTACTCTCTCTGGTAAAAGAAGTTGAACACAAGGTGCGGAAATCTATGGGGGATTACGCAGACTGTGGCTATCTGCAGGATTACTGTCAACAAATATCCGCTTGCAACTCGTGAAAGCTCTTTTATTACCCCATTTTACCTATGGAAGTTTGATATATCCCATACTTGATAGCGTATGCGCGCGGAAAGTTGAAGTTGCTTTTAACGATTGCATTAGATTTGTGTTTGGCATTAAACGTTGGCAGCATATAACTCCGTACAGACTCTCATTGGTTGGCTGTTCGATCAACTCTTACCTAAAGCACAAAGCCTTAATATTCCTCTATATCCTAATTCACTCTGGTAAACCTGGATGTCTGTATGACCAGATACATTTCCTGCAATCTTCACGACATTCCAATCTACTAGTTCCTTGTTTCCATTCCTTGACTGGTGAGGTGTCTTATTTTGTCCAGGTCGCTCGAATGTGGAACTCCCTTCCAGTTCGTGTCCAGAGGGCCAGCTCTACCTCTATCTTCAGGCGTCTAATTTGTGACTTAAATCTTTGATAGTTTATTAATATACTCTTCCTGTTCTCCTTGGTGGTGTCAGGTTGTGCAAATGCATAAATGAAATCAAATGAATATAACCAAGTAATTGATGTGAATGTAGTCAGGAAATTCAAGAAAGGTTAATTAAATAATTAATTATTTTTGTTCTCTTTCTCTAATTTTTGCTTTTCTGTTATTTCTTCATCTCTTACTTTTCTTTTTTCTTGTTTTCAAATTGTTAACTTACTCTTTTTAATATCTTTTGCTTAAATAAGTTAGTTTTAGTTCATGTAGTTTTTCTCCCTCTCTTATAATGTACTAGGTTAAGATCTCAGATCTTTTGTACTTTACCGTAATAAATAAATTGAATTGAATTGAATTTTTTCAGTCCACCGACGTAGTATATTCCCCCGATGCTTTTCCTTGTCGTTACAAATATATACATATATATATAGAATCAGCTTTTAAGGTTAAAAAAACACATATACTTGTCTAATACAAGAAATCCTCCAATTCAGGTTCTACCTATAGCCATCCTATACACGTTTCCATCTGAAAAATTAACACAAAACTTATTAATAATTAACGAATAAATCAAAATTTACCGAATTATACATCCCTCCGTATATTTACACTTTTTCATGTAACATTAAATCAGCCAGCTCTCTGTGGTACATTCAGACATCATATCAAAGTAGGGATGGGTAATTGGGATATTTTAATGGAACAGTTCTAAATTATTCCAAGTACCAAAACGTACCTGTTCCAAGGTATCAGTTACAAGTCCAAATTTTGGTACAAATAATAAAAGAAGATTGTTTTCAGATTAGGGTCCACAATAAAAAAATTACAACAACTCTGCATATTATGATTTTGTTCTTCGGTGAAATTTTATTTCCCCAAAAAATAATATTATACATTCAAATTTATTTAAGAAATCAACGCTCAAAATATTAAAATTGTAATACGGAAACTGAATCGAAAATGTAGCTCTTACTTTTATACGACGGATACATACAAAAAAAGTAAAATATGAATTACAAAAACATATCTGTAAATAAAACACATTTTCTTCAATAAATTTTCCTGCAATTTCAAGATTATTTAAATTCATTTAAAAGGAATTTCGATACCTGCTTCTATGCAGATACACGACTGGGTCAATTGCAAAAAAAAATATGTTATACCTACCAGTGGCGTAGCGTGGAAGCAACCAGATTATAATTTTACAAAAGAGTTAATGTTATTGCTGCGCTTCTAATAAATTATAGGGTTTCTGTACTCAATTCCGCTCGACTTAGACTGGGTAGTTAGTCGGATTCGGGACTCGACTCTAATGCTCGGCGAGTCCAAGTTTTTAAAATTAAGCAAAGACCAAGAAATTGAAAACGTAACCTACGTATTTAGGAATGTTTTGATCAGTTTCGAGATTTACGTTTTATTTATTTTTTAATTATAGATATTGCTACGAACATTAATAAAGAGGCGTCCTCACTTTCCATTGTTACTGAATAAAGCCAGCACACAAATAAAACTAAAAAATTAAAATGTAAACAACTAATAAAACTGGTATAAATTTGTTCAAATTATCTACTTAATAAATTCAACTTCCATCTTATAAAACAAAAGAAACACTTCTTTTTATTTTATATATATTGTAATCGTTAACGCATTTCGTCTTATCAGAGCATCATCAGGGCTCTTGTTGTAGCCCTGATAATGTCCTGATAAGACGAAACGCGTTAGCGGTTATAATGTATTTAAAATAAAAATAGTGTGTATGTTGTGGAGAAACAATAAGCGTTTTCTTTTGTTTTATTAGCAGTTAAAATAAATCTATTCCAGCAAGTGTTATCAATAAAATCTGTGAATTATTCAATTTAATAAATAATTCTAATTTTAACCCGTGTTTTCGGATAGGTACCCTAAATAAATTATCTTTACCCCTCTCGATATTTTTTTCGTAAAAACTCAAGGAGTTCATTTTTGAAGAAAATAGGCAACTTCAGCAATGAACTGCGTCGACTGTATGAAGAAGAAGATGAACCTACCAAACATATCATATGTGAGTACCCCGCGCTTGCAACTGTAAGGATGAATATCTTTGGAGGAACACCCCGCTACATAACGTTTGAAAGCTAACGCCAAGGGCAATATCGAGCTTGTAAAAGTCATAGATATAACTTAATCACTCTAAAGGAGGACACAATAGATCAACTCTGGTCGCTGTATCCGCAGGGTCTTAGTGGGTTAGTCTTCCCTGCCCTTAACCTTAAGCACGTGAGAGTAGGCATGAATTGCAGTATTTTAGTTCCTTGCTTTCAAATTAAAATAAAAGGAATTAAGGGAATAATTATAGTCAGGTTGCAGTGTACCTACTTGAATATTATGCGCTCTGTTTCAATCAAAGCTGTAAACAATTTTGAAATTTTGCGTTTTCTCGAATGCAATGATAAATGGTTTTCGCAATGTCATCTCTCCACATTAATAACGGTATTTGAGCTCTGTAAATGAAATTTCAAAAAATTTTAAAGCACGAAATGGGAAATTTTCAAATTCGTTTATTACAGAGTGCATTACGAAACAGAGGGTATTATTCGTCGCGTTCATGAAACTAAGAAATTAATCCTTTGAGATGTAGGAATGTTAGGAGTAAACGTTTTTTGAGTATCTGAGCTCATTCTTGAAAACGAGAGCCGGAAATATTTTATATACATTAGTAATATTTATTCAAGAAGGAATTTCTTCAGAATCTCCGGTATATAGTAAAATAGTAATCTCTACTTTTATTTCTTCCTCCTTGGTGTAATATAGGAGTTTTTGCCTCATATAATTCACATCCAGAATTTGTTCTGAGTTTATATGAGAGGAGATCATTTTGATCTATTTCAAGCGTCTACAGCAGGCATAAAACCAAGCTGTACTGATGAGTATTAGGTTTTCTGCTAACACGAAACGCTTCTTCTTCTTCTCCCTTTTTCTTTTCCTTTTTTGAGCCCACTGCGAGCGTATACATACATGTTCGATTCGTTTCGAATGAATCTGGTTTTTTAAATTTTTTTAATAATTTTTTTTCTTTCTATTTTTCTCAAATTTTTTTCATTTCTTTTCTTTATTCTATTTTTTCATTTGTTTTTCAAGTCACTCGAATTCGCTGTTTGGGATATGTTGATGAGTCAAAACCAAGACTTGAAACTTGTCACCAAAAATATAGTGGGTTGTGGGATAAAATAACAAATTAGAAACATTTGTAGCTTTTTGCTATATACCGGAGATTCTAAATAAATTCCTTCTTGAACAAATATAAGTTTACCCCGGTAAAAAATTCGAAAGAGTATTCTCTACTTTTATATACATTAGTAAAGTAATATAGATAAGATTTTCTCAGAATAACAGAATATAGATTTGATTTTCCTAAGTTACATATGAGTACGGCAGATCAAAATAGCCTAAAACGCAGATTCGCGATTATGGCATAACGGCGACAAATAAATTTAAATATCAATAATTGCTCATTTGCTTATTTGGCTCCGACACCGACTGTACGATTTTGTCAACAATATCATATTTCAAGCCATCTCTTCTCTAAAGTAATATTCCAATATCCAATTTGAAATTCCCCTCAAGAATTTACAAATTTCCCTCGTCACCGCGGCTTAAACATACTTGCCCAACAACAACCGAAATACTTTCTACCCAATATGATATTGATGGAAGCACAATAAAAAACACTTCCAGTCGAAACAAATAGAGCGTTAAGAAAACCTATCCATATGAATGAAATTAATCTAATACTGCTACCGGTATAGCAGTGTTTGTAGGTCTCATAGAAGCTGTTTTTCAATTGCATCCCATTTAGGATCATTTCTTATTGAGTGTAGCTTCACTGTATGTTGTGTATGGGTAATTCCACAGATAACACTCTTCAATTCTCTTCAATGTTCAAATGCAAATGCAATACTAAATTATTATTATTATGTCTGATGTACTGTAGATAAGGCATCCAAAGTGACCCAAGTGTCATTGCCGGTAGCTCGAACTCGACTGCTGCATGTAAGCGATAGCTTGCCCCTCTCACTGGACTCCGTACATACTCAACACCTTTCTCCTCGCGAAGAAAACGACGTATATGTTAGTCGCTCGGGTACCTTCTTTATTCGTGCAGATTGGCGTACTGGGGTTTGTGATCGAACTGGAGGTGTATCTTCCGGTGTGTCTGGATTTACCGCAGTGTTGGCTAGCCCCATCTCCTCTTGTCGGTTAATATGGGATACTACATCTTGGGCCTCTAATTCTCTTGTAACAGGCTCAAGGCTCTCTTGATTATTTGTCAAAGTCCGTTTAGTCTGTTCAAGTCGCTTGTCTTGGTTTTCAGTCAACCCTGCAGCGGGTATATCGAAATTAATTTTTATATCGTTGCTTCGTTCACATTCTGTCTTTCTCAGCTGGTCAACATGGCGGATGTGCTTTTGGTCATCCACTAAAATTTCGTAATGCAATTCTCCTTTCTTTGCCCAGATAACTCCAATTTTCCACTTGCATTTTTTATTTCCATAAAATCGTGCTTGGATTCGGTCACCGATATTGTACTCTGGTATTCTCCTTCGGGGAACCTCGAATCGTGCTTCTGTTACATCTGCAGTTATGTTCCGTTTCACGAGGTCTATTCTTGTTCTAATATTCCTTTTTAAAATTAGTTCTGCAGGACTTGTCCCCGTCACGCTGTTAGGTAGCTTCCGATATTGCATCAACAATCTGCAAAGTTTGGTGCTTAAACTACCCTTCTCGTGCTGCATTGCACATAGGCCTTGCTTCACTGTTTGTACAAAGCGTTCCGCTTGCCCGTTGGTAGCTGGATGATAGGGTGCGCAGTATTTATGAATGATACCATTGGATTTAAGAAAATGCTCAAACTCGTAGGATTTAAATTGCGTGCCGCTAGTTTTGATTGCATTCGTACAAGTGTGTGGAACTACTTCCATCCATTTGTAATATGCGTCAACCACGATCAAAAAGGATGAGTTCATGAATGGGCCTGCATAGTCTATATGCAGTCTTTGCCATGGCTCCTTGGGATAATCCCATGGATGGTACGGAACTTTCCTGGGGTTTGACTGTGTTCTTGCGCAGCTATAACATTTTCGACAGAGTGATTCAATGTCATCATTCATGTTTCTCCACCACACATAACTTCGAGCTAAAGCCTTCATACGTACCATACCGGTATGAGCTGTATGTAATTCTTGAAGTATTCTACCTTGAAGGCTCTTAGGTATCATAACACGAACTCCGTAAAATATGCAACCTTCTTGCAATGAAAATGTGGCGGTCTTGTTGTCGCATGATAGTGATTTTCCTGCTTGTAGTGTATTGTATATTTCTATGCATTCAGGATTCTTTAAGATATCCAATTGGTTTATAAGAAATATAGTGTCCGCATCGGGTTTTCCTTCATTCGGGGGTTCTTCCATGGGGAATCGAGATAAGAAATCTGCTTTAGCGTGATCCTGAGTTCGTCTGTATTTTATCGTATAGTTAAATCCGTATAAAAAATTTGCGTAATGTAAGAGACGTAAGGCCGAAGTAGGTGGTAATTTTTTTTTCAGGATGTAATATTCTTGTAAGAGGTTTGTGATCCGTAATTAGGGTAATTTTTCGTCCGTAACAATATTGAAAGAATTTTCTTAATCCCCAAAAAATTGCTGTTGCTTCTTTATCGATTTGTGAGCAGTTCTTTTCAGCTTTTGATAACGAACGCGATGCAAAAGCTATAGGTCTCTCCTCACCTTCACGTGTAATGTGAGATATAACAGCTCCAAGTCCGGTGGGTGATGCAACTGTCGCCAATATAAGTGGTAAGTCCGGATTGTATCTGATTAGTGAATTTGAATTTGTTATTTCTTTCCTTAAATTTATATAAATAAAAAGAGATTACCCTTTTGGACTTTTTACCGGGTTAAACTTAATTTTCTTCAAGAAAGAATTTTTTGGGATATCTCCGGTATATAGCAAAAGCTAAAAAAATGTTCTAATTTGTTATTTCATCACACAACCCATTAATTTTTGGTGACAAGTTTCAAGTCTTGGTTTGACTCATCAACAGGTCCCAAATAGCGAAATTGGGTGATTAGAAAAACAAATGAAAAAATGAAAAAAGAAGAAAGAAATGAAAAGTTTAAGAAAGATAGAAAAAAAACAATTTTTTTATTTATTAAAAAAAATTTTAAAAAATTTTAAAGAAACAGATTCATTCGAAGCGAATCGAACCTGTATACGCCACGCAGTGGGCTGAAAAATGAAGAAGAAAAAGGAAGAAGAAGAAGCGTTTCGTGTCAGCAGAAAACCTTCCACTCATCGGTGCAGCTTGGTTTTCTGCCTGCTGCAGACGCTCGAAAATAGATCAAACCGATCTCTTCTCATATAACCTCAGAATAAATTCTGGGTGTGAATTATATGAGGAAAAAACACTCCTATACAAGCCCAGGAGGAAAAATAAATAAAAAGAGATTACTCTTTTGGACTTTTTACCGGGTTAAATTTAATTTTCTTTAAGAAAGAATTTTTTGGGATATCTCCGGTATATAGCAAAAGCTAAAAAAATGTTCTAATTTGTTATTTATTTCATCACACAACCCATTAATTTTTGGTGACAATTTTCAAGTCTTGGTTTGACTCATCAACAGGTCCCAAATAGCGAAATTGGGTGATTAGAAAAACAAATGAAAAAATGAAAAAAGAAGAAAGAAATGAAAAGTTTAAGAAAGATAGAAAAAAACAATTTTTTTATTTATTAAAAAAAATTTTAAAAAATTTTAAAGAAACAGATTCATTCGAAGCGAATCGAACCTGTATACGCCACGCAGTGGGCTGAAAAATGAAGAAGAAAAAGGAAGAAGAAGAAGCGTTTCGTGTCAGCAGAAAACCTTCCACTCATCGGTGCAGCTTGGTTTTCTGCCTGCTGCAGACGCTCGAAAATAGATCAAACCGATCTCTTCTCATATAACCTCAGAATAAATTCTGGGTGTGAATTATATGAGGAAAAAACACTCCTATACAAGCCCAGGAGGAAAAATAAATAAAAAGAGATTACTCTTTTGGACTTTTTACCGGGTTAAACTTAATTTTCTTTAAGAAAGAATTTTTTGGGATATCTCCGGTATATAGCAAAAGCTAAAAAAATGTTCTAATTTGTTATTTATTTCATCACACAACCCATTAATTTTTGGTGACAATTTTCAAGTCTTGGTTTGACTCATCAACAGGTCCCAAATAGCGAAATTGGGTGATTAGAAAAACAAATGAAAAAATGAAAAAAGAAGAAAGAAATGAAAAGTTTAAGAAAGATAGAAAAAAACAATTTTTTTATTTATTAAAAAAAATTTTAAAAAATTTTAAAGAAACAGATTCATTCGAAGCGAATCGAACCTGTATACGCCACGCAGTGGGCTGAAAAATGAAGAAGAAAAAGGAAGAAGAAGAAGCGTTTCGTGTCAGCAGAAAACCTTCCACTCATCGGTGCAGCTTGGTTTTCTGCCTGCTGCAGACGCTTGAAAATAGATCAAACCGATCTCTTCTCATATAACCTCAGAATAAATTCTGGGTGTGAATTATATGAGGAAAAAACACTCCTCTTTCTTCATTTTTCAGCCCACTGCGTGGCGTATACAGGTTCGATTCGCTTCGAATGAATCTTTTTCTTTAAAATTTTTTTAAATTTATTTTAATAAATAAAAAAATTGTTTTTTTTCTATCTTTCTTAAACTTTTCATTTCTTTCTTCTGTTTTCATTTTTTCATTTGTTTTTCTAATCACCCAATTTCGCTATTTGGGACCTGTTGATGAGTCAAACCAAGACTTGAAAATTGTCACCAAAAATTAATGGGTTGTGTGATGAAATAAATAACAAATTAGAACATTTTTTTAGCTTTTGCTATATACCGGAGATATCCCAAAAAATTCTTTCTTAAAGAAAATTAAATTTAACCCGGTAAAAAGTCCAAAAGAGTAATCTCTTTTTATTTATTTTTCCTCCTGGGCTTGTATAGGAGTGTTTTTTCCTCATATAATTCACACCCAGAATTTATTCTGAGGTTATATGAGAAGAGATCGGTTTGATCTATTTTCGAGCGTCTGCAGCAGGCAGAAAACCAAGCTGCACCGATGAGTGGAAGGTTTTCTGCTGACACGAAACGCTTCTTCTTCTTCCTTTTTCTTCTTCATTTTTCAGCCCACTGCGTGGCGTATACAGGTTCGATTCGCTTCGAATGAATCTGTTTCTTTAAAATTTTTTAAAATTTTTTTTAATAAATAAAAAAATTGTTTTTTTCTATCTTTCTTAAACTTTTCATTTCTTTCTTCTTTTTTCATTTTTTCATTTGTTTTTCTAATCACCCAATTTCGCTATTTGGGACCTGTTTTTGAGTCAAACCAAGACTTGAAACTTGTCACCAAAAATTAATGGGTTGTGTGATGAAATAACAAATTAGAACATTTTTTTAGCTTTTGCTATATACCGGAGATATCTCAAAAAATTCTTTCTTGAAGAAAATTAAATTTGTATAAGCGACCTCACAGGCCTTCGACCATTCAAATTTGATACCCTTCTTGATCAATGCGTTCAGAGGAGATATCGTGCTTGCGAGATTCTGAATGAATTTTTGATAGTAGTTTATTAGTCCAATAAATGTTCGTAGCTCAGGTACGTTAGTAGGCCTTTTACTCTTTACAATGGCTTAAACTTTTTTAGGCATCGGTTTGATACCGCCTCCCTCAATGACGTGACCTAGGTAGGTAATAGAGTTTAAAAGAAACTGGCATTTCCCCCTGTTTAGGTGCAAATTGTTTTCGTGTAATCGTTTTAATAAGGCCGTAAGATTTGTAGTTAGATCAATGTAATTTGTTCCTTGTACTAAAATGTCGTCAAAGAGACGCACCACTCCTCGTAAATCTTGTAATATTGCATCCATAAATCTTTGCCATGTATTAGGGTTTACTTTTACTCCGAGCATCAAGCGGTTTACCCTGTATGTTCCTCAATGCGTACTTATGGCCTGTAACATCCAACTTGCTTCGTCGACTTGCATATGTAAATATGCCTGATGTAGGTCGAGAACGCAGAAATATTTACCCCCACCCATCTTCGCAAAAACATCCTTCTATTTTAGGTCCTTCTATTTAGGTCATTGCCTGTATTGTTATCAAAGTTGTTACTTGTTACATGTTAAAATTAGTTTGTAAAGTATACAGCATAGTTGCCTTTGAAAAGTATTGCACTTGTTTTGCAAGTAAATTTTTTTTTTCTTGAGATACTTTTGTTTTGTTTGACATTCTCGTGTGAACTGTTGTAAATAACACATCGTGGAATAAATTTGTTATAGTATTATTTTAAATCTTTAATTCTGCAAAGAGAAGGTTTGTCGTTAGTACAGAAAGAGCCAAACTGTTAGAGCTAGGTGCTCCTCGTAACCAACATCATTAAGTATTGGAGCTAGGTGCTGCTCGAAATACAAGTTGAGAAATTCATGTGCGGAGTAACAGAAATCTACCATAAATATTAAAACTTCAGTCAACGTGCGGACTTGGTCCTTCGAAGATTTATTCATATTGGATAATTGTCGTCTTTAATCACGGTATTGATGGTTATCTTGTAGTCAGCACATAGTCTGATGTCTCCATTCTTTTTAATAACTGGAACGATAGGTGTACCCCACGGACAATGTGTTACTTTTTGAATTATTTCTTGTTTTTCTAATCGATCAATTTCAGCATCAATTTTGTCCTTTAGTGCATATGGCACGGGCCTTGGTTTGAAAAAAATGGGCATAATGTTTGTGTCTTTTAACGCAAATGAACTTTTAGCTTTAGGAATTTTTTCTATGGTTTCTGTAAAAATATCGGAATAGTTTTCGAGAAGTTCATTGATTCTTTTTTTGTACAATTATTCACTAATATCGGCCGCAAGTATTTGATTTACTGGTGATATATCCAATTTTAATTTTTCCATCCAGTCTCTCCCTAATATTGTGTCGACATCTTGTTGTAAAACATACAAATTTCCCATCGCTGCATTTCCATTATATGCAATTTTCATGTTACAAGCTCCTAGCGGATGTAAAATTTCTCCTGTGTACGTTTTTAATTTAATTGAAGTAGGATATAGCTTTTTTCCTGGCCATAATTTCTTAAATGTGGCGTCTGACATTGTAGAGACCGCCGCACCGGTATCAAATTCCATTGTACATGATACCTTGTCTACCAAAATATCTCTTAAAATTTGATTTCTTTTTATATCGTTGCAAGTCTTAATTTTGTTTATAAAATAATTGTTGTCCGAGTCACTTGTCTCTTCTACAGTCAATAACTTTTGATCACGAAAACATGTCCGTCTTTCTTGCATTTCGAACATTTCAAATTTTTTGCTTTGCATTTATTTGCTTTATGATCCTGCTTGCCACATTTAAAGCATTTACCGTGAACGTTTCGTATCGTCGATGGCTGGTCATTGTTATATCCGTTATTTCTAATTTTAGCTGAGCTAAATTTTGTTGCCATTCTTGCCTTTGTATGATATTGGTGATTATTTACACTGACCTTGCTAATTGCATGCATGGATGCACTTGTATGACCCCTCATTTCTCTACTTTCTAGCTTAGATGCTTCTATTGCTAACGCCAGCTTAACTGTGTATTTAACTTAACTTAAATGTGTATTTATGGTTGATTTCTTGCAATGTTCACATACAAAATTGCAACTGGAGCCTAACCTTTTCAAATCGGCTGGAAAATTTGCCAGAGATTCTCCTTCATGCTGCACTCTCAATGAAAATTTATGCTGTTCTGCTACCTCATTATGTTTCGGACAAATATGCGTTTTCAAAAGCTCCGTCAGCTCTGAATTTTTTATCCTTGGGTGCATCTGGTGCTGTAAGACACGTTAACGTATGATATAGTTTAGGACCTAAACAATTTATTAATATTTGCACGCACTTTTTGTTTTTTTCTTCAGTTTCATTATTTAAATTTCGCATTTCTAGATAATTTTCAAGTCACTGCAGATATGAGTCGAATGACTCGTTCACTTCATCGAAAGGTAAAAGTTGTAAACCGCGATATTCATTCATCACTTTTAGCACTTTGATTTTGTGTTAATTTTTGCAAAACTTGTGATATTTTGTTAATTGCTTCATTTATTGCTGCCATTATATTAACACTATCAGCAACGTAACGTAATCCACTTGTTCCTTAATATATTATATATATATGTATGCAGTATATATGTATTTTTTTTTTGCTATTTATTTATGATGTGATAAATATAAATGTATCGTTAACTGTAAGTCGTAATACTGTGTAATGTAGTTACGTAATTGTCATGTATGTATGTAACCATGTAAGAAAGCCTACCTTAAGCCGTAATGATGACCCGAATTCCAATTTTGGTGTAACTGTTCTCTTCCTCTTGCCAGTTAAAGAAAAAAAAAACAAAACAGATTTAATTAATGCGTGAATTGCGTTTTCTTTCCTCGTCGCCAATGTTGCGTATGGGTAATGTGGAAAATACCAATACTATCAAAGGCCAGCGATCATAAGTCATTCTCCTGCATCACTCTGGCAGTCTAGTACAGAACTTCGTAGCGTGAACTCGTGTAGATAAGCCATATATATTGTACGTTAGATAATAAACATTTTTATATTAATTAGAATCCGTGTTCTTTAATTATTCAGTCTTTCAACGCTTTCTCCGATTGTTAGTTTCGACAGGTAATTCCACAGATAACACTCTTCAATTCTCTTCAATGAGTTTATTGTTCAAATGCAAATACAATACTAAATTATTATTATTATGTCTGATGGACTGTAGATAAGGCATCCAAAATGACCCAAGTGTCATTGCCGGTAGCTCGAACTCGACTGCTCCATGTAAGCGATAGCTTGCCCCTCTCACTGGACTCCGTACATATGTATGTACATATTCAACACTGTATAAGTCGCGAACGAGCAACAGAGGTGTGCGCCATCTTAGGTAGATTCCTAACGAGTTCGAATGCCATGCATTTGGTTGCATGTTGTTCGATTGATGATGGAAGCAGAACTGCAAGCCACCTCCTCAGGCAGTGGTGTCGGTTGCACTATCTTACCCACGAATTACACGAGATAGTACAGCTTGCATGCAAACCTCCCTTCCAACGCGATTTTTAATTTTATAGCAGAAGGCAGTTCGATTGATATCTTATCATCTTGCATGTTAGTTCATTTTAAAAATGGCATTGAGGCGTAAAGTCATGCGTATATTGGAAAATTATATCAATAAAGTAAGTAGCAGACTGATAAAAAACCCAAGAAAAAGTTAAGAGGAAGGTGTTAGTTTAGGTTAGGTTAGGTAAGAGGGGTGCCGCTAGACAACCAGCCAGCCTCACTTAGACCTCCAACGGGTCCATTGTGCCCCTAGACCTCATGGGATAACCCTTCAAACCGCGGATTTATCCTGCTTTCCTTGGGAAACTCAGGATATATTCAAGACCTTTAACTTAGATCCATCCTGCCTCACTCAGAAAACTCAGGATGTCTCTGAACTTTATACTTTGAAGCTCGCCAGACTTGAAAAGAAATAGCTACCTAGTAGCCTACCTCTTTTATTCATCAGAGCGGGGCATTCGCATATGCAGGCCACAATTGCCTCGCAATACGACAAGTATTCCTGCTGGTCCATCGGAGGCCTGCCTTTAGATAGACGTCTCTGATGATTTCCTCTTTTAAAGCTCCGATTGGGATCCTCAAGTAAGCTACAGCTGCGGAGGTATCCAATTCGGAGCCCTTTTTTGCCAACTCATCAGCCATCTCGTTGCCTGAGTTATCCGTATGGCCAGGTACCCAGCTTAGGGTCACCTTACAGTCAATTCCTCAAGCCTAGTTTTGCATAACTGCACCAATTTTGATTTTACCAGCCCAGTATCCAGCGCATTGATGGCTACCTGGCTATCAGTATATATGCAGATGTGCCGTGAGGGCTCTCTACACATGGATACCAATGTTGCCGCCTGATAAATCGCTGTGAGCTCTGCCTGAAAAACACTGCATTTGTCAGGCAGTCTATAAGACTCGTTCCACTGGAGATCTCTAGAGTACACTCCAGCCCCTGTGCCCACACTCGTCCTGGAGCCATCCGTAAATATAGAAATATCGGATGTAACGACCACCTCCTTCCCCTCCCAGTCACTCCTGGTGGGTATCGTTGCATTGATACCTCCACCAAAAGTCCGGATGGGTACTTGATAGTCTGTTTCTACCCTGCGGTCCCTACAGTCTACCTTCTAGAGTTTATTGGAGTGCCCAAAACCCCTCTCCGTCGACCACACCCTTACAATAAAGGTCCAGCGGCAATAGGTCAAGCATGACTTCCAATGCCGCCGTGGGCGTGGTGCACAGACACCCAGTTATACCCATACAGGCGGCTCTCTGGATTTTTGACAGCACATCAAGGTTACAGTTCCTTGTCAGTGCCGTCCACCAGACCGTAGAGCCGTAGCAGAGGATGGGCCTCACTATGGCTGTGTACATCAAGTGTACCACCCTGGGTTTTAATCCCCAGTTTCCGCCAAATATTCTCTTGCACGTGTAGAAGGTCACACTGGCCTTCTTCACGCGTTCTTGTAGACTAGCCTTCCAGTTCAGTTTGGAATCGAGGACGACACCCAAATACTTCGCTTCGCCAGTTACCAGGATGCATATGTCATCCGCGTAGCCAACTACCTTAAAAGAGGAAGGTGTTGGTAAATGATGTAATGCAAATGATGCCTGAAGGGACCTTACGTCATTTACCTGTATACCATCGAAGGCGCAGATGTTCTGCCTTCTTTGCCTGCCCCATCCTCCCATCTGACTCTGAGGGGCATAATTCTTCAGAGTCCCTACTTGACCTGGAAAGAGAGACTAGGCTCCAAGAAAGTAAGAGGAGAAATTAAAACTCTTAACGGTTCATATTCACGTTATAATTACTGATAGGTAATACTTCATTTACCCGCAAAGGCACATACGTATATGTACAAGTATATCACTAGATCAAAGGTATATACAGGTAAGCATATCAAAAATTAGAGCCACATAAATATAAATATAATATTAAATCAAAAGTGCTATTATTTCAAGGTACATACATTTCAATATATCAAACTAGTATTAATCGAAATTATATATAGCTACATGAAAAGAATATCAATAAAAATGAAGTCCTACATGTGTAAGTCGCTACATAAGCCGAAGTATGCGTATACGAAAAGAAAATGTGTAATATATCAATAATACTCACCGTGAAAATTCCACGGCATGATGAAGCGCTTCAGCATCCGCCATCTAGTAGGCTCTATCACAAAAGTAATTTTTTGTTGAGTTAAAATAATATTGGCCAGAGACACTTGTATCTGCACTTATCTTGGACGAAATTAACTAAGAACGTGCGGAACGTAATTATAATAAAAATTTCAATTTAAAACAATTTACAAATTCATTCCATAGTGGACGACTGTATCTACGTTGTGCAACTGAAGGATTATAACCTGGCGGTTAAGGAATATCAGCATTTTTCCCTGTAGTAAAATCTATTGACCATTTACACTCTTTGTGCTGAATTTTGTTGACATTTTGGAGCACAAGTCCAAAGAAAACGATTGTTGGAATTTTGACAATTGCTAATCCATATTGCTGCGTGTTCATAAAACTCTCAGGCGGATATATTCCCCTTTGAAAAAGTATTGAGTTTATACCATATTTTAAGTATTCCGCCACTATGACTGTATCAAATGCTGGCAAATGTGGATACCACCGAAAATTCAACAAATTACGGAGTCTTATTTCAAGCAAAGTGTTGCACTGGTACAAATTTTCTCCGTATATATAATCTATCCAGTTAATATTGTTCAGATTTCCTTGCACTTTCTGCAATAAGGTACAGTGGCTGCCACTAATTAGTATAGCGTTGGTGTAATTGATACATTAGAATATCCTTAGGCACCTTTTTGAATAGAGTCGACTGTTCTTCCAGCCAAGTAATTTTTCCTGCCCGAAAAAGTGGCGGATTTTGTGCGGAGTACACGAAAATAACTAGATTATTGGAAAATAGGTCAGTATTAGAACTGCAAAATATTTTAAATTTATTACAGGCTGTGCTTACTAGCAGATGATTGCGGAAATTTAATTTTGGTTCCTTCACTGATATAGTTGCTCGATGGATCACATATGACAGAGAAGATTGTCTTCTTCTTCTTTTCCTTTTCTCATCAGCATGTCACCACGAGCTCGAGGAAACGCACTTCTCTCGGTCTGGGTGCATTCGAATATTCTGATTGACAGCCGCCGGCAAACACGCTGCAGTCTCTCGTGTAGCATATTGCTATATGCAATACGCTACGACCATAACAATGCAAGTTCGCTGAAAGCTGTACTACCAGCATGGCAGTAGAGGTTACACGTGCAAGAAGTATGGCAGTGCGGCTTACACACAAGCTGTAGTTGCAGGTGTAACACCGCGTTAGATAGAGCCCAGCCGTGTTCACATGCTATTCTTTTCATTGTATGTTGATCTATTGCTCTGTTTTTGATTGTTTTGTTCAAAGGGTGGTAATTTTATAATGCTTCTCTTCGATAGTTTACAGCGAAGGACATATAAAAGGCTTTAGGGAAAATATTTTTTAATGAAAATATTTTGAAGATACTTTTTGTCATAATTTTTTATTTCCTTTCATTTTTATTTGTTTTAATTAAATTACATCGGAAGACCTAACGGAAGCAATGCTTCCCTTGCTTCCAAAGACGCCACGACACTGATACCTACGTAAGTAGAACTTAATGTAGCCTAAATCAACTGTATTGTATATATTGTAGTTCTGGTTTTCTGCCTGCGATACATTTCAGTCACATGCCAAGCCACCCTTCACTATGATATCGTATTCTGAACTTCTTGTTGCATAAAATTAAAAGTCTTTGTGTAGTGTGACTATGTGAATGTATAGGCTGTATGAGTCATAGATTTATTTGGAATTTATATATTACATAATTGAGAAATATGAGACATCCCAGCGGATGCAACATCGCATCGAAGCCGTTCTGCACCTCTGGCATGCATCATCGACCCATTTCTGCACCGAAACTTCGATGAATTTTACACACGATATCCTAGGGAGGGTGCGATGACTTTCTGCAGGAGTAAGTGTCGATGAAAGCGTCGGTGAATAATCTTCGAAGAAAACGTCAATGAAATGTCCTCGAAGAAAACGTCAAAGAAATATCCTCGACGAAATCGTCAATGAAAACTTGAAAGAATAATCCGCAACGAAAACTGAAAGGAATAATCATCGATGAAAACTTGAAAAAATATTCCCAGATGAAAACTTCAATGAATAATCCCCAAAGAAAAGTTCAAGGAATAGTTCCCCAATGAAAATATTCTCGATCAGTAAATTTTTGCAGATCCAGGGGTGGTACTGTAATCGAGTAAAGTCGAAACGCTTCTTCTAGCTAAATTTCTGATTAAATGTTTAATTGAATTTTTTAGCATAATTAAACTAGTAGAAGTAGTTTCAGTTTTTCTCGATTCAAGTCTCAAGCACCCCGCAGGAATGCATGGATTTAAGGAAGGGTGAAAGGAAGTATAATCGGTTACTAGGAAAATTTTAACAATATCTTCAAAAGAGCTACTATAGTATATATTACCAAATCAAATATCAAAGCAGCAAACTTATATCTAATAGCATATTTAATGTTCTTTATATACAAAAAAATAAAAAACAATTAAAAACTTGAGGAATCAAAAATTCAAAAAATATTAAGTAGGTACTTGAAAAATTTTAAAACCTTGAAAAATCGTAAGAACTTGAAAAAACTTAACTCCTAAAATTTCAAAAACTTGAAAAAACTTAAAAACTTCAAAGATTTCAAAAACTTGAAAAAACTTAAAAACTTCAAAGATTTCAAAAATTTGAACAAATTTAAAAACTTCAAAAATTTCAAAAACTTGAAAAAAATTAAAAACTTTGAAAAATCGTAAAAACTGAAAAAATGTTAAAAACTTGAAAAAACTTAAAAACTAAGGTACGAAGTGAAAAGAAATCGAAGGAGGTGAAGGCATTATTTATTTGTCTTCCTTTTGGTGGCCTCTTTTTTGAAGTATCTATTTTTGTTGGTCCGGAAACTATATCTGACATCCTTTACGAAGTAAGTCTCTCTGTAGCCATCTCTAAGTAACGCTTCTGGAAGATAAAAATTAATTAATTATATGTATACAAGACTGGAAATTTTGAAAATAATGTGAACTTACTGAATAATGCACCGCTTATAAATTTTTAATTCTTGGAATGCTTCCTTTCCTTTTTGCCCATCATAATTGAATGCCAGAATTAGGTCATCTCCTATTAATTTACTTAAATTTTTTGCGTTGCCTCCCGGTGTCATCAAAGATTTGAGAGTAGCTACCTAGTTAGATATTATTTAATGTTGGTTTAATAATATAAGGTTTATTTAATTTAACTTGCCTAGATAAGAATCTTCATAGTCCAAGATATCGGAATTTAATTTATCTAATTCGTCTTTCGTTTTAATCGGGAACCTCACGCGAATAGGCTGTACTTCTTGCTTTTTCTTAACGAATTCTTTTAAAATGGTTTTTATTTCTGCATTTGACATAGCGATTTCCCTTATTTGGGCTAAAAATTAGAAATAGTTTACAAGTGTATAAAGAGTGTTGATTAATTTTTACTTTTTAAAGACCCTATTTCCTTGGCAATATATTCTAAAATTTTACGAAATGAGTTAAAGAAGAAATGTATTTTTTAAATTCTTATTATATTACAACCTTTTAATTCAGACATTTCCCTAGTGAGCGATCGTACACATGATTCCTGTCGCAAAGTAGCATCACAACGTTGCAGCCGTCCTTTCCCAAAAGTCGATTTCAGATCTGCCAGAAATATTCTTAGACCAGATAGAGATTCAAGTGGCTCATCAAAAAAGTTTCTTTGATTTAATAATCGTTTCCCAACTATGAATTTTTTCGACCCCTTCAGCAAATCCGGTTATTTGAATCGAAATGTGAGGATAGATGCACCAAAAATTATTCGGTTGCAAAGCACTGAAATAATGCAAGTCAGTGGTATGGCAGATTATCCTTCCTTTGGAATTTTTCTTGAATCCGTATGTTTTTTTTTATCATCAATTTTTCGTAGCTGAGCTTATTGTTAAGTTGCTGCAAAATTTTCGTAGGTTGCTTAATTTTCCTTTTTAGTTCCTGCATATTGCTTTCGAACTTATATGCAGTGAATTCGCTTATTTGCCCAAAATCTTTTACGTATTCTGTTAAGTGCAACAAACTGTGTACATTATAAGTTACATTATCCTCTGTGTACACGATTGATTTTGTACGAACAGTTCACCAATATGATTGAACTGTTCGTACAAAATTTCCCTGCTTTGATATTTGATTTGGTAATATATACTATAGTAGCTCTTTTGAAGATATTGTTAAAATTTTCCTAGTAACCGATTATACTTCCTTTCACCCTTCCTTAAATCCATGCATTCCTGCGGGGTGCTTGAGACTTGAATCGAGAAAAACTGAAACTACTTCTACTAGTTTAAATATGCTAAAAAATTCAATTAAACATTTAATCAGAAATTTAGCTAGAAGAAGCGTTTCGACTTTACTCGATTACAGTACCACCCCTGGATCTGCAAAAATTTACTGATCGAGAATATTTTCATTGGGGAACTATTCCTTGAACTTTTCTTTGGGGATTATTCATTGAAGTTTTCATCTGGGAATATTTTTTCAAGTTTTCATCGATGATTATTCCTTTCAGTTTTCGTTGCGGATTATTCTTTCAAGTTTTAATTGACGTTTTCGTCGAGGATATTTCTTTGACGTTTTCTTCGAGGACATTTCATTGGCGTTTTCTTCGAAGATTATTCACCGACGCTTTCATCGACACTTACTCCTGCAGAAAGTCATCGCACCCTCCCTAGGATATCGTGTGTAAAATTCATCGAAGTTTCGGTGCAGAAATGGGTCGATGATGCATGCCAGAGGTGCAGAACGGCTTCGATGCGGTGTTGCATCCGCTGGGATGTCTCATATTTCTCAATTATGTAATATATAAATTCCAAATAAATCTATGACTCATACAGCCTATACATTCACATAGTCACACTACACAAAGACTTTTAATTTTATGCAACAAGAAGTTCAGAATACGATATCATAGGGAAGGGTGGCTTGGCATGTGACAGAAATGTATCGCAGGCAGAAAACCAGAATTACAATATATACAATACAGTTGATTTAGGCTACATTAAGTTCTACTTATATAGGTATCAGTGTCGTGGCGTCTTTGGAAGCAAGGGAAGCATTGTTTCCGTTAGGTCTTCCGATGTAATTTAATTAAAACAAATAAAAATATACAGCCTATACATTCACATTGTCACACTACACAAAGACTTTTAATTTTATGCAACAAGAAGTTAAGAATACGATATCATAGGGAAAGGTGGCTTGGCATGTGACAGAAATGTATCGCAGGCAGAAAACCAGAACTACAATATATACAATACAGTTGATTTAGGCTACATTAAGTTCTACTTATGTAGGTATCAGTGTCGTGGCGTCTTTGGAAACAAGGGAAGCATTGCTTCCGTTAGGTCTTCCGATGTAATTTAATTAAAACAAATAAAAATGAAATGAAATAAAATTATGACAAAAAGTTTCTTCAAAATATTTTCATTAAAAAATATTTTCCCTAAAGCCTTTTATATGTCCTTCGCTGTAAACTATCGAAGAGAAGCATTATAAAATTACCACCCTTTGAACAAAACAATCAAAAACAGAGCAATAGATCAACATACAATGAAAAGAATAGCATTTGAACACGGCTGGGCTCTATCTAACGCGGTGTTACACCTGCAACTACAGCTTGTATGTAAGCCGCACTGCCATACTTCTTGCACGTGTAACCTCTACTGACATGCTGGCAGTACAGCTTTCAGCGAACTTGCATGATGGAAAACCATGGCAGCTGAGGTGATTTTAATTTGCCATTAAGCAGTTTTCAAGATGGCGGAAAAGAAATGCTTGAGAGAATTTGATAAATTAATTCTAGAAAAATGTGATATTCTGGCATCATTTGCATTACATCATTTACCAACACCTTCCTCTTTTAACGTATCCTGGTAACTGGAAAATTTCTCTCTACTACTAGCGAAAGGCTCGAGTGCGCTCTAATTAAGCTGGATAGCTGAGCCAATAATAGTGGATTGAGAGTGAACCCCTCGAAGACGAAGCTAATCCTTTTTACAAGAAGAAGGCGGGTGCAAGATTTCAAATTTCCAATGCAGGAAGGAGAGGAGCTTACTCTCTCCAGTGAACCGAAGTATTTGGGTGTCGTCCTCGATTCCAAACTGAACTGGAACGCTAATCTACAAGAACGCGTGAAGAAGGCCAGTGGGGCCTTCTACACGTGCAAGAGAATATTTGGCGGAAACTGGGGATTAAAACCCAGTGTGGTACACTTGATGTACACAGCCATAGTTCGGCTCATCCTCTGCTACGGCTCTACGGTCTGGTGGACGGCACTGACAAGGAACTGTAACCTTGATGTGCTGTCAAAAATCCAGAGAGCCGCCTGTATGGGTATAACTGGGTGTCTGTGCACCACGCCCACGGCGGCATTGGAAGTCATGCTTGACCTATTGACCTATTGACGCTGGACCTTTATTGTAAGGGTGTGGCGGCAACTAGTGCTGTCAGCCTGAGAGCGGGGGCTAGTCGACGGAGAGGGGTTTTGGGCACTCCAATATACTCCAGAAGGTAGACTGTAGGGACTGCAGGGTAGAAACAGACTATCAAGTAGGTATCAATGCAACGATACCCACCAGGAGTGACTGGGGGGGGGGGGGGAAGGAGGTGGTCGTTACATCCGATATTTCTATATTTACGGATGGCTCCAAGACGAGTGTGGGCACAGGGGCTGGAGTGTACTCTAGAGATCTCCAGTGGAACGAGTGTTATATACTGCTTGACAAATGCAGTGTTTTTCAGGCAGAGCTCACAGCGATTTATCAGGCGGCAACATTGGTATCTATGTGCAGAGAGCCCGCGCGGCACATCTGCATATATACTGATAGCCAGGCAGCCATCAGGGCGGTGGATGCTGCGCTGGTAAAATCAAAATTGGTGCAGTTATGCAAAGCCAGGCTTGAGGAATTGACTGTAAGGTGACCCTAAGCTGGGTACCTGGCCATAAGGATATCTCAGGCAACGAGATGGCTGATGAGTTGGCCAAAAAGGGCTCCGAATCGGATAGCTCCGCAGCTGTAGATTACGTGAGGATCCCAATCGGAGCTTTAAAAGAGGAAATCATCAGAGACGTCTATCTAAAGGCAGGTCGCCGATGGACCAGCAGGGATACCTGTCGTATTGCGAGGCAATTGTGGCCTGCATATGATAGGAAAAGGACAAGGGAACTGCTTAATAGCAGCAGAGCAAATACCAGGAATCTAGTAGGGGTCATGACGGGTCACTGAGCCATAGGGGACCATGCTAGAAGACTGGGAATAGCGGCGAACGATTTCTGCAGGAGTTGTAAGGACTCGGAGGAAATTGAATCCGTCAAACATGTCCTTTGCGAATGCCCCGCTCTGATGAATAAAAGAAGTAGGCTACTAGGTAGCTACTTCTTTTCAAGTCTGGGGGAGCTTCAAAGTATAAAGTTCAGAGACATCCTGAGTTTTCTGAGTGAGGCAGGATGGATCTAAGTTAAACGTCTTGGATATATCCTGAGTTTCCCAAGGAAAGCAGGATAAATCCGCGGCTTGAAGGGTTATCCCATGAGGTCTAGGGGCACAATGGACCCGTTTGAGGTCTAAGTGAGGCTGGATGGTTGTCTAGCGGCACCCCTCTTACCTAACCTAACCTAAACTAACACCTTCCTCTTAACTTTTTCTTGGGTTTTTTATCATTCTGCTACTTACTTTATTGATATAATTTTCAAATATACGCATGACTTTACGCCTCAATGCCACTTTTAAAATGAACTTGCATGCAAGATGATAAGATATTAATCGAACTGCCTTCTGCTATCAAATTACAAATCGCGTTGGAAGGGAGGCTTGCATGCAAGCTGTACTAACTCGTGTAATCCGTGGGTAAGATAGCGCAGCCGATACCACTGTCTGAGGAGGTGGCTTACAGTTCTGCTTCCATCATCAATCTAACAGCATCCAATAAAATGCAAGGCATTCGAACTCGTCAGGAATCTACCTAAGATGGCGCACACCTCTGTTGCCCGTTCGCCACTTATACAGTGAAGCTACACTCAATAAGAAATAGTTCTAAATGGGATGCAATTGAAAAACAGCTTCTATGAGACCTACAAACACTGCTATACCGGTAGCAGTTTTAGATTAATTTCATTCATAAGGTTAGGTTTTCTTAACGCTGTATTTGTTTCGACTGGAGGTGTTTTTTATTGTGCTTCCATCAATATCATGTTGGGTAGGAAGTATTTCGGTTGTTGTTGGGCAAGTATGTTTAAGACGCGGGGACGAGGGAAATTTGTAAAATCTTGAGGGGAATTTCAATTTGGATAGGAGAATATTACTTTACAGAAGAGATGGCTTGAAATATGATATTGTTGACAAAATCGTACAGTCGGTGTCGGAGGCAAATAAGCAAATGAGCAATTATTGATATTTAAATTTATTTGTCGCCGTTATGCCATAATCGCGAATCTGCTTTTTAGGCTATTTTGATCTGCCGTACTCATATGTAACTTAGGAAAATCAAATCTATATTCTGTTATTCTGAGAAAATCTTATCTATATTACTTTACTAATGTATATAAAAGTAGAGATTACTCTTTCGGATTTTTTACCGGGGTAAACTTATATTTGTTCAAGAAGGAATTTATTTAGAAACTCCGGTATATAGCAAAAAGCTAAAAATGTTTTTAATTTGTTATTTCATAACACAACCTACTATATTTTTGCTGACAAGTTTCAAGTCTTGGTTTTGACTCATCAACATATCCCAAACAGCGAATTTGAGTGACTTGAAAAACAAATGAAAAAATAGAATAAAGAAGAGAAATGAAAAAATGAAAAAAATTTAAAAAACCAGATTCTTTCGAAACGAATCAAACCTGTATACGCCCGCAGTGGGTTCAAAAAAGAAAAAGAAAAAGGAAGAAGAAGCGTTTCATGTTAGCAGAAAAGCTAACACTCATCGGTACAGCTTGGTTTTCTGCCTGCTGTAGACGCCTGAAATAGATCAAAATGATCTCCTCTCATATAAACTCAGAATAAATTCTGTATGTGAATTATATGAGGCAAAAACTCCTATATTACACCAAGGAGGAAGAAATAAAAGTAGAGATTTACTATTTTGCTATATACCGGAGATTCTAAATAAATTCTTTCTTGAACAAATATTACTAATGTATATAAAATATTTCCGGCTCTCGTCTTCAAGAATGAGCTCAGATACTCAAAAAACGTTTACTCCTAACATTCCCACATCTCAAAGGATTAGTTTCTTAGTTTCATGAACGCGACGAATAATACCCTCTGTTTCGTAATGCACTCTGTATTAAACGAATTTAAAAATTTCGTTTTTCGTTATTAATGTGGAGAGATGACATTCCGAACACCATTTATCATTGCATTCGAGAAAACGCAAAATTTCAAATTTATTTACAGCTTTGATTGAAACAGAGCGCATAATATTCAAGTAGGTACACTGCAACCTGACTATAATTATTCCTTTAATTCCTTTTATTTTAATTTGAAAGCAAGGAACTAAAAGACTGCAATTCATGCTTACTCTCACGTGCTTAAAGTTAAGGGCAGGGGAGACTAACCCACTAAGACCCTGCGGACACAGCGACCAGAGTTGATCAATTGTGTCCTCCTTTAGAGTGGTTAAGTTATATCTATGACTTTTACAAGCTCGATATTGTCCTTGGCGTTAGCTTTCAAACGTTATGTAGAGGGGTGTTTTCATCCTTACAGTTGCAAGCGCGGGATACTCACATATGATATGTTTCGTAGTTTCATCTTCTTCTTCATACAGTCGACGCAGTTCATTGCTGAAGTTGCCTATTTTCTTCAAAAATGAACTCCTTGAGTTTTTACGAAAAAAATAACGAGAGGGGTAAAGTACTAGTTCCAAATTTTGAAAACTCGTCAAGCCCGAATCGAGTCTGGATCTAAATCTAAACTCAAATCAGTAACAAAAATCGTTTAATATTTTGGAGTTCAATAACGATTCTTATAGCTGATGTTTTTATAACAAAAACAAAATTACTAAAATTTGTTAAAATTAGAATTATTTATTTAATTGAATAATTCACAGATTTTATTGATAACACTTGCTGGAATAGATTTTTTTTTAACTGCTAATAAAACAAAAGAAAACGCTTATTGTTTCTCCACAACATACACACTATTTTTATTTTAAATACATTATTACCGCTAACGCGTTTCGTCTTATCAGGACATTATCAGGGCTACAACAAGAGCCCTGATGATGCTCTGATAAGACGAAATGCGTTAACGGTTACAATATATGTAAAATAAAAAAAGATGGAAGTTGAATTTATTAAGTAGATAATTTTAACAAATTTATACCAGTTTTATTAGCTGTTTACATTTTCATTTTTTAGTTTTATTTGTATGCTGGCTTTATTCAGTAACAATGGAAAGTGAGGACGCCTCTTTATTAATGTTCGTAGCAATGTTTATAATTAAAAAATAAATAAAACGTAAATCTCGAAACTGATCAAAACATTCCTAAATACGTAGGTTACCTTTTCAATTTCCTGAGTTACGTTTTCAATTTCTTGGTCTTTGCTTAATTTTAATAACTTGGACTCGCCGAGCATTAGAGTCGAGTCCCGAATCCGAGTAACTACCCAGTCCAAGTCGAGCGGAATTGAGTACAGAAATAACATTAACTCTTTTGTAAAATTATAATCTGATTGCTTCCACGCCACGCCACTGGTAGGTATAACATATTATTTTTTGCAATTGACCCAGCCGTGTATCTGTATAGAAGCAGGTATCGAAATTCCTTTTAAATGAATTTAAATAATCTTGAAATTGCAGGAAAATTTATGGAAGAAAATGTGTTTAATTTACAGATATGTTTTTGTAATTCATATTTTACTCTTTTTTGTATGTATCCGTCGTAAAAAGTAAGAGCTGCATTTTCGGTTCAGTTTCCGTATTACAATTTTAATATTTTGAGCGTTAATTTCTTAAATAAATTTAAATGTATAATATTATTTTTTGGGGAAATAAAATTTCACCGAAGAACAAAATCATAATATACAGAGTTGTTGTAATTTTTTTATTGTGGACCCTAATCTAAAAACAATCTTCTTTTATTATTATTTTACCAAAATTTGGACTTGTAACTAATACCTTGGAACTGGTACGTTTTGGTACTTGGAACAATTTGGAACTGTTCCATTAAAATGTCCCAATTACCCCCCCCCCCCCTCCTACTTTGATGTGATGTCTGAATGTACCACAGAGAGCTGGCTGATTTAATGTTACATGAAAAAGTGTAAATATACGGAGGGATGTATAACTCGGTAAATTTTGATTTATTCGTTAATTATTAATAAGTTTTGTGTTAATTTTTCAGATGGAAACGTGTATAGGATGGCTATAAGTAGAACCTGAAGTGGAGAATTTATTGTATTAGACAAGTATATGTGTTTTTTTTAACCTTAAAAGCTGATTCTCTATATATATGTATATATTTGTTACGACAAGGAAAAGCATCGGGGGAATATACTACGTCAGTGGACAGAAAAAATTGTCACTGCACCTTGCGTTCAACTTCTTTTACCAGAGCCAGTAATCAAAGGGAAACCCTCATCCCTTCTGCTCTCCAATTGGAACATGATTAGTGAGAAGTATCTCGTTAATTCTTCAAGATAGGTAGCATCTTAAAATTATTTATAAATAAGTTCATTTTTTATTTATTTAAAGAAAAAAAAATGGGACCAAAATTTGATGCCAATCGTCACCGAGAATTAACTAAACTTTGGCAAATATAGCACATCTTAACATTACTTACTATGTTGCAAGTTTTGATACAACCTGTGCGAACAAGACACATCAATTTCAAATTCTACCGCGTTTTCCATTTTTCAGGTATCAGTTTTAGAGCTTTGACAATTCTCAAATTTCAATTTCAATTTGTTTTACAGTTGTTACACAAGCTACCGCGAGTTCTTCCTTGGATTAACACTTTCCTATTTTCTGAGTACGTGAACAGATTTTGGGAGAAAACCATATAATGCATTCACCCAAATCTGAGTATGTGAACAGATCCAATACATCTGAAGGAGTCCAATGCACAAGTGTACACTACGTGCCAATAATATTAAAAAAAAAAAATGAAAAATTGAGGATAAAATTAATTTAATTACAAAATAATACAATAATAGTTTTTTTGTGTGTATCTGATTCTTTATTTAAAAACGTTATAAAGTGACTCTTAATATAAAAAAAAAAAACATGTAAAGGGTGGCTCTGAATACAGAAAAAAAGCTCTAATTATCTAAATCTAAAAGGACGCAAAAGGCTATAACAATTGTATAGGAATTATAAACTGACTAAGACTACGCACCCTAAAACACAAACGATTAATAATATAACAAAGTGTAATATAAAAGTAAAATTAAAGTATAAAATTTTCCACTATAATTTTGAAATTAAAAATCTAAATCCGAAAGTTATTATATCACTAGAAAAAATAAAATGATAAGATAAGTGGCAGTTCCAAGAAGAGTCTTCCATGTAGATTTGCTAAAGTAGATAACAAAAATTTGCAATACAGATCAAAGGAGAAAGATAAATTTAAAATTTATTATGACGTTAATTTTAATGATTGCCACTGGTACCATCACAGAGTCCGCGAGAGCGGCCTGTAGTATCATAGAGCTCTACAAAATGCCCTCATCATCCCTCCAGCTTAGCATCTCTAACAGAGTTCTTGTCTTTCCCACAGCACGTGCAACGATTCCTAAGAGGTATTAACACAAAGCTAGTCAAACAATTCACCCGACCACAAACCTTTGGTCCCCATAGAAACGATGTCCTAGTAATGCCGAAATTCGGGTGAATCAGCTGACACATACCGCGCACGAGATCCATTAGATTTTGCAAGGCTGGGTAAGTGAACAACCTGTGAAGCAGGGTGCCCTCACCAGCACAAACAGTGCAAATCCTCTGAACTCGCCGGTCAATATGTGACAACTGATTAGGATGCATAAGACTGTGATGTAGCTACATCAGAATCTTTGTAACTAGAAGGATAACTGTAGACTAGATCTCTCCCATCACGCCCGTATTTACCCCGAAGTGTGTTCGCCATCTTTTGTATCCTATATACTCCGGAGGTCTTATTTTCATAAGCACGGCGCGGAACACACGTGTTGTAAGTGTGCTGAAAGGTGTGTGAGGTGGTCTGTTCAGAACGAAAGCATCTTCCCACTTAGTGCCAGGGTCACTGGTCCCAAATTAGCGAAACCTCTCCCTCGCAGAAGCAGTCAGGTCGTGCAGTTCTGGAGTGTTAGTGTTTATTCGACCAGTTTCCAGAGATATCAATAATATTTCCGAGAACTGTCAGTGTATGCATGTCAGCTTCAAAACTTCGAGCATTACTGAACGCTGAATCTATTAATTCAGGATTAAACCTGATTGGAATCCAAGCCAATTGCGTGTACCGTAGAGCATTCCACTTAACGTGAAATGCTGGCCTGATTATGCCTCAGGTCTGAATCGTTGAGATTAGATCCTGTGGCTAGTCGCGAGGATAGGATGGTCGATCAGAGCGGATAGTAATACTCCCCTATGCCAATCCCTGCCAATACATTCACCGAAAGTTGAGAAATCAAGGTGCCCCTCTGGCAAAACACTCGTTGGAATTCACGAACTTAGAGACACCTTGATTTCACAACCAAGTTAGTGAGACCTAATCCACCTATCATGACTGGCAGACAGAGCGTGCTTTCGCACCCCAACGTCGTCCTCACCAAAAGGCATCTATAGATCTTGCTCGAAGAAGACCTACGAAGCCTTCATCAAATGTCTCAGACATTAGCACATGAACGATGGAAGAGGTAATCAAATAATTTATAACGACTGAACTTCCCATTAAGGATAATGGAAATCGTCAAGTACGCCATGAGTTTGCAGCTCTAGAGAGTTTCTCCAGAGCAATGCGGATATTATTTGATTTACTCTCGCGTCCCATATACACACCAAAAACCTCAGGCAAGTATTAGTCTATTTGATGTTCAGTGGATTATCTGTACGATCTCTCCACCTTTTACACCACAAGCCTTGATAGGGTTGATTTCAGCTCCGGCTATACGCTCGTACTGTTCGAAAACATCACGAGCGACCGGAAAATGTTCATCTCTTGTCACGAAAATAGAAAGGTCATCCACATATGCCAACATCAGAGGCCTCACATTGGTATATTGTAGACGAACTGAATATTGTCCGAGTATTCGACGAAGATTCACCAGTAGCGGCTCCAGCGAAAGATCGTAAAGCATGCCTGACAATGGACAGCCCTGTCTGATACCACGATGAAACGGGATAGAAGTCAGAACTTGTCCTTGATGCTTAATCAAAATCGCTGAATTTGTATACAATTTCCCGACGATATCGAGCCACCTGGGTGGAAACCCAAATACTTAGAGATACTCGTGCGAGACGCTATCAAAAGCTTTTGTTGGTCTAGTGAAATCATGGCCATTTGTGTACCTGTATGTTCATGGTAGGCAAACAAATGCTTGGCTACAATAGGACTGGTCCGGATATATTACCGAAGTAATCACTGAGCAGGGTATCGCCCCTAAAGCTTTGCAGATGAAAACGACAACAAGAAAAAAAGACTGTAATAGAAACAGGTTTATTTAGAAGTTCAATTTTGAAGTATTTTACATTAGTTAAATTATTTATAGTTATAGTTTTAATAAATTTTAAAGTTTGTTCGTTTAAAAAATATTTACATATATTTAACACTTTTATACGTAAATGTAATACGTAAAATTTTAAAAAGTGAGAAAAAGTGAGATGTTCTTCAAGAGTTTTCTGGTATTTATAGCAGTGAAAATAGAATGCAGGCGGCAGGTGTGGAGTGCTATATAGAGCAGGTCTGTTTGCCGATGCGGTAAAATTGCATCTTTAGTGGACACCATGCCCCCAACGTACTTCATCCAAGCCCAATCACAGTTTAATCTCAAGGGTATTATAAAAGAGTAGACGAAGTATAAATACAGATTACAAACGAAAATGGGATACAATCGAGAATGTACTAATTCATCGATTTTCCGAAACAGAAGAAAAGAATTTGGAACTCTTCCTTTCAGATAACGAAATGGGTTACAGAAGCCCATCGGATTTATTTAGAACGATGAAAATTCTAGCCAGATCTGATTCGCATATAACAGAAAATCTGGTAGAACAGAGATATGAACGAACTTTAACAATTGACAGATAAAATTTACGAGATTTCAATATCTCAAAGTATTTCAGCAATAATTTCACATAAATTCCATAGTGATTTAATTTTAATAAACAGAATTTGTAATCTAGATAATAGAACCAAATTTTTCAAATTTCAGACATCGTTCGAGAAGTCGTTCTTCAAATGGCACTAAGCTACGATCTATTGGTATCACAAAAAAATTGGGGATCAGAGGTATGCGTTTTTTTTTTCACGAATAGCATGCGATTAAAAACTAAATAACCCCTTAAAGTGTTCAAACAGTTCTTTAGATGTTATTTCCAGGCGCGTATTTGTTTTTGATAAAGCAAGTAAATTGAATGCTATGTATTAAATAACGAAAATTAAATACACCAACGCTTAAAGTGATATTAATATGTGGAACACATTCAGTCAAGATATGATATTTATAAAGTTATATTAATTCACCTCAAGCCAATGAAAGCACAAATACTACACGTGTACTATATAATTAAAAAAAATTAGTGTCGACAAATAAGTTTGTTTGTTATCCAATCAATCACTCACCCGGAGATAACACCCCTTGGATGGATTACAAGAGCGAAATTCAAAGTATAATCCATAGAAGAGAGAACGAAGAAAGTTTGCAAAAATAACAGGAAAAAGTTTTTCAATTTGATCTTGTGGTCTATTTTGGGGAGAAATCTTTTGACGGCCCGTATACCATAACTTGTCTTTTCGACTAATTTTAAGGGTAAGAAGGAATTATTTTCTCGAGATACTATTTAGAAATTTGTAAAGATTGTGAAACCTCCAGGGGCCGGATTCTGTAACACGGATAGTTGGGGAGTTTGGATGATTAAAATTTTCGTTTTCCTCGATTAAAACTCCCCAACTCTCCATTCACGATTCTGTAACATACTAGCGGAGTTGGGAAAATGAGAGAAGTTTCGCAATATTGAAGGACGGCTAACTCTGTGTAGCGGGGTCGTTGAGCATTGGGATTTTTTCGTACAGATTTAGCGTCAGAAGTACAAAAATATTTTTGAACAATTTCTGGGAGGGGCTTTTGGGGATAGGGGTCTGCCACCCTTCACTGTTAGTTGTACAAAATACGTCATGTTTGGTATCAAATTAAAGAGGGAGGAGCGGGTAATCGAGTGGTGTAGTTTGTTTTTGATCTTTTTGGCGTCATAACTGACTTGATCTCCGAAAGACGGATTTTTTTTCATTTGGATCATATATACCCCAATCAGACGGGTGTACAACGTGTAAGATTGTTTTAGAATTTCCTTGTGTTTTATATAGTCTCAAAAAGTCGTATATCATGCCTATTACAGGATGGTAAAAAACTTTGGAATACATATTTATTTTAGTGTTTGATTGTTTAGAAAAGGCACGCAATGCGTAGCAGCCTGGTTATTATGATGCTTTAATATATTTGTTGCCCCGATTATTCCTATAGATGAAAAAGCACACGATTTCGACAGTTGAAAGTGTTATTGTTTCTAAGAAATTGGTCGGTATTATAAATTTTTTTTACCTATCTGATTTTCTGACATAAAATCGATAGCAGAACAAGTTGGTGAGGAAGTCGCAACAGAAGCATACAAACTGACTTAATGAATTTTGATTTAGGGTTCTTCTAGTAGAGCCTTAGTTCCATGCAATCATCAACGTCTGGAAACTGTTGAGTTTTCATAGTGACTCTGATTCAAGCCTGAGTTGTTAAAAATGTTTACGTTCGTAGGAAAGCATTAAATTTTTCTTAGAAATATACTTGCAAATTGTGTTTAAGAATCTTAAATACCCGACGACGCGACGGTCCAAACGAATTGGTGGAGTGATTGTGGAGGTTCACCCTTTCGGACAAGGGCAGAAGCATTCAGTTTACTTAGAAAGATTTGACATTTTTTCTTTAGATTTTTTATGTACTACTGGTGACCGATCTTTGTTCGAAAGAGTTATATTGATTGAGGTTGCTTGGCTGCCAGCCAATGGCTGGTCTTAGTCGCAAAATATATTTAGGGGCGTTGGTAATCAAACATTTGGTTCCTAGAAATTTACTTAAATAATTTTCATTCGAATTTTTATACACTGTTGGTGGCTGAAAACCATCAGATGGATTGATTCGAGTGCAGCTAAAATTTATTCTACAATTTTCCTTCAGAATTTTTACAGCAGGAGTATACAAATAAAATTCATTCGGTTTCGTCTGAGGTAGTTAGCTTGTAGTTAGTTGCTTTCCTTGCACTTTGGTATTAATTAAAGTAGTGTTGCTTAATTTAATTTCACGTTTACTTCTAATTTGTAGGAGAAGGATAAACTTGCTATATTAGTTAGCGATCGAGGTGGAAATATAGTAGCGAAAGTGTAAAGCGTACGAGTGCTAAGACCATTGACATGTTTTTTTCAGAAGAAACTAAGAGCAGTTAAGTTCCCATCAGAAGAAATAATTAGTAACATATCAAGCACTCCTACTCCCATTCCTTTGAAAGTGTCTC
Source organism: Dioctria rufipes (assembly GCA_963924295.1). Lineage (NCBI taxonomy): Eukaryota > Metazoa > Arthropoda > Insecta > Diptera > Asilidae > Dioctria > Dioctria rufipes. The sequence continues at coordinate 148,444,566 of OZ002743.1, read as the reverse complement.
ACGGTTCAAGATCTTACTCTCAGTCAATTACTTCACCCGTGACAGAATCGCTTGCGTCAACATCTACTTCTACAATCTCTGCACGAGAAGGCGTATCTGGTTATAAGTCCTTAATGTCCACCCTGAGATTAATGTGGACAATATTATTGTACAGAATTCCTTTATTCTGCCTTGTAGTGTCAAAGGCACATAAACCATAAAGATAAATCTTGACTTCTTGTTGTAGGTGTAAACGATGCAATGTACCGCTACACTATGATGATATGTTAGACGGGATGACTAGCAACGTTAGGCAAATATCTTGGATCAAAGAACGATTGAAATGAAAAAATGATTTATGAGTACGTGATGTACCTTAAAATGCAACTGATTAATTTATTTCGTCAATATCACCCCATTTATACAAACAGCTAACTATAAGTCAATGCATAAAATAAAAAATGCTTACAATGCTGATTTGACACTAATTTTCTTTGCAACAATCCTTCGTAATAGAGTGACCCATGACATTTAAAGTAGCATTCCTTATCAGCTGCAATACGTTATCCTCATTTTTGTGAATATCATCTGTGGCTCGCGACATTCCTTCAGCATAGTCGGAGTCTAGCACACCAAATAAAGTGTTGGCGATGCTTCCAACGAAATTTGCTACTCCTTTTAGTTCTCTTGGAATTACTATTGTCAGAGAGAAGCATATTATTTGTTGTTAATTCTGCCCGCAGATATTTCACATGTTGAATGATTATTGAGCAACTCCTTCATTTATATGCTGACACATCTCTTCGGGAGTCTGAGAATGGTTTTGCAGAAACTCTCTTTAATATGGCATCATATCGTAGAATATGACGAGGTCCCCTTCTTTGGCTATAAGATTTGTTATCCCTAAGTTCTAAAAGTAGATCCCTGGTTGATGAGTAAATGGCATCACTTCAATGGAAGATGCCCTAACAAGTTCTGCAACTAAAATAACTAGAAGTATTGTCACAATTGCAGATCTCAGGTAACATCTGATTTTCTTCCAAGGATTAGCCTTAGCTCGGGTGCTGACTTCAAGTTTCGTTGTCCTTTCGATATTTTTTGTACTCTCATTATCTTGAGCTGAAGAATAATCTAAGTCTGCAGTTGGTATAGTTAATGGTGCGAGACGATGAATCGGTCGCCGAAGAATGACAGTCAAATTGCAACTGGCGGCTACACGGAGCAGTCCATCTTCGCTATTAATGACATTGATTATACGTCTAAGTGGCTATTTCATTATGGGTGTATTATCTTCTTTTATTAATACCGTAGTTCCTAGATCAATATTTTCACAACGATGCTTCCATTTGTACTTGTACTGTAGCTGAACTAAATATTTAATAATCCATCGCCTTCAGAACTCGTTATTAATGTAAGAAACGAGTTTCCAACGGGTTATGAGATTTATTTTTATTGGTTCAGCAGCTGGATCAATGGTGTTTATCAGTGGTTCCCCGATGAGGAAATGTCCTGGGGTCAACGCCATCAGATCATTCGGATCCGAAGACATTGATGTAATTGGCCGAGAATTTAACACTGCTTCTATCTCTATCACAGCGGTCTCTAGCTCTTCACAGATTATTGATGTGGTTGCTAGCGTGCGTTGTAACAGATGTTTAGATGATTTAACAGCAGCCTCCCAAAGTCTACCAAAGTGTGGAGCTCTTATCTTGTGATTTTGTAAATTTTAATATTTCCTTCACTTCTTGCAGCTGATTCCGTGCACCAACGAAGTTGGTCGCATTATCATAATATATGGTTTAACTATTTCCTCGTCGAGCCTTAAAGTAACGTAAAGGTCCCTAGAATCCTTGTGTCGACAAGTAACTTACTACCTCTAAATGCGTGGCCTTTGACGAGAAGCAGCAAAGTAGATCGGTTTAGGACTTCTGTGGTTTCTTTTCACTAATCTTAAAGTGAGTCCATATTGGTCCACAAATGTCCACACCACAGTTCAAAAATGGTTTGGCTGTTTAAACTCTGCCTGCTGGTAGATCTCCCATAATCTGTGTTAGACGTTTCGGTTTTAATTTAGCGCATTGAACGCAATGCTGTACTAATGAATTAGTCTTTCTTTAACTGGCCAAAACATTTGGCTGCTTATTGCTAAAAGCATTTGTGGACCTATATGCAGATTTTTCTTATGTATGTCGTTTAGTACGCAATTCGTTAGATGATGGGAATACAACAGGATTATTGAATGTTTTGCTTGGTGTGATAGATTTGATACATCAAGACGACCACCAACTCTAACGATTTTATCTTTGCCAACAAATGGCGCCAGGTTGCTGAGATAACTATTCCTAGATACTTCTCCAAACCGCTGAAGATACTCAAGGTCCTCCTTGAGTTCTACTTCTTGCGTTTGCTTAAGGATCAATCTTTAAGAATCGGTTAGCTCTTCCGCAGTCAGGGCGAGTGTGTCCGAATGATGCGTTTTGCGTTTCTGGCATGTCTTAAAAACCGTAATAGATACTTCTCCAAACCGCTGAAGATACTCAAGGTCCTCCTTGAGTTCTACTTCTTGCGTTTGCTTAAGGATCAATCTTTAAGAATCGGTTAGCTCTTCCGCAGTCAGGGCGAGTGTGTCCGAATGATGCGTTTTGCGTTTTCTGGGTCTTAAAAACCGTAATATGTAGGCTGTAATGCGTTAGACCTTGCGAAAAGAATTTCTATGGTTCATAGTCTGAAATAATTTGGTGTGTTCTTCTACGAACAGTAGATGTGATTAATGCTTTTTCTTGTTTTCATTCAATATCATTATCTACAACTTTTTTTGTATATGGATGTGGCCATAAGGTTTCCGAGCATTGGTTGGCCACAAACGGTGTATCCAGCAAGGACGATTTCCGAATCAGAGGACAGAAAAATAGGTGCATTTTTGATATTCATATCTTTCTTGATTCGCTAACCGAGATCAGCTGCAAGTTTTGCTGCGCACAGTTACAATCGAGCTAAAGTAGTCTGTTTAATTGGGGCAACCCGAGACTTTGCGCACAGCAGATGCACCTTCTTGATGGGCTCTTTATCTATCGCCTGATGTAGGCCACAGCACCGTAAGCTTTCTTTGAAGCATCAGAAAATATATGAATTTGAACTGATTTGGTGTTCTTGGGAGCGAATAAATGTCTTTCAATTTTCACATTGTTGAGAGCCTTCAGGGTTTCCCTGAAGTTGAACCAATATGAGTGTAGTTCTTGAGGAAATGCTGCATCATAATCACATTTCAATGCCCATAATATTTGTAGAAATATTTCAGCTGTGACTACCACTGGAGCCATCATGCCTATGGATCGAAGAGTTGTGCGATATCTGAGTATGTCGTACGCTTGGTGATCTTGCTTCTGTGACACCACGCAGTTTTGATGAAAACTTCGTCACTTTTTGGTAACCAAGTTAATCCAATTGTTTTGATAGGGTTCTCTTCGTTACTGCCAAATATTAGCAAAATTACTTGATCCTCTTGTGGAATATCATTCAGCAAGCTTGGCTGATTCGCACACCATTTTCTCAACTTCAATCGAGCTGATTGAAGTATGAACCTCAGCTGCGCCTGTGTTTCGATTGCTGTGAGCAGAATACCGGCTCCAGTGAGTACACCATCCACATAAAAGTCGCGTTTTAGTACTTCAGCTTCTAGCGGATATTGTTGGGTTTGTTCTTCAGCTAGCATTTGCAGACATCGGAAGCACACGTTGTACCATATATCGCAGTGCCAAGCTTATAACATTTTAGGTGATCAGTACGGTTATTCCGCCAACAAATAAGCTGGTATTTCCTATCTTCATCGTGAAGTTGTGTTTGCCGATACATCTTTTCGATGTCCGCAGTAAACACAAATCTTGTCATGCGAAATCTTAGTAAAATTGAAAAGGCATCATCCTGAATTGTTGGTCCTGTCACTAATACGTCGTTACATGTAATGTTTGTAGACGTTTTGGCAAATGCGTCAAGCACGAATCCAAGTTTGGTAGTACTACTCTCAAGCTTAATCACACAGTGGTGTGGAAGGAAGTTGTATGGTTCCTCTATATTTGTGAAATTTTATTCTTTCATATGCTCAAACTCAATATAAGTACTCTTCCATGAATCGTATGTACTATTGTTTCAGTTCTGGATTACTGGATAACCTTCCTTCCAAGGCTGCTAACCGTTGGAATGCTATGTTTTTAGATTCTCCCAATTCTACTGGGTTATTCTTGAATGGCAATTTCACTGTGAAGCGACCATGCTCATTTCCTCGCGTATTTTGAACAAAGTGTGTTGTTTTTCTGTTGACGTAAATGCCATCGATAATTGTTGTGAGTCGTCCAGTATCCAGAATTATTCTATTTGGCGATTAAATGTTTCGTCTTCTGAACACACTCCACAGGTTATTTTGTCGGTGGCTATTCGAGGAATCTTTCCTACTGCTGTCTAGCCCAACACTGTATTTTCATAGCTGGGAGTGCATCGCCCAATCTAATTTGTCCAATCGATAAGATCGAGTAATATAATTCGGCGCCATCCAACAGATCTGTCGAGTCTGGCTAGGTGAATTGTTCAGTCCCATTGCCTGATGGTACTAAACTATTTCTTGAGGATTGAGCCATAGTTGCTGCAATATTGTTATTTCTTGACAGTCTATTACTGGTCTGCATTTGACTTACAGATTGCATGCGATGCAGTATAGTATGCCTTTTTCCACATTCATTGCACCGGCTAAATGGGCAGTTGGACATTATATGACCCTTCAAGCAGTTGATACATGCATTAGTCCTTTTTACTAGCGAAATTCTCTTGTATGGCGATAGTGGAAGGAATTTTTGATAAGCGAAGAGTTGATGATCGTTGTCATTGTTGCCTGATGGACAGCATGTCTTAACTATTATAGTAATGATCTCTGCATCTGCTGCCTTCTATTTTATCTCTTAGTTGCTTCGCCGAGGGCCTCCAGAGACTGAAACCGTGTTTTAAAAAGTCTAGAAACTCTTTTATTGTTAAAAGTGATCTAGGTTGAGTTAGTGATTGTTCTGTGGTGTTATACAAATGTTATCAAAATGTGTAATATAAGAGGATCCCAATGGCATCTAGATTTTCCAAGGCCAGAATGCACTCATGTGTAGTGTCATTAATTGTTCTTGTTGCAAAGGCACTCTCGGTTGTTAATGCTGGTTGCGAAAGTATTTTGTTGATAAGTGCAGTGGCCAGTAATCTTGTATTTTCATAACGGTCTTTGATTACCTTCCAGGCTGAAAGGTAATTTGCTTCGGAGATACTTAAATGTCTGACCAGTTTCTCAGCTTCTCCAATTAGGCTACCCTTTAAGTACCACATTTTTTGACATGCCTCAATGGGTTGACTGTGAATCAGCTCGATAAATAAATCGCAAAATTACTTCCACTTTAGATAATTTCCATCAAATTTTGGTAATTCTACCTTTGGTAGTTTCTTCATTGGTCTTGCGCAATGTTCTGTTCTTGATGTTCCTCCATTTCTGTCCGCATCTATTTGTAATTGATGGCGACTTAAGCATTCATGTAGTTGTATGAGCCTTGTCGTGTATTTCTTCTTTCAGATCAAAATAGTCTTCCATATTGCTCAATTCTATACTATACTATACTATACCTATATTTGTTTCACAGATTACCCAAGCATTCTGTTGCTTTTAAGCTGGTATTAGGTGCTTACCCTATTCATTAGTCTGATGGTAGTCGAAGCTCTCTCCCCAAAGTCATCATAGAAGGTGTCTGACTAGTACTTTTATATACTGTTGAGCGTAATAGCATAGAGCAATTTGTCGTCCCAATCTTGTTGATTAAGTCAGTAGCGTTGGTTTGAACATTTCCACCATGCCACGGGATTGTGGATGTAATTCTGTAGTTCTTGTTTTCTCTATACCCAATATTTTCAAAAGTTATCGGAAGTCATTTGATTCAGAATTCCTGCCCTGGTCTGAGTGAAGTTGTAGTGGCATTCCGAAGCGTGAGAAAACATGTTGAATGAGGGCATCAGGTAATTTTTCGGCTGTTTGATCAGGAACTGGGATTGCTTGCGGCCATTTAGTAAAATAATCCATTACTACTATGATGTATTTATTTTCCCGTTTAGTTAATGGATGTGGCCCAAGTATGTCCACTGCTAATCTTTCAAACGGGGCATCAACGGTGTAGTTTAGCTCTTGTTTTCCTATTCGGTCCTTTTTTTGTTGACAGACCTCGTAGCGCTCGAACCAGTCTCGAACATCATCTGAACAGCCTATCCTGTACTATCTTGCCTTGATTTTAGCCAGGGTTCGTTCGAATCCCATGTGACCCCCTGCTGTGCTATCGTGTAATAACTTTAATGCTTCTTCCCTTGAAGACTCTTGAAGTAGTAGTTTAGATCCGGTATATTGTGTCATTCTGTATAAAAGGCGAGAAATACATAGTCCAATAGACCTTAAGTACTGGATCTAGAGGGCTTAAATCTCCTAGAGATGGTGTCCGTCCTTGAGATATTGGTCCACTTCTTGGCAATGACTAATGTATGGGTGGATGCTAGTTACACGAATTGTAATAAGGTGTTTCTCTTCGAGGCGTGAGCAGTATCGACAATAGAATTCTAAACAAGATCTTCTGCTTAAGGCGTCAGCGTTGCCATGTTTAATTCCTGGCCGATGCTGAAAGTCGAAGTTATACTCTTGCAAACGCTCAATCCATCTTGTAATCTATCCTTCAAGCTTCTTGAACTACATGAGCCAACATAATGAAGCGTGGTTAATACGTTGTAGAAAATGACGTCCAACCAAGTAGAGCTGGAAGTGTGCAACTCCTTTAACGACTTCAAGAAGCTCTTTCCTAGCTACGCAGTAGTTCTTTTTCTGGCGATTCAGTATTTTTCTATAAAACTCAATTACACGTGTTTCACTTTCTTGTACTTGAGATACTACTGCTCCTCAGGCCAATTGGCTTGCGTCAGTATCTACAATAAAGAGTCTATCTTCATTGGGCTGTAAAAGTGGTCAGCTTTTGATTCAAAGAGCTAAATGCCTATTCGAAATCTTCGACCCACTTGAATTTAGAATTTTTCTCACTTAATATGGTTAAAGGTTTGGCTATCTTTGAAAAATCCTACCTGCCAATATCCTGATTGCAAATCGAGTGTTGCAAACCAGGTAGATTCACCAAGCGCTTCTAAAGTAAGATCGATTCTTTTCAGGGGATAGGACTCTTTTCGTGTGGCTTCATTGAGACGCCTATGGTCCACACAGAATCTCAGTGATCCATCCTTCTTTCGAACAAGCACCACAGGAGAGCTCAATGGCCTTTTAGATGGTTACACAATTCCTGGGTTGATCATCTGCTAGACAAGCACTTCAGCTTCAGCTCTTCTTGACAAGAGGAACATTCGAGGTGGTTGTTTCACTAGCATCGCATTTCCGGTTATATTTCGATGGTGTAGGAGCGAGGTACGACCCAAATCATCTGGTGATGATGAGAAGACTTCATAGTTACTAGTCAATAGCATCCACAATTTCGTTTGGGCGGCGCCAGATAAATCTGCGGAGTTTCCCTCAAAGAGATAAAAAAAATCTGGTGAGTGGTAGTTCGCTCGCAGGATATCACCTTCGGGTTACTTTCCACATATGCTATACTAGTCGATGAAGGTATATTGATAGTGTGTGTAGTGGTATTAGATACTCGGATAAAGATACTTTCATTCTTAATTTTTCCAAATGTGCAAACGACATCCAGTCATGCAGGTATTTAGTCAGATGGTGTGAGGAAGACGTTGTCATCTTTCAACAGTGTAGTACTTAGTCTTATTAAATAATCTGAGTTTGACGATAGCTGTATGTCGCTGGTAGTATATTCTGTAATTGCAATCAACTTTTCAGCTATAGTTATCTGGCCTTGTATGAGGTCTAAACGACATTCGTGTCTTATGAGAAAATTCATGCCTGGAAAAACATCTTCGAAAATACCTGCAAAAAAAAAAAAAGAGTGTCGAGTGAAGAAATTTTCAATTTCGAGGTGGATTTCAGCGAGGCCAATGACGGGTATAGTTACACCACTTACACTTTCAATCAAAGTATTGGTCACGAGTAACCGTGGCTTGCTATCAAAATTTTGTAAAATTCGAGGATTGAAGATACTCTGCGCAGCACCTGTATCTACCTATATAATTAATCGACACTGTAGCCCATTAACGCGGTCACTAAGCCTGAAATGGTGACTGTCGTTGGTTGCATTTACTAAAATGGTGGGGGAACTTGGGTCTTCCAGAGCCACTGACCTTTGCCCTTCTAAGGCAGCGCATTCTAGTTTAAATCTAGATGATTATTAATTGCAGGATGATGGTTGTCAATCGGTGAGTTTCTTCTTACATTAGTGCTATTTGGATACTGACTTTGAAGTTTACAATACAGTTCTGGCCCTCCATTAAGCGCTTTGTTTGGCTGAGTATGCACTCTCTCTGTAGCATACCTGGTCCGAGTAGTAAGGGGTTTAGTAGCAGACTATTGATTAATTATTTGCTTTACCCGTGAGTTCTCGTGAGTAATAAATGTCGAGTTTGTAGGAGATTTGTGTTGAAAAACTGATGAAATAGTTTGAAGTCGACTTACATACATTAACAGACTTGGGTGTTTTCGGAGTAGGTACGACATCGAATTCCACTTCTTCATTTTTAAATAATACATGTGTTGTTAAGTCCAAATGTGGGCTCAGCAAAATAAATGGGAGGTGCCGGGTTGATAACTGAGAAGACTGATGTTTTGATTTAGTCAAACCTTTATTTATCATAAAATATTTTTTTGTTTTTTTAACAAAAAAATGTTAATTCAACTCAAATAAAAAATAATAATTAATTTAAATAATAATATTGAAGTTAAAAAATATTAATTCAACCAAAAAAAAACGAGCTCAAACAAAAACAAAATAATAAATGATAATCCAAAAATAATAAGAAAAATAATTCCAAAAAGTCCAAAAAAAATGTCGCAGCAGTGGTGTTTTTAATCTGTAGAAATAAAAGAGAATTATTTTTCTGCCAATTAAAATGTACAAATAACTTAATAGGCCTCCTGCTGCCTATGTAAATTTTTGCCGGAATTCAAATTGTACGGTTTTTTCCTTCTTATTATTTGTCGCCAATGGCCGATGAATATCTTGAAGATATAATAACGTTTATATTAATGTGGAGATACAAATGGTAGAGCCATATGAAGCTTATATACATTTGTGTCTAGACCAAGTAAGAGCCAAAAAGCTCTAAGTCTGGTCTTAATATAAATGTTGATCTAAATAACGAGAGCTGCGGACAGCTCAAATGATGGCACCTCAAGTGGCTTAGAGCTAAAGAGCTCTAGTGCAATTAAGGTAGAGGTATGAGAGCCAGAAAGCTCTATTTACCTTGGTTAATATCCATGTTGGAGCTAAGGGAGCTCTATTGAATAAAATACCAGTGTGGAGTGTAAATTAACTCTGATTTATTTCCAATAGTACACGCTTTTTATATAATTAAATTATCGCTTACTTCATCAATATTGCTTGAGAAAATTACGTTCTCACCGATCGATCACCTGGAATCGGTCACACACAGAAAGCGCCGAGTAAGCTTTTCGCAATACTCAAAGTTCTTAAAGCAATATGTTCAATGCTTGCTTAATGATGAGTTCACTGGCATGGCTATATCGCTTTGTCATGTAAACAAGCTTTAATTGTAAATTCTTTTGCTTTCTTTGTTTTTGTGCTTGTTTACTTTAATTTCATTCATGCCGTGAATGCTTCATTCATTTATAGTGGATTTACGTTAATGCTTCGCATAGCATATTGCCTTTCTTTTATTGTTGACCTTTTGCTGTGTGGATATTTATATGTTGTAGGTCGCTTAACTTGCGCTCTACAAAATAACCTTCCGGCGTAAAATAAGCTGAAAAAATAGAAATTTTAATTAATATTGACTTTTCAGCGTCACTGCTGCTGATTCATCTTTTGGTAATAAATTATTGAATTTGCAATAATTTATATAGTGAGTTCGAAACACCCAAGGATTTCCTCAACTTAGTCAAATTCAAACCTTCTGATCCGTCTCGGAAGACTGCTAAAAACGCAATGATTTTTATCTCGAGCCCCCGCTTTATTTATACTCTGGAAATGTACAGAATAAATGGGGGCTAACAAAAATTGCATGGCGTTGCATGTATTATGCTGCAGCTGTGCGTATTACAGCTAAGAACGAATGACAACTCTGTACATCTGACTATACTGACGTACGTCAGATGTCGGTGGTATTGATGTAGATGCTGTGTAGTCATCGTGGATATGTGGATTGCCTTTTTTGTATTATTATTTGAATACTACTTTGTTTATTTATTTTTCTTTTTCAGAATATAAATAATTTGGAGGAGTGCTGTGGCAATCTGGAGTTGGATTCCAATAGTTGCAGGTAAGATTTCTTTTTATGGTAAAATTCTTGCAATTTGTTTTGTTTACCCTTTTAGTAATTGAATTTTTTGTTTATTTGTAAGTTCTTGTTGTAGTTTTCAACAACATCAAGGGAGCGTTACAGGGCAAACAATTTTATTCAAAAATAATTCGTCGCGGAAATTTTTAAACTTCAACTTGGGATACTTCCAGTGGTATGTTTTTAGATGTAAGTTTACTTTTTATGTTTCTTGTTCTGCGTCGGAACATCTTCCCGCTCAAAATTATAAAATTAAAAATTTAGAATAAATGATTAAAAGAAAAACTCACGTTTTTTAATTTGTAGTTTAACCTTGATTTTTCCGTTCGCTAGCTTAGTATACCTTAAGGTGTCTCCTTCGTCTGTTGGAAGACGGAACCCCTTTTTGGCTGCCATAACTCTAATCCAAGGAATAGGTTGACCTTTGATTTGATCCCATAACCGGGGATCAATCAACGTATTCGATGGTGGTTTGGGTAGTACATATTCAGTAGCTGCCCGCGCTTGAGGCTGACATGTTGACGGAGGTATTGTCTCCTTTGGTAGTGCTGGATTACTGGAAACTTCTATATGGCAGTTTTTTCTAGTGATAGTCAGTTTAATTATAGTTTTTACTGACGGTCAGTTTTGCAGACAGTCAGTTTTTACTGACTGACAGTTTTACTGACTGTTAGCTTTACTGACTGGTATAATCATGGGAAGTTTGTATAATTTAGTGACGGGACGAGTTATCTGATTGGTGGGAGTTTTTACAGCGGCCACTCTGACCTTGTCGTCAGTTGATGGATATCGAAGGTCTTGAATGAGAACCAAATCATTGAGGTTGAGATTATTTTCTGGAGTCTGCCATTTGATTCGAGTTTGTAAATTGTGGAGATATTCTTTGGACCACTGTTTCCAAAATTGCTCAGATAAATATTGTACGTATTGCCAACGTTTTAGTGATGAAATGTTTTCTCCTAAATATGGCTCTGGGAGTGCTTTTATATTTCTGCCTGTTAAGAAATGACCTGGAGTTAATATATTATAATCGTTTGGGTCATTGGATTAGGGGGTTAGTGCTCTAGAATTGACGCAAGCTTCGATCTGACAAATGACAGTTGATAATTCTTCGAACGTTAACATGGCATTTTGAAGAGTTTTCTTGATATGAGATTTAATAGACTTGATGCCGGCTTCCAATAATCCTCCGAAGTGTGCTGTTGCTGGTGGATGAAAATGCCAAGTGACACTTGTCAAATCTATATCTTGTGAAATATCTTCTGGCAGCGTATTAATAATTTTATTAATGTTATTATATATTTCCTTGTTTGCGCCTACAAAATTAGTTCCGCAATCGGAATATAGATGCGAACACCTTCCTCGTCTGCTTATGAAGCACTTCAACGTGGTGATAAAAGCTGCTGTTGTCAATTCTGATACTACTTCGATATGTATGGCTTTAGTGGCCATGCATATGAATATACTTAAATACCCTTTAATGATTTTGGCAGATCGAAGCTTTGACGTTTTAAGATCTAAAGGACCAGCATAGTCGGCTCCGGTGTGCTCAAATGTTAATGATGGCGTCTCTCGTTGTGGTGGGAGGTTTCCCATGATCTGCTTAGATGCCTTTGGGTATACCTTTAAAGCATGCAATACAAGTGCGGATTTGATGATGCATCGTATTTCGAGCATTTAGTAGCCAATATTTGTTCCGAAGTAGATTGAGAATTATCTGGGTTCCTCCGTGTAAAGTATAACGATGGATGTGATGTATTAGAATGTGGGAAACGTGATGATTATTTGGCAGAATTATAGGATGTTTCTGGTCGTATGTTAAGATGGATTTTTCAAGTCTAACACCAACTCTGATTAATTAATTTTCATCCATGAATGGGGTGAACGCAAGGATCTGGCTGGTTTTGGGAATAGGTTTTTTGTTTTTTAGACATTGGAACTCTGTGGGAAGTGACAATTTCTGTACGATTGATGTAATCGCATTTTCGGCTGCCTGAAGCTCTGGGTGTGTTAGGTACTTAGTACCTTGGGACTGAATTTTAGGATTACAGTTTGTGTAGAATCGTTTACAATATGCAATGATTCTTATTAGTTTAGGAAAGGAAGAGAATTTTGTGAGCCATCCAACCAGACCATTGGTGTAAGTCAATGATTTGACCATTCGATTTTCAAGCTCAGGGTGCTTGTCAATGGTAGGTTGTTTTGGCCAAAATTCTTTTGGATGCTGTAACCATTTTGGTCCGTTCCACCACGGATTAGAATCAATGATTTCCTTGGGATAAAGACCTCTAGAGGCGCAGTCTGCTGGATTAAGTTTAGATGGGACAAATCGCCATTGCCTCGGATGTATGGTTGCCTGTATTTCAGAAACTCTGTTTGCGACAAATGTTTTCCAAGAATTTGGTTGTTTTTTAATCCAGGAAAGAGTTATTTCTGAGTCTGCCCATGCAAATGTAGAGGTGTTTTTGAAGTTTATATCTGTTTGTATTTGTTTTATTAATCGAGACAGGAGAACAGCTCCACATAGTTCAAGTCTTGGTAGAGTAATGGATTTTGTTGGGGCGACTCTAGTTTTGGAAGTAAATAAATGAGTAGAGATAGAATCGTCTTTATTGATCACTCTTGTATATAATACACCGGCATAGGCTTTCTCTGAAGAGTCGCAAAATCCGTGTATCTCGATGGCCTTTGCATTTGGTGAGAATTGTATCCATTGCCGTATACGAATTGAACTTACGTGGGTCGCCCCTGAACCGATTCCATTTGCTTGTAATGGATTCTGGTAACGCTTCGTCCCATGAATATTTAGTCAGCCAGAGGTTTTGAATGAAGATTTTGGCAATGATGACTATTAGTGCCAACCATCTCAATGGGTCAAAAAGTGACGCGGTTTCTGATAAAATAATTCGCTTCGTACAGTGAGTATTTGGTGATGGAGCTGTCACTTTGAAGTTAAATTCATCGGTGACTAGATGCCATTGGAGACCGAGAGTTTTTATTGTGTCATTCTCTGACAGATTTAATATCGAATTTACTTCTCTGAATTCTGATGAGGTGCTTTCCAGCAATTCTGGGTAATTTTCTGTCCATTTCCTCAGGTTGAGTCGGCCTTTGCTTAAAATGCCAATAAGCTCCCTTTGTAATCGTAGCCCTGTGGTTATGTCGTGAGCTCCTGTCAAGAGATCGTCGACGTAAAAGTCAGTTTTCAAACTTTGGGCTGCAAGTGGGAACTCATCTTGTTCATCCCTTGATAGCTGAAACAACGTGCGAATGGCAAGATATGGTGCTGAGGTAGTTCAGATTGTGACTGTCGTGAGTTTGTAGTCTTTTATGGGTTCCTTTGGTGAACCCCTCCACACGATCCGTTGGTATTCCGTGTGAATTGGGTGCATATGAATCATCCGAAACATTTTCTTAATGTCGGCTGTAAAGGCTATTTTGTATAGCCGCCATTTTAGAATTATTGCCCATAGTGTTGGTTGGATAGTTGGTCCCAGTAACAATTGTTCGTTTAATTATTTTCCGTTGGTAGACCTGACAGATGCTCTGAAAACGACTCTTAATTTAGTAGTGGAACTTTCCTCTATGACGGCGTGTTGAGGATAGTAGTAGTCGATTTTGTTTGGATTTTTTTCTCCCCTTCTACTTGTGATGTTTGTATTTCTTTCATGTCGCCTAATTGCATGCATTCGTGGATGCAATTTTGTTATTGGTCTTGTAATTCGGGATTTTTGCTAAATCGTTTTTCTAACTGGAGAAATTGGTTTATAGCAATATTCCTAGCTTGACCAAGTTCTGGCCCATCAGGTGATTTGAGAGGTAACTTTACTTCATATTGGCCATATCTTGAGCGTCTATGTGTTTCTATATACAATTTCTCGCATAACTCGTCTTCTGGATTAGATACGTTTCGGGGTATTTCCTCTATTTCCCAGAATTTCTTCAGTTGTTGCCCTAATTAATTATCGGGTTCTATTTGAGCAATAAGTGTTTTGATTGAAGCGTTTTGCGTATTGCCTTTTAACTCTCCCATTAAGATCCACCCCAATTGTGTGTGTTGGGCTGAAGGTTCTCCAACTGCTCCTTTGATGACGCCACTTTCGATGATTTGAGCGTATATGTCTGCTCCTAGCAAAAAATCGATTGTTCTTGGGGTCTGGAACTTCGATTCAGCTAATTGCAGAGCTTTTGTAGATAGAGAATTTTTTTGACACTTACTCTATTGGCTGGCAAAAATTCGAGGATTTTTCTTAATATGAGTGCATTAATCTCAGTTTCGAAATTTGTGTGTAATGATTTTAATTTAAATGAAAGCGCATTTGAATATGCTGTATGTGTTTCTCCCAGCCCTGTAATTTCTACATTTGTAGATTTTTTATGTAATTTTAGACGTTTGCTTGCTGCCTCGGTTTTGAAGGAGACTTGAGAGCCTGAGTCGATTAGTGCTCTCAAAATTTGGGTTTGTCCTGTTAGAATTTCTACTTTTATGAGTGCTGTTGACAGCAATTCGCGTTTGACATTTGTTGAAAAGAATGTTTCTGGAGCTGGTTCAGTACTACCAGCAGATTTATCAGGCTTCGTTTCAGCCTTTTTATGAAAAGCGTTATTGATTTTCTCAGTGCTTAGTTTGACTTAGGTTTCTAAGTGGCCGAGCGTATTGTGTCTTTTTTGACACTGCAAGCATGTTTTTTGGCTTGGGCAATTGGCGATATTTTGTCCATGAGCAAGGCACAATTTGTGTTATTGGACAAATTTCATTTTTCAGTTAGGGGCAATTTTCGGAATGATGTGCAATGGAATAATGTGTGATTTTGTTTACATTTTACACATGTGCGTGTGTCATTCAGAAATAAAAATGCCCCTTTCTGATTATTTGGCGTTGTCCGCCTGTGATCTGGGCGTGAATCTAGCGTACGGCGACGTGATTCTAAATATGGTGATTCTCTTGACGTTTTGTATTCTTGCAAAGACTCAAGAGCTCGAAAACGAGATTCCAAAAAATTTAGGAGTGCCGAGTATGTAGGAATCGTAGTTTTGCTGCGTTATTTTTGCTCTCACTGATAGTGTGTTTCAGCGAGGAGTTTTTGCACAAGGAGGTAAACGAGAATTGCGACCCAATTCTCGGTGGATATATCGAGATCTCGCAATTCGTGAAGACTGTCTGCGGTTTGATTGCATAAATCTTTGAGCGCTTGAGCAGTTTCGTTTTTAATTGGAGATTGATTTAAGAGTGCTTTCAGCTGGGAGTTTACTAATATGCCTTTGTTGTCATAATGTTTGACTAGGAAGTCCCATGCTTTCGGTATTTCCTTTCAGTTATGATAAATTGACGGAGCAGTCTTTCTGCTTCACCTGCTAAGCAGGTTTTTAAATAGTGCAGTTTTTGGACTTTGGATAGATGCCAGTCTCTATGTATTAAAGTCTTGAAGAGATCATGGAAAAATCTCCATGATCGGTATGTACCATCGAGTATCGGAATTGAAATTGTTGGAAGTTTGAGTTTTGACTTACAGGGCTCTACTGCTACAGCTGGTAGATTTTGAGCTGCACTTTGAGATTGAGTTTCTGTGATTGAATTATCTCCGAATAGTTCTTTCCGTTCTTCTTGGAGTTTTGAAAGCAAATCAATATACCCTTCTATTGTTGTCCCATAAAGAGTGCCCGCAGCGTAGGCAGCTGCCTCTGGGGTAGTGGATTGGTTGATGAGATCATCAGTCTCGGAAAATCGTGCCCAGATCTCTTTTATGGCCTAGATTCTATTTGGTAATTGGTCTGAGTGCGTCCGCTCTCACCAGCTTTACCATGATTAATGGCGGCTTTTTCTAGCTTGTCGCTAAGAGCTGCTTGGAGTTGAATAATTGGTTTGACGTTTGACATAGTGCTATCTCAGTCTATCCGGCTTCGAAGGACCAATGTCTAGTCCAATCACGGCTTTTGCTAAATAAAGGGTAGCTTCCGGGTTGATATCTGTGAAAACTGATGTTTTGATTTAGTCAAACCTTTATTTATCATACACAATTTGTTTTTTTTTTTTTTTTTGTAAACAAAAAAAATGATAATTTAACTCAAATAAAAAACAATAATTCAATTTAAACAATAATATTGAAATTAAAAAATAATAATTCAAACAAAGAAAAACGGACTCAAACAAAAACAAAATAATAAATGATAATCCAAAAATAATAAAAAAAAATAATTCCAAAAAGTCCAAAAAAAAATGTCGCAGCAGATGATGTTTTTAATTTGTAGAAATAAAAGACTATTAGTTTTCTGCCAATTAAAATGTACAAATAATTTAATAGGCCTCACTGCTGCCTACGTAAATTTTTGCCGGAATTCAAATAACCTTCCGGCGTAAAATAAGCTGAAAAAATATAAATTTTAATTAATATTGACTTTTTCAGCGTCACTGCTGCTGATCCGTCTTTTGGTAATAAATTATTGAAATGGGTTCGAAATGCCCAAAGATTTCCTCAAATTAGTCAGATTCAAACCTTCTGATCCGTCTCGGAAGACTGCTAAAAACGCAATGATTTTTAGCTTGAGCTCCCGGTTTATTTATACTCTGGAAATGTACAGAATAAATGGGGGCTAAAAAAAAATTGCATGGCGTTGCATGCATTATGCTTTAGTTGTACGTATTATAGCTGAGAACGAATGAGAAATTTTTTTTTTTTTTTTCAGAATATAAATAATTTGGAGGAGTGCTGTGGCGATCTGGATCCAGTAGTTTCAGGTAAGATTTCTTTTTATGGTAAGATTCTTGTAATTTGTTTTTTTTTACCCTTTTAGTAATTGATTTTTTTTTTAATTGTAGGTTCTTGTTGTAGTATGGAACTACATAAAGGGAGCGCTAGAAGGCCAAGAATTTTATTCAAAAATAATTCGTCACGGGAATTTTTAAACTTCAACTTGGAATACTTCCAGTGGTATGTTTTTAGATGTAAGTTTACTTTTTATGTTTCTTGTTCTGCGTCGGAGCATGTGTGGATTTCAGAATGTTACTAGCGTGGACAAAAACTTCACCTCCCATGTCCTTTCGTTTGATGAACCCATAACCGTTATCGTAGCTGTACCATTCGACGCAGCCGGCTATCTTTCTCTCCACAAGCTTAAGAGGTATATTTATATCCTTGGCATATTTAGTCGATGTAGTTTCATTATTTGAGTTAGCATCACATGCTGTTCTAAATCGATTCTCTGAAGAGTGATACTTGGAACTGCTTCCTTGGCATATTCGGTGCTCCTTTAGAATAGGCGACGATCGTTTCCTCACTGCTGGAGGATTTGTGATCTCTGCTTTGGCTGCCTTAATATGTCGATGACGATTGGAAGCATCTCTGTTGGCTTGAACTTTTATTGCCTGGGATAAGGCAGCTTCGAGTATATCTGGATCAGCATCACGTACGCGCCGTTGTGTGTTCAGATCTGCAATCCCGTCAAGAAACTGATTCGGAGCTATATGATCCCTGGCCCGTTCTGGGCAATCACCTAATGCTAAGTAAACTAGTCGTTACACATCAGTAGCAAATTCATTTAGTCTATCATTATTTCTTTGAATACGTCCTTTAAATTGACAATGGGCCACAGACAGCTGATGCTCGTCACTAAACAGCTCATTCATAGCTGCATCGAGCTGGTCAAAGTTGTCCAGTATCTGGTGTGGTAGTATATCAAAGAAACATTGCGCTGTACTATGACGGTAAGGAGCTATATAGAGAGCCGTGAGCTCAGACGACCATCCATTTGCTCGGGAAACAGCTTCAAAATGTCTCCTATAAATATTGCATGGTGCTTTCCAATCGTAGTCTCTCGGAAAGAGACAGATTTGAGCAAGCTCTCTATGTGGTGCACGGTTACATGGCACTACGGCGTCAGGGAGATGACTGTAACGGAAGCTACATATTAATTATTGTTAATAATTGTGTTACAATTTTCCTGTACTGAAAATAATAATAATTTAAATTGTCGGTCTAATATTCGAGCCGACTGTAAAAAAAATCAATTTGAGTTGACATTTGAAAACACTTTGAAAACTTTCAAAAGCTTTAAATCATAGACGCACGCCACTGTACGCAAATTTTAAAATATCCACATCAAAGACACTTTACTTTGTAAATTAAAAATAAGTTTAGTTTATGTCAGGATTTGAATTCAGTTTAAAAAGTATTCGCCAGAGGGTAGACACCTTTTACTAGAAATAAAAATAAAAAAAGCTTTTCATTTTAAAAAAAATTAAATTCATTATCTCCTATTAATGTTATCAATTTGTTTTAGAGGTTTCTACATGTTCAAAGATTTATATATATAAAACCGAGAGAAGTTATAAATAAAAATAATAATAATAAAAAATAAACATAAAAAATTATTTTATTCAAATAAAATATTCATCTTGAATTTTGCTCCCAATTTAAGGTGAAATAAAGAACTGCAAAATATACAAATATTGACCAGTTCAATGACTATCCTGGTTAATAGTTGTGGATTTACTTCATTCCAGGGCACTTGATTAGATACCGGCATATTAGCAGAGCCTTGTGTTGATCTCTCTGCTTTGGTCATATGTGATTGAGTGGACTCTGAAACAGCCGTCAGCAGAGTAATTACATACATGAGATGAAGGTCTTTGGAGATGATTCAAAGTAGAAAGGTGAAGAGTTTCGTGCTTGCGAACTTTGAGCAAGTCCCGTGAGAGTAGATGAAATTGGGTCTTGTAATGGCAAATTATCCATATGATCATTGACTACAGGTAAAGCGGTAGCTTCCTCATATCTGGTTTGATTCCCGTTTGAATTCACATTTTGCATGGCAATAGACTGATTCGGGATATCTGGAGTTACAGGAGTAGGCTGATTAGCTAAGTCACTGATGGCATGCCTAACGACTTCTTCGCTCGAAATTTCTACTCTGCGTAGCCTATCCGTCAGATCTTGCATGAGATTGGTCATCTGTTGCATTTGCTCTCCCAAAGCAACAAGTAAACATTCGCCTCGTGTCGAAGTGCTCAACCTAAGGTCCGTATTGCCGTTCGGGTCTCCAGAATTGGCCACTTTGTCTTGTTGGTTTGCTTCAATGGGCTCAAACAATGATTTTTCTAATGCTAAGGATTGGTTCCACATGATTTAATAAAAAGGACAATTTTAAAACATATATGTTTTATTTTGAAATAATAATAGCCGAGCGGAGCTAAAAATAGTAGATGGAGAACTTTTTTCAAATAAGCAAACAACCCCACACTTGACACCAATGTTTACTTTTTTGGTTTTACAATTTCGTAAAATTATCCAATGAAAATATAATAGAGTAGAATGGCTAATTTCTTTAAAGCTGTTTGTTGCTGCTGGTTGTATGTGACTGTACTGGGCATCAAAACAGTCGAGCTTGAATTTCTGTGTGGGTGCCTCGTGACTTCTACACCCTACGTGTAATGTGAAAACGATATGCGAGTGTGGGCCAGTCCCTTATTATATGAATGTGAGCTTGTTGTTTACTTTCTGAATTAAGCTAAGTAGGCATACCTGTTGAATAGTGGTCGCAGCTGATCATTTAATCGACGCATAGTGCCGTGTGAATAGAGAATTTGGAAATTCTCAAATTCCCAGAGTTGCAGAATTACGAGTGGAGAGTTAAGTCTCAAAAGAACTCTCATCTCCACAACTCCACAACTCTTCCTGTTAGTGAATCCGGCCCCAGTATAGAGATTAAACGGGATATCCTATGTTTTGATATACTTTATGATTTTGAAGGCTTCTACGAACTGACTTTTATATACCAATGGCTTCATTGATAAATTGAAGTCCACGCATTTTTAAATATGATTTTTATTTTACCTTTAATTTGGTAAATATATCAGTTTCAAACATTTAACCAATATTTGTACTTAAATATATAGATGGCGTTGTACTGTTGTTTGTGCTCAGGAAATTTTTCGGACCAAAGTCTTTTAACACGTTTACACCCTTTTTGCGTCACATTATATATTATTATGACAAGAAAATATTTACAATAATTAAAATTGTACTCTTCGAGAAATAGATTTCGTGTATTTAGATGAACAAGAAGAAGAACCCAAATCAGTCTGACGTACTTTCACTTGCTCTGCAGTTTTTATTTTGTATTTTCTCAATTAATGTCTAGAAATCTAAATTATTGAAAATTATAATTAATTAGTGAGTTTGTCTTTCACATATATTGTAAAATTTGTGTGATCTGTACAAATCGGTAGAATTTGGTTTCACGATTGGCGATATTACTTTCATATCATAATCGTAGACTTGATGACGTCATTCTAAATTTTGAAAATACGTATTCCTTTTATTGGAAAATCAGTCGAATTTTATCAGTGAAATTTTATTTGGCGGTATTAACTATATAGAAAATCGGCCGAGGTGGCATCCTGCTGAATCCGATAAAATTTCGGCAACGTGCATTTATACAGTAGAATTCCCCCAACTTTATGGACGAAAATTTCCAGAATGTTGCAAGTTGTCTCATAGACTTTGATTTGCATTGTATGCCGTCGACGATTTTTTCACCTCGATTAAGATTTTTCTGAGTTACTACAAATTATCTATATATGTCTCAGCTGGGCATACATAATTTCCCAGAAATCCTTTGTTCATTGAACGGCGTAAAAAGTGTGGGACCTTTTCCACTTATATGAAAAGGAAAACCAAAGATCTTTCAATGGAAAAACTATATTGAGCTTTTATATATAGATTTACTATAATTGGCCAAATAATTTGCGAATTGATATGATTAATATTAATCTCATACAATCCTAGAGAAAAAGATTTTCTTCAAGTGTCACTATCCAGTTGCTGAAAGTGCCCAGAAGCTCTCAGCTTTATATACAAATATTCTTAAAAATAATGGAATACTCGGCAACATGATTAGTGTTATGAACATTTTGTGGAGACTTTTATCATTGTAGGCCGTGTCTAAATTTATTAAGGTTAGAATTAAAGTTAAAGCCAACTAAATAAACTGTGAAATGAACGTTAAAGCTTAATTGTAATATCATATCATATATTCATAAATGCACTATATTAGCATCAGTGAAACGAAAATTAGCAAATTATTAGGTTGTTTTAAAGTGATAATCATTAGGATGTTCAAAAAATTTAAAAGATTTATTGCAATTAAGGAGTTTGGAAATTTAAAAGTGTAAGTTACTCCAAAACAATCTACTCCAAAACTTGCTAAGTAGCTATCGTTCTTAAAGGCGCAAAGATCTTGTGTCTAGCTCCACTCTCTCATAGGGATTTTACTGTTGTTGTATACCTAAAATAAGTCTAAAAACATACCTGAAAAAGGGTATTAAAATAAAACATTTCCACTAATAATTTCCTATAAGCTAATCATGCTTAAAACATGATTAGCTTATCACCCACCCAAATAGGTGAAGAAAATTGCTTCAGCAATTTTCTTCACATTTCATACATTTCATAAAAATATTTCCATAAAAATAGTTGGGAAAAAAAAGTTTCAGTTTTCAACCAAGTCGTTTTAATAGAAATAATTATCACGACAAATTTTGTCTTCAGCAAAATTTGTCAGTACAAATATAAAAAATAAAAATAAAACAAAAGGCAATTGTACCTTCAGTACATACATTTCGTGATAAGAAATGCGCGCCGCATAAATGAATTGCATGTATGTGCACGCCGCGATTTCAAACAACGGGACGGTGGCTTGTATTTATAAAAACATTAAATTACATTTTTCAAGCCACCATCCATCGAAAAAAATTCTGGATATGCCTAATCAAGTCCAGAATAAATGTTAAAATTTTCTCAGTTTAAGAAATTGCAATTAAGCATTTTCTATGCTGAACAACAGCTCTTGATCACGATTAAAGTTATCAAACAGGAAGTTGAATTTTCTGAGTTCTGGCGAGCGGAACGAAAAAGATAAAGTCTAGAAAAAATAGGGTCCAGAGTTTCAACGGGAAAGAAAAGAAAAGTAATCCAAATTAGTACTGAAATAATAAGATCCTGAAAAAATAAGATTGGCGGGATGGAATCGTGAAATTTTTCGGGGTAATATAAAGTCCAAACAAAACGAAACAGAGAATTAGCTGTAATTTAGTTAAGTGCGCAAGCAAGTGTAATGTGATTAACGAAAAACAATAAATAAAGCACCAGAAGCAAAAGTTCTCAAAAGTGTTTCAGTGGAAACCCGTCCACCCATCAGCTAAAGGAAACCCCATCAGCACTTTGAAAAGTAGTGATTAAAAGAGTTGTTACACTGTCGTGTGCTCTGGAATTCTCGGCATTTACTCTAGGCTCGCCGGTGCTCTGTCTACATCTGCTTCAGCAATTTGGTCGTGCAGATCCGCTAAATCAACCAACACTCCCAGCTGCAGTCAAGAAAACACTTACAGATCCTCTTAAATCAACCAACCAACTTATTGCTAGTTCTAGTTTTTCGTCTAAGAACGACAAAAGATCATCCTTACAACACCAACTCAGAGGTCACGGCAGACTAGAAATGAATGAAATCAATTGCAACTTTGCTTCTGATGGCACTATATTATATTACGGGAGTCTTACGCCTACAAATAATGCAATCTTTCGATAGGCTCTCGAACTGCGACGCTTAGGAAGGATGCCTATGGGTTTTACAAGAAATTGTCTAATTTACCTTAAGCTATAGAGGATGTATAGATATATTGTAGGAAATATTCGAGGGATCCAAAGTCCACGCTGTCTTGCTCTCTGAGTCGTGGTTGAAATTGAATTCTAACTCTCGTTCTATATCCTTACCTGGATATAATGTTTTACGTTATGACCGCGTAGGTCGGAGGGGTAGTTGTGTGGCCATCTACGTGAAAAATTATTTGAAAGCCAAGTTTACATCAGCTCTGATCCTGGAAACGAACTTCAGTTCTATGCGTAGAAGTAACTCAAATGGACAAAAATGCGTTTTCGCAGCTGTTTATTGTCCACATAATTGCTTTGATGAAGACGTTGCTGCTAAATTTCAAAACACTATAGCAGATTTATTGGCACGATGCAACAATATTAGTGTTGACGGCGGTTTTATTGTTGATGTCCAATGCGATCAAAGTACTTTGAAATATATTCTGGAAACTTTGAATATGAAAATAATATTGAACTCGCTTCTAACATATTTTAATACTCAAAATCCATCTTAACTAGACCTTTTCTTAACTGCCGACACCGTAACCGTGTGCTTTGTGAATCATATTAGTCCGCCCGATAATTTCAACCCCTATTTCACGTGCAGTCTATTTCTCAGTCAAGTGAGTTTACATATCGCGATTACGTTAAGATGAACTGTGATGGCATTTGTAATGAATGCCTGATGTTGCCTTGGGAGAATATATATAACTGTCTTACCATTGACAAAAGAGCGATGTGTCTTACTGAGTATCTTAAATATTTATCTGTTAAGTATGTTCCCATCTGAGTCTTTAAAGAGAGTACCAGGGGGTGTTTCTGGTTTAATAGTGACCTATGCAGGCTAATCCCGGAAAGAGGTGTTTTGTATCGTCGTTATAAAATGTCTGGGTCCGCTTTTGATAAAAACCGTTTTAAGGGCTTTCGGAGTAGGGTAAGTTCTACCATCCGTGCGGCTAAAAAAGTGTATTTCGATTCGAAACTTGGTTCTCTAGATTGTGCTTTGATCGCAATAACTTAAGAAATTTTTTTTTCGTCAAATCAATGCCCTACATACATCTCCAAACAGGAACAATTTAACTCTGATGGTGCAGTACAAACAGCGAGGAAGCGTTTTCGTTTAGATGCGTTAACTTTTCCGAGGTTTTCATTGCCATGAATGGTGTCAAATCGTCTGCTATTGGACCTGAAATATCCCGCATAGGTTCATTAAAACTATTGCGCCATTTATTGCTCCAGTCCTGCTACATGTACTTGATGCATGTTTAACAACTTCACGGTATCCATCGCTCTGGAAGAAGGCTGTTATCATTCCTCTTCCCAAGTGTCATAAGATCTCCGAAATGGCAGATTTTTGTCCCATGAGTTTACTCTGCTTTTTTAGTAAAGTACTGCATCAAATCAAGAACGTATACTGTACTGTATGCAGTTTGGTTTTAAGCCATGACACAGCTGTGAGTCAGCCTTGCATAAAGTTGTATCCACCCTGACAGATGCAGTTGAGAGATCCAATGTGCATTCTGGTCATCCTTAATTTCAGCAAGGCATTCGATTCGATCAACCATGACCGACTTTTTCCTAAGCTTCGTCGATATTTCAATTTTTCGAATACAGCCGTCACTCTTACTACAAATTTCTTCTTGTGTCGTGCTTAATCTCCCAAGATCTGCGATAGACTTCCTACTCCCTTAACTTTTAGTCGTGGTATATTCCACGGTGCTATACTTGGTCCGATGCTCTTCTCTTTATATGTATATAAACGATTTACCGATGTCCGTGAAGAATTCTTCCATCCATCTCTATGCGGATGATGTCCAGATTTATATGGATAGACCAATAGGTTTAATTGAGGATGGCACTGTTCGGATCAATGATGGCTTTATTAAAATTTCCGAATGGGCCAAATAGAACCATCTAATACCAAACCCAAAAAAGTCGACCAGTATGCCTAAATATAGAGGGACCTGCGATCTAGAAGAGCTACCGCCGTTGAGCTAAATGGAAAGTTAACCTATTGTAATCATGTCTACAAATTAAATGGTGAAGGTGTATGCCAGCCTGACATAGCTGAGATTTTGTTACCTTTTGTTTAGGTTAACCTCTTTTTTTTTTTAGGTGGTTAATATAACTTTTTTTTTGTACTAAAATTGTAAACTGTGGACCCTCCTCTTTAATTTGACCTATTACACCCTACATACTAACTGCAGCCGTTAAAGAGTTATTAGTCCATAAAATCTGTGAATTTAATTGTATCCAATACTGGTTTAAACAGAATATAATCCCAATGCCAGTAAAGATGTAAGTAATCTAATATTTTTTGTAATTTATAAAGATTGTACCTGTATGTAGATACTGTAATTTTAAAGGGGGACCTGTCATGTAACTTTTGACATTAGTTATATTATTTTTGTTAAATTAGCATAGCGATAATAAATCGTGTTTTTTTTTCTTTTTTCTTTTTAATTGTAATCTTACTGTTGATTCTTAATAGTTTTTAAGAATTTGTGCGATTAACTTTGCGAAATAAACCAGTAAAGGTACAAGAAAACAACACCGAGTACTTAACAATCCAACTATTTATTGCCGCTTCTAGTTAGAGAATGAACATTCCAAATTTTTCACAACAATAAGAGGTAGCGGTACTAAGCAAATTCAACTGAATAAATACATAAAATAATCTCTATAGATGCCAAAAGAAGAAGTGAATACACACAAATCATGTTAGAGTAATAGCATTATGTACATCAATACTAATAAGGAAATTTTTACAGTGACTGCAGAAAATGTGATACAAGACTGATTTTTAACTATTTATAAATGATTATACTGGAGGCTAGCATTAATCAGAAACTACTACGCCGGCCAGTTTGAAAGGACTACCTTTTCTTTCAAGAAGGATCTTCTGAGTCCAGTGGCAATGGACAAACTTCAGTAATTGCTCGCTTGTAGATTTCAGATACTGTTTTGATTGTAACTACTCGAACCTGTTCATCACACCCAGTGTGAATTTCAATTACTCGCCCAACAGGCCATTTTAAGCTAGGCACGGCATCTACCTTTAGTAGGACCAAATCACCAATTTTGACATTACGCGATTTTCCTTGCCATTTTGCCCTCTGCTGCAAGTTGTTTATGTATTCCTTATAAAACCTAGTCCAAAAGTGCTGCTGCATTGACTCAATCAACTTGTATCGTTTCTGTGGACTGAATGTAATCCCATTGGGTTTCGGTTCGTTCAGTGCAACAAGTGGGCATCCTATAAGAAAGTGCCCAGGAGAAAGCGGTATCAGGTCATTTGGGTCGCTTGAGGTGGGTGCTATTGGCCTGGAGTTCATTATTGCTTCAATTTGGCATATTATTGTATACATCTCTTCGAAAGTTAGATTTTGATTGCGAACTGTTTTCAGCAAATGGCCTTTGGCTATCTTAACTGCCGATTCCCACAGTCCTCCGAAGTGCGGCGAACGTGGTGGTATGAAAGACCACTCTATTCCATCTTGTAGACACATACTTCTTACAATGTCGTTGTGAGGTTCACTTAGAAAGAGTTCCCTTAACTCAAGTAATTCATTTTTTGCACCTACAAAATTGGTGGCATTATCTGAATATATTTTTGAACATTTTCCTCGTCTAGCTATGAAGCGTCTTAGAGCCAATAGAAAGGCACTCGTGGTGAGCTCGGTTACCAACTCCAGATGTGTTGCCTTTGTCACGAAACATATAAATAGTGCTATGTATGCCTTTGATGGTGGTCGGCCTCGAATCCTTGATGATACGTATACAGGTCCACAGTAGTCTAGGCCTGTGATGGTGAAGGCTCTTTGTGCGTGTAATCGATCGACAGGTAAGTTTCCCATTAGTTGTTCAGCAAACACAGGACGAGATCGGAAACAGATAATGCATCGATGAATAATATGGCGAATAGTGTTTTTCAAGTTTGCGACCCAAAATCTTTGTCTGATGATATTTAACAAGGTTTGGCAGCCAGCATGTAAATTTTTAAGGTGATAGTGACGAATTAGTTCCCGGGTGAATGGATGTGAATGAGGCAGAAGCATTTGATGCTTGGCATCAAACGATACTGGGGCGTTCTTGATGCGACCTCCAACACGTAATATTCCATGGTCATCTATAAACGGGAATAATTGCTTTAGTCTGCTGCTAATGCTCACGTTCCTTTTTTGTTGTAGGCACTTGTAATCCTCGGCGAAGTAAGTCCTTTGAATATTTCGTATGATGGATTTTAATGCAGCGTCTAACTCTTCAGGAGAGATCGACGCGGGATGCTTGATGTCATGTATGATTTTTGTCATATATCGGCGGACGTAGACAAAAACTAACAGTAATCGATGGTAACAATTAATAAATTTGTTGTCCTTTATTAGATCAGCGCATCGTTTGGAGGACGTGAAGGAAAAGCATTGTTTCTTCATTTCCGGTAGATTTAATGTAAGGTTTCCAGGTTGCTTTGGCCATGATGAATACGAAGACATGAGAAATTGCGGACCATGAAACCATAGTGTGGACAATTGCAAGTCATTTGGAAGTGCTCCTCTGGATACCAAATCAGCTGGATTGAGATCAGTTGGAATATGATTCCAGCTGCTTCCTTCAGTAAGCTGTTGAATTTTTGAGACACGATTAGATACGAAGGTTTCCCACTGAAATGATGGGGAGCGAATCCAACCCAGTGCTATACTCGAGTCAGTCCAACAGAATGATTCAATCCCTGGAGTTTTTAATGTAGCCCTTGTTTTTTGTAGTAGCTCGGCTAATAACAAGGCTGCGCATAGCTCCAGTCGGGGCAGAGAAATGGTGCGAATTGGAGCAACCTTCGATTTAGCGCAGAGTAGATTGATGCTTACGTTGTTTTGCATGTCCTTGCAGCGAATATAAATGCAAGCCCCATATGCCTTTTCGCTGGCATCCGCAAATCCGTTGGGTTGCACTTCAGAGTTTGGTAATGCGACGTACCGAGGAAATTTGATTTTACTGATCTCATTGAGTTGTAATCTAAACTGACACCACTGGGTTTGAAGCTCTTGAGGTAAACTTTCATCCCAATTAAGTTGCAGCTTCCACAAGAATTGCATGAAGATTTTTGCGGAAACCACTATAGAATTTATAAGCCCTAAGGGGTCGAAGAATCTGGCGATTTCCGATAGAACTAATCTCTTATTTACTTTTGTATGATGCTGAGTATTAGAATAAAAGGCGAAGTAGTCCATTGTGGGATCCCAAATCAAACCAAGAGCCTTTATGAAGTGATTGTTATCTAATTGAAAATGTTTCTCCTTGTCTTGATCTGGAACGTCCTTCAAAATCTGGGGTATGTTGGAACACCACTTCTTTAGAGGAAAATGACAAGACGCCAGCATTTCCGAAATTTCCCTTTTAATAAGTTGTAACTGTTCTTTGGTATCTGCGCCAGTCATCAGATTGTCGACATAGAAATCTCTGAGCACACGTTCCGCGGCATGAGGAAACTTTGAGGCACCATCATGTGCGCATTAGTTGAGACTACGAGTTGCTAGGTATGCTGCGGGTGATGTTCCATATGTTACAGTGGATTGGCAATGCCGTTCGATTCGAGTGACATTGAAGTGAGTTAGCTAAACAAATTTATACAAAAAAATACTAAATTATTACGGAAAGAAAGTTAAAATTTACGGGCACTTTGTTATTTTTGAATACTCTGCCGAAGTTCATTAAAGTTTCATTACAAAATCAGCTGAAAAGACCCTAGATAGCAAGAATATATGGTGAGGAATAGTTTGACAGCTACATATGAGGATCGTATTTGAGGATCGATTTTGCGGGAAAAAAACTTATCTGTTTCACTGATGCTTTATTGTCACAAAGGTAAAACGTTTGCACTCTAAAGTGTATGCTCTGCCGAAATAATTAATTTCTGTACCTAACAAAAAATTCCATTTCGTTCTCGGCACATTGAATGCGCTTGTATAACCTGAAAACTGCACTGGATAACAAGAAGTTCAATTTTTGAGCAAACAAGTCATTTGCATTACACCAAAATATTATTACCATCAACTGGAAAAAGGGGAAAAAATACTCTGCCGCACAAATTTTTCTTTATTTGCATGATCTGCTTTAATGAGTGATAACGAATTCACAGCAGTATTGTCTGCTACATCGAATAAATCAAACAAGAGGAGGCTTGGACAATTATCACCAGACAATTGTACTTCTAACGAAACCATTAAGAGGCAGTGCATTATGAATCGAATGGACAAACTTGGTGATCATACAGTGGGGGATCTCATGGACGCTTTTACTCAAGTTATCCAAAAGCAAATTGCACAACTCGCAACTAAAGATGACTTCGCTGAAATGAAAGATCAGTTAGTAGCATTGAAAAATGAAAATTTAGAGCTAAAACAAGCGATATCTGATCTGACTGCACGGGAACTGGAGCTTAGGCGTTCATTTGAGTACCTTGAGTTGAAGCATAGGAGAAATAATTTGATCTTCAAAGGAATCGATAACGCAATTAACGAACATCCAGCGGCTACAATTTCTAAGGTGTGCAATGAAGTTCTGGGTGTACAAAAATTGTCGGAAATTGTAAGTGCCCGTCAGTTAACAGCAGCGTCAAGCTCAGGAGGTTCTTCTTACCTTGTTGAATTTGCATCATCAGCATCAGTACAGAACATATTGAAAAATTCGAAGAAGCTTAAGGGCTCAAAAATTTTTATTCAGAAGGACTATCCGCCTGCTATGCGAAAAAAACGTAATATTCTGTTTAAAATCAGGTACGAGTTGTTAAAATTGAATAAAAATAAGAAGATTTATGTTCGTGATGATAAATTAGGTATAGAAGGAATGCTATTTTATTTTGAGAATGGTAAAATATTGTATGAGGGTAGAGTAGCTTTAGACAAAATAAGTGAACTCTTTTCAAATAAGTGTGCAGTTAGGGGTATAGTTTTAAAGTATGAAAGTGATAGTTTAATATCGTCGATACCTTCTCGAAGTACGCAATAACAACCTCCCGTCTGCCAGGAAACTATGTCAATATTTAAAAGTAAAATTAATGTTAGTAATAGTTATAGTCATGGTAATACTGATTCTTCTTTCTGTGTAGATCAGAGCGAAAAATATACAGAAAATAAACTCAGTATTTTGTCGTATAATATAGCAGGCTTACGGAACAAGTCGCTTTTTCCAAATTTCTTCCAATATGTTAAGGGATTCAATATCTTCTGCTTATATGAAACTCACGTTGCAGATGAGTACACCTGTAAATATAGTAAGTATTTTAGCGGTTTTGAACTGTATTGGGTCGGCGCTACTAGAGTCTCACATTATGGCAGAGCGAGTGGTGGTTGCTTAATAGGAGTTGATAAGAAAATACTTGGAAATGTAGTCAACGTTCTCTGGATGAATGATTGGCCCGTTTTAGAGTTAAAGCAACAATTAGGGAATTTCCGCTTACTTCCTGCTTATATTAATTGTAATAGCTGGGAATCTGATTTTGAAAGATTTGTGGACGTGGTAAAATTTGCGGATGGCTATAGTATTGTAATTTTAGGAGACTTTAATGTAAGAATCGGACAAATGCAAAACCTACCTGAACAACTAGACATCGGTGCAGGCCTAACTTTTTGTAGAAACTCTAAAGACTCTGCAGTCAATGCTAGGGGTAAAAAATTTATAGATTTCTGCGATGATTGTGGTTTAGCAGTTCTGAATGGACGCACGAAAGGGGACTATGATGGAGAGTATACGTTTATTGGCGGATGTGGTTCCTCTGTAAATGACATTATAGCTTTATCTTATAATCTGTGTCCATTGGTACAAGATCTGCACGTAACATCACAGGTATTCTCAGATCATTTACCGGTTGTTCTTAACAAGTCTTTACTTGATGTAGGGTCTACACATAGGGAAGAGGCTAGGCCTTTGACTTTGGTTCCTAAATTAAAGTGGGGATTGCAAACTAATGACATATACAGAAAAAACGTCAACATATTGTGTAATAATTTGAGCCCGATTGTCTCCGAGGATACAATTGAAGATTTGATTGGAGTGGTAATGAATGCTTCTATTACTGGTGCTACTACTAGGCCGTTATTTAGAGAGAAATGGTTTGACAATGAGTGTTTTCGGGCAAGGAAAGCTTCCTTCAAGTGGCTTAATATGTACCGTCGATGTAGTACAGCCTATGCGCGGGAATGCTACTTAAAAATAAATAAATATTTTAAAATGCTGTGCATGGCCAAAAGAAGGTTGTATTATGAGACGATTAAAGATAAACTTAACTCTGTGAAAGACTCGAAGACCTGGTGGACCTTGGCGAAAGAACTTACGGGTAAAAGGTTTACAATAGGCTTGCGTATTGATGTAAATGCTCTAATGAACTACTTTAAAGTTCTTCTGAATCCGATAACAGATAATAGACCGATACTTTATGCTGCTCCGCTTATAGACAATGACATCTTAGATAATGACTTCCATTTATCCGAACTTTATGCTGTACTTTATAAAGTTAAGGATAATAAAGCACCGGGGATTGATAGAATTCCTTATGAGTTCTACAAGAATGCTCCAGAATGCTTTTTAGTAAAGCTGGTAAGCTATTTTAATTATATTTACACTCAATGTGAGATACATGATTCCTTTACCACATCTATCATTTTTCCTCTTCATAAAAAAGGTGATATAAATAGAATTGAAAATTACCGGGGATTGTCGTTTATGAATACAGTTTCAAAGCTATTTGTGGGTATGCTATATAATAGAGCAATTTTCTGGGAAAGGTACTACAGTATTCTGAATGAGAATCAAGCTGGTTTTCGTAGCGGTTATTCGACGTATGACAATATTTTTAATTTAATGAGTGCAGTTAAGGTTAGTCATTCACTCAATATAAAGAAAGTTTACGCCTTCTTCGTGGATTTCAAGGCAGCATTTGACACAATAGACCGCGGTGCACTTTTCTATAAATTATTTAATATTGGCATGTCTAGTAAGTTTGTACGAATGATTCAAAAGCTGTATGAAGGTACGACTGCTCAGGTTTGGAACGGAGAGTATTTGTCGACAGGTTTTCATACCAGATCGGGGGTTAAACAAGGTTGTATTCTGTGCCCGCTTTTGTTCGCGCTATTTATTAATGACCTGGAAGACTCTATGGAAGTTGGTCTTACTCTTGGTGATATTAGCTTAAAAGTGCTAAAATATGCTGATGACATTGTCATATTGGCTGATGATCCGTGCAAACTACAGCGTATGATTAATAATCTTCATGAATACTGCAGGTTATGGAGCCTAGTTGTCAACTTGGAGAAGTCTAAGGTCATGATCTTCCAACGCGGAAATGGTCCGAGAAAGACTAATGAATATTGGGTTTATATGAACACAGAGATAGAGATTGTCACAAAGTATTCTTACTTGGGTATTACATTGACACCAAAACTTGCCTTAACCTCCAATTTTAAGAATAGATTGGAATCTGCTAAAGTTGCGATGAATGTGACCTGGAAGAATTTTATTGGAAAAGATGAAGTTACACCATCTAACAAGATCGCTCTATTTAACTCTGTCTCAAGGGCAGTGCTTTGCTATGGAGCTCAAGTGTGGGGGTTTCTACAAAGCGATATTGTTGAAAGTTTACTGAGATTTTTTGTAAAGAAATTGCTTCGGTTACCTCAAAATACACCTAACTACATGTTAGATCTTGAGTTTGGCTTATCTCATATTTATATATACATATTGAAGTGCCACTTTGATTATATGTTAAAGCTCTTGTTCCGCCTCGCTCCAGATAGGCTTCCTTATCAACTAGCCTGGAGGGCTGTTCGCGACCATGTATTTTGGTACCAGTCCTGGCAGGAATTAGCTAGTTCTCATAACGTTGAGCTAAATTCATTGGATCACACATGCGGGTATGACGACATGCGAAATATTTTGTCTGATCTTTTAGAAAGGGAAGAACACAAAATAAAACAAAGAGCTATTGATAAAGCAAGGGGTTCTCTACGACATGAGCTGTACAGTAAACTGGAGTACTTGAATGAAAATAGCTACTTCTGTGATGTGTATTCCATTAAAAAAATAAATACAATTTGTAGGTATAGAGGTGGTCTTATAAATTTGAACGCCAATCCCTTTAGGCGTGAAGGCAGCGCAATCTGTTCTCTGTGTAATCTAGACGAGGAGGAAAATTTGATCCATTTTGTTGGAACATGTCCCATCCTAACCGAATTTCGTGTTAGGGCATTCGGAAAGAGAAAACTGACAGAGGAAGAAATTATAGATATATTAAACGGGAAAAATAATTACAATGATATTTATTTGTATGCCATAAGTGCCTGGAAATATCGAGACTTCTTGGTGAAAGAATTTAATAATTAAATTGGATTGAAATAATTATACACCTTTTTTTCTGTCTTTTTTTCGCTCTAATATATAGGGTATAAGTACTTAATATTAAATAGGTTTTATGCTAATTTGTAAGTTGTAAGTTCTAGGTTACTAATAAGTTGCTAGATAAGTTGCTAATCCCGGCAGACGGCTTCAGTGCCATTGCTGTAGTTTATTTTTATTATTATAAAAAAAGTTAAATCGGTAAAAATTCGAAAGTGAATGACAGTTTGTACATTTAATTAAATTTATTTAATTTAATTTTGATCGTTGCCATGGCAACGTCAAAATTGTGAAATTTTTTAGTTTGAACAGTAAACTTATACATTTTGAAGTGACAAATTTATTTAAATAAGAATTATAAAAATTGTCTTGTGAAAAAATAAAAATATTTACTGCCGCACTCATATAAGTACGTGCAGCAGCAGCGATTCTGGGGGGACTGATGATCCCCCCAAATCAAATGGTAGGAGGAAGAAGAGCACGAATGCTTCTTCTTCCTCCAAAACATATCAAGGGCCCAAAGAAAAGGCCACTAAGGGCCCAACTGAAAAGGCCAACAGCAGCAAAGAAGTGCAGCTGTCTTCCTTGGAGAAGAATATTGCGGAGACAGCCGTAGCTGTCCAAGAAGAGGGTGGAGCATTAGTTCCAAAGCCCATAGCTTTTGCTGCAGCATCTGTCGCTGCATCTTTTGCTAATGTTCCATCGACGTCTTCGAGGCCAAGACAACATCCTACGTTGAAGGAAGTGGTCGAAACGGCCTCGAAGTCAGCGCCAAAGCCTAGCGGTGTTATAATGAGGCCACCGCTTTCTTCAACGAAAGCAAATACCTCGAAGAAGACACCAGCAGCAACAGCAGTGAGCTCAGAAGCAGCACTACGATCCCCAGCGTTAGTCGTAGGGATATCCTATGCCCAACAGGTAAGTGGCAGTTTCAATAAGGGTTCACCCTTAGAAATTTTTAGTAAGGGCATCACTCCTCGTCCAGCCCCATTGGACGCAGGTAAGCCTCGGCCCAAGACCAGTGCGGGTCTCCAGGGCTTCTTTGACGGGAGATGGCAGGACGAGAGCTACGGGATGCAGTTGGAGCACATCAGAGGATGTCCTCAGACTGCATACCTGAAGGCAATCTTCCGCGTCATCTCCAGTGAACAGCTGTTCTCAATGGGAATTATAGCTGGAGGAATGGTCGAGGTGTACACCACTACCCTCGAAAGTGCTACCAAGCTCATGCTTGAGGGCATCGTGGTGGAGGGTAGACACCTCGTTCCATTCCCGCTAAAAGAAAAGCCCATGAAGGTCGTGTTTTCACGGGTCCCTATGCGAGCCCAACATGAAGACCTCGCGAATTTCCTTGGGAGATTCGGGAAGGTTCATGGAAAGGTTCGCGCCATTCCCATCAAAATTGGGGACGAGGGTCTCGGGCGGGGTATCTTCGGTACCAGCCGGGAAGCGTCCATCACTTTAAATAAGGGATGTACGCTTCCGTCAGGCTTCTACCTGAGCATATCCGGCTCGAGATACTGGATAGACGTGGGCACCGAAGCGAAATGCCATGCTTGCCATTTGGTAGGGCATTTTATTGCTGACTGCCCCAAGAGAAGCGGAAAGAAGGCTGAACAGAAGGCTCCTTCGAAGGAAACTACTGCTACAGTAGTGGCTCCGGAGAAGGAACTTTCTGCCAGCACTCAGCCTGCTATCTTGGAGCAGCCAGTGGCTAAAGTGCCTGAAATTGTCCCTGAGGCAAAGATTATTACGGCTGTAAACGGCGCCACGTCGGCGCGTGAAAGCATGGCTACTTCTGACGAGGAGGAAGAAAGTCGACCGGGTGATGCTGCCTCCTCCAGAGCCAGCAAAGCCAGTCGCACCCAAGCGGCCCCACTCGGAGGAGGACGATAGTGGTGCCCGCGGTTCGAAGGTTGTTGTGAGAGAGGCGGAAGCATCTCTCGAACAGCTTTCGGACTGCGAAATGACCGGCTTGGATGAGACTGGTCTCTCGAGCTTCAGTGGCTACGAGTCGTGTGGTAGCACCTTTTCGACTGGTAGCCAATTTGTGGTCTCGAAGGGGATGGAAACCCTTCCTAGGGAGAAGATCTCCAAGATTCTTGCCCGGCTCCTGTACAAGAAGAATTCAGGTAAAATCTGGAGTATTCTTGTGGAGGAGCTGGGGAGGCCGGAATTGCTACTTCCCCAACTTCTACTCCTACAAGAGGAGTGCAAGAAGAAGGGGAATTACAACGGGATATCTCGGTTAGATCGACTCCATAGGAAGGTGGAGGAGCTGATTCAGGAGCATTGCTTGGCCGATTCTCCTCGTCAGTAGATGTCGCACATTCATCGTTTGAGCTTTTCATCTCTTTGAATGTGTAAGATAGGCTCTCTTAACACCGGGGGTTTAAGTGCTCATACAAGACTACACAGTACTATCGAACATGCCAAAATGTTCGATATAGACATTACACTTCTGCAGGAGACGAATTTTACACAAGACACGTATACACACCTTGAGCGTTATGCTTATTTGCACACTGGCTATGCAATGTTTGCCACACCTGCACCTCGCCGAGGCTCAGGAGTGGCAATCATTGTATCCAACAAATTTACACTATCGTCTCCTGTATATACAGATATCTTTCCAGGCTTCGCTTCTTCCTTGGACTTTGTCGTTCAAGACAAACATATCAAGGTAGTAAACGTGTACCTTCCTCATGACCAGGACATTACAAGACAAGTTCTTGATAGTGTTCAATCCTGTCTGGTGAATTTTAGTGGCGAAACTATCCTCGGAGGTGATTTCAACTGCACGCTAAATCCCTCAATGGATCGGCATTCCGGAGTTGAGTTCAACTCTGTCAATGCTACTCGGTTGAGGAATTTTGTTCGTGTTTTCAGACTCGTGGATATCTATCGTTGGATGCATCCTACGACTAGATCATACACGAGGGTCTCGCGAAATATCCATGGAAGTCTCGCAGGCTCCAGAATCGATAGACTTTACGTCTCACCTGGAATACTAGAACATTTCGTTGGTGTCACTCATGAAGTGTGTTCCGTTAGCGATCACCTTCTTGTAGTGACAACCAGCACTCTAGTTGAAAGAAGAACTGCATACTGGATATTCAACAACTATTTGTTGAATTCCGAGCAGTTCATCAATGAATTCACTGAATTCTGGCACGATTGGCAAGAGAGGAAAGGTGACTTTCCTCTTCTTAGTCAATGGTGGGATGTTGGAAAGCTCCAAATTCGATCTTTTATCGAAGCGAATTTCAATCGAAGTGGGTATCAAGCTTCTAGCTTGTCGGCCGAAGTATCCCGGGTGGCAGCTCTTCTCCCAACACAAACTTACAAGCACAGCTTGGAGTTTGTGCTGCGCAGCCAATCACGCTGGCTGAGGGAAGGCGATTCTCCAACCGAGTACTTCTTTCAGGCAACTAGACGACGTACTGCTTCTTGTGAAGTCGAATCGATAGTTGATGAATCTGGACAAGTCCTCAACGGACAACAGCTATCAGAATTTATTCGAGACTATTACAGTAGTCTCTACTCTGAATCGACGTCGACAACATCCTCGACCACTCATGAATTTCTTGAGAATATTCCCACTTTCTCTGAAGACAGCAAGGAGCTCCTGGATACAGTAATCACATTGGAGGATATGATCGCTGCGACAAAGGATCTAAGGCGACACACTTCACCTGGTTATGACGGCTTGACTCCAGAATTCTTCATACGTTTCAGGGATTTATTAATTCCTGACCTTTTGGAAGTCTTCAATTCGGCGGTTGAGACGCATTCAGACTTTCCTTCTAGTTGGAGGAGGTCTGTTATGCGATTGATTCCAAAGAAGGGAGATTTGCAGAGGATGGGGAACTGGAGGCCAGTAACCCTATGCAATGTCGACTACAAAATCGTCTGCAAAGCATTAGGGGCGATACTCCGCTCAGTGATTGCTTCGGTAATACACCCGGAACAGTCTTATTGTGTTCCTGGTCGTAGTATCTACGACAACATCGCGGTAGCCAAACATTTGTTTGCCTACCATGAACAGACAGGTACACAAATGGCCATGATTTCTCTTGACCAGCAAAAGGCTTTTGATAGCGTCTCGCACGAGTATCTCCTGACTGCTCTCGAGGCATTTGGGTTCCCGCCCAGGTGGCTCGATATCATCGGGAAACTGTATAGAGATTCAGCGATTTTGATTAAGCATCAAGGACAGGTTCTGGCTCCTATCTCGTTTCATCGAGGTATCAGACAGGGCTGTCCATTGTCAGGTATGCTTTATGATCTTTCGTTGGAGCCGCTACTGGTGAATCTTCGTCGAATGCTCGGACAATATTCAGTGCATCTACCATATACCAATGTGAGGCCTCTTATGTTGGCATATGCGGATGACCTTTCTATTTTCGTGACAAGAGATGAAGCTTTTCCGGTCGCTCGTGCTGTTTTCGAACAGTACGAACGTATAGCGGGCGCTAAAATCAACCTTAGCAAGAGTCAAGGCTTGTGGTGTGGAAGGTGGAGAGATCGTACAGATACTCCACTGAACATCCAATGGACTAATACTTGCCTGAAGTATTTAGGTGTGTATATCGGACGCGAGAGTAAATCAAATAATAGCCGCATCGCTCTTGAGAAACTCTCTAGAGCTGTAAACTCATGGCGTAGTCGACTGTTTCCACTATCCCTAATGGGAAGGTCAGTCGTGATAAACTATTTGATTACCTCGTCCATCGTTCATCTGCTAAAGTCTGAGATGTTTGATGAAGGCTTCGTAGGTCTTCTTCAAGCAAAAGCGATAGACGCCTTTTGGTGCGGAAGACGATGGGTTGCTGAAAGCACGCTCTGTCTGCCAGTCAAGATAGGTGGATTAGGTCTCACTAACTTGGTTGTGAAATCAAGGTGTCTCCAAGTGCGTGCATTCCAACGAGTGTTTTGCCAGAGAGACACCTTAATTTCTCAACTGTGGGTGAATGTACTGGGAGGGATCGGCATAGGGGAGTATTACTACCTGCTCTCTGTTCGACCACCCTATCCTCGTGACTGGCCACAGGATCTAATCTCAACGATTCAGACCTGGGGCAGAATCAGGCCAGCATTTCACCTTAAGTCGAATGCTCTGCGGTACACGCAATTCGCGTCGATTCCAATCAGGTTTAATCCTGAATTAATAGATTCAGTGTTCAGTAATGCTCGAGGTTTTGAAGCTGACACGCATACACTGACAGTTCTCGGAGATATTATTGATATCTCTGGAAACTGTCGAATAAACACGATCACTCCACAACTACACGACCTGGCGGCTTCTGCGCGGGAGAGATTTCGCCAACTTGGGACCAGTGACCCTGGCACTAAGTTGGAAGATGCTTTCGTTCTGGACAGACCGCCTCACACACCTTTCAGCACACTTACAACACGTGTGCTCCGTGACGTGCTTATGTCAATAAGACCTCCGGAGTACACAGGATACAACAGATGGCGAACACACCTCGGGGTGAATATGGGCGTGATGGGAGGGATAACTTGCAGAGTAGTCTACAGTTATCCTTCTAGTTACAAAGATGCTGATGTAGCATTCAAATTGCTGCATCACAGTCTTATGCATCCTAATCAGTTGTCACATATCGACCGGCGGGTTCAGAGGATCTGCACAGTTTGTTCTGGTGAAGGCACCTTGTTTCACAGGTTCTTCACTTGTCCAGCTTTGCAGAGTCTGATGGAACTGGTGCGCGATATGTGTCAGTTGATCCACCCGAATTTCGGCATTACTAGGACATCGTTTCTATGGGGACCAAAGGTTAGTAGTCGGATTGACTGTTTAATTAGCTTTGTGGT
Source organism: Dioctria rufipes (assembly GCA_963924295.1). Lineage (NCBI taxonomy): Eukaryota > Metazoa > Arthropoda > Insecta > Diptera > Asilidae > Dioctria > Dioctria rufipes. Next base: position 148,405,252 of record OZ002743.1, on the reverse strand, counting down.
GACACTGGCCAAATCTACAATTCACTTGTACTCCATGAGAAGCGGAGATGGGAATCAGAACACTGACCCACAACACCACGCACAAGCACTTAAGCGCCACTTCGTTGACAGTTTGAAGAGACGTTTACGTCTTGAATATCTGGCAACGAACGCAGATACATTCAACTGCACATGGCAGCCACTATCGTCAGTGCAGGACGGCGCTCTTGTCTTTCGCTGGTGATATCAGGCCACAGCATTTGCAACACTAGTTCACGGGGCTTCTCCTCGCTTTGGAACCGTTGCAAGTGCTGTGGGAAGGATAAGCGCTCCGTTAGAGATGCTCAGCTGGAGGGATGATGAGGGCAGTTTGTAGAGGTCTATGATACTACAGGCCGCCCTCGCGGGACTCTATAACGGTATCGGGTAAATTTTTCGTTCGTTCGGCTATTAAGTTTTTAATTCGGTTTCGGTTTCGGTGCTAAATTGCAAAATTTTTTGTTTAAATTCGCTCGTTTAGCAACATTTTTATTAGTTTATTTTGGAAATTTGGAACTCATTGGAACTGCCACTTACCTAATTGTCAAAATTGGGACTGGTTCAAAATTTTTTGGTTAAACTTTAGATCTTTTTCAAAATTCTTGTGACCGTTTTTAGACTCTTTTGAGCATTTTGTCTTGTTTGTTTTCCTTTTTGTGTCATTGTTGTTGTTTATTAGTTGTTATAATTGTTTTAGATGTTATTATTTGTCCCTATTGACACTTTATACCATTTAGTTTAGCTAGCGTCTTCTTTTTACACTTTGTAGAGCCTTTTGCCACTTAGTTTTAAGGATTTTGAAAAGAGCCAAAGAGCCACCAAATAAAGAGCCAATATATAAATAAAAAAAAAAATAAAAAATTATTATTATTACAGTGCGAAGCTGATAAACCTTTATTTCATCTGCTGGGCTCTTGCGCCATAAAATACATTGCAACCATCTGTCATCTGGATGCACAAGAACCTGCCGATACATCTTAACAATGTCGGCAGTGATAACAAAGCGATGCAGTCGAAAACGTAGAATGATAGAAAATAAATCATCTTGCACGGTGGGTCCTTTCATTAAAATGTCGTTTAGAGACTTATGCAAGTTTCCCCGAGTGGGACAGGAGCCATCAAACACAACACGAACGCGAGTGCTGGTGGCATCGTTTTTAACGACACAATGGTGAGGTAGGAAGTGCAATGAATTGATACACTGAGTTTTGGGCAGTTCTTCCATATGATGCAATTCTTCATATTCATCCAAGAATTTAATGTAGTCAGTCTTGAGTGCTGGATTAGACATTAACTTGCGTTCCATAGATTGAAGTCGTTTCAGGGCAGTTGAATAAGATTCTCCCAAAATTGCTGGGTCTTGTCGCAAGGGCAGTATAACTACATATTGTCCTGACGTGGAGCGTTCTGTTGTCTTGTCGAAATTTTCCGCGCAAGCTAGTTCCTCAGAACTGTAGGTATGTATAGGCAATAACACATTTTCAACTTCCCAAAAAGATTTTAGTAGAGTGGCAAGGTTGTCGTCATACGGAGTTTGATCTGCTTTGGTGTAAAGAGTGTGTTGAATTTGCTCAATTATATTGCCTGAGACAATCCATCCGAAAACAGTTTTTTGAAGTATAGGCAATTCTGGCTAAAGAACAACTCTGCTCCAATTAGAACATCGATAGGCTTAGGCTCGTGAAAGGATGGATCTGCTAGATTTATATTTGCTGGTATGGTGAAATCGTCCACTGATATGCGATAGCCTGGTTGCTTTCCTGTTATACTAGGTAAGATAAATGCTATAATATTTGAAACAAAATTGTTTTCACGTGATTTGATTGTAATTGCGGTCTCGTGTTTAACTTGTGTACTAACGTCTCCAATTCCTGAAATTGAGGAGCTTGCTGGTTTTCTTGTAAGTCCGAGTCTCTGTGCAAAGTTTTCGGAAATAAAATTTGACTGGGAGGCAGAGTCTAGTAGTGCTCTACAGGTGACGTATTTATTGTTAGCGTCCAAGGCATATATTAAAGCAGTGGGCAGCACTGTGGTTTTTAATGAATATGTAATATTATTGTCATATTTACCTGAGGAATTTGACATACCCATTGCGATGGAATTGTGTGGGTTCGCCTCGAGAGATTGATTTTCAGCCAAAGAGTGAACTTGTGCTGATGATGAGCTGGATTCATTAACTTCGTGAGATTGAGCTGAGCTTGCTGGATTAATGTGCAGTAGAGTGTGATGATTTCCGGAGCATTTTTGACATTTGTTGATTGATTTGCAAGAACGTACAGAATGTCCACCCTTGAGGCAGTTGATGCATAACTTCATACGCTTAACTTCATTGAATCGTGATGTGGGTGACATACCTTGAAATTTCTGGCAACGGAAAGGCGAGTGTTCTGGTTGAAGACAGAATACGCATGATGTCGTGGAAGGAATTGATGCTACGAATGACGTACTAGATTGTCCTCCAAATTTCTGCCTTGATTTAAACTGACTACACGTTGATTTGCTTGCAGAGGGGGCAGAATGTGATTCCCCTTTCGAGCCTTGTAGAAATTTTAGAGTTTGTAGTCTTTTTTCGAGAAAAATGATGAATTCTTCCCATGTAGGATATATTAGCGTAGAATCAGTTGATCTGTGACCTTGATTGGCTATTTCTTCCTCCCTTTTTGCTTGCGTGGTGAAATCCAATTTGGAGATGAGAATATGTAGCAGTAAGCCGTCCGCAATTTGTTCTTTCTTTCCAATTGTCAATAAGGAACGCAAATGTGCTTTCATTTTATCAAGCAACAATCTCAAGCTCTCGGCCGAAGGTTTTGTAATGTTCTGCAACTCAAGAATTGAACTGATGTGTGCCTGAAAGACATAGCGTTTATTGTCACATCTTGTTTTTAATAATTTAATAGCCTCATCGTAATTTTTGGCTGTAGTATTCATACCCTTTATTATGTGCTTAGCATTACCGGCGAGACAATTGCGAAGATGTTGAAATTTTTCTTCTTCCGTATACTTTTCATTGTTGTGCACTAAGACTTGAAATACTGACCAGAAATCAAGCCAATCAATAAACTCACCCGAAAAAATTGGTAATTTTAATTTTTCTATGTTATCCACTGTCTTTGGTTGAACCGATATCGATTCAAGAGTCGTATTATCTACTGTCACAGAATTGCGCGGTTTTTTGTTATTGATGAAACCAAGCAATGCAGATTTTATTTGGAAGTAATTCTCTTCAAATTTGTCACGCTCGGTTGACAATACTTCGGTGTTATCAGTGCATTCTAATCTTGATTGAATAGCATTAAAATTTGTAAAATATGTCTCTAACATACCCAGCTTTGTTCCAAGCTCAAAAATATTGGCAGCAGGAGCTTTTTCATCGACGTATGTTTTTAATTTGGTTTGTTGCCCTTTGATGACTCCTCGTTGGACTTTCAAATCTGAGATTTGTTTATTTAAAGCTTCCTCAGCCATGTTAAGCCTTTGTTTTAACTGATGGTATTGATTACGGTGCAGCCCGTTGTTGCAAATGTGATTACAAAAGACGTGCTACCTCACTGTTTGAAGTATGTACGTTTTCACCGAACTGGTATTGCAGCGAATGCTTCTTATCAAGCTGAAAGAATTCTTCCGATTTATTTGATTTTGCGATATTACCGAAATTTCAACAAATTGAGTATATGCAAAACGAAATCCGGCTCGAAGGACCATATGTTGATTCTTAATAGATTTTAAGAATTTGTGCGATTAACTTTGCGAAATAAACCAGTAAAGGTACAAGAAAACAACACCGAGTACTTAACAATCCAACTATTTATTGCCGCTTCTAGTTAGAGAATGAACATTCCAAATTTTTCACAATAATAAGAGGTAGCGGTACTAAGCAAATTCAACTGAATAAATACATAAAATAATCTCTATAGATGCCAAAAGAAGAAGTGAATACACACAAATCATGTTAGAGTAATAGCATTATGTACATCAATACTAATAAGGAAATTTTTACAGTGACTGCAGAAAATGTGATACAAGACTGATTTTTAACTATTTATAAATGATTATACTGGAGGCTAGCATTAATCAGAAACTACTACTTACCATTATTTCAAATTGAGCTTACATAGTCCTTACTACAATCAGTGTTTCAATTATGAATCCTAAATATAGTTTTTATATAATTACAATAATAAATGTATAAGTAAAACTATGTATTTTCACAGTATGCGGACGATATAAATGTACAAAACACAGCGAAAACAGTTATTTGATACAAATGTAAAATAATTCAAATTCATCTGATAACTATACAAATTGCAATACCCTTTTCATACTTTTAAAATACCTATATTATGTTTTATATTCATTTTTTGTTTGTTTTTATTTTAATTATATAATAAAGTTACTTTAAAAAGAGGAAAACGAAATAAAATGTTGTTTAATTTAGTAGAGTAGACACATTTCAACCCCCCCTTGATCCAGAGACGTAGAACATCCCTGACTTGGTACATGGAGGGTTAATTATTCTCAGGGCAACAACGTATTCGAAACAACTTCAATATAATTACAGCGTATCCACAATTGAACTATTGCATTAAATATAGCATAAGGCATAGTGGCAGTAATTCTTTAACCACAACATCTCAAAACGTTCTAGACATGCGTGGCCACGATCTTTTAAGAATACATTAAACAACTTTTATAACGTCCCATTCCTTGCAACTGTATTTGAAAATTTGTAAAAATGATAAGCCATCAAATACTTCGAAGTCAAGAACTAGATATCACCAATCAATAACGACACCCAAGAACAGAACGTCTTGCCGCTCTTAATTTGGTCTAGGTATGTAAAACGTGTACATATTTAGAACCAAAGCACTTCCGAAAATTATCTTGGTGGATAAAGGCAATAAAGTCAGGTAGGTACTGATAAGCACAGATGAAATTTTTCTAGAAGGAGAATGAACGGCTCAACACATTTTGCATGTTATCAAGGATTTTATCGATTTTTTATCGTTTAGAATTTTTTTGCCTATATACTCTACATAGCGAAGAGTGTCGTTTTATTTTGAAATCGTTATTTCGTGGTAAATATACACAGGGAGATTTTATATTTTGCTGACAAAACATTTAATTATGATCCCTATGTATATTACGTAGGTTCAAGAGACGTACAGGTTGTTCCAGTTAGAGTAAGCAATACTGAAACCACCATAATGATTTGAAATCGAAAATATTATATTAGTGTTGTTGGAATTCATGTCTTTTTTAAGACTGTTAATACATTTGCGAAATTAATTTTAATCCGTCTTTATTAAATAAAACAATGTCGAACCTCAAGGGTGAATGCAAATGTGAAATGTGGAGAAGGAAAATCATAATGAGGACAACTCAGAAAGCCTTTCAAGTGTTTCTTACCCCATCCGGTCATCTTACTATTCTCCCTCTGTTCTACAGCATTGGAATGTAAAAGAAAATTCTCACAAACAAAATGTTATTGCAAACGGGCAATCCAACACTAGTTTTCTTGATGTAGTATGCAAAATTGGAAACCGGTTTTCTAGGGAAGAGGTAAAAGAAGCTAAGAGAGCATGCATTCAATGCATGATTCGGAGCGCAGTCACTGGCTCTGGTGCTTGTGTTTTGACGATGAAATCCTGCCACTCACTACTGGCGAGTGACGGGTTTTCAAAGGAGTGAGTTTTCGTCAAATTTGTGAAAGCGGATCGTAATATTATAACCCGCCTCATAAAATTTTCAATATACAAGATGCACATTTTTTTTGTTGTATATTTTTTGGTAGCAGGTAGTTGCTACGTATTAGCGTTAACCTCCTGACGATTCACTTGGTTTAGTCCCAACACCACCTCTTCTAGCTTTACACTGCGGGATTTGTTTTATCCAAACGCAAGGTTCATCTTATATGAATTTCGTATTTGAACAATTTCCTTAAACCGAAACAACTCACGTTCTATGCGCTATGAATTACAATTGATCAATTCGTTGTAAGTTAGTTTGAACAATTCACTTAAACTGCAACAATTTTATTTTACCAAAAATTTGCTACTCACAGAGCAGGGTTATACTATCATGTATTACTCGATATGCTCGGGAGTAAGCGCAACCAAAATTTTTCGCCGGGTTATCAGGACTTGACCCGTTTTTCAGATTATTCACTCTTTTTTAATCAAACCACAAATTTATCGAAAGATAATTGTTCGAACCAAGTCGACAGGTGCATATTTTACGCTAAAACCAGAGGAAATAGTAATCATAAAGCATCAAAAATATTTATTAAAATCTCGTTAAATTTTTACATAAGCACAAATCCAGGTGTTTGTCTTCTACACAATATGCAACGCAATTTCTTCTCTACGTGATAGAGGCAACATTTTTTGCAAACTTCATTTTAGTTTAATCATCACAGCAGCATGTGTTGCCGTAGACTTCTTGTTGCTATGCATTTTTGTTCGTTGCTATGCAAATTTTATCGCTAGTTCGTAAAATCGCAGACCAATTCTTGTTATCGTGCGCCTTTGCTACTCTATCATTGGCGTCGTATGCAAGCAAGGGCTATATAAAACACAAGCTGACTTGTCTCGATCTCTTTTTGTACTTGGCATCGCTTGAGATAAGTTGGTTAGTTGGGACTAACATGTATATCGGGTATCTGCTGATATGTAAATTTTTAACATCTAATGAAACACTTTATTTTTGGTCTCGACGGAAGAAAAGAATCTAGGTTTGGGACTCGACTGAAGTTAAGATACTTACTAACATTCACTTTAAGCCGGGTCTCTCTGGCTTAAAGGATATTATCTCTGGTCTGGACTGCAATAATATTTTACTACCTAACCGCTTTATTTCTTGTCTCGATGGAAATAAATGATCTTGCTTCAAATCTCGACTGAAGTTAAGATAATTACTAACCCTCACTTTAAGACAGGTCTCGACTGACTTATAGAAGTTTATCTCGTGTTTCGACTGAGATAAAATTACTAGCATTAATACTTTATTTCTGGTCTCGACGGGAATAAAGAATTGTTCCAATCATGGATTAGAACAAAGTGTTTTAACATTAACTTCCTCGGATTCCTCTAGTACCAAGTATTATATCGGTGAGTGTCGTGCCCCAAAAACAAACCAATAAAGACGAAAACAATAATTAACACCGATAACTCTTCTTCGTATAAAAACAACGATCACATTACTTTAATCATACAACCATTTCCTTCACCAAACTGACCTATCTTAATACACGAACACAAATTACTACCAAAAATTACTTCCTATACGTTAAACTAACCTTACTTAACAATTCAAGCTTTCCGAACCGAAACTTAATAAGAAAAACAATACGCGACTGCTCCCTGAAAACAGTGAATAACTAACGGCCACTCGCCAGACCAGTCATTGGTTTTTTATGCCCCCATATTCGGAAGCAAACTTTTGCTCACAACTCGGATATGTAAACAAACGACACAACCTTGTCGTTTGCTTTACCGGTTGCATCACCTGAGTCGCTTATTAGTAAACAAGCGCTTTACATAATCATTACTATGCGAGGTTAATTATTATTATCATCGTCGATTGCTCCACTGAGCGCTCATCGCAAACAGCTGTTGGGCTAATCAGCAAAATAACCGACGGCTTCAAAACAATTCCATGCGAGGTAATTGTTTAGCAATCGGTGATTTTTTTACCAGAATATGCCCTTGGGCTGCTAGAAGAATCTTCCGTATATTGTTATGGCCCAATATACGGAAGATTCTTCCCACCTTGTAAAAGCTAGTTTCCGCAGGGAGCTAGGTCACTTTACTCTTCGTTAATACATACTTTACTTTTCGTTAATACATTTTCGTTACATCATACTTTAATTTTGTTATTATCTCAAGTACATTTTCTTCTGTGCTTTCTAACATTTCATATCTTCATATCATTTCTTTTAACATTATCTTTGCCTTTTTCGGTTGTCATAACAAAAAAAATTTCTGAATAACATTTTTCACGCTTGTTATTAATTTTCCTTTATGTTTTAACAGTTTTAAATTCTTCCCATCTCTTTAAAAAAATACAATTTACTTTTCTGATAAATTATTATTCTTTTTTAACTTCCCATACTCAATTAATTTCATAAAAAAAATCCTTTTCACTAAAAAACTAAATAGTAAGCTCTCATTTAACTTGTTATTTAAAGAAAAATAAACACATATAAAAATCAATGAAATTATTTGTATATACATAATAGCAAAACTAACCGTACAGTGGTTAACTTAGCTATTCCAGCTGCACCAATTGTTGTCCTACGATCGAACCTAAGTTTATCATCGGCATGGACACTGTTGTTGGCACTATCACTTGTATGTCCTCTGGGTTTTCCCTGGATTGTTTTTGCTTCGGGGTCTGGACTGTTTGGACTTGTCTCCGGGTGAGAGGTATTATCTCCAATTTATTGGATCGTGCCGCTAATTGTTTCCTCTTCCGGTAGATCAGTACTCTTACTGCTAGTGCTAGGCTGGTGATACTTATTAAGCCCGTCATCAGTGTTGCGGCCATGATGATGTTGCTGCCTACAGATCTCCTCTTCTTTGACAGCGCCCTGCATATTCTGAATTTCTCTTTCATGGTCCCTCCAGGCCTGGTTGAAGTCATCTGCAACTAGAAGCTGTACCTATTGCTGGTTCCCGATGGTTACTTTTGCTTGCCGAGATACTGGTTCCGCTTTGAAGCTGTCCCAAGATGGTAATTCTCAATGGGTTGGCTGCCAAAGAGTTATGTTACGTCGGGCGTCGTCATCGGATGTAATTAGAAGATCCCCCATCTACAGATGACAGTGCTCCTCTAGCGTTAATACTACTGTAGATGACAGCTCCCCGAAGGATGTAGGAGAACCACAATTTACTTCCAATTTGGTGATTCTAGACATCATGAACAATCAATGATTTCTTGTCATCATCCGGACTAGGCTGTCCCATTTCGGACTTTGCAAGCCGTGGCGGAAAAGATTCAGCGCACAGATGTCACCAATGGCCGTAACAATTGCACCTAATTTCGGATATAGAAGGCGTGAATTATCCTCGAGGGTTGTCAACCGCTTGAAGTTTCCAAAGTGTTTCTCGTCTAACAGGATGTACTGACGTTCGTGGTTATTAGCTGCCACAAACTCAACACCGAGATCATAAATATGGTAACCTTCATCCTCTACTGCTGTAGGAATTGTATAGACCTTATAAATATCAAAATCTATTCTTTGTGGCTGGAATATCTATTCAAACTAGAATATTCTGTCACCTCTTAATTGATGTCACCTTGGCTATCTGAGCGAATAATTGAAAATTCATGAATTCTTCAGCCAAAACAAATTGCCGTGTGATATTTCCTATAATATCTGTCATCTCTCGAGAGTGCATTATTAACGGGTGTAACTTTCCCACGCTCAATGAGACCAGAATACTTGCATACGTTACTTGTACCTGGCTTATTTCTCGTAAGCGCAGAGTCAATAATGTCAGCATATCATTTAACTCCACCCTTTGCTGCAACAATGCTATTTCTCCAACTTACTTATTTTGCGCAGTAGCAATGGCTGTTATCTTGTGTCTCAGTTCTTCGCGCTCTGCTGCGGCTCTGACTCGTGAAGCGTTGCTATGTTCGAAAGTGGATTTAGTTATTGTAGCCTGTCATTGGAGTAACGTGAAGGTATGCTTCTTCTATCTGTTGAGTTCATCCAGTTCCGCGTAGATGTTCTCGGAGTCTGTATGGTACATCGTTTCAAAAAGCGTTTTCCTAGAGCTCCCTGGCCTAGAATACTGACAGTGGCACCACTATCAAGTCATCCAGTCTCAGTTCGCCCGAGCAGTCTCACTTCGGCATACGGTCGAATGTCGTCTGGGATCGACACGGAAATGTGTGCCAGTTTCTTTCTTTCCTGTCTCATTCGTCGACAGTATTCCCGCCAACGAACAGTCCATCGTTTTTTTTTCTTGGTACAAGGACCGGGTCAGGATACATAATTTCAGCTAGCTCCGCCACTGAGGAGAAGATGCGGTCTCTTACTGCATTGTAATTCCGCAGACCCGTATGAAAAGGCGTCAGCGGATGTGAAACAGGCTCACGCGCACTCGCCATAACAGAGCTTGGTGGCCGTTTAATACAGCAACGGCAGGAGGTGGAATCTCCTGCTCAGTAACATTGCCAGCTAAAAGTGCTTTCGGTATTATCGGGACGTCAAAGATCAAAGACTCTTCCGAAGAAATGTCTGGTAGTATCATGGGCTCCTCAGAGATGGAAACAGGAGCTTGAAGATCTGCGGAGAAGTCTATTAGATTCTCCGTCTCTATCAGTGAAGTATTCGTACAATCAAGTGGATTGCTGGTATCATCAGTGTCACTGAATGATATCAGCGGACAAGTCAATGTTTCGTTGTCGAGGCCTGCTGATGGAGCAGACCTTCCTCCCTGTTCAAGGCTTGAACTGGGGTTGTCATAGCAGTTGCCGTTCGGGACGTTGAAACTGGTCGAGAAAGGTGTTGGGACTCCCGAGCCGTCTCTCGTTATTCTGCGCACAGGGTCTGCAGTTTGGTTTAAAGACATTCTTGCTTCCGCATCCATAACAGAACACCTGTTGTCTCTCTCGCAGACAGTCTTAGTAAAACTGACCGTGCTGATCATAATTCCAGCACACTGTTGCGTGTCTGGTTGAAATGGCTGACACTTCGCCTAAGCTGGTGTCACAGCCTGTTACTAATGACAAGTCCGGGTTTAAAGACTGGCAGTCATCAATCTCGTTTACTCTCTGGTTCCGGTAAGGGCTCCAGCTACAAGCTTTGGCAATTCGCAGCTGGGTGGCCTATATTTGAGCGACGAGCGATCTCAACTGGCCGATAGTATAGGTGGGGTGCAAACATATTTTGTTCTGGATGTCTGGCAATAGATTGGATTTGGCTATCTCCAGGAACTTATTATCCAGCATTGGAGTCTGCAACTGCACCAGATTTTGGTGGTATGCTGGATTCTCCAGATTTTTGACTACGGGACATTAGCTGAACCCGCACCTTCAAATCGTCTTTGGGAACTCCCCATACAGCTAGGAGAGCTGTTTTAATGTATTCCTAGGTTGGTGTGGAATTCGGTCTAAGCAATGACCAATACCAATCTATGGCCGGACCTGCGAGCAATGTGCTCATATTCCTCACCAGGAGGTCAAAATCTCCTTCGAAATCTGAGTAGGTAAGCGCTTCAACTCGGAAGACAAACTCACTGAGAGTTTGAAACTATCTCCACTATACGGAAGGTTCCATCTACGTATCTGACTACCTGAGCGTCTATGCCAGGGATGATTTGGAGCCAAAGTCATACTCAGACCACCGAAGTCTAACTGAGGTGGCCCCACGTGGTTCTATAACACCATTCAAGCGCACAACGTGTCAAAGCCTCACGCTTTACTCTACAAAAAAATTAATTTAGCTAACAACACCAGTTAGACTCAGGTCCGCCTGTAACTTCTACTGGATATGAGACTACCAAGTCAGACAATTAGCTAACAGCCAAATGTCCATATCTTCAAGTAATCCCAGTCTCCAGCACCCGTCATATTCAGACACCCAAGTCTAACTGAGGTGGCCCCGCGTTGGGCGCCAATTAGTTATGGTAGATGTTGAGAGTGATTGGCTTGGACGTGAAGTCCAGACTGCCAGCATGAGCTGACAGATCACTCGGTGGACATCGTTGACTGCAGGGCGGCACGCTAGCTCGCCTCGGCTACTGGCAGAGAGCGTGGGGAGGTTCCACGAAGACCTGCCGCTGCCATCAGCCATATACAAAATTGTTCGTGCTTACAAATCAAAAGGCCGTAGCACACATTCAGTCATTAAGGGACTTTTACACCACTGACCTACATACATTGGGAAGGCACAGATGTTTGGCCTTCTCTGCTCGCCCCATCCACCCAATTGACTCTGAGGGCAGCGCACTTTCAGAGTCCCTGTGTTGACCTGAAAAGAGAAGAGTAGCGGACCTAGACGAATCAAGAGGGCTCCTGGAGAGTGAAAGGAAATAAAAAATAATCAGATCATGATTACGTTATAACAAATCGTTATATTACTTTGTTCTAAATACCTCATTTCTATTTTGGACAAATTCCTCTTCACATAATTCTACACGTTCTATTCTTAGCCGTCATTTAGTGTGCACGTTTCTTGTTTTTATTCTTGTATTCACCCCCGTAGACGTAACACTCTCGCAGGCAGCTTTTACTTAAATTTAACAATACTGAATAAAAAGTTTTCTTGATTGTTGTGGTTTTTGTTCTTATTTTTTTTTTTTTTTTTTTACATATTCATTCCTACACTCCTATAGATTCATCCGTATCTTTTCTGATAACATAATTGATGACTACCTAACTATTGATACACAATGTTTCAACAAGACTTCATTACTGCTGAGGAATCAATATTACGTTAACCAGTGGCGAGGCGTGCCTATCTGAGCAGGGTGTTCTGGATTGAACAATAATGGGAAATTAATATATAAGTTTGCTCCAATAAAAACTAAAATTAACATCAAACTGTAGTGCACTCCTATTTTTAAAAGACAACGAAATATGCCTTAGGCGGATCTCTTAAAAGGGAAGAATTTGAAATTAAAGAAATAGTAATATATGAAAAAGAAATGGCGAAGCTTATGTTACTTTTCCCGAACGGTTAAAGAAACTAATGTGAACATTTCATACATTACTGTAATCACAACTCATTTATAAATGAATTCCATACGAAGTCATACACACAGAGAGAAAAATGCCACCTATTTTCAAAGAGATCTCCACTTTACGCTATTTTATAAAGAATTCACTTTGGAAATATAGAGCAATATGGCTTTCTTATTAAAAAACCTTTACATTTCCAAAGAGATAAACTTTTTAAAAATCTAGATGGAATTTCATGTCATGTTTATGTAGAATACCATATTAAATAGTGTAATTGATATGCTAATCATATTACTATAAAGTTTTAAAAGGAAAAACGCATTAAAAATTTTGTTTGTAAAAGTTAATATGACGTAAGTTAAATATATACACCTAAAATGTATGTGACGTTCCCCTTACTAGCAAGTGTTTTTCAAATTATTAGGAATTTCTAAGAGGGAGACCATATCATTTACATGGATCAAAGTGGCATGATAATCGTTTTGCGAAGAATGTGGCCATTGTTGCAACTAACCTTGTTTCAGTAAGTTGCGTCTTAATCATGGGAGATAATTCGGAAAATACTTTAGAAAATCAAAGTGATATTAGTGCTCAGTGTATTTTAGTGCCCCCATTAGTATGGGAGGAAAGTGATATTTTAGAAACGCAAGTTATATTTCGTTCTTGGGGATTGTCAGAATCTGTTTGTACTAAAAGTGTATGGAGTGAACACAAAAAGAATCTTGGAAGACATGGAATTAGATCATATCGACAACTTTTTTTCGGCAATTGACAGTTCTAGCTACTTCGGGGATCGAATTACATTTACCGCAGGGCTTAAAAAATGGAGAAGAGACAGAGTAAGTTGGTTAACATTTAGTTTGGTTAATTTTTTACGTAGCTTTAAAGCCAATATGCAGTGGATTAAAGCAATCAAACAGAAAATAGCCTTTTTTGTTATGAAATGCTGCAGCAATCCAGTTATATTTCCAACTGCTATCCTGCAGTTCAGCTGAATGTTATTTTGTAGTTTGCTGAATTGCTGTGAAAGTATTTCCAGTTCAAATGCATTTATACTTGGAAAACTATTTGATGTAAATCTGCTTTGCTTTGCTGTAGTTTGCTATGGTATACCCTTTGCTGTGACTGAGAATAAATTTTGTTTTGAAATACGAGTAATTTAATAAGTTTAATAAGTGGCAGCTTCCACAACAAATCAATTTAAGATTTTACTATTGCTGCAGCATTCAGCAACAGCATTTGAAGATTTTGTATGTTCTCAATTCCTGCTTTTTTGATTTACTAACAATTTTCAGAACAAGCCTATGATATGTGAGCAAGATACGTTATCAGCAGCCACCTCAACAAAGATCTTAGACTGGTTGGAAAAAATATCAAGTGATTTAAGTGGAAATTCTACTAGAAGCTCCAGCCCGTTAGCGTCGAATAAGCGGGAACCAAATCATTATGCTGTAATTCCATGCGGTCAAGACGTCTCTACACTTTTGAAGTCGACTATAAAGGGTACAATAATTCTGGCCTACTACGAAAAAAATGGAAATCTTGACAACAAAAAGCAAAAAGATTTGACTCATTGCATTATTGACAGTTTTGTTGGAAAAAATAAAAATGACATACAGAGATATGCAATACTGGGCCAACGCTATTGAGGAATATTTCCCAACAGAAAAAGCAGTAAGTAGGCACCAACATTATAAACAAAGTAACTTATTTTTTTTTTTACTTTCTTTTGTTCATGTATTTTAATCGTCACATAATTCATAATATGTGTACACTTTTCCTATATTACATTTTTGGTTACAGGCAACATTCATACCTCGAAAATGTGGTAAAAAGAACCCTACAGGAAAATTACATTCGCGTTGGTGTAATACGGAACACCTCGCAAATCCGGGAATACAAAATTCAGGCAAAGATAGTCTGGAAGAGACCCAGGAATTGGATGGTTTAACACAAGGTAAGTCAATCTTCATATTATTAATAAAGTTATTCTGCGGCTACGTGAATTTTCAGAGGAACTGTACGAAAAAAAGTGTTGGCTTCAAAATAACTGTTCGTCATGGGAAACAGTTCGAAATAATTGGAGGGATACCAGCAAATGGTGAACTGCTCAATTTCAGTCTGAAGCAAAATCTGATTTGTCGACTCTGCTAAAGGAATGGCCACGTTTTAATGACTCTGATGGTCATGAACTGGTAGGATTTTACTATAAAATTTTCTTCACTATGTATAATTGTACAATAAATACAGATACAGATTGACATCGATTTTCACACGCTACACCCTGAAAAAGGAAATCTCTTTTTCACAAAGTACGAAAATTTCCTTGTTAAGATTTTACTATATCTTAAGTGCGAAGTTACGGATAAAGCATCTAAAGAAATGCTCAAGCTATTGGACGACGATGGACTTTCAAAAGGTTAGATATTCATTTTCAAAAATAATATCGGTTAAATACGTAATTTTGCATTATTGAATTGTAAGTGTAATACATTCTTATTAATTTTAATATATTTGCAGATTCCAAAGATTGCATTGTCGCATTGCTTCTCCATTCTGTGCTCCATCCTGTTCGGTGCAGCAAATTACATAAACCAACGATTTCTGATGCTCAAAGTGTATGTGCGAACCACAAGCGACATAAAACGTAAACTAGAGCAGCTGAGAAGCGATTTTGTAGCTCAAAAAGCGAAACTTCAACCCAGAGTTGTCGTCGTTGGACCCGAACTTAATGATCTTAATGAGTTTTATGTTTATTGCGATGGACTTAGGTATAAATGCTGTAGATTTACTAAATGTTTGGACGTTATTATTAAATTATGCTATGTATACAAAATTGAATACTCACAAAAAAGCAAATTAGTTTGGCTATTTCTTGAACAATATTTCTTTGAATTTCAATCTGAACAATTTTCTTCAGTTTCGAACTTAGTCAGCAAACTAAATTGTTAAAAGTTTGTTTAAACAATGGCTCAACTAATTTGCTTTCTGTGTGAGAATAATTTTCCAACGTCCAAGCAATTAATAGATCATTTAAAAGTAATACATGGTATGCCAACGATTTATAGATTCAAATGCAAGCAAAACATTTGTAGGCAAAAATTTCAAAACATACATTCATTTAAAAAACACTTGATTAAACATGAAAAGCAAAATATTCATCCAAATGTTAACGACAACTTAATCCATCAGAATTTAGCTATTGTTGACGAATCCGTTTTTCCATCCGTTACAACTAAAACGTCTCAGTTAGAATTTTTAAATTCCGAATTTCATAATTCAAAATTGTTGTTTACTCTTAAACTTCATGAAAATACTACATTTTCCCGGAAAACTGTATGAGAAATACAACAGCTTATAACAAGTTTTATTACAGAGCCAGTTTCAAAAATAGTTCAGGAACTACTTCTGAGAGACCATAATAAATCGTTAATAGATAATATTTTACAAGATATTTCTCACCCATTTTCCGTAATTAAAACTGAATATAAGCTGTTCAAAGAGTTAGAAAAAGCAAATCTTTTTAAACATCCTCGGAATTACACTATAAGCAATGATCTCTCAGAAGTAATTGTGAATAACACCCCTACTCTAGCATCCAATAGTGTTGAAATCTGTCTTTTGGATATTCCATTTCAAATTAAAAAATATTTTGAAAGTAAAGGAGTTTTTCAGGCTACTTTAGATAATATATCACAGCTATCAAATTCTGAAATCTGCAAACATTTTATTAATGGTGAATTCTGGACTAGTCTCAACATAACTGAAAACAAAATCACTTTTCCTCTCTTCTTGTACCTGGATGACTTTGAAGTTAATGATCCATTAGGTGCAAAATCAGGATAGCAAAAAGTTTGCGGGATATACTATAGTTTCCCGATTATTCCGAGCTATCAAATTGGAAAACTGTATAATATTTTTGTTGCCGGCTTTATTAAAACACGAGACTTAAGCGAATGCGGCACTACAGTTTCCTTAACACCTTTAGTTGATATTATTAAGAAACTACAACGAGATGGTATAGAAATAAAAACAGAAAATGGTATTTTCCACGTGTATTTTTACTAGGCCAAATTTTAGGTGACAATTTAGGACTTAATGCTTCTTTAGGCTATGTCAAATCATTTTCTGCAAATATTTTTTGTAGAATATGTAAACGAAATAAAATCCAAACTTATACATATTGCATTGAAATTCCTAATTTTGTAAGGAATAAAATTAATTATCACGAAGACTTATTAATTGATAATAGTAGCATTACGGGTATCAAGGAAAACTCTATCTTTAACACAATACCTCTTTTTCATGTTACCGATAATATAGCATGTGACATAATGCATGACATATATCTTGGCGTATGCAAATATGATTTATCAAAAGTATTGCATTACTTCGTATATGAAAAAAAGGTATTCACCATAGACACTCTGAACTATAGGAAACAAATGCTTTCTTATGGTGACACTGAGGTAAGTAACGTTAGTCCCCCTATTGAAAAGTCGCACATTGAAAATGCCGCATTTAAAATGAGTGCCAGACAAATGAAAACTTTTATTTATCTAGTAACCCTTATGATAGGGAACCTGGTTCATGAAAAGGATGAGGTTTATAACTTTTTAATAGTTCTAGTTAGATTGATAGACTTATTATTATTACCAGCTTTCGACGAAAAACTTTTAGATAAGCTCAGATCGGTTATAAAGCGCCATAATGAGTTATATCCAGAATTGTTCAAGGAACACCTAAAGCCGAAGTTTCACAATATTGTGCATTATCCCAATGTTATAAAAAAATTGGGCCCTATCAAATACCTGTGGTGTTTCAGATTTGAGGCGGAACATCGAATTCACAAGCTCTATGCCCAAAGCATTACATCGAGAGTTAATATTCCATTAACATTATCCATTAAAGCATAATTAAGATTTTCAAGTTGTATGTGTCTAATAATTTTTTTCACTGTGAATACTTATATAACGCGCTAGAAACTGATGGTTTGCAAAACTAATTTTATTTTCCTTATCTAAATTTAAATATGGATGACTTAACTTCATATAAAAAAAACTGACTCTGTAACATTTAGGGGCGTTCCTTTTAAAAAGGAACATATTATTACTATTACAAAAGAACATAGTTTACCTTTAATTTATGAAATCGTTGACTTCTTGATCTACAAATCAGAAGTCATTGTTATTGTCAGGCAATGGGAATGTTTGAAATTCTTACATCATTTTCAATCCTTTTTAATAGGAAATAAAAGGGGATCATATACCACTGTTTCCCTCACTTCTTTAGACGGACCACCTATTCATTTTTATTTGTTAAATAATGGACTTAAATTAATACATCAGAAGAAAATACTGGTCTTAAATTAAGTTTTCTTTCTATTTTTGTTATGTTATTCGTTATGTTTTTATTAAAAAATTGTTCTGTATATTGTTAAAAAATATGTCAATAAAAAATTAGAAAAAAACTTACTGCTATTTTATTTATAAATGTCCTTTTAAAATAAGGAGATTTCTTCTTAAATATTAAGAAGAGTAGTTACGCTATGCCGATACGAGACCACTTTTTGTATGGAAAAACGGTTCCACTTTTTCCAACTTTTTTGGGGGGGTTCTGGGGCCACTTTTGTGTTGAAATATGAGAGTTCTGAACCGGGGTTCTGGGCTATTGGGATTCTTGGCTACCGGGGGGTTCTGAGGCCACTTACAGCGCCCTTAAACTTGCTACATCTTGCAGCAATTTTTACATGTTTTGTACCCGAATTAAGCCAACACGCACACACACACACGCACGCACACGCGCGCGCACACACACACACACACACACACACACCAGGGGCCAAGTGGCTGGTAATTTGATATCGCCTCTTCGCACAGGTCTACACCTGCCTGGCGAATTCCTTTCCAACCGTCTGACTGACCAGAGTATGACGTCATCTGGTTGGCTGATCCCCTCAGCTGATTAAGCTCTGTCGTAGCTGATTTTTTAAATAAAATAATGTTGGACTTTGCTGGAATCGAACCGAGAACGCTTGGTTTTGTAAAATCCGATGCGCTCTACCATGAGACCATGGAGCTGTTGTATGAATATTCTTTAAAGTTGCTATATTTGGCTAGAGTTCTATACCACAGGTGGGGGATTAACCGGTACTACCGGGATGTGTCATTTGGTCTTGACTGCACCCTAGTAAGTATAGGGTCAGTTTGACCAGACAGATGTGACGTCACCGACCCTGAGGTCATTGACCTTTGACCCTTGACCTTTGGCCCTTGACCTTTGACCTTTGACCTTTGACCTTCACACACACACATACACATGCACACGATACAATTTGAGGTATTACGTCACAACTCACAAGTCCTTGCTCATGACATTCGCGTCTCAAGCTCTATCTTAGCTGAAATAAAAAATTGGCTTTGTGTTGGAATCGAACCGAGAACGCCTGGTGTGAAAATCAACAAAAGAAGAAACCCCAAGACTTATATCATTGAAAAATTGTGCCAATGGATTCTAGATAGTGTGATCATGATATCTAAAAATAGATCACGACTGCTTGTAAGAAGTAGTGGAAATTAAAGCCTCGGTGGCCAGGTGGTTGGTAATTTGATACCGCCAAGTAAAGTAAACAATGGTTTTTGCATCTAGGAGTGTGTATTGAAAAGTCATAAGTTTTACGAAAAATTGTTTTTTATTTTAAAGTTTCTTTTTACAAAAATTTGTTATTATTTCCAATAAAATTTCTTATTACAAAAGTATTTCTTATAGCACATTGTCCAATATGAGCTTGGCAAGATGGCGCATTTGTGTTAATCTCTATTAGTTTTCCACAGTTGTATTCATCTTCAACGTTGATAATGATTTCACCCTCTCCAATTATCTTCTGCATCCAATGAACTTTTTCAGCACCTTTTACATATATGGTTTTGTTTCGAAGCAGTGGTTCAACTATAGTGTACAGCTTGTGATACGGTATGTAGCCATCATCCCAGCGGAATCCATGAAAATTGTGTTGAAGCCATTTTACTTGTCTCTTTTTTGCTGAAGTCAAATCTTTGTATCTGAACGGTGGTTGAAATATAAAGTGCTGCATCTGGTTTTCATTGTTTAAAATTGCCAGTTCTTTAGTGATGAATTCATTGAGATTTGTTTTGAATCCTTGGACGTCTACGATGACAGCCATCTTCTTAATTTAACTTTCTAACTTCACTTGTCAGCGGACTGTATTCCACTATTCGATCGTGTAGAAGCAGGCAATATGCTGTTGTATTAACTGGTATATTTTCAGATGTCTTGAATTCTAGCCTTATATCAACAGGTCCAGTTTTTATTGTTTCATTTTGATGTGAGCAATCAATGACAGCGATCGGAGCATCAGTTTTGAACTTCTCCCATGTGAGGAACGGCTGATACTGATGACCATAGTATGATTGTGTAAACTTTATATACATCTCATCCAGCAATGCGTATCTATTCAAATCAAATTTCAAATTCAAATCATCATAGGGATATGATTCTGAGTTCAAATGAACATCGGTGAGTTGACAGTGATCAAACTTGCTTGCATCTTTGGTTTTATCGTTCCTTCGATCCGTTTGTAATGCTAAGATGATAAATCGAGGTTTCTCCAGTTGAGTGGAGGTCTTAACTGACCAGGTTTGATGCGTGGATTCCGGTAGTACTGGATACTCATATATGTCCCAGCTGCGGAATGGTATTTGTATCGGGCGACCTCTCCCGATAATTTTAAGTAGTTGCAGCTTTTCATCATCGGATACTGTAACTCCATTGAAGTTTGGTAATTTCAATTTTCACCTCATCTGTGGCTGATATAATGGCATTATCGTCTGTCCTGCTCCGGATCAATATGAGTTCATGTTTGGAATTTATCAGAATTTTCTTGTAATCTTCAGCGAATCCCAATAAATATTTCAGAGGTACACAATAGTTAAACAGTCCATTGGCTGGTATAACGGATGAATCTGGTGACCAACTGCCGTTGAGTAGTATCCTGCTTACATTTGCATTTAGCGATACGTAGTTTTTTAATGTTGTCGCAATCCTAAGATTTCTTGTACGATCGATTTCCACTGCATTCAATTCATAGCGTATTTCCTCAAAAAGAAATGGTAGAGCATTGTTAGCTAATTTGCAGTTGCTGAAACGGTGCCATCCAGCTTTGTTAGAGATCCCTCAATGTAAAGAAAACTCCTGCTGGGTAGAAGATTCAAGTCCTGATGTTGTACAGAGATACGGATTTCATCGCTGTTTTTAAATGATGTTAGAAATGGTGAATAGGAGTGATGTTCAAATTTAGTAACACTGTTATCAAAGTGAGCGTCTGGTGCAATATCTAGTATTCCTTTATTCATTGTTTCAGCGTTAAGCCTATCGATTGTAAATATGCTGTATTTGCAGGTGTTAATGTAGGTCTTGACCGCTTCAAGGTTGTCCGCTGACTAATGATCTTGTCTGCTCCGAACTCGTATTTATCATTATTGTATATCAACATGCTGTGGCTTCAAATGTAACCTGATGGTTATAGTCTCTCCTCTGAAGTTGATTAAGTCACCGTCTTGGTCAAGGAGCTTCAATGTTAGAGAACTTATACATTTGGTGTTCACAGGCAAATAGATTACATTTTTGGGTACCTCCACTATTTTATACCCAGGCCCAACGTTCGGGGAAAACTCGTGGAGAGTGTGTACTTGAGTGTTGTTGAAGAATGATCCTGATATAATATTACATTCGATGCGTATAGTATTTAGTTTAATGATATTGACTGGCAACTCTGATGTATGCACTATGTTAGCAGGCAAGTTTCTTTTACTGAATCCTAGCAGAGGAGCTATGGATCTCTGTTTTTCAAAATGTATTTCTTCAGTTGCCTTAACTTCACTCTTCAGTGTATTATTGTTAGCCTTTATCGCAACCTTAATCCTTCTCCCTTCTTTATACAAGTATCCTTGTACATATTTTGCTATATCATCAATCTCATAGGATCCAACAGGTATCTCAACAACCTCATTCCCTACATGAACCAGATTATTGCTCACATCAATATTTGGTATAGAGTTGTATGTTTGAAAATCAATTAATCCACAAACATAATCCGTTGCTAGATCCAGCGGGGGAAAGTACTCAACAGTGAGTAGAGATGAATTTCCCGTGAGAGTAAGTGTTAATGCCATGGTGGTTTATAATGAACTGTCACAATTTCAATATAGATACATTTATTTATAGATAATAATTAATGGCTATAACAATTATATAAAAACTCTAAACATAAGTGACCGCAAATTACTGCATCATAGTTCTGATAAGAGCTGTAGTTGTACGTAATATTACTACCCAAGTAGTTTATGAGCTCCCTTGGTGGTTGGAGATTACCAAAGCTATCAAAGTATTCGATGTTATCACCTTTCTTGTAGTACGCTACCCAGTGTGTGCCTGCTCCAGTTGAGATGTCCAAGTTAACAATTCCGCTTTCTCGCTTCCATGGCTTTTTAGGAAGATTATCACGCATAAATACTCCTCTGAAGTGCGACAAGTGTGTGGTATACTTGTGAAGATCCAACTCATTTAGCGGTCTTTTGGGTAGCGTCTTTAATAGTTTTTTGGTTGTAGATAGAGTCCAAGTCCTTTTCTGTACGGCTTCAGGAACAGCCCGTTTCCATCTTTACCAACCGCTATAGTTTCCATTGCTTGGTTATGACGTTTGCTTTCTTCCAATTTTGCCTTTGCCGCACTGGTATCATTTACTGCTTTAGCTATGCCTGCTGCACCTCCTGATAGTGCTCCCAATGCTGAAAGCCCAGCAAACAACGGGATGAGGAACGGAAGTGCCCCACCAACTTTTGGTAGAGGTATCACTCGTGGAGTTTTAATTGATTTCTTCTTTCTTTTCACAATATTTTTAGCTACACTAAGAGCTATTTTTGTAGCTTTCATCAAGTCTTTTGGTTTTTTGATTTTTAAAATCTTACGTGCATTTCGTACTGCTTCTCGGAATGTGGGTTGGCGTTTATTTTTAGCCTTAAGACCCATACCTAGCTTAATTTTAGCCTTCATTGCGTTTGTTATAAGCCAAGCGTTGGCACGTTCACTCAAATTTGCATCCGTCGATTTTGCACGCTGCCAGGCTTTTTCAGCTAATATTTTATCAGCTATATGTCGATCACTTGATCACTTGTATCTTTATGTCGCGAGTATGCTATATCATGTTCCTTGCAGGCTGCGTCCAGTGGATTAATGCCTGGATCTCCTCTCGCCAATCTTTTTTGTAACTTTGTTCCTGGTCCACAGTACTGGTATCCCGGTAGATGTAATTCTACAGGTAATTTGTTAATGATTGAATTTAATAGTCCTCTGCCCACTTTCAAAGATTTTCTGGAGCGATTCGATTTGTGATCTGGCATCTTATAAGGTTCCGATGATACTGTTGAAATGTAATATAAGCAGGTGTATTTATAGGAATCCCGTTAGTCTTCAATATGCGGTTCATTAAACAACAACAAGCTTTTCCTGTTCGAAATGCTGATGTAGCTGTTATGAAGGTGAAAAAGAAGCATGGTCCCCTATTGCCTCATAGTATAAGGAGTATCATTGTTGGACCATCCAATTGTGGAAAAACTAATGTTATGATAAGTTTGCTGGAACATCCCAATGGCCTGAGATATGAAAATATTTACATATATTCAAAATCTTTACATCAACCAAAGCATGAATACTTGAAGCGAGTGATGACTCCCATATCAGGATTGGGGTATTATACATTCTCAATCAACTGCGACGTTCTACCTCCAGAGGAAGCCAAATCACATTCAGTGTTGAAAAGCAAGATAATGTGCGATCCTATTTTTGCATGGATCGTCACGAAGATATAGACAGCTTCTATCTCTGTCAAACATATACGCATATACCAAAGCACTTAATACGTGACAATGCTAATTTAATCATCTTATTCAAGCAAGATGACTTGAATTTGAAACATATCTATAATGATCATGTGAACACAGACATGCAGCTTGATAAATTTCGAAGGGCCTGTGCTGAGTGTTGGAAGGATGAATATGGTTTTTTGATGATTGATAAGGATAGCTCATTAAACAAGGGGCGCTACCGTAAAGGATTTGATACCTTCATTGTACTATAAAAGGGTGAAACATGTGAAATCTTCCTAAGTCGAAGTTGTTACTCAGTCGAAGGCACACCGAATCCTGTGGACCTGCTGAGTAGATTAAAACTGTTCACCTATTATCAGACCTGTTTGAAAAGCTGTTAAGCTGTTATCAGAGCTGTTTGAAAAGCTGTTAAGCTGTTATCAGAGCTGTTTAAAAGCTGTTAAGCTGATATCAGAGCTGTTTGGAAAGCTGTTAAGCTGTTATCAGAGCTGTTTGAAAAGCTGTTAAGCTGTTACCAGAGCTGTTTAAAAGCTGTTAAGCTGTTATCAGAGCTGTTTGGAAAGCTGTTAAGCTGTTATCAGAGCTGTTTGAAAAGTTGTTAAGCTGTTATCAGAGCTGTTTGAAAAGCTGTTAAGCTGTTATCAGAGCTGTTTGGAAAGCTGTTAAGCTGTTATCAGAGCTGTTTGGAAAGCTGTATACCTGTTATCAGACCTGTTTGAAAAGCCGTTATTCAGTTAAAGAAAATGGAGGCTAGTAGCACACCTATAAATTATGGAGATTATTCCTTAACATCTGAAGAAGAATTTGCAACACCTAAACATTCAAGAACATTGACAGAAAGGTCTCCTGTCACCTCCCCCGATACGTCTGGATACATAGTTTCAAACTATTTAAAGCTATTCACTGATAATAGCCCTAAAATTGATCCAACCTATGGAGTTTACTATGATGATAACGCGTGGAGAATCGGTAATTCAATGTTTGATGTTGATGATGTAGGAAATATTGTTATCAAGGGGACGAGCTATAAAACAACATTGGGGTTATGTGAGCTGCTATTTATGAAAGATCCTGTAAAAAGTCTATATACTAAAGAGGATTTAACTAATTATGGATCTATTTTGAAAGATACCAATGCATATAAACGTGACTATGCTGAAGATGGACAAATAAAAGGTACTAGAGCGGCTAAGTATAAAGCAATAATCAGTAAACTTATACAACATAAAGGCATGGGACTAATGCGTTTGCCTAAGGAAAACATTGATCACATTTACTGGGATGATCTAAATGAATTAGTGGATAGACTTCGCCTTCTAATGGCATCAAAGCAGGCTGGAAACACCAGTCACCAAAATGAAATTGTATCTATCCTGGAGGAATTGCGAGAAGCAGATATTATAGTTTAAATACTACTCCATTACCATACTTCTACACAATCTACAGATTAGCGTAGACAAGTTTGGACGTTTCTCTAAGCGAGGATATCTTGGGAAAGCAGGTGAACGTGGACCAAGAGGAGCTCAGGGGCCAGCCGGTGAACAAGGAATTCAAGCCCCAGCTGGTAAACAAGGAGCTCAGGGTCCAGCTGGTGAACAAGGAGAGCGGGGTATTGGATTTAATTTAACGATAAACGCAGACTACGATCTAAACTCAAAGTGTATAAAACGACTTGGTGAACCCCTTGAAAATGATGATACTGCTACCAAAGACTATGTTGACAAGAAAATTAAAATAAGTGTGGAAGAAATAAGAAAAAGAATTAATAAAGAGGTGGCAAATTTAACGCTATATATCAATGATGAAATCGCGAAGATTGAAAACTATCTGTTTACTTCAGTAATAAATAAGAAAGACTTGATACCAAAAGATGGTGTATATGAGTAAAAACTCTTGAGAAATCTGTTTCATTTATAATTACAATGAGTAAGAGACAAGTGGTAAATGAGCTGCATAAACCAGCGAGAAAAAATTTCAAACGACGTCGTGTGATTATCAAAGGACTAGATGACTTGTGGCAGGCAGACTTGGTTGAAATGGATCCCTACAAGTATGTGAACAAGGGTTACCGCTATCTGCTGACAGTAATTGATACCTTCTCCAAATATGTATGGGCAATTCCAATTAAAAGAAAAACTGGTGCAGAAGTAAGAGATGCCATGCAATCTATATTAAGCGAGGGACGAATACCTAAAAATCTGCAGACTGATGATGGAAAGGAATTCTACAACAGCCTCTATAAAAATCTAATGCTGAAGCATGCAATTAATCATTACTCTACGTACAGTTTCCTCAAAGCATCAATAGTGGAACGATTTAACCGAACTCTGAAGGATATGATGTGGAAGGAATTCAGCTTTAATGGAACTTATCAGTGGATTGGTATGGTAAAGAAACTGCTCACTGAATACAATTCAAGAATACATCGAACTACAAAAATGAGACCACGTGATATCAACGCCTCCAATGCGAAACAACTGCTTTCAACTGCATACAATCATATAAAGATTGTTGTTCCTGCAAAGTATAAAGTTGGAGATCTTGTACGCATCAGCAAATACAAGCATATATTTGAGAAAGGCTATACACCAAACTGGACAGCTGAGATTTTTAAAATTATTAAAGTTCAAAACACAAACCCCATCACATATCGGCTGGAAGATTATCAAGGAAGTCTAATCACAGGAGGCTTTTATGAATTGGAGCTGCTGAAAGTTAAACACCCAAACCTATATCTCGTAGAGAAAATCTTAAAGAAGAGTGGAGATAAAGCTTACGTTAAATGGCTCGGATTTTCATCAAAACACAATTCATGGATTAATAACAAAGATGTTTTATAATTTCTTGAGAAATACAATTTAAAATAATTATAATACTTTATACATGTAATTATAATGCAAATTACTGTAATAAATAAAACTAAAACTATAATACATTTATTATTTACACTAGACTTAGATACTTTCTGCCGTTGCCACTTGTTGATCTGATGAAATAGAGTAATGTCCCCATGGTAGAGCAGCGTTGCCAGAATTATTTTTTAAATTTACCTTAATCAGATAAAAAATTACCTTGTTTTCATCTTTTCTACCGTATATAATTAAAAAAGCACAGTGAAGACAAAAAGAAAAACATTTATTATGTATATACATATATTATATAGATTTAATTTAATTTACCCATCCAAATTAAAAACATCTATTTGAGTACCACTACTTAAAGCAACGCACATTTCGAAAATTACATAGTAGATTAAAATTTTAGCAGAACAAATAAAAAATAATAAGATCTTAATGTAGAAATATACAAGACAAGAGCAGGTAGATAACTCTTTTTCTAATCATTTATGGATATTATATCATCCAGATCTTCAGATAAGTTTTCATATAAATGTGAATTCATTTTGCTGTACATAGGGACTGTAGGTTCAAATTCCACGCAACCTTCACGCTAATAACTTCTGATGCCAGAAGAACGCCATTGACTGATTCAGTTTTCAGTTTATTTCTAAGTTTTGATTTCATAAGAAATATTTTTGAAAACACCCTTTCACAGTCTGCGTTCGAGTGAGGCAAAGAAAAAAGTCTAGTTGCAAATTTTGATAAGAATTTGAATTCCTGGCAATTATCAATGTCGTATATTTGACTTAATTTAAAATAAAATTCATCAGCGGCAACATTTTCAATATCTTTGAATTCTTGAGGTAATGAAAAAGATGGTAATTTTCGCCACTCATTATCCAAATCTTGTGCTGGAATGTCATCACAAATTTTACCACACTGTGTGTGCAATTCAAAAAGTGTTGGATGTTCGTCTCTCATTTTGATATCAATAGCGTGTATTGGTTTTAAAATATACATAGTTTTTAAAATGAAATCACCAAAGTCAAATCGCTTTTTAATTTCCATACAGCTAATTTTGTAGAATTCAGCACACTGAGATCTAAACTCGAATTCTTTACCTTCAAAATTTTCTCCTAAGATTGGCTTAATACGCTCAAGCTCTTGCATTACTGATACAGGCAAATATATTTTCGTTATTGGTAGGAACATTATTTCAAAAGTAGGATCTATATTTTCCACTTTAGCGTTCAAAATGTAAGATGGTTTCATATAGTTCTGTAAAATCTCAATATATGATCTAGAAATTTTACTGTAAACATCAGTTATTACAATTTTAGATGACTGAAAGTATGCATTTATTGAATGGAATTTTGGAAGAATCCATTCTAGAAACAGATAATACAATTTTGTTATAGGTTCTGAAAATTTTTCAAATATGTGTCTTGAGGCAATTATATGTTGTGCAAACCACTGATCAGTAAAAAATATTTGAAGTACAGTCCAATTTTCTAGTAGACGACTTACTACCGGAAATAAAGATAGCCACCTTGTTTGCGTAGGACGAAGTAATTTATGGGGTTGTAAATCATAATTTGTTTGAAAAGAACTTAACAAATTCTGCCGTTTGCTACTATGCTTGAAATAGCTATAAATTTCTCTCGCTAATATTTCACCTTCTTTGGGAAAAGCACGACAAGCTGACGAAGCACATAAATGTAGCGAATGACAGATGCATTTAAAAATTTTTATGTCAGGACAAGTTTCTCTAAAACGTGACGAAACTGAATGATGCTCGCCCATCATTAGGCTGCATCCATCACTTCCAAATCCAATTATGTTTTCAGTGGGAATGTTTTTCGACGTAAAGGCGCTAATAATTAAATTGAACAAGACTTCACTTGGTCTACTAATATCAGTGGATTGCATTGGCTGGCTGGATATATTAATAAGCTCATAAAAACTACTTAGAACTGTGCCAATTTGTGAATCAAAATATCTAACCACGATACAAACTGATTTCTGTGTAGATATATCAGTAGCTTCATCAACTAACACACTAAATTTTGTTTGTTTTAATATACTAATCAGATTTTCTTTAAAACTAACTCCTATAACATTTTTTAATATACCAGTTGCCTTGGTTCTCTTCAATTTCATTCCGGCTGCGATTTTCGAATCAGGAAATGATTTCTTAATTAATTCGGTCAAATGATCTATTGCTCTAAATGATATATTGTGCTCAGCTAAAAACGAGCAAAGCTTCAATTCAGCCCGCTCAATGCCAGTCTCTAAACTTTTCTGTTCAGCGCTTTTTGTTGAAGAAAAAAAGGTTGACATTGTTTTGGATGAACAACCAAAAGTACCACATTTGAGTACATGTTTTTTAGAGGCACTATGTCTCTTTATAATTGATAATTCAGCAACAAATACTGTACCGCAAATTTTACATTTTGCTTTCAAATCATCATCAGGTACACTGCTTAGCCAGTTTTTAAAATCTGGTTGTGCCAACCACTCCTTCCTGAATCGCTGCTGGAGTCTTTTCCTTTTCCCAGCAGAAGCCCCAAATTCGCCCTCGTCACACGAGCCATCAGAATCGAACATATTTTTTTCCTTAAAATATTAAGCTACAAAATTATAGTATTCATGACTTTGAATTAAATCTCACCTTTTTTAAACTATACCTACTTCTAAATGCACGGGTAATTTTTTCCGGTGAAATACAAACCTACTTTCTACACTCAATACAACCAGCACAAAAATTAAATTTCACATTGTCGCATTCTCGGTTCTTCCCCTTTTTTCTAGTTTCTATTATGCATTTCAAAAGCTAAATCTGTTACAATTCCACATTCAACATAATTGTTTTATATTGTAGAAGATAGAGGGCGCTGGCTATAGCAAAAATAGCAAACCAACTGCATTCGTGCGCGTAGTACAAAGTTCCAGTTTAGTCGGATCAGTACAGTATGCTGTCTCTGCCGCAAGAAAACTTGTAAGTAACATGATGGGTATGAGCAGGAATGAAGTATCACCCTACCGACAGATTTCGTGCGACAGAGGCAGAATACTGACTCATCTAATCTGGGTCAAACGAAAGTAATTCTATCCAAATTTGGTTAGATTTTAAATTACCGTGGACTCCTAATACGGTAGGTTTCTTTTACCGTAGGTAGAAATCCAAGTCAAATTACCTTGAAATACGGTAATTACCGTATGTCTGGCAACGCTGTGGTAGAGTATCCGTCGCTCCGCTCATAATATGACGCTTATTATCATAGGGACTCAATGCAATCTTTTTTTGACTGATAGTGTATACGTTATGGTGATGAGATCGTATGGAGCTCTGATTAGCAGTTAATATTCGCTTGTTATTTAAGCATTCGACGTAGTCTTCGAAATTGATATGCCTCTGGACTACATTAGTCTTTACTCCTTTCGCTTTTTTTACAGTTTTACCATCGTTTATATGCAGACTGTACATTTTCGAGCGCAAGCCTACAAATTCACTCATAATTTTCCCATTCAGCTCATCCTTCATTAGCCCAGGAATCTTTTTATTCATGAGCGGTAAGTTGAATTGATTATTTTCTGAGTAATCACTTGTATCAAATTTGTTTATATTTTCAGCCATGAACTCATATGCATTTTTCTCTTCAAGTTCATATATTAGAGAATCTGTATCTGTATACATGACTTTACATTTATCTCCAAATTGACGCTGTATAAAACTGTAATGGAAATCGTAGAGGCGTATCTTTGAAATTTCCATAATTGCCATTCCAATATAGAGAGGCTTATTGAATAAGATTTTGAGTCGCCTTAATTCCACAGCAACTAAATTCTCATCAAATATCGTTGCACTGTGGAAGTTGGGTGCCGCAATCCGCTATACTTGCGAACATTTTCCATGGTTTTACCAAAAGCTGCATTATTCATCTTCTTATAGCTGTCCTTCTCATGATCGCTGGTAGGCTGTTTCCTTTTGGTGGTATTTAAGTCAATATATGGTTTAAGCCAAGCTGATTGATCGAATTGAAGTACCCGGTGCACTTTTTTCAGGATGAGTCCATGTGATAAGCATTGCTTCAAGTTTCGGTAGTGTATAACATATTTAATTTTTGAATGTAATGTTGTCAAAAGCTTTTCTAATCTTGCTCCAGGTGGTGCTGCATGCTCAGAGCAAAACGGTAAGTCCTTATGTTTATCATGTAGATGCTGAGGATAATCCAAGTCGACTTCGAATATGTATCCAGTTGGAGAATCATCAGGAATTTCGGAAACGACAATATTGGGAACATCAACCCATTTGAATCCTCCGGTTGGTAAATGCTGTGACATGGCCCATCCATAAAGGTTATTCACATCATAATACATCAAGTATTTCTCTTTCTCCTCAGTCTTAAAATCATCCATATATTTATTATTAGCTTTACTATATCTGTTCGAACATTGACTTATACCACCTCGAATGCCTCTCTCTATGAATAGCAGTATATCCACGTCGGTTATCAGCTCTAATTTCATATTAGTGTATTTTAGCATAGCATCCCATGTTAGGCCTGGCATGGTGTAATAATGTGCTGGATCTAAATTGTATGTCTTCATGCACACTTCTCGAAAGATCTCAAACACATCAGCCAATAGGAGAACATCAGTCTTAAGGTATAGATCTGAATATTCACCAAGTGTTTGTATTTCAAATTTTTGCCAGACCTTTTCAGCATGATTGTAGTCCTCAGGAGATATAGCACTGCCAGTCAGTTTATTGTAGAACGCTTCTTGTGTTGGCAAATTCCGGAAATCCAATTTATCCCAGTCATCAATAAAATCATTTGGGAAGACACCTTTGCGTGTAAGAAGTTTGATAGTGTCGTCATCCAATCCCCGCCATACTGATCTTGTAGTGTTCAATTTATCCATTGGCAGCAATGATGAAAGCTTATCTAAAGATTCAGCCATAAAACGGAAGGAATCGATGAATCTGAATTTTATGTGGCTGCCGTCCATGTGCTTGGTGAACGAGATATATCTTTCCTTGTTTATTGGCAAGAGATCAACTTTTCCTGCGAAAGATGTAGCTATATCCTTAATTATGAAGTGGGCATCGTATCCGGATAATTACGAAAAATTACTGGAACTATGGAGCAATCTTGATACATCAGATTGCATGCATTGTGCGCTGGCCCTCGGTATTTTCCTGTTAAGTGGCAATGGTCCCGGACTCGTTCCTCATCGGCTGCAAACATTTTTTCACATATATGACAGCAAGTATTTTCCATATGTGAACGTCGTTCCTCTTTAGTCAGTGGTTGCATTTTCCTGATGTTCAGCTTTTCCTGGACAGCTATGGAGGCAACTTTTTGCAATTCCAATGCAAACCATTGTTGACAATTCTTGCCTCGATATGCTCTGTAATATGAGAGCTTAGCATCATGTTTGCAGTGGAAATAGAATCCGATGCTTTGAACTTCATGTTCCTGGATTCGCTGTGTATTTTGATCGTTTCCCAGAATCGGCTTCAATATTGATTCAAGATCAGCATATACACAAAACGGTACTGGATTTTTATGGTTATAATTCTTATATTCTAACCATTTCTTTTCTTCTAATGGAAACATAATCCTGCAATCATTTTGCTTCTCGCATTCGGGAGTGTGTGATGCTAATTTTTCTTCAGAGTAAAAGTAGAACAAACATCTATCGCATGTATACACTCTATGACCATGTTTTGAAGTTTGTCCCGATACAAGGCGCGAAAGTTCTTTAATCCAGCAGAAATGATATCTACCGTCATCATCATCATCCATATGATCATCAGCCTGGTCATAGTCATCTTGAATCATTAAGAGATTTACATGCTGCTCCATCTTGTGCTCTGTAAGTCTAACTGGAACAGTGGTGAAGGAACGTTCTCTCTCTAAGATAAATACGTTAACTGATAAATCGTTCTGTCCTTCAAATTGCGTAATTTGCTTAAGTGTCATGGGAAATGTTATTCCAGTTAAATTTAGCGCAGTAGAATAATGTGGATATGATGAGGTCCTGTCGGTGTGAACATTTGTAGGGTAGAGCGCTGATGTTACGGCCCACGCGAAGCATGCTTCATCATTATTCTTTACATTAACGCAAGCTTGCTTTAAAGCAATCTCCTTTGGTAGAGGTATATACGAAGATGCTCGGAGCTGTTCAAACTTGTTGATGTGTACTGCTAGATGTATTATAGAGTGCAGTGCCCAGCCACTATCTTTTTCCTGGAACTCCTCTAGCTGTGTATGTATTGGATCCAAAATGTTTACTTTATACCATTCCTCTAAGTTATTATCCGCTCTGATGGGAGCAGTTCTCGCTTGGAAATATTTGATGTCTTTTATAACTTCCTTGTTACCAGTTTCCTTAATAAACTCACCGCACAATGTTGTACTAACTTTTATATTAAATTGATGTTTTAAGGTATTCTTAATACGACGCGTAAGTAATTTATATGCATCTTGCATAAATAGTTTACGCTCTATATGTTTTATATTTACAATAACACCTGCCCTAATTCTACCTACGAACGCTGTTTTTAATTCCTCCCACTTTACCCAATCACTTTTTCTTACGCGAATAATTCCTCCACCTCGATGGGGAGCTTTGATTAACACTCTCAATGATTTAATTTGAGCAACACAGCTCTCCAAATGTCGTTTCCTAGCATTTTTATCGCACTTCCGAAATGCTGCTTGAAATTTACGAATGTTTCTATTGCACTTTTTAATAATACTGTTTTTATTCACTGAATTTGTTAAGCACTCCATCACATTTTTTCGCAGGTTTTCAATTATTGAAAAACTTTTATTTACTAGCGCGGTCGACATTTTATTATTTTTTTATTTTGGACTATCACTTAGGCTTCCAAAGATTGACTGATGCCTCCTAAGCGTTTGTTTGCGCTTTTATAGAAGCGTCTCGTAAACATGAATGGTACCGTTGCGTGTTACAGGAAGTGAGATATCAAATTACATGATAAAAAACGTTTCAACTTAAATGCGAATTTGTAAACAGGAAGTGGGGTGATATCAAATTACATACGGATGGCTCATTCGATTAAATTTGTTTACACAGGTGTGCATAACTCATTCAACTTAAATGCGAATTTGTAAACGGAAGTGGGGTGATATCAAATTACATGAGGACGACTTTAATCAGCTGCGCGGATTGGTTACAACAGGATTAAACTTGTTTTCGAATATTGCCTATAAATTAAGGAGCTGAATCAGATTCACTATCAGTTTCATTCCGGAGTTCAAACAAATAGCAAGCAAGGAGAAAATAATAATAATAATGCTAAACGCAATGGATGAATTAAAGAAGTTGGAGCAGTACCAGGGACGGTTGAAAACCTACCAAATGGAGTTGGATAAATAGTACAAGATTCTTGGAGCGAGAAGGTGTACAACTACATTTGGAGCTCGTGTGGTTCTGGATTTGGAGAATTATCAACTATTTCTTCCATCACGATACAACACAATTTCGGACGATACTTTGAGTAAAATAAATGCCCAGGGAGATTTCTCGCTGATTAACAGAGGACCAATCGGGCGATCATATAAAATTGAATTTATTCAGAATGATGTTAATTTGTATCCAATTAATTATTATATTCGTTAAATAAAAAATAAATAATGTGAAACTAGTTTTTATTATTAGTCGTGATAATGAAAGTTACGTTTAGTACTAGTGCTCCACGAGTTTATATGATTGATTGTGAGCCCAGAAAAGGATCATGGGAGACATATGCTCTGGATCGCTTTCGCTTCCGAGATAGGATTAATAGAACTTCAGATATATTGTTGCCAATTTTGGATATGAAGCACAGAGAAAAAGTTTATAATTTAAGATTTAATGATGCGAATAAATAAAACAACAATTTTTCATAAAACTTATGACTTTTCAATACACACTCCTAGATGCAAAAACCATTGTTTACTTTACTTGGCGGTATCAAATTACCAGCCACCTGGCCACCGAGGCTTTAATTTCTACTACTTCTTACAAGCAGCCGTGATCTATTTTTAGATATCATGATCACACTATCTAGAATCCATTGGCACAATTTTTCAATGATATAAGTCTTGGGGTTTCTTTTTTTGTTGATTTTCACACCAGGCGTTCTCGGTTCGATTCCAACACAAAGCCAATTTTTTTATTTCAGCTAAGATAGAGCTTGAGACGCAAATGTCATGAGCAAGGACTTGTGAGTTGTGACGTAATACCTCAAATTGTATCGTGTGCATGTGTGTGTGTGTGTGTGTGTGTGTGTGTGTGTGAAGGGCAAAGGTCAAAGGTCAAGGGTCAAAGGTCAAAGGTCAAGGGTCAAAGGTCAATGACCTCAGGGTCGGTGACGTCACATCTATCTGGTCAAACTGACCCTATACTTACTAGGGTGCAGTCAAGACCAAATGACACATCCCGGTAGTACCGGTTAATCCCCCACCTCTGGTATAGAACTCTAGCCATATATAGCAACTTTAAAGAATATTCATACAACACCTCCATGGTCTCATGGTAGAGCGCATCGGATTTTACAAAACCAAGCGTTCTCGGTTCGATTCCAGCAAAGTCCAACATTATTTTATTTAAAAAATCAGCTACGACAGAGCTTAATCAGCTGAGGGGATCAGCCAACCAGATGACGTCATACCCTGGTCAGTCAGACGGTTGGAAAGGAATTCGCCAGGCAGGTGTAGACCTGTGCGAAGAGGCGATATCAAATTACCAGCCACTTGGCCCCTGGTGTGTGTGTGTTTGTGTGTGTGTGTGTGTGTGTGTGTGTGTGTGTGTGTGTGTGTGTGTGTGCGTGTGTGTGTGTGTGCGCGTGTTGGCTTAATTCGGGTACAAAACATGTAAAAATTGCTGCAAGATGTAGCAAGTTTAAGGGCGCTGTAAGTGGCCTCAGAACCCCCCGGTAGCCAATAACCCCAATAGCCCAGAACCCCGGTTCAGAACTCTCATATTTCAACACAAAAGTGGCCCCAGAACCCCCCCCCCAAAAAGTTGGAAAAAGTGGAACCGTTTTTCCATACAAAAAGTGGTCTCGTATCGGCATAGCTTAACTACTAAGAAGACTTCATATTATATCAAGTAGCTTTCACTTTTTATAATTAATAAGATTTCTCTTCGCATTAAAAAGATTTCAATTTAAAATAACCACCTTGTTTCAATAAGAATCCACTTTGAAAAACCATCCGGTTTCTTTTTGGTTTCATGTGAATAACTCATAAAAAGCCCATCAAATTTTTAAATAGACTTTCTGTATGGTATTCAGTGAACTTTCTTCTTGGATGAAAATCATAGGGAAACCCCATTAATTTTGTACAATTTTATGTGGATATTTTTCTCTGTGCAGGACTTTTATAAGAAAAGTACAAAAGTCCTGTGTGACTTCCTCGTAAAATTTTTCTTTTTGCTTTCATTTTTTGAGGAGATGATTTTCAACTGATATAAGGTCTAAGCTCGACAGTCTTTCTTGTCCCATAGAGTTCCTTAAATGTTTTTATTCGCTTTAATGTTGAAAATGATTTTACTGGCACAGCTAGTAGGAATTGTAAATATTAAGCAAGCAAGCTTATTGACTTCAGAAAAAGTTGATTGAAGCTCATTTTGCGTAATATATTTTAAAATTTCGCTGACCAACGAATTTCTGAAACCATTAGAATTATAGGTCACAATTAACTCATTGTTTCATTTTAAAAAATCAAAGAACTGGCCTTACGAATTCTTAATAGAATTAAGTGCATAGGATGGAAAACTTTGTGAATAACTAACAAAATTTTTGTTATTCACCAATTCAATAAACACAGGCTCCTTCATACTTTCAAATCTAATACACATTTCGCTAGAAACGGTATCCATTATCTCACAAAATAAAATTTTGTATTGTGCATTTGGTTTATCTACATTTTGTAAGCGCCGTCGTTATTGAGGTAGACCAACCAATGCTGCGGTTTCGTCGAAAACTATTAGAAAATTACCTCTCATACTTCAAATATGTGACACTGTTTCATGAATTTTTCATTGCAGTAACAAATATCCGTGATTTTACTCTACAGGATGTTTACTAAAATATCAATGAAAGCAAATATTTTTGCAAAAGTAATTTATTTAATAAATGTAGAAAACCTCCGGAAAATAAAATGGTTTCGTTGCCTCATTTTTCTGGTTCGGATATTATTTTCTCAAAAAACTCGATAATGACAAACAGTGTTCAAAATTCTGGAATTTGACGAACAACGTGCTGGAGCAAGTTGTGGAAACTTTATTTTAACATGTTCATAGAAAGCCTGAGTCGTAACCCCCGGAATATAATAAGGGGTTCTCCAATAAGAGGTGTTATTTTAATTTCCAATAAGAGGTGTTATATTTCGGTAGATATCACTTTTGGAGCTGTCATTTTTTTACATATGACAAGTAGAAACTACGCCATTAATAAAAATGGAACGATACACGATTCAACAACGCATTGAAATTATTAAAATTCACTATAAAAATGGTGAAAATGTGGCAGAGACGGTTCGTAAAACTCGAACAATTTTGGGTCGTCGTGAAGCACCTTGTCGGACCGCAATACAGAAATTGGTAGAAAAATTCGAGCTGTCGGGACAAGTTAGTGATATGAAGAATAAAACCCGTGCACGTCGCTCAATAACAGCCGAGAATATTGCTGCTGTAGCCGAAAGTGTTGAAGAAAACCCAGGTTTGTCCATTCCTCGTCGTTCTTTGGGATTAGGCATTCCACAAACGTCATTACACCGTATTTTGCATAAAGGTTTGGGTCTTAAGGCTTATAAAGTTCAGTTAACACAACGTCGAGTCTTTGCTGATTGGGTCCTTGAAATGCATGAAAATGATCCGGAATTCCATCGAAAACTCATATTGAGTGATGAGGCCCATTTCCACCTCGATGGCTTCGTCAACAAGCAAAATTGTCGCATCTGAGGCTCGGAAAACCCAAGAGTTATTGTTGAAAAGCCTCTCTATCCTCAATGTGTGACTGTTTGGTACGGTTTATGGTCCCGCGAATTAACTTTTTCCTTTAGGATTCGTAACAAAAAAACTGAGGATAGATTTCGGAAAATGAAAATAATGAAAAATCTCCACTGTAAACTAAACAACTATGTTTATATATTTACAAAATTATTAATTTATAATCTTTGATTATTACAAATTTTCAATTATCACTAATCTCTGGTTTCTCTTTAGAGTAAACCAACACAATTATATATTCTTTGTTTTCCTTTATTGTAAGCTAACACAATTATATTTTCTTTATTGGAGCTTTTCTTTTAAAAAGTCACGAACTAAATCACGGCGGTATTAAGACTGAACTCCGGTTTCTTTAATTCTAAAAATTCTCATAATTAAAACTGCTTACCTAATCATTGTTCCCACGTTAAGTTTTGTTGGAAAATATGAGGAATGAATCAGGTTCGTATAGGAATTTTATTTATGTCGAGACTGTCTAGACTTGTAATTGAATATCGGTTTCCTGAATTAAGGTGAGGTAACGTAACTCCTCCCTCATTTGATTGAGGATTCTCCTGAATCCTGTTAACTACTTTCACTTTTGGATATTTTTGTTTAAATAATAAAAATATTGAAATTATAATTGTTATTATTATATTAATCGAGAATGATCCTATTCCTAGCCCTATGTTTACATGTTTATGATATTTTAACTCCCTTATTTCTTTTATATTATTTTCTTGATTTAGAACAATATCTTCAAAAGTCACATCTGTCTTATTTGAATCAAAAGTGTTTTCTATGGGAACAATGAATTTGCTAATTACTTTGTCGAGATTATTGCTATAGATTTTATTATCAATTTGTACTGAACAATTTTGAAAATTTATGAAATAATTTCCATTTAAGGTTATTTTCCTATCGTCACAAGAACTACTGAATTTTTTATTTCTTACATTATTTAAAATCAGGATATCATCATCAATTTCGACATATTCTTCTTCATGATTTACAATAAACTTGCAATTATTTCTGAAAATACAATTCTTGCTGATCATTAGTTCTTTTAATGTTTTTCCATTTTCATAAGTGTAAGTTTTATTATTTGCCTCAATCACAAATTCGATATCTTGATCAATTTGTTTGTTATTCTGGTTTGAGATTGAGATTAAAAGTTTTTTGCTAAATCTCTGAAATTCTTTGGGAATTTCGATTGCGAAGATGATGGATTCATTATAGTAACTAGCTACTCCAAGTCTAATTTGCGTTAGTTTTCTCGAGTCGATGTCATAAGTTCTGATTTCTTCGTCCGTCAAGATGCTTGGGTGTAAGATTCCTAACCTAGCCGATGCAAAGTTGTCTTGTATATTTTCAACTTGTCTTTTAATGAAATCGATTTTAATCATTTACTCTAGAAATAATCCCTCGGTATAAGCTCGTTTTTCAAGTTCATTCAATTTTGTAATTTAAGTCGGTCCGCTTTAATTGCATTTCCTATTAGGGTAAATGTTTTGTTAAAATTGTCGTTGATTTTGATTTGCTGATTTACTGTCCCGATTGTTTCGTGGTTGTTTTTGTCAATGGTGTCTAAGTGGTCTTTGATGTCTTCCCTGTCGTAGTCGTCCATGGTCCCGAATAGCCATTTTAAAACTGTCCCGCCTAAATTAACGAGTCCTCGTTTATATCTACGTGGGATGAGTGTCTTAACTTAATTTCTTTATTGATACCAAGATCAAGTGTGTTAATTGTTTCTTCTATTTTGTCAGCTAGTTTCAATATTTCATTAGGGTTAATAATATGTCCCCTATGTGGACTTTTGCGTAACCGAGTTCTGCTTTAATCTTATCTATTATGAGTGTTTGATGACTGGGCTGTAACATTAGCATTATGATTCCTATTGCCAGTAGTACCTGAAAATTTAAACGGTCTTTTAATATTACCTTCATGAACCCTATCGAGTTTACGTTTTCTAAATTTAGGCTCCTCTTTGTGCCTAACCGACTTGTAGTTCCTAATGAACCCTTCTTCCCTTTCTTCAGTATAATCTTCTCTTTTTTTGTTTCTTTTATTTATAACTGTAGTTTTTGTCTTTTCTAACCTGTCGCGGATTATTTTATGGTCTACCCTATGTTCTTGTACATCTACCGGTGTTGCTTTAATGGTTGAATGAAAAGTGTATTATAAAGTTTAACCGATTTTAGCATTTTTGTTTTAATCGGTAATTTTTCTTCGAGATTTAGGGTCCTAATTCGTTCAGTAATAGTATTATTAAAACGTTCGATGTCAGAGTTACCTGTGTGACTATTTGGTTTGGTGGCATGACATTCGATGCCTTCTTGCATACAAAATTCCCTAACATTCCTAATGTTAAATTCGTTATCAAACACAAACTTCTTTATCTTTCCTTTAATTGCTAGATATTGCCTGAGTTTTTCAATAAGTGTTTGACTATTACGATCTTCTAAATAAAAGCTGGTAACATGTTTGGAAAATTTGTCAATGAAATTTATAAAGCAATGTTTACTATTTACATAGGTGTCGACGTGAAAGATCTCGTTAGTTGTTTTAGGGGTTTCTGTTAAATTAAATTTCTTTATAATTGGGTTCCTATCGTATTTACCAGCAGCACAAATGTCGCAGTTATTGATTCTCCTGTGGACTGCTGTTTTCAGGTCTGGGTTGTAAATTTTATTTTTAATTCCTTCGTATGTTGCCACTATTCCTGAATGCCCTCATTCGTTTTTATGAAAAAGCGATATTCCCTTATTAAGCTTTTCTTCGTCTTCGATATCTGTCGCGAGGAGACTACACTTAACAAATTTTATTCCAGTATTTTGTGGAAAGAGATTAATAATTATTTGTTGCAATTTATTATATTCGTGGTCGTTCAGTTTCGAGTAAATACCTATTTTTCCTTTTTCTATGTACCTTCGTAGAATGTCATTAACACTATCGTTCTCGAGGTCTCTCAAATCAATAAAAATTCTTGTATTTTTAAAAACGATTTCGAGCTCTTTTTCTTTAGACTCCGGAAGTATAATTTGTATTCTAAACCGATTAACGATTGTTTCTAGTAGAGGTATATGCTCGTCAGAGTTTTCCTCTTGAGAGTCTATGGTTTGGTTTTCAACGATTCATTTAAGACATTTATCTCATTGTTGTTTAAACAATTTTTTCTACGTTCGCCATCGTGAAACATACTATTTAGATTGAAACTCAAATTTGATATTCC
The DNA here is from genome assembly GCA_963924295.1 of Dioctria rufipes. Taxonomy (NCBI): domain Eukaryota; kingdom Metazoa; phylum Arthropoda; class Insecta; order Diptera; family Asilidae; genus Dioctria; species Dioctria rufipes. The sequence continues at coordinate 148,364,558 of OZ002743.1, read as the reverse complement.
TAGAGTATTACTTCCCGTTATGTTTTTTGGTTCATTACATGTATTAAATAATTTGTTTAAATCAAACCTCAGGTACTCGCCATCTAATAAGTTTATTTCCCTCGTATCGGGATTGATTCTACTCAAAAAGTCCGCGATTATATTCTCTTTGCCCTTTCTATAGTAAATTTTGATGCTATATTCACCCAAAGATATGAGCCATCTTGTTAGTCTCGGATTTATATCTTTTCCTGTATATTTAGCTGCAAGCCACTTAATCGGCTGGTGGTCTGTATGTAGGTCAAATTCCTTACCGAACAGGTATGGTCTGAAATATTTGCACCTTCAGACTGTCGCCAATAGCTCTTTTTCGATCGTTGAATAGTTTTTTTCGTGATCATTTAAGGTCCTGGATGCATAACAAATTGGATGTCCATCTTGTGTCAAAACAGCACCAAGTGCAAAATTGCTAGCATCAGTTATTAATTTGAACCTCTTATTAAAATCGGGATATTTAAGGATGGGATGGTTTGTTATAATATCTTTTAACTTCTCAAAGGCACCAATATAATTTGGATCATTGATGTTGATTGTCGTTCCTTTCTTTAAGTACTTTGTCATAGGGTAAGCTACCTTAGCGTAATCTTTAATGAACTTCCTGTAGTACCCTGTTATACCTAAGAATCTTTTTATCTGTTTTCCGGTAGTAGGAAGCTTTAGTTCTTGAATGCATTTGATTTTGTTCGGATTTGGCTTGATACCTCCTGGCGTTAAAACATGTCCCAGAAATTCTGTTTCCTTTTTTAAGAAATTACATTTGTCGATTTGAATTTTTAACCCTGCTATCTTTATTCTCTCAAATACTTTTTTGACATTCGAAATGTGCTCTTCTAAAGACGTGCTAAATATTAGGATGTCGTCTAAATATACGACAGAATTCCTATTTATAAGTCCTCTCAGTATATAGTTCATTGTTCTTTGAAATGTGGCCGGAGAGTTCTTAAGCCCGAATGGCATTCTCAGATACTCATAATGGCCATATGGAGTCGAAAAGGCAGTCTTTTTTCTATCTTCTGGTCTAACTAGTATTTGGTGAAAGCCCTTTGCAAGATCCAGAGTAGTAAAATATTGGGCTCTTCCCAGTTTGTCGAGAATACTTTCGATGTTTCAATCACTATTCGCCATTTTCGTCCGCCTGAATTATCTAACTTCTTCGGGACTATCCATAATGGGCTATTATAAGGTAAGTTACTTGGTTGTATGATATTTTGTTCTAACATCACCCTGATTTGCCTTTCTATCTCCTCTTCGTGGATACGAGGATACCGATAAATTTTTGTATATATAGGGTTGTTTGTGGTCGTAATGATCTCGTGTTGTACTTCGCGAGTTGCAGTAAGTTTATCACCCTCTTTATAAAATAGATTTTCATACTGCTTTAGGGCTTTTATGATGTTTCTTTTCTCTTTGGGATTTAAATGATCAAGGTTTAATTTTTGGATGTTACCTTCTTCGAAATTACAGACTTCATTTATAATAAAATAATGGTCGTCCGTTTTAAAATAAATTTGATTGTCATTTACTTCAATAAATTTTTGACCTAAGTCGATTTTTGCTCTCAAAGGGTTTGAGAAATTTTGACCTATTATTGCATCATATTTGCGCCTTGATAGGTCCATTAATTTCCAGGATAGGGTGCCTGATACTTTAAATTCTTTTGGGATAGGAGTAACTAATCTATTTGTTACCTTAGATATACCATTAATAGTTGAAAAATAGAGAGGTTTTTCTAATGCTTCTTGGGAATAGTTAGTAATAATTCCTGGTTTTAAAATACTAGTTTCGGCTCCGGTATCAATTAAACATTTTATTTTCGTTTTGTCGACAGTTAGTGTCACTATTGTTAATCTTCCTGCCGAGGCTGGTTTGAAAAATTTACGTCGTTGCCTTGAATATTATCGATTTCCATTGGAATAGCGTAATTGGAATTATTATAAGAACTGTTATGTTGTCCCTGCCTAAATTGTCCTGAACCGTTGTTAAAATTATTTCCATTGAAAAATGGTCTCTGTTGATTAAAATTTTGTCTGTGTTGCCCTGATCGGTTATTGTTGGGAAAATTTCGGTCTTGTCTAATGTAGTCATTTCGTCTGAATTGCCAGGAAAAATTTCCTAGATTATTTCGTTGTTGCATAGAATTTCTATTAAATTTATCGTGAAAGTTATTTCTGTGGAAATTAAGTACTTGTCGATCACTGTCGTTACGTTTAAAATCCCTGCTATGCGTATTGTTACATCTTGAATCTTTGTTATATTTCCTATAATTATAATGAATCACATCACTTTCGTCTAACAACCCTAAGTCATCAAAAGTATTGAATACTTTGTTTAAATTCATATTATTTCTAATATTGGCACGATAACTACCGGTTAACATGTCTTTTACTATATCTACTAAATTTTTATCGTTATTTTCAGGGGAATAATTAGTTGGTTTATTATCATCGTATTCATAAAGCTCATTTAATTGAAAATTTACAGATCTGATTTGAAAAAAAAGTTCTCTTAAATTTCCTACCGTGATGCATCTACTTTCGTCCATCAGTTTTTTATAACTTTTCCTTGGTCGATACTGTGTTTTTAATTCGGATTTCACTTGTTGCCATGTTAAATTTCCTCCAAGTCTTTGTATGCACCGCTTGGCCTCACCTTGAACTTTTTCTTTGAGCACTATCTGCAAACCATGTTGTGGGAGAGCTGCATTATTTCCGCATAATGTTCCCGTATTTTCCACTGCACTGATAAATTCTTGTAAGGGGTAGTCCTCTTTTCCATGGAAAGTCTTGATTTGTTGGAATTTATTCAAAACTTGGTCCGTTGTCAGCTGGAACATTTGTCCTGGTTGTGTTTGGTTAATTTGGTCCCTTAGAGCAGCGATTTCTGCTCGATGTAAGTTTCTGTTTGCGTCGAAAGATCTTCCTCTATTTCTCCTCATAAAATGTGTAGACCATAGAAATCTTGTTTCTTCGCAGTAAACAAATTTGATGTCACTACTTCGTTACTGATTTCGAGAGATCTATCGTTCACAAAAACAAAAATAAAAATATATCACGAAACGAAAATATCGTTCACTTCTATTTTCTATTTCTGCGTTTGTTCGACCACTGGATTCTTATTCTTTTTAACTTTTTCCTTTAGGATTCGTAACAAAAAAACTGAGGATAGATTTCGGAAAATGAAAATAATGAAAAATCTCCACTGTAAACTGAACAACTGTGTTTATATATTTACAAAATTATTAATTTATAATCTTTGATTATTACAAATTTTCAATTATCACTAATCTCTGGTTTCTCTTTAGAGTAAACCAACACAATTATATATTCTTTGTTTTCCTTTATTGTAAGCTAACACAATTATATTTTCTTTATTGGAGCTTTTCTTTTAAAAAGTCACGAACTAAATCACGGCGGTCTTAAGACTGAATCCTGGTTTCTTTAATTCTAAAAATTCTCATAATTAAAACTGCTTACCTAATCATTGTTTCCACGTTAAGTTTTGTTGAGCTTATTATTAATTTGTCTTTTTCTGTTTATTTTGCAGGTAAGTCTGGGAATGTGGGAAAATGTGGAAAATATGAGGAATGGATCAGGTTCGTATAGGAATTTTATTGATGTCGAGACTGTCTCGACTTGTAATTGAATATCGGTTTCCTGTATTAAGGTGAGGTAACGTAACTCGCGGGGTCATTGGACCTTACTTTTTCGAAAATGAGGCTGCAGCAACAGTTACGGTGAATGGATTGCGCTATCGACAGATGATTAATGATTTTTTATGTCTGGAATTGGATGGTATTGATCTGGACAACGTTTACTTTCAACAAGACGGCGCTACGTGCCATACAAGTAACGAAACCATTGATCTTTACGGGAAAAGTTTCCGGACCGTGTTATCTCTCGAAGAGGTGATCACAATTGGCCACCGAGACCTTGTGACTTAACACCTTGCGACTTCTTCCTTTGGGGCCACGGGAAAGAAAAGGTCAACGCCAACAGCCCAGCGTTGATTCAAGACCTCAAAGATGGAATTCCTGAGGCTATCGAGGACATAGGGCAGCCACTTTTAGATTTGGTTATGGAAAATTTCATGAAAAGGATGTGATCCTGTAGGCGTGGTTGTGGTAATCATTTGGCTGATGTTATTTTCCATTATTAACGGCATACCTTCCTCTTTATAATGAAATAAAGATCCGATCATTTATCTCAAAAAATTGCATTTTTCTTTGAATATCAGTATAACACCTCTTATTGGAAAACCCGTTACAAGCCATGAAGACGCTGAAGGCACCGACACATTAAAAGGCCTTAACGGGCCAGCTACAGCCAAACAGTAAGAGCTCACTCGCACTGTTTTTGTATAGTCGTCATGGAGGAAAAACTCAAGCATCATTTTATACAGGTCCTAAAGCCTAAAGCTGTCGCTCCCACAGAAAAATTAAGTGAAAACAAATTGCAGCCGAATATGTTTTCTTTCCATTAGTTAAAAAAAAGATAGCATGTAGAACAAATATATGGAAATTATAGCGTTTGAAGAAAATAGAAGCTACTTTTATATGAAAAACTCTTGCAGTAAGACAAGGCAAAACGTCTGTGATGTTCGCTTGCTAACCGGCCCGCTACTCTCTTTTTCAGACTTTATTCATGGCTTGTATATTCCGGGGGTTACGCCTGAGTCCTCTTTGTAGAGTGTGCAAAAAATGAGGCAATGCTAGACTAGTGCGAAAGAAAAGTTTACTGGGTAAAATAAACTCTACGCACTTCGATAAAAACAAATTTAAGCTATTAGCAGAGCAATGAATGAAAGCTTCGTTAGGGTAAAGTTCCCTTACCTTAGCTTGTGTTTAAATAGATATACTTCGAAAAAAGTGAAAATAATATTGAACATAAAAGTAAATAGAAAATTAATTCCACAAATTAAATATTTGACAGTCAATTAAATAAGATCAGGAAAGAAAAATAAGGAAAACAAAAAAACAAAATACAAAATCCGCCGTTGATGGATCGGATTTAAAAGTTTCTCGAATAGAGCCGTGTCATTGCCCACCTTCTTCATTCTTGTAGGGTCATGTTGAATGCTCAGCAAAATTGATGAGTAAATTTCGCCTGACCATCAATAATGAATCGATATTTTCGATTCATTTTGCTTGAATAAATGAGGGCGAGCAATACACTTTACTAGATTGCTGCTACTGCTGATTTCGCTGGAGCGTTGAGCGTGTCTTTCCGGAACAGCTTGTGTGCCATTCAAATTTCCTGCCATTACCGCGCTATTAATTTGTGCCCAAAATTAAAACAATTTGAAGAAGCCAAATAAAGAACATGGCTTGAAATTGCATCTATCCTAAAATCAGTGAAAAATAAAAATCTTTTCTGTACATGCCCATGCCTATCCCCTAATCGAATAATAGTGGACATTTGCGATAAAAAAATAAAAATAAATCATTTTGTGTACCTTTAAATAGGGAATCACTGCGAAAATGATTTTACAGAGTCTCGTCGTAGGTGGAAATAATATTTAATAATTCAATATAATTTCCACCATTTACAGACTACACTGACTTATTATGGCCCCGAAAGGATAACACCCGAATGCCCATAAAACATACAACGTCGGTGAGACGTTCTCGTTGTGGCGATTTATAGAAATTTTCTTTTGCTGATCCGACATTACATGAATTCTAACTTGACCAAAGGTTTTAAAAGCTAGCATACAATTCAAATGTGCCAAGCTCTTTTCATGTATCGTAACACTAGCTCTCAAATGACTTAAATCAGAATAGCCAGCTTGTGACCAAACCGATTTTTCCTTGTCTGAGGCTAAACGCAAACAGGGCCAACAAAAGAGTTTATTAAATTATATTTCATATGGTAATGGAATATTTAAAAAAAAATCAAATCTAATATCATTGGGAAAACTTCCAGTGAAAGCTTATATCACTTAACCCCAAGTTTCTTAATATCATTGGAAAATGGAATTACATATATGAATCTATTCTCTTCACCCAATTAATATGAAAGAAGTGAAGATGCATCCAATATATTTACGTACTTTTTCAGCACAATTGATAGATTTAAGTAATATAAAATATTTACCCGCCATGGATTATGTGGAAAGGTTACATAATTACCAATTTGTTTTCTGTTGGAGAAAATGCCATTTTCAACATTTTATTTCAATCTAGAAATAATGCGAGTAATCCATATAATCCAATCAACTGTGAAAATCAAAGGAAGTCCATTATTATTTTGTATTTTTTTAACGATAAATTTTTCAGGTATATTGTTTTAATACCGACCTGATTTTCCCTAAATAACATTTAAGATGACGAATTAAATTTATCTTTATGTTTAGAAAGTAAAACTGTACTTAATTTAACATTTTAAATGGTCCAGTAGAATAAATTGACAAACAAATTGAAGCTTAATTTTTCTCTTATAGGGAGTCGATTTACATAAAATCATACACAGAAAATAGCGAATCTATGGTACGTCACAGTCATAATTTGTTTGTCTGTATACCATGTTCGGTGGTAACGTGTGATGTAAGCAATGCAAATGCATGAGGGCTGGAAAACTTAGAAGTTAGTCAAAATGAAGATTCTCGCAAATCTGTATTCTCCTTAGTGTTCAAATATATTTGTGCACACCCGTCATAAACAATGTAAAATAATGAGGGCTGGAGAACTTACGAATTTGGCCAGATGAATATTTCTGTTCCGTGCATTCTGGCATATCTATATTCACCTTAGCGTTCAGATATTAATGTGAACCGCCGTCATAAGCAACGCAAAGGCATGAGGGCTGGGGAACTTACAGAATGAATATTTCTGCTCCTTGCATTCTCGCAAGCTTGTATTCTCCTCAGTGTTCACAGAAATTTGTGCATACCCGTCGTAATCGTAAGCAATGCACAGTCATGAGCGCTTGAGAACTTATGACTTTGGTCAGAATGAAAGTTTCTGTTCCATGCATTCTGGCATATTTATATTCGTCCTGTATAGGAATTTAATGGCATAATATGAGGGCTGGGAAGCCAGAAAAAGATTCGATGAAATGAATTTTTTTTTTTAATATTATGTGGAGAAAATATGCGTTTACGTTGGGTCTTGGGTGTTCAGTGAACACCTTGAACTCTTTGCCGCCTCGCCAATGACGTTAACCCAATTTGGATAGGCTGTTTCTTTTCTTTATTCGATAGTTGGGGGGGTCGTATCCAAAAGGCCTTCTGGACTGGACTATTTAATTAGTTGTGTACTAAACACGTGTCATAATAATTAGTTCTCTCATGAATGGTAAGTCTCTTACAATGTCGTACTTAAGTCTTAGAACAAACCTTAAAATTTCTCATAGACTACTCTTTATGAAAAGTAAGCTCCCCACGGTATCTTGTTCCTGACTCAACGATAAGATCTAGATATAGACTCGTTACAGTGACAGGATACGACTTAAAAAAAATTCTTGCTAATTTCTCTGCACTCAAGAGTAAGCTCTATATAGCAGTCCGTAGGTTCCTGACAAATTCTACGCAATTCAAGATAATATCTTATTTTCAGAGGCAAGCCATTCATATTTGACTTCCGATACAATGTACATAATATAGGATGATATAGTCTAGGATAATATAGTAGAATGTAAAAAATATATAAAAACATGATATAATATGATATAAATATAGAATTTCATGAAATTATAATTACTTATGGTCCTTAATTCACTTTTGACGGACGTAATTGATAACCTGTCCGGCACGATCATGAATTAGTGATTGCTTATGGTACGTCCTTCGCGCTGTAGGAGTCCAACTCGACCAAACGTTGCGACTCTTGAGCCTCTGGATCATCCCTACAGTCTGTGCTCGAATTTGTCTTGCTCATTTATCCTAGCAGGCTCTACCTCCTGGTCCGTGAACCAAGTGACAATTGAAGGATTATTGCCGAAGCATGCAAGAGAAAGTTTTATATTAAAAAAATTGTGAACCTATCTGTGCTGAGCTGCCTGTCTCAGTTTTCCTTTTATCTGGTTTCCGGTTATCTTCATCTGCTGTTTTTTTCCACTCGATATTATAATACTTCTATCTGGAGAGGTTAATGCACGTTTACCCTTTTTGTTATTTTTACCATCTAGCAGTTCAGAATTGCGGAAAACTATTTACTCCTTCACGGTTGTCTACTTCTGAATTCTCTCGCGGGTTGATTGTTCTATTTATATATTTGATCTTTTGATTTCTTTCTCGACTTCTTTCCATCACTTGACAAATCATATTTTTTCTTCCTCTTTCTAGTCCATACAGCAAACAGTTTGCGCCCACCTCATGCTGCTACGGGTCACTTAGACGTGTATCTAGCTCAGTGTAGCAATATGCAACGACCATAACACCGCAGAGTGATGTAGACCAACCGTGGTTCAGACAACGCTAAAAAATGGTCGACTAAACTAGCCGGTCTTAAACGTAGGCCTCATCGCTGCGGGCGCCCAATGTGTGGCTCGACCCACGACCCATGAAAGCATTTCTCGTTACTGAAGCTAGGCGGCTGCTATGGATTGTCCAATACATTCAGATGACGAATCGAAGGCACATCCCTGACGTCCCGCTAGTTTTTGACCAGACCACGACATCATTCTCCGTGTCGGGAACCAGAGGTGCACTGATAGGTTGGTAACCTAAAAAATCCAGCCGCTCAGTCCCCCTTTGCCTTCCCTCACCGAGATGCTGAGAGAATTCCGCGGTCAGTAACCTAACCTACTGGTCGCAAAGTTTTCCCAGCACTGACATCTCAGTCTGATCTCCGACCGACGCTGTTCAAAGGTGTGCCCTCAAGGCTACGTCGAGGTAGTGACGTTGCCGACTTTCTTGCTTAAATTGATAATGACCACAGACAAGGTTGAATTCCAACAGGTATATCACCCACCATTGACGAGGCAATATCAGGGTTTCGCGATATCCTATAGTTTACCAGTTAAGCTGGCTGTATGCCTTCTTAGGGACACCAGGATCTAGATTTGGTTCTATCACGGCCGACTGTTGCCGATTAGAGAAATGTTGAAGACGCCCAAACAAAGAAAACTCCTCCTAATGAGCCCGATTGAGAAGGGATTCGAAAGAGTTTATCTACTCATAAGGGGTAGAGCTATGGTGAAGAGGTTGAATTCCAACAGGTACATCACCCACCATTGAAGAGGCAATAGGAGGGCTTCACGATATCCTATAGTTTACCAGTTAAGCTGGCTGGATGCCTTCTTAGGGCTACCAGGATGATGATTTACAGCATTTAAGTATAACCGTTATTCCAGTAAAGTTTGTTTAGCTCAAGGCTTGATGTGCTTCGCGTGATAGACACCCAATGTTCTTCCCTTCAGATCTTCAAGATCATATAAAGAATTTCCTTTCTTTGACTTAATTCGACACTTCACAAATTTTTGTCCCGTCTGAACACCTCTTCACCCACTTTGAAATTAACAGACTTCGCTCTGAGATTATAAGCCTTTGAAACCTATTCGAACGCGTGGTGTAAGATCTCCTGCACTCTCGTACGAATCAATCTCAATTTGTCTTCAGCATCCAATCTCAGAGGCTCATTAAGAGTTCGAAGGCTCCTTAAGATGTAATAGGAGTTTGCATGCTCAATCATTTCCTAACCGAAGAGTGTTCAGTAGGGAGAGAAGCCAGTTGCTTGGTTGAAAGAGCTGCTGAGGGGACTAGCTATCTGGCTCAGCTTCTTGTCCCACTTTGTATGGTCCTTCAGTATATGCCCTAATCCCTGACAATATAGACCTGTTCACTCGCTCGGAGGCGTTTGCTTGCGGCGAGTAAACTGTCGTTCGCAAGTGCTTCACCCCATACTTATCGGACGAACTGAGCCGAGCAAAACTGGACTCCATTGTCAGAGGCCATCGTTTCCGGGACTCCAAATATATGGAATATTTCAGTTTCTATAACCTGGCACACATTGAGAGTAGATGCCTTTCTCATAGGTTTGAGAATCGAGAACGTGAAAAGTGGTCACGAACTATCAATATGCAGACATTTCACTGACCGAGGATATGAACCCAGAAAGTCGATGTACCGCTTTTGCCATGGTCTTTCTGTCACAGAGCGGACTCCCATAAGTCGTCTAAGAATAGTATTGGGGGCTTTGGTCTCTTTACACACGACACAGGCGCCTACGTAGTTTCTGACATCAACTGTCATTCGTGGCCAGTACAGGCGTCTTCTTAACCGTTCCAGTGTTTTCCTATATCTCCGTGAGAAGCTAGTGGCGGATCATGCGCTCTTAAAACAACCTCGGAGACAAGCCCTCATGGAATCCAAATCTTCCAAACTACTTCCTCCTGAATCGGATCGCCTTACCTCGGAACAGTCCGAATAAAAACGAAGCCATCCCTGACGCAAAGATCTGGTAGTTTGCCAGAAGCTCTTTTAACCTTATGCCTCAGCTCTTCATATTCCAACGACTTGAAATATGGAGAACTAAGGTCAACTTCCGGGCCAGGATCTTCAAGTGCTGACAAACCGTCGCAATGAATTCATGACAGCGCATCAGGAACGACACTTAGGCTTCCTTTTCGGTGTTCACTGGTGAAGTCGAAACCCTGAAGCTTCAAACTCCACCGAGCAAGTCTACCGCTGAGATCCTTTTGAGATATCAGCAATTTTAAGCTCGCATGATCAGTCACTATCTTAAAGGGCGTAAGTTCTATGAAGGGCCGGAACTTCTGTCCACTTAAGATTGCACCTAGATATTCCTGCTTCGTTGTGCTGAGTTCCACGTTTTCGTAGGCAATTGGCTTCTCGTGGCCATCGTCATCTAGTTGAAGCAGCACTCCACCAATACCATGTTGGCTCGCATCGCACTGTATAACGAACGGTTTGGTGAAGTCTGGACTCACTAGCTACCGAGCAGAAGTAAGTTTTTGTTTTAGCACTTCCAGAGACGTCTGGGCTGCAGGAGTCCATTGGAACTGACTAGGATTCTTCAGAGTGTCTGTGATGGAGGCAATGAGATCAGCGAAGTTCAGGATGGATCGTCGATACCATCCCGCCATACATAGTAGACGTCGGGCTTGCCGAACAGTTTTAGGTGACGGATAGTCAACTATGGCTGAAATCTTGACAGGGTCAGTTCGTATACCTCCTTTTCCGAAAGCGAAACCCAAGTAATTGGTATCTTTAATACAAAACTTACCCTTCTCAACGATGATAGTGAGGTCAGCTTTCCTCAAACAATAAGCTACACGGGCTAGCAGTATGAGATGAGTGTCAAAGTCTGATGACAGAATCAATAAATCGTCTAAATAGACGAAGACATTCTCACGAAGATCGAAAGGAATGACCTATCCATTAGGCGGAGAAATGAGAGAATGACCAGGTACTGTAAACGCAGTCGTTTCTCTGGACTCAGTGTTTAGTGGGATCTGCCAAAAAGCATCTTTGAGGTCCAGGCTTGTGATGAAGTTTGCCGGAGGAAGTCGACTTAGAAGTGCGTCTATCTGCGGCAGCGGATAGGCGGATAGGAGTTGACCTTCCTGGCATCAAAACAAAGCGGAACCTTCCCAGGCTGCCGCACTAGTATAACCGGAGAGCTGCAAGGACTCTGGCTCTCCTCTATCACACCCAGCAATAGCATTCGTCTTAGTTCATCAACTTCTGTACTGCCGATGATATCGGATAAAAGCGTTGCTTTATCGGAATCGCGTCATTCGTTTCAATCCTATGAGTGACCAAAGATGTTTTTCCCAAGCCTAAAGAGGCGAAAGAAGGAAAGACCTTTTCGGTCGGTTCTAGACGTTGGTGCCCTAGAACTGAAAGAACATGGCAGTCGGTGTCAGGGGTAGCCATTAGACTTGGTGTCACTGCTGCAACTATACTTAGGACATCTGGAGCCAAACCAAATAGACGCCAGAAGTATATTCCTGGATTTAGTGCCTCTGTGAGCCCAGGAACCACGTAAAAACGCACGTTTTGGGTCTTACCACGGAAAGTAATGTCCAGCAGTCTCACTTCGGCATACGGTCGAATGTCGTCTGGCATCGACCAAGTCCAAGTCAAGATACATGACTTCAGCTAACTCCGCCACTGAGGAGAAGATGCGGTCTCTTACTGCATTGTAATTCCGCAGACCCGTATGATAAGGCGTCAGCGGATGTGAAACAGGCTCACGCCCACTCGTCATAACAGAGCTTGGTGGCCATTTTAATACAGCAACGGCATAAAGCCGAATCTCGTGCTCAGTGACAGTGCCAGCTAAAAGTGCTGTCGGTATTATCGGGACGTCAAAGATCCAGGACTCTTCCAAAGAAGAGTCTAGTAGTATCATGGGCTCCTCAGAGGTGGAAACAGGAGCTTGAAGATCTGCGGAGAAGTCTATTAAATTCTCCGTCTCTATCAGTGAAATATTCGTACAATCAAGTGGATTGCTGGTATCATCAGGGCTGAGAAAATGTTACCTAAGGCATGGGTGGATGTGTGCAACTGTGGATTTATATGTATAAGACATGTTAAAAGATCGCATTGAGTTCTTATGACAATAAGCGTCATATTATGATCGAAACGATGTATAATCTACCATGGGGCATTACTCCATTTCATCAGATCAACAAGTGGCAACCGAAGAAAGAATTTAAGTCTAGTGTAAATAAATAATGTATTATAGTTTTAGTTTCATTTATTAAAGTAATTTGCATTATAGCTATATTCCATCATCAGTCTGCATGTTTTTAGGTATTCCTCCCTCGCTTAATATAGATTACATGGCGTATCTTACTTCTACACCAGTTTTTCTTTTAATTGGAATTGCCCATGCATATTTGGAGGAGGTATCAATTACTGTCAGCAGATAGCGGTAACCCTTGTTCACATATTGGTAGGGATCAATTTCAACCAAGTCTGCCTGCCATAACTCATCTAGTCCTTTGATAATCACACGACGATGTTTAAAATTCTTTCTCGCTGGTTTATGCAGCTCATTTACCACTTGTCTCTTACTCATCGTAATTATGAATGAAACAGTTTTTACTCATATACACCATCTTTTGGTATCAAGTCTTTCTTATTTATTACTGAAGTAAATAGATAGTTTTCAATCTTCGCGATTTCATCATTGATATATAGCGTTAAATTTGTCACCTCTATGTTAATGGTTTTTCTTATTTCTCCAACACTTATTTTAATTTTCTTGTCAACATAGTCTTTGGTAGTAGCATTATCATTTTAAAGGGGCTCACCAAGTCGTTTTATATACTTTGAGTTTAAATCGTAGTCTCCGTTTATCGTTAAATTAAATCCAATACCCCTCTCTCCTTGTTCACCAGCTGGATTCTGAGGTGCTTATTTACGTTCACCTGCTTTCCCTAGATATCCTCGCTTAGAGAAACGTCCAAACTTGTCAACGCTCGTCTGTGGATTGTGTAGAAGTATGGTAATGGCGTAGTATTTAAACTATAATATCTGCTTCTCGCAACTCCTCCAGGATAGATACAATTTCATTGTTGTGAGTGGTGTATATGTGATCAATGTTTTCTTTAGGCAGACGCATTATTCCCATGCCTTTATGCTGTGTAAGTTTACTGATTATAGCTTTATACTTAGCCGCTCTAGTACCATTTATGTGTACATCTTCAGCATAGTCACGTTTATATGCATTGGTCCATAATTAATTAAATCCTCTTAAGTATATAGACCTTTTACAGGATCCTTCAGAAATAGCAGCTCACATAACCCCAAAGTTGTTTTATAGCTCTTCCCCTTGATAACAATATTTCCTACGTCATCAATATCAAACGTTGAATTAACGATTCTCCACGCGTTCTCATCATATTAAACTCCATAGGTTAGATCAATTTTAGGGCTATTATCAGTGAATAGCGTTAAATAGTTTGAAACTATGTATCCAGACATATCGGGGGAGGTGACAGCAGACCTTCCTAATCAATGTTCTTGAATGTTTGGGTATTGCGAATTCTTCTTCAGATGTTAAGGAATAACGTCCATAGCTTATAGGTGTGCTACTAGCCTCCATTTTCACATGTGTTCGTTTTGGAGGGGTAAGAGTTTTAACCAGCTCTGATAACAGGTAAACATCTTTCCAAACAGCTCTGATAACAGCTTAATAACTTTTCAAACAGCTCTGACAACTGCTTAACAGCTTTTAAACAGCTCTGATAGCAGCTTAACAGCTTTCCAAATAACTCTGATAACAGCTTAACAGCTTTTCAAACAGCTTGATAACAGCTTAACAGCTTTTCAAACCGGTCTGATAACAGCTGAAGAGCTTTAATCTACTCAGCAGGTCCACAGAATTCGGTGTGCTTTCGGCTGAGTTCAACTTCTACTTATGAAGATTTGGCATACTTCATCCTTTTATAGTACAATGAAACTATCAAATCCTTTACGGTATGCGTGATAATCTACCTAGAAAACTATGGAAGCAAAAAAGCTGAATTGTTAACTTGGACATCTCGACTGGAGCAGGTACACACTGGGTAGCCTACTACAAGAAAGGTGATAACATCGAATACTTTGATAGCTCTGGCAATCTCCAACCACCAAGGGAGATAATAAACTACTTGGGTAGCAATATTACATACAACTACAGTTCTTATCAGAACTATGATGCAGTAATTTGCGATCACTTATGTTAAGAGTTTTTATATAATTGTTATTATCTATAAATAAACGTATCTATATTGAAATTGTGACAGTTAATTATCAACCGCCTGCTACTTCCCTATGCTGGAGAGTGCTGAAAGTGATCTCGTATCCCCAAAACTCGAGATGAAAAATAAGCGAACTCCAGAAACAAAATCGGAATTCTATGCTATTTCCTTATGCTGGAGATTGCTAAAAGTTATCTCGTATCTCCAAGCCCGAGATGAACAACATATGTAGTACCGGCTAATGCGACCAGGGGACCTTGCTCAAGAAATGGTATTTGCACTCGAAAGAGCAACTGTGACTTTTCAATGCACGACCCCCAAGACACAATAATAATAATAACTTGCTAAGAAAACATCAAGCGAAGGTGATATCATGTTGTGAAATTCGAATGATGTTGATATCTACAACTTCCCCGCTAAGAAAACTTATTTACGCGCAGCACTTGAAAATAGCAAAACCAGGATGACGTCATTCTGATATCTGCAACTTCCCCGCTAATAAATCGTCAAGCAAGAAAATATCAAAACCAAGGCATGGTGGTAGGACCTGCTAATGCCACTAGGGAACCTTACTTTCCCTCGAAGTGGACAACATATGAAGTACCGGCTAATGCCGCAAGGGAACTTTACTCAAGAAATACACTCGAAAGAGCAAGTGTGATTTTTCAATACACGCAACCCCTAAACCCAATAACATTAATTTGCTGCGAAAACATCAAGCCAAGGTGATGTCATGTTGTGAAATTCGAATGTTGCCGATATCTACAACTTCCCCGCTAAGAACACTTATTTAGGTGCAGCATTTGAAAGCAGCAAAACCATGACGACGTCATACGTGATATCTACAACTTCCCCGCTAATAGAAAAAAAAACAGCAAAACCAAGGCATGCTGGTAGTTCTGGCTAATATCTCGAAAACCAAAGCCCGTAGAGAATTTCTGATGAAAATTTCGTTCCCCCTCCCAACCCACACCACCTAGAATCCATTAGCATGAACAAAAATAACTTGAATTATTAATACCCTAATATCTCGAAAACCAAAGCCCGTAGAGAATTTCTGATGAAAATTTCATTACCTCCCTCCCTGTCCTATATTATCATACATGAACAGAAATTTCCTACTGTTAACTTTAATTATTACTAATACTAGTTCAAAACCAGGCGCAACACTTGAAAACAACAAAAGCCTACATTTAGGCGCTCCACACATCCAAGAAAACCGTAGCATTTTGCTGCTACGTGTCGGCACATATGAAACAAAAAACTTCACACATCCAAAAAAAACCATAGCATGCTTCTACGTGTGGGCACATAAAACCGTAGCATGCTGCCACGTGTGGGCAAAAGGGAAACAAAAAACTTCTCACTTCCAAGACAATCGTAGCATGCTGCTACGTGTGAGTAAAAGTGGAGCAAAACCTTCACACATCCAAGAGAACCGTACCACACATTCAAAAAAGCCATAGTACCGGATAATGCTGGTAGTATCGGCTAATGCCGTTAGGATGCAGTCAAGACCAAATGACACATCCAAGACATAAGACAGTAAAGGCTCAATAGTGTATCCAAGGTATAAGCCAGTCAAGACTCACTGGTGCATCCAACGCATAAACCATCCAAGACCCAATGGTACATCCAAGACATAAACCAATACAGTCAAGACACAAACCCACATTTAGTAGGGACCCGACGGTTTCGCCATCTGTGGCGCAATCCTGGAAGCTAAAACAGTGCGCCAGCACTGTCCTAGCGTAACTCCTATATGTAAGTTACACAAATTCGCAACAAAATGTTCACTCCATATCATTATAGTCTAATCGAATTCCAAAAAAAAATCTTACTCGATATATTTATAGTCTAATCAAATTCCAAAAAATCTTACTCGATATATTTATAGTCTAATCAAATTCCAAAAAGTCTTACTCGATATCTTTATAGTCGATCCAAACTCACGAAAAAAAATCCAATATATATTATTACAGGTAAGCTACAATTTTTTAAATTCAAATAAGTGCATGTATATACATATATATTTATATTCAATACCAATTATAACGTCCCAGATTACCTCCTCGCTATACCAGAACGCCCTGGCATAGTCGCTATATTATTGTGATAAGCTACAATCTCCTTTCTTTAGGAGTTACTAGTGTCAGTATGAGAAACTTCTTAGCTTTCTCTAAATTTATTCGAAGATCAAAAATATTTTATCTCATTTTTTCTTTTTAAAAACAACTATCTTGACTGCACAAGGATTGTATCTGTATTAATTTCCCTTTAACCTTTTGCTCAGGTGCAATCAATATATAATATTTCAAAAAACAATATATTCAACAAATTAAGAGGCAACGACTTACATTTCTCCATTGCTTGGGAATCCATCGCAGAGGCCTCCGAGATGATCCTCCATGGTACTGTCAATAGAATTTGAAAGGATTTCTAATAATAGTTAGTATATTTGTCTTGGCCGAGACGTGCATTTAAAAACAAATCTTTCTTTACACAAATCATATTACTTTCAGCTTATAAATTTCAGAGAACTTCCTTAAGTGTGTTGGGGGGGCCAGTTGGGAGTTCTGCGTGTTTTAGATGCCCACTGGACTTGCTCTGATGCGACCTGTACTTGCCGTGCATCTACATTTGCAACTCGCAAACTTGTTAGTACGCCTCACGCCCATTGGTGAAGATTAAGGTTGGGTTCAAATTTTCCATTTACCAGCGCTGTAGTATATCCACACTCAAAAGCGCCAGCTAAGTACTGATACTGTGTACTGATAGAGAGGGTGGATCGTCGATACCATCCCGCCATACATAGCAGACGTCGGGCTTGCCGAACAGTTTTAGGTGACGGATAGTCAACTATGGCTGAAATCTTGACAGGGTCAGTTCGTATACCTCCGGAAAAGCGAAACCCAAGTATAATACAAAACTTACCCTTCTCAACGATGATAGTGAGGTCAGCTTTCCTCAAACAATAAGCTACACGGGCTAGCAGTGTGAGATGAGTGTCAAATTCTGATGACAGAATCAATAAATCGTCTAAATAGACGAGGACATTCTCACGAAGATCGAAAGAAATGACCTTATCCATTAGGCGGAGAGATGAGAGAATGACCAGGTACTGTAAACGCGGTCTTCTCTCTGGACTCAGTGCCTAGTGGAATCTGCCAGAAAGCGTCTTTGAGGTCCAGGCTTGTGATGTAATTTGCTAGAGGAAGTCGACTCAGAAGTGCGTCTATCTGCGGTAGCGGATAAGCGTCCTTCTTAGTAACAGAGTTGACTTTCCTGGCATCAAAACAAAGCAGAACCTTTCCAGGCTTCCTCACTAAGACAACTGGAGAGCTCCAAGGACTCTGGCTCTCCTCTATCACCCCCAGCGATAGCATTCGTCTTAGTTCAGCATCCATCAAATTCTGTACTGCCGGTGATATCGGATAAAAACGTTGCTTTATCGGAGTTGGCGTCATTCGTCTCGATCCTGTGAGTGACCAAAGATGTTTTTCCCAAGCCTAAAGCGGCGAAAGTTGGAAAAAGCTGTTTAGTAGCTTATAGACGTTGTTGATCTATAGCAGGAGGAAAATAACAGTCGGTGTAAAGAGTAGCTATTAGATTTGATGCAACTATACCCAGGACATCTGGAGCCAACCCAAATAGACGCCAGAAGTCTATTCCTAGATATATTGCGTGCGTAAGCCCAGGAACCACGTAAAGACGCACGTTTTGGGTCTTCCCACGGAAAGTGCTGTCCAATCTACAAGACCATGAACAGTCGTCATGGCACCGTTAGCTACTAGTATCAGTGTCCGATACCTTTTCCATTCAACCTCTGCTTCTGCAAGTTTCTCTAGGGCTCCTTGCCCTAGGATACTGACAGTGGCACCACTATCAAGTAACCCAGTCTCGGATCGCCCGAGCAGTCTTACTTCGGCATACGGTCGAAAGTCGTCTTGCAGCGACATGGAAATATGTGCCAATTTCTTTCCTTCCTGTTTCATTCGTCGACAGTATTCCCGCCAACGCACGGTCGATCGTTTCTTTCTCTTTCCACGGTCCAAGTCCGGATACATAATTGCTGCTAGCTCCGCTACTGAGGCGCAAATACGGTCTCGTACTGCATTGTAGTTTTGCAGACGCGTATGATAAGGCGTCAGCGGGTATAAAACAGGCTCACGCCCACTCGTCATATCAGAGCTCGTTGGCCGTTTTAATACAGAAACGACAGGAGGCCGAATCTCCGGCAAATTAACATTGCCAGTAAAAAGTGCTTTCAGTTTTATCGGAACGTCGAAAATTAAAGACTCTTCCAAAGAAGTGTCTAGTAGTGTCGTGGGCTCGCTACACGTTGAAACGGGAGCTTGAAAATCTGCAGAGAAGTCAATTAGATTCTCTGTCTCTATCAGTGAATTATCACTGCCATTGAGACTGTCTAAAGGATTGTTACTATCACCAGAATCACTGAGTGATATTAAGGGACAGTCTAACGTCTATTCGATAGGGTCTATTAATTGAGTGGATTGGTTTCCCTTCTCCTCGATTGGTCTGGAGTTGTTGGCGCTGTGGCCAACCTGGATGTCATACTTGGTCGAGAAGAGGTGTTGTGATTCCCGACCCGCTTCATGTTTTTCTGTAGACATTGCCTACAGTTTGGCTTAAATAAGTTTCTACATCCACACCCGTAAGAGAATATCTGTTGTCGTTCTTGTAGACAATCCTGATAATAGTGTCCTGGCTGGTCACAATCCAACAAGTCAATGTTTGTCGGTCTGAGATAGCTGCTACCTCTGAAATATTGGTGTCAGTTACAAGCATTTGAGAGAGGTCCTCAATCTGGCTAATGCGAGGAGTACGGTAAGTGTTCAGAAGCAGCTGCGTAGCTTGAATCTGGGTCACCAACATTCGCAGTTGACCCATGGTGTGAGAAGGGTGCAAGCAAATTTTATTTTGTATCTCAGGAAGTAAGTTTGCTTTCACAAGCTCAAGAAATTCTGGCTCTGGCATCGGGAGTTGTAGTTGGTCCCGCAGCTGTACCAGATTTTGGTGGTACATCGCGAATGATTCCGCGTGTTTTTCTTTGTGCGACATCACCTGGACTCTGACTTTCAGGTCGTCCTTTGGAACTCCCCATTCACTTAGTAGTCCGTTCCGGACATATTCCCACGTCGTCGGATTATGTCTTAATAGAGCCCAGTACCAGTCTTTAGCCGGTCCTGTCAACAGGGCGAACACGTGCTTGATCAGTAAGCCGAAGTCTCCTTCTAACAAAGAAAAAGTCAGTGCTTCCACTCTGAAGATCAAATCATCTACGAATAATTCAGAATTTCAACCAAGTGTTGTACCATTTTAGAGTCCTTATTAAATGCGTCAACTTTTAAAGTTCCTTGCCAGACTGGCGTAGTACTTTTTTTTTTTAGTACAGTCAGTTAAAGTTCAACGAATTATTAACTTTACATTGTTGGTTCGGCAAAATGTGGAATTTTCTTCCAAGCTGGAGCAGTTGGCTTAGAACTTAAAGCAACAGGTTACATAAGTACTATTCGGGATTACATAAGAAAAATAAAATTGAAAAAAGTAAAGATTTGTAGCAACAGGAGCTAAAAAACCATCACAAGGTGTACATTTTCTCGAAAAGAAAAGAAATGCCTATAATTTGAAAAATACATGACTTAGATTTTTTTTTATATTTTTCTGGTAACTGTTACGATTTGGTCTAACACCCGTTTCCGGATTGACGTCGACTTACGGGACACCCTGTATATATTCAATACCAATTAAACGGCCAAGATTACCTCCTCGCTATACCAGAACGCCCTGGCCTAGTCGCCATATTATTGTGATAAGCTACAATCTCCTTTCTTTAGGAGTTACTAGTGTCAGTATGCGAAACTTCTTAGCTTTCTCTAAATTTATTCGAAGATCTAAAATATTTCATCTTATTTTTTCTTTTTAAAAACAACTTTCTTGACTACACGAGGACTGTATCTGTATTAATTTCCTCTCTTTATGCTTTAACCTTTTGCTCAGTTGTAATCAACATATAATATTTAAAAAAACAATATAGTCAACAAATTAAGAGGAAACGACTTACATTTCTCCATTGCTGGGGAATCCATCGCAGAGGCCTCCGAGATAATCCGCCGTGGTACTGTCAATAGAATTTTAAAGGATTGCTAATATTCGTTAGTATATTTGACTTGGCCGAGACGTGCACTTAAAAACAAATCTTTCTTTACACAAATCATATTACTTTTAGCTTATAAATTTCAGATAACTTCCTTGAGTGTGTTGGGGTCCACTTGGGAGTTCTGCGTGTTTTAGATACCCACTGGACTTGCCCTGATGCGACCTGTACTTGCCGTGCATCTACATTTGCAACTCGCGAACTTAGGAAAATGTTATGTTAATACGCCTCACGCACATTGGTGAAGATTGAGGTTGGGTTTAAATTTTCCATTTACCAGCGCTGTAGTATATCCACACTCAAAAGCGCCAGCTAAGTAATTGTTGATGATTCTCTGGCTGGAAAGCTACAAATTTATTGCTTCCAAAGAACTGAGAGAACTGACTATACAGCATAATGGTCACCAAAGGAGCCTTTCGCATGCTTAACGGGGACCAACAAAGTATGAACGTGACTCCTCAGTTATCTCAGACACCATCACGATGTGGAATTATACAGCCTGAAGCTTGTTTCTAGAATCTGGCGAGTTTCAGAATATAAATTACGGTTCAATTTGCCTAGGCTCACGTCACTGCGGCTTTTTCTTATTTTCAACTTAGATCTCGTGTATAAATTCCGATCACTTCTGATTTTTCTTTAATACTTCTCAGAAAACTGTCAGCACCTCTCCATCAAAATAAATCGTTTTCTTTTTTCCATCCGCTCGGGTATTTGTCCCGTCAGACTTGACTCGTCCGCTTGGGTCTCGTCAGCAGCACGTTCGACGTGTGGCCCACGCTGTGTGCTAGCCGTCGGGTAGCGTATTGCTGCCTGCAGTACGCTACGACCATAACAATGTCTTTCAGCAATCATCATCTGAAAGTTCTGGGACAATCAGAAATAAAATGCTTCATTGCAAATCAAATATGTAAAGTTGTGTTCAAAGTCGTAACTGAAAACATAAAACCAGTTCTAGGTGCCAATGCATGTGAACAATTAAGTCTCGTTCAAAGAGTTCACACAGTGAAAATGGACGATGATATTTTTGAAGGTCTTGGATGTTTAAAAGGATTTGTATATGACATGTACCTAATTCCAAACCCACAGTTCAGGATCCATCCACCAAGACGAATTCCTTATAAAATCAGGGATGAAGTCAAAAAAGAGTTGGAAAAAACGATAGAAATGGACGTAATCGAACCAATAAAGGAGCCCACTCCTTCAGTTTCACCAATGCTAGTAATGAAAAAACGGAACAAAATTTGAATCTGTATAGACCCAACGGATGTTAATGTCAACTTAATTTTCTTCAAGAAAGAATTTTTTGGGATATCTCCGGTATATAGCAAAAGCTAAAAAATGTTCTAATTTGTTATTTCATCACACAACCCATTAATTTTTGGTCACAAGTTTCAAGTCTTGGTTTGACTCATCAACAGGTCCCAAATAGCGAAATTGGGTGATTAGAAAAACAAATGAAAAAATGAAAAAAGAAGAAAGAAATGAAAAGTTTAAGAAAAATAGAAAAAAACAATTTTTTTATTTATTAAAACAAAAAAAAAAAAAACAAAAAAAAAAAAAAAAAAAAAATTTAAAGAAACAGATTCATTCGAATCGAATCGAACCTGTATACGCCACGCAGTGGGCTGAAAAATGAAAAGGAAGAAGAAGAAGCGTTTCGTGTCAGCAGAAATCCTTCCACTCATCGGTGCAGCTTGGTTTTCTGCCTGCTGCAGACGCTTGAAAATAGATCAAACTGATCTCTTCTCATATAAACTCAGAATAAATTCTGGGTGTGAATTATATGAGGAAAAAACACTCCTATACAAGCCCAGGAGGAAAAATAAATAAAAAGAGATTACTCTTTTCGACTTTTTACCGGGTTAAACTTAATTTTCTTCAAGAAAGAATTTTTTGGGATATCTCCGGTATATAGCAAAAGCTAAAAAATGTTCTAATTTGTTATTTCATCGCACAACCCATTAATTTTTGGTGACAAGTTTCAAGTCTTGGTTTGACTCATCAACAGGTCCCAAATAGCGAAATTGGGTGATTAGAAAAACAAATGAAAAAATTAAAAAAGAAGAAAGAAATGAAAAGTTTAAGAAAAATAGCCCACGCAGTGGGCTGAAAAATGAAGAAGAAAAAGGAAGAAGAAGAAGCGTTTCGTGTCAGCAGAAAACCTTCCACTCATCGGTGCAGCTTGGTTTTCTGCCTGCTGCAGACGCTTGAAAATAGATCAAACTGATCTCTTCTCATATAAACTCAGAATAAATTCTGGGTGTGAATTATATGAGGAAAAAACACTCCTATACATTCCTCATATAATTCACACCCAGAATTTATTCTGAGTTTATATGAGAAGAGATCAATTTGATCTATTTTCAAGCGTCTGCAGCAGGTAGAAAACCAAGCTGCACCGATGAGTGGAAGGTTTTCTGCTGACACGAAACGCTTCTTCTTCTTCCTTTTTCTTCTTCATTTTTCAGCCCACTGCGTGGCGTATACAGGTTCGATTCGCTTCGAATGAATCTGTTTCTTTAAATTTTTTTTTTGTTTTTTTTTTTTTTTTAATAAATAAAAAAATTGTTTTTTTTCTATTTTTCTTAAACTTTTCATTTCTTTCTTCTTTTTTCATTTTTTCATTTGTTTTTCTAATCACCCAATTTCGCTATTTGGGACCTGTTGATGAGTCAAACCAAGACTTGAAACCTGTCACCAAAAATTAATGGGTTGTGTGATGAAATAACAAATTAGAACATATTTTAGCTTTTGCTATATACCGGAGATATCCCAAAAAATTCTTTCTTGAAGAAAATTAAGTTTAACCCGGTAAAAAGTCCAAAAGAGTAATCTCTTTTTATTTATGTTAATGTCAACATACTACGACGTCACTATCCAATGCGGACTATTGACGAAATCGCAGTGAGGTTACCAAGTTCAAAGTTTCACACGCTTCTCGATTGTAAACGAGGATTTTGGCAAGTATGTGTATCAGAAAAAACAGCATGGGGAAGGTTTTGTTGTAAGAGATTACCCTTTGGGATTTCATCAGCTCCAGAAGTCTTCCAGGAAACAATGCAATCATTATTTTCAACGATCAAAAACGTAGAAGTATCAACAGATTATATATTAATCCACGCACGATCCATAGACGAGCTCAGATGAACAACAGAGGGAGTAATTTAAATCTTGCGAATCAGGACACATCATAAACAGAAATGGATTGACTGCAGATCCAGAAAAAACAGCCGACATCTCTCGTCTAAAGGCCCCTACAAATCGAAAAGAATTGCAGGTACACACTGGGTAGCCTACTACAAGAAAGGTGATAACATCGAATACTTTGATAGCTCTGGCAATCTCCAACCACCAAGGGAGATAATAAACTACTTGGGTAGCAATATTACATACAACTACAGTTCTTATCAGAACTATGATGCAGTAATTTGCGATCACTTATGTTAAGAGTTTTTATATAATTGTTATTATCTATAAATAAACGTATCTATATTGAAATTGTGACAGTTAATTATCAACCGCCTGCTACTTCCCTATGCTGGAGAGTGCTGAAAGTGATCTCGTATCCCCAAAACTCGAGATGAAAAATAAGCGAACTCCAGAAACAAAATCGGAATTCTATGCTATTTCCTTATGCTGGAGATTGCTAAAAGTTATCTCGTATCTCCAAGCCCGAGATGAACAACATATGTAGTACCGGCTAATGCGACCAGGGGACCTTGCTCAAGAAATGGTATTTGCACTCGAAAGAGCAACTGTGACTTTTCAATGCACGACCCCCAAGACACAATAATAATAATAACTTGCTAAGAAAACATCAAGCGAAGGTGATATCATGTTGTGAAATTCGAATGATGTTGATATCTACAACTTCCCCGCTAAGAAAACTTATTTACGCGCAGCACTTGAAAATAGCAAAACCAGGATGACGGCATTCTGATATCTGCAACTTCCCCGCTAATAAATCGTCAAGCAAGCAAAACCAAGGCATGGTGGTAGGACCTGCTAATGCCACTAGGGAACCTTACTTTCCCTCGAAGTGGACAACATATGAAGTACCGGCTAATGCCGCAAGGGAACTTTACTCAAGAAATACACTCGAAAGAGCAAGTGTGATTTTTCAATACACGCAACCCCTAAACCCAATAACATTAATTTGCTGCGAAAACATCAAGCCAAGGTGATGTCATGTTGTGAAATTCGAATGTTGCCGATATCTACAACTTCCCCGCTAAGAACACTTATTTAGGTGCAGCATTTGAAGGCAGCAAAACCATGACGACGTCATACGTGATATCTACAACTTCCCCGCTAATAGAAGAAAAAAACAGCAAAACCAAGGCATGCTGGTAGTTCTCTCTAATATCTCGAAAACCAAAGCCCGTAGAGAATTTCTGATGAAAATTTCGTTCCCCCTCCCAACCCACACCACCTAGAATCCATTGGCATGAACAAAAATAACTTGAATTATTAATACCCTAATATCTCGAAAACCAAAGCCCGTAGAGAATTTCTGATGAAAATTTCATTACCTCCCTCCCTGTCCTATATTATCATACATGAACAGAAATTTCCTACTGTTAACTTTAATTATTACTAATACTAATTCAAAACCAGGCGCAACACTTGAAAACAACAAAAGCCTACATTTAGGCGCACCACACATCCAAGAAAACCGTAGCATTTTGCTGCTACGTGTCGACACATATGAAACAAAAAACTTCACACATCCAAAAAAACCATAGCATGCTTCTACGTGTGGGCACATAAAACCGTAGCATGCTGCCACGTGTGGGCAAAAGGGAAACAAAAAAACTTCTCACTTCCAAGATAATCGTAGCATGCTGCTACGTGTGAGTAAAAGTGGAGCAAAACCTTCACACATCCAAGAGAACCGTACCACACATTCAAAAAAGCAATAGTACCGGATAATGCTGGTAGTATCGGCTAATGCCGTTAGGATGCAGTCAAGACCAAATGACACATCCAAGACATAAGACAGTAAAGGCTCAATAGTGTATCCAAGGTATAAGCCAGTCAAGACTCACTGGTGCATCCAACGCATAAACCATCCAAGACCCAATGGTACATCCAAGACATAAACCAATACAGTCAAGGCACAAACCCACATTTAGTAGGGACCCGACGGTTTCGCCATCTGTGGCGCAATCCTGGAAGCTAAAACAGTGCGCCAGCACTGTCCTAGCGTAACTCCTATATGTAAGTTACACAAATTCGCAACAAAATGTTCACTCCATATCATTATAGTCTAATCGAATTCCAAAAAAAAATCTTACTCGATATATTTATAGTCTAATCAAATTCCAAAAAATCTTACTCGATATATTTATAGTCTAATCAAATTCCAAAAAGTCTTACTCGATATCTTTATAGTCGATCCAAACTCACGAAAAAAAATCCAATATATATTATTACAGGTAAGCTACAATTTTTTAAATTCAAATAAGTGCATGTATATACATATATATTTATATTCAATACCAATTATAACATCCCAGATTACCTCCTCGCTATACCAGAACGCCCTGGCATAGTCGCTATATTATTGTGATAAGCTACAATCTCCTTTCTTTAGGAGTTACTAGTGTCAGTATGAGAAACTTCTTAGCTTTCTCTAAATTTATTCGAAGATCAAAAATATTTTATCTCATTTTTTCTTTTTAAAAACAACTATCTTGACTGCACGAGGATTGTATCTGTATTAATTTCCTCTCTTTATCCTTTAACCTTTTGCTCAGGTGCAATCAATATATAATATTTCAAAAAACAATATATTCAACAAATTAAGAGGCAACGACTTACATTTCTCCATTGCTTGGGAATCCATCGCAGAGGCCTCCGAGATGATCCTCCATGGTACTGTCAATAGAATTTGAAAGGATTTCTAATAATAGTTAGTATATTTGTCTTGGCCGAGACGTGCATTTAAAAACAAATCTTTCTTTACACAAATCATATTACTTTCAGCTTATAAATTTCAGAGAGCTTCCTTGAGTGTGTTGGGGGGGCCAGTTGGGAGTTCTGCGTGTTTTAGATGCCCACTGGACTTGCTCTGATGCGACCTGTACTTGCCGTGCATCTACATTTGCAACTCGCAAACTTGTTAGTACGCCTCACGCCCATTGGTGAAGATTAAGGTTGGGTTCAAATTTTCCATTTACCAGCGCTGTAGTATATCCACACTCAAAAGCGCCAGCTAAGTACTGATACTGTGTACTGATAGAGAGGGTGGATCGTCGATACCATCCCGCCATACATAGTAGACGTCGGGCTTGCCGAACAGTTTTAGGTGACGGATAGTCAACTATGGCTGAAATCTTGACAGGGTCAGTTCGTATACCTCCTTTTCCGAAAGCGAAACCCAAGTAATTGGTCTCTTTAATACAAAACTTACCCTTCTCAACGATGATAGTGAGGTCAGCTTTCCTCAAACAATAAGCTACACGGGCTAGCAGTGTGAGATGAGTGTCAAATTCTGATGACAGAATCAATAAATCGTCTAAATAGACGAGGACATTCTCACGAAGATCGAAAGGAATGACCTTATCCATTAGGCGGAGAGATGAGAGAATGACCAGGTACTGTAAACGCGGTCTTCTCTCTGGACTCAGTGCCTAGTGGAATCTGCCAGAAAGCGTCTTTGAGGTCCAGGCTTGTGATGTAATTTGCTGGAGGAAGTCGACTCAGAAGTGCGTCTATCTGCGGTAGCGGATAAGCGTCCTTCTTAGTAACAGAGTTGACTTTCCTGGCATCAAAACAAAGCAGAACCTTTCCAGGCTTCCTCACTAAGACAACTGGAGAGCTCCAAGGACTCTGGCTCTCCTCTATCACCCCTAGCGATAGCATTCGTCTTAGTTCAGCATCCATCAAATTCTGTACTGCCGGTGATATCGGATAAAAACGTTGCTTTATCGGAGTTGGCGTCATTCGTCTCGATCCTATGAGTGACCAAAGATGTTTTTCCCAAGCCTAAAGCGGCGAAAGTTGGAAAAAGCTGTTTAGTAGCTTATAGACGTTGTTGATCTATAGCAGGAGGAAAATAACAGTCGGTGTAAAGAGTAGCTATTAGACTTGATGCAACTATACCCAGGACATCTGGAGCCAACCCAAATAGACGCCAGAAGTCTATTCCTAGATATATTGCGTGCGTAAGCCCAGGAACCACGTAAAGACGCACGTTTTGGGTCTTCCCACGGAAAGTGCTGTCCAATCTACATGACCATGAACAGTCGTCATGGCACCGTTAGCTACTAGTATCAGTGTCCGATACCTCT
The DNA here is from genome assembly GCA_963924295.1 of Dioctria rufipes. Classification (NCBI taxonomy): domain Eukaryota; kingdom Metazoa; phylum Arthropoda; class Insecta; order Diptera; family Asilidae; genus Dioctria; species Dioctria rufipes. The sequence continues at coordinate 148,336,395 of OZ002743.1, read as the reverse complement.
TCCATTCAACCTCTGCTTCTGCAAGTTTCTCTAGGGCTCCTTGCCCTAGGATACTGACAGTGGCACCACTATCAAGGAACCCAGTCTCGGATCGCCCGAGCAGTCTTACTTCGGCATACGGTCGAAAGTCGTCTTGCAGCGACATGGAAATATGTGCCAATTTCTTTCCTTCCTGTTTCATTCGTCGACAGTATTCCCGCCAACGCACGGTCGATCGTTTCTTTCTCTTTCCACGGTCCAAGTCCGGATACATAATTGCTGCTAGCTCCGCTACTGAGGCGCAAATACGGTCTCGTACTGCATTGTAGTTTTGCAGACGCGTATGATAAGGCGTCAGCGGGTATAAAACAGGCTCACGCCCACTCGTCATATCAGAGCTCGTTGGCCGTTTTAATACAGAAACGACAGGAGGCCGAATCTCCGGCAAATTAACATTGCCAGTAAAAAGTGCTTTCGGTTTTATCGGAACGTCGAAAATTAAAGACTCTTCCAAAGAAGTGTCTAGTAGTGTCGTGGGCTCGCTACACGTTGAAACGGGAGCTTGAAAATCTGCAGAGAAGTCAATTAGATTCTCTGTCTCTATCAGTGAATTATCACTGCCATTGAGACTGTCTAAAGGATTGTTACTATCACCAGAATCACTGAGTGATATTAAGGGACAGTCTAACGTCTATTCGATAGGGTCTATTAATTGAGCGGATTGGTTTCCCTTCTCCGCGATTAGTCTGGAGTTGTTGGCGCTGTGGCCAACCTGGATGTCATACTTGGTCGAGAAGAGGTGTTGTGATTCCCGACCCGCTTCATGTTTTTCTGTAGACATTGCCTACAGTTTGGCTTAAATACGTTTCTACATCCACACCCGTAAGAGAATATCTGTTGTCGTTCTTGTAGACAATCCTGATAATAGTGTCCTGGCTGGTCACAATCCAACAAGTCAATGTTTGTCGGTCTGAGATAGCTGCTACCTCTGAAATATTGGTGTCAGTTACAAGCATTTGAGAGAGGTCCTCAATCTGGCTAATGCGAGGAGTACGGTAAGTGTTCAGAAGCAGCTGCGTAGCTTGAATCTGGGTCACCAACATTCGCAGTTGACCCATGGTGTGAGAAGGGTGCAAGCAAATTTTATTTTGTATCTCAGGAAGTAAGTTTGCTTTCACAAGCTCAAGAAATTCTGGCTCTGGCATCGGGCTTTGTAGTTGGTCCCGCAGCTGTACCAGATTTTGGTGGTACATCGCGAATGATTCCGCGTGTTTTTCTTTGTGCGACATCACCTGGACTCTGCCTTTCAGGTCGTCCTTTGGAACTCCCCATTCACTTAGTAGTCCGTTCCGGACATATTCCCACGTCGTCGGATTATGTCTTAATAGAGCCCAGTACCAGTCTTTAGCCGGTCCTGTCAACAGGGCGAACACGTGCTTGATCAGTAAGCCGAAGTCTCCTTCTAACAAAGAAAAAGTCAGTGCTTCCACTCTGAAGATCAAATCATCTACGAATAATTCAGAATTTCAACCAAGTGTTGTACCATTTTAGAGTCCTTATTAAATGCGTCAACTTTTAAAGTTCCTTGCCAGACTGGCGTAGTACATTTTTTTTTTCAGTACAGTCAGTTAAAGTTCAACGAATTATTAACTTTACATTGTTGGTTCGGCAAAATGTGGAATTTTCTGCCAAGCTGGAGCAGTTGGCTTAGAACTTAAAGCAACAGGTTACATAAGTACTATTCGGGATTACATAAGAAAAATAAAATTGAAAAAAGTAAAGATTTGTAGCAACAGGAGCTAAAAAACCATCACAAGGTGTACATTTTCTCGAAAAGAAAAGAAATGCCTATAATTTGAAAAATACATGACTTAGATTTTTTTTTATATTTTTCTGGTAACTGTTACGATTTGGTCTAACACCCGTTTCCGGATTGACGTCGACTTACGGGACACCCTGTATATATTCAATACCAATTAAACGGCCAAGATTACCTCCTCGCTATACCAGAACGCCCTGGCCTAGTCGCCGTATTATTGTGATAAGCTACAATCTCCTTTCTTTAGGAGTTACTAGTGTCAGTATGCGAAACTTCTTAGCTTTCTCTAAATTTATTCGAAGACCTAAAATATTTTATCTTATTTTTTCTTTTTAAAAACAACTTTCTTGACTACACGAGGACTGTATCTGTATTAATTTCCTCTCTTTATGCTTTAACCTTTTGCTCAGTTGTAATCAACATATAATATTTAAAAAAACAATATAGTCAACAAATTAAGAGGAAACGACTTACATTTCTCCATTGCTGGGGAATCCATCGCAGAGGCCTCCGAGATAATCCGCCGTGGTACTGTCAATAGAATTTTAAAGGATTGCTAATATTCGTTAGTATATTTGACTTGGCCGAGACGTGCACTTAAAAACAAATCTTCCTTTACACAAATCATATTACTTTTAGCTTATAAATTTCAGATAACTTCCTTGAGTGTGTTGGGGTCCACTTGGGAGTTCTGCGTGTTTTAGATACCCACTGGACTTGCCCTGATGCGACCTGTACTTGCCGTGCATCTACATTTGCAACTCGCGAACTTGGGAAAATGTTATGTTAATACGCCTCACGCACATTGGTGAAGATTGAGGTTGGGTTTAAATTTTCCATTTACCAGCGCTGTAGTATATCCACACTCAAAAGCGCCAGCTAAGTAATTGTTGATGATTCTCTGGCTGGAAAGCTACAAATTTATTGCTTCCAAAGAACTGGGAGAACTGACTATACAGCATAATGGTCACCAAAGGAGCCTTTCGCATGCTTAACGGGGACCTACAAAGTATGAACGTGACTCCTCAGTTATCTCAGACACCATCACGATGTGGAATTATACAGCCTGAAGGTTGTTTCTAGGATCTGGCGAGTTTCAGAATATAAATTACGGTTCAATTTGCCTAGGCTCACGTCACTGCGGCTTTTTCTTATTTTCAACTTAGATCTCGTGTATAAATTCCGATCACTTCTGATTTTTCTTTAATACTTCTCAGAAAACTGTCAGCACCTCTCCATCAAAATAAATCGTTTTCTTTTTTCCATCCGCTCGGGTATTTGTCCCGTCAGACTTGACTCGTCCGCTTGGGTCTCGTCAGCAGCACGTTCGACGTGTGACCCACGCTGTGTGCTAGCCGTCGGGTAGCGTACTGCTGCCTGCAGTACGCTACGACCATAACAATGTCTTTCAGCAATCATCATCTGAAAGTTCTGGGACAATCAGAAATAAAATGCTTTATTGCAAATCAAATATGTAAAGTTGTGTTCAAAGTCGTAACTGAAAACATAAAACCAGTTCTAGGTGCCAATGCATGTGAACAATTAAGTCTCGTTCAAAGAGTTCACACAGTGAAAATGGACGATGATATTTTTGAAGGTCTTGGATGTTTAAAAGGATTTGTATATGACATGTACCTAATTCCAAACCCACAGTTCAGGATCCATCCACCAAGACGAATTCCTTATAAAATCAGGGATGAAGTCAAAAACGAGTTGGAAAAAACGATAGAAATGGACGTAATCGAACCAATAAAGGAGCCCACTCCTTCAGTTTCACCAATGCTAGTAATGAAAAAACAGAACAAAATTTGAATCTGTATAGACCCAACGGATGTTAATGTCAACATACTACGACGTCACTATCCAATGCGGACTATTGACGAAATCGCAGTGAGGTTACCAAGTTCAAAGTTTCACACGCTTCTCGATTGTAAACGAGGATTTTGGCAAGTACGTGTATCAGAAAAAACACCATGGGGAAGGTTTTGTTGTAAGAGATTACCCTTTGGGATTTCATCAGCTCCAGAAGTCTTCCAGGAAACAATGCAATCATTATTTTCAACGATCAAAAACGTAGAAGTATCAACAGATTATATATTAATCCACGCACGATCCATAGACGAGGTCAGATGAACAACAGAGGGAGTAATTTAAATCTTGCGAATCAGGACACATCATAAATAGAAATGGATTGACTGCAGATCCAGAAAAAACAGCCGCCATCTCTCGTCTAAAGGCCCCTACAAATCGAAAAGAATTGCAAAGAATTTTGGATAACTTCCCGTCGCATACGCATCAAAAGCCCTAACTCAATGTCAACAAACATATTCACAGTTAAAAAACAAAGCCGTAGCAGTGAAATTTGGATGTGAAAAATTCCATGAATATGTATGGCGTAAAAAGGTTGTAGTCGAATCAGGCCACAAACCTTTGGAAACAATTTTTCGAAAGTCTATACACTCTTCGCCAGCCAGACATCAAAGAATCAGATTAAGTGTATTGACCTACAATCCACAAGTCATCTATAAACAAGGGATTAAGATGTACCTCGCAGATCCTTTAAGAAGAGACTGTGACAATCCAAGCCCGCATGACACCCACATGGATAAGGAATTGGAAGTGCAAATACTGGTTTCAATTTCTGATGAGGAATTAACTAGACTGACAAACTTGACAAAAAATGATGAAACATGCCAATTCCTTAAATCATTGATTCTAAAGGGATGACCGGACGATTTCAAATCCATACCGAATATAGCACGTCCTTACTGGAACTTCAGGGATGAACTGTCTGTATATGATGGGATCATCTATAAATCGCATACAGCATTAATTCCAGCCAAAATGAAAGCAGACCTGCTGAAATATATTCATAGCGGACATTTCAACTACGAAAAATGTGTTCGACGAGCCACAAGGACTGTGTATTTTGGACAAAAATGAATAGGGACATAGACTATATTCAAAGATGTGCATCATGTCAAGCAAATCAGAAAAGCATCATTAAAGAACCTCTTGGTCGGAAAGAAATACCGACATATCCATTCGAAATTGTAGCAACTGATCTATTCCATTTTAAAGGAAAAGTTTATATCGTTATAACGGACAGCCACTCAGGATTCATTAAGTTTGAAAGTCTTGATGAAATTAATACACGGAATATTATAAAATTTCTTAAAAACATATTCTCACTTCAAGGTATACCAACAGTGTTAGAATCAGACAACGCTTCGCAATACTCATCACTTGAGTTTAAAAATTTTTCGAAAATGTGGAAATTTAATCATCAAACAAGCTCGCCATACCATCAAAGAGGAAATGGACTAGCAGAAAAAGCAGTACAAACTTCAAAAAATATATTGAAGAAGTGTGCCTACGATAATTCAGATGTCCAATTAGCAATATTGAACTTCATGAATACACCTAGAGGGAACTAAGGATCACCAGAACAAAGACTTTAAGCACGTAACCTACGTTCACCTATACCTACTACTACATTATCGCTTCTACCAAATCAGCCTATAGTAGAAGTTGGCCGGTCAACTATAACTTTTTAATTTTTACAATATCAGCTTTTATTTTTTTATTTTTTATTGCACGTATCGATTGCTGGTCGATTGTTGGAGAGTGTTGACTTAATTTAAACATTTGTTGGATAATAGTGTTACGTGCAATAGAAAGAGACAACTGATGACATCTACTGGCAATGGAGAGTAAACAACTTCAGTTTCAGAGAATCGATGTTAGAATCTTCGGGAAGGTTCAGGAATAGAATGAACAGAATAGTTAAGAAGATTCGGGAATAGAACACTTCAGAATAATCTGGAGAGTTTCTATGGTATAAATATAACAGATGTCACCGCCGAAAAAAGAGTCTTGTCTTAGACGTTGCAGTGTTAACAAGCGAAAGTAATAAACGTGCGAAAGTGTTGTAATTAGATTGCGATAATTGAAAGTACAGTATTAGGGATAATTAAAGTTGAGTTGATTAATTGAAGGTTAATGAATTGTATAAGATTAGCGAAATGGTATATTAAATATTTGTGTTTTAAATAACGAATCAAAAGCCACGCTCGCAACAATAGTTTTTTCGCAAATCTAAAAAGAAAATTCACTATCAAGTTAGCCGGAAAACTCTTATTTTTAATTTAATTTGATTTATGACCAGCTCAATCAGTTTGTTGGACTCATTTTTATTAATAAAATCGTTTGTTGGTCCTTCAATTCTTCGCTAATTGAAAAAAAAACTTACCTAAGCTACACATGATGTTGTAGCTGATATTGGACAAATTATAATTTTGGAGCTGAAGCTGCAGTAACACCACATGATAACGAATTAAAGCCACAAGGAATATAGAATACACCATATTCTCGGTACGAACCACGTTCCACCATTTTGTCTAGAATGAAAATTGTTGTGGCGTCACTCTATGTTTAATATGTACTGTATACAGGGTGTTTCCCCTTAGGAGGTCCATAGAGCGGGAGGTGATAGTACTCACCGAGACGAACCAAAAATTGTATGGCAGGTGGGGGGGGGCAATATCAACCGTTTAGGAGTTACAGGGTAATTCATAAAAAAAATCTAGGTTTCACATCTTAAAAACTACAGGGCGTATGGTCACAGTTAAGGGCTCACTGTATGCAGAACTTCATGGCCTTTCCAACGACAGCTCAACCAGCCCCGTACCTCTCTCCCCTCAGAAGTTATGAAGGTCTAAACTAAAAATATCGGATTTTCTTTCCTTTTTTTTTACTTTGACCTCTATTATTTTTGCAAAAAGGTCATTAATATAACTTTTTTTTATAAAAACTGTAAACTACGGACTCTCCTCTTTAATGTGACCTATTACACCCTATGTGTTAACTGTAGCCGTTAAACCGTTATTAACTCATAACCTATTCAGGTCACACCGAAATTAGACGATATTTTGTAAAATGACGTGCTAAGGGAACAAATTATCGTTGAGAGAAGGTTTGAAAATAGGTTTTAGAATAGGTTAAGAGCTAATAACTCTTTAACGGATACAGATAGCACATAGGGTATAGTAGGTCAAATTAAAGAGGAGGCTCCACAGTTTACAGTTTTTATAAAAAAAAAGTTATGTTAACGACCTTTTTGCAAAAATGATAGAGGTCAAAGTAAAAAAAAAAAGGAAAGAAAATCCAAAATTTTTAGTTTAGACCTTCATGAGGGGAGAGGGGTACGGGGCTGGTTGAGCTGTCGTTTGAAAGGCCATGAAGTTCTGCATACAGTGAGCCCTTAACTGTGACCATACGCCCTGTAGTTTTTAAGATACAGGGTGTTTTGTGAAATCCTAGCTTTTTTTATGAATCACCCTGTAACTCCTAAACGGTTGACATTGCCCCCCCCCCTGCCATACAATTTTTGGTTCGTCTAGGTGAGTACTATCACCTCCCGCTCTATGGACCTCCTAAGGGGAAACACCCTGTATATAGAAAAATAAGAAAATTTTTGATATCTTAATAAATATGGCAATAAATTACTAATGTCGTTTTCCTTTGAACATCAGTTTCGCTCTGGAGGCAACCTAAGTGCTGTCAAAGTGTTCGTTTGAAGCAAAAATGACGTCATGGGTTGCCTCTGGTGGCAACCAAAAAAGCATCAGTTTCACCCTGAAAATTTACTTGGGTACACTATGAGTTCACTCACACAAACAAAGTCTATTTGTGATTTGATATTATTTAATTAATTTTAAAGCCAACAATTATTATTAAGACCACTCTACTATTATTATATTATCCTCAAAATTAATCCGCAAACAAATTTCAAACGAGTTTTCGCAAAAAGTTCATAGCTACTTTGACGTTAGTATTCATATACAAGCGAACTTTTTCAGGTGCACTCTGAAACCGTTCGATTGAACGGGGTTGCCTCCAGAGCGAACCTGGATGTTCAAACGAAAACGACATAAGATTGTGTGTAAAATGAAACTTTCGAATATTTTAGATGTTTTTTTATACAGCTTTTACCATAAGTAAAGGCACTTTCACATTGAAAACTCGCTTTTGCATTCGTACCAAAAATCGAAAACTTTTTTTTGGTTAAATACAATTAACATTTAATTATCATACCTACAAGTTGTATGATGAGAGCTCATACGAAAAAGCATATTTTATTTTTACTTCGAAATGCCTATCCATATTATAAATGTAATGTATGGATTTTCAATATAAACACAAAAGTGAAGTTCGGTACGACCGAAAAATTTTTACGTCCTGAAACGTTCCACATGTGGAAACCGAAAAGAACTCGACAGATGCAATCGAATTTTCGTTTTTCAGTTGAAAATAGACTACAGTTGTGTTTTTCGCAAAAATTTGAAATAAATAATAATAATAAATATTTTATCCTATTTCCCATGATTTTATTAATCATTGGAGCAAAAATCTTGTTCTAAAATGGAATAAATTGAGTTTTTTGGTTTTGATGTGAAAGTGCCTTAAGTTCAATAAGGTAAAAAGATGTATATATACTTTCAAATTCAAGTGAAAATTTAACAGAAACAAAAATAATTTTTTTATGTCATAATTGTATTAACATAATAACGATTTTGTAGCAGTAAAATATTTAATTAATACATAATTAATCTTGTTGTGTTTTTTTACTGCATTTAAATTATTTTTCATTCCATAAAAAAATTCAGTTCGAATATCACTGACAATGTATAACATGCAGTCGTTTACATGAATACTTGAAGTATACTTGAAGTAATGCTTGACGTAATCAAAATATTAGGAAAACGCGTATTCAGGGCGTAAGTTTCAACTTAAACAATTGGAAAATTAAATTCAAGAAGAACTCAAGTCAAGTAATTGGAAATAATTCAATCAACCTCCCTACCTGAGCTTCAAGTGGATTTCAAGTCAAGTACTCAAGTATTCATGTAAACGTACTGATGGGCTGCTTATCTTTCATATGGGTCCACTTTTGTTGGCAGGGGTGTGAAAACTATCTTAATTTCAAGTTTCATTTTTGCTTTAACAGTCATGTTACAAATTATTTATTTTATTGGAAGCTTATCTCCTATAACATCAAATATTCCTTAAACTCCATTTTTAAGGAAATAGAATTAAGCAATTTTTGTCTGCTATCCCTAAAAGTAGCTATGGCGGACAGAGAAAAGATTACAAATGGTATATTGATATCTACTTCTATTCTATATATTCATTTGACAAATTGACTGAACTGAAACTGAACTATGGTTGATTTAGTATAGAAATTATTATTTCAAGTTCAATGGAATCCAGTCACTAAGCCGAAAAGAGACAACTATAGAAAAGTGAACCCATGAAAATGTAAGCGATTTCAGTTGTATCAGCGGTCTATGTGTTATACATGTCAGTGACGAATAGTCACAACGTACCTACGTGAGATGATTTCAGGATGCTAACTTATGACACAAAAACTTTCAAAATCTAGTCATCGTCATTTTTAAATAAAATTCACAGGTATGAAAATGTTTACATTCAAATTGTCTTGAAATACACAGTTTATACTGAATACATTCGCCTTACATATCTATTCACATCCAAATACCTGACGATGACTAGTTTATGAAATCTTATGCCACAAGTTAGCACCCTGGTAAGTGAAATCTTCTCACATTGGTACGTTGTGACTATGCGCACAGAATTTTACTTAAGAAAGAAAAAAACACAAAACGATTAATTACGTATTAATTAAATATTTTACTGCTACAAAATCGTTATTATGTTAATAGATTTATGACATAAAAAAATTATTTTTCTTTCTGATTACATTTTCACTTGAACTTGAAACTACAACTTTTTACTTTATATACACAATTTTAGTAATTTATTACCACATTTATTAAGATATGAAAGATTCTCTTATTTTTCTATATATAGAACACATATTAGACACAGAGTGACGCCACCTCAATTTTCATTCCAGACAATATGGTGCAACGCGGTTCGTACCGAGAATATCGTGTATTCTATATTCCTTGTGGCTTTACATCGTTATCATGTTGGTGTTACTGCAGCTTCAGCTGCAAAATTATAATTTGTCTAATATCAGCTACAACATCATGTGTAGCTTACCCCACGGTTACACCAGCAAGTACAGCTTGCATGCAAGCCTCCCTTCTAACACGATTTTTAACTTGACAGCGGAAGGCAGTTCGGTTGATGTCTTATCAGCTTGCATGCAAGTTCATTTAAAAAACGGCATTGAGACGTAAACTCTTGCGTATATTGGAAAATTATGGCAATAAAGGAAGCATCACAATGATAAAAACCCAAGAAAAAAGGAAAATGAAGGTGTTGGTAAATGATGTATTGCAAATAATCCCAGAAAATTTCATTTTCCCGGTATAAATTTATGAATTTCTCTCAAGCATTTCGTTTCCGCCATTTTGAAAACTCTATAAATGTCAAATTACTATCTCCCAGCTGCCATGGTTTTTCAGCATGCAAGTTCGCTGAAAGCTGTACTGCCAGCATGGCAGTAGAGGTTACACGTGCAAGAAGTATGGCAGTGCAAGTTGCATGCAAGCTGTACTTGCAGGTGTAACCTCGGGGTTAGGTAATTTTTTTTTCAATTAGCGAAGAATTGAGGGACCAACAAACGATTTTATTAATAAAAACTAGTCCAACAAACGATTACGTATTGATTGAGCTGGTTATAAATCAAATTAAATTAAAAATAAAAATTTTCCGGCTAAAGGCTGAACCACAATAGAAGTAAATAACTTTACGAAATTAAACGAGACTGAGGTTTACTTACAAAAAATTGATACTTTTAGCCTAAATTTATATCACATTCCGTAAGAGTTATTATCTTGATATTTAATGTTTTCAATTTTGAAAAGTGTTAAAAGTGAAAAAATTAACAAATGGAAGTTGATGTAATTGAAGATTTGTGCTTTCTATTAATTTGCAGTGCCCGAATGACATTTTATGTGTTAAATTTTAAAAAGTGTTAAAAGTGAAAAAATTAACAATTGGAAGTTGATTTAATTGAAGATTTGTGCTTTCTATTAATTCACAGTACCATTTTTATTCCATTTTAAGTTTTACATTGCACTTTTAATCATTTAGTTATAATTTAACTGTTTGACACTTCATTTTCTTACGGAATGAGCGATTCTTACCGCACCTTTACTGACTGCAATTTGACTTTTAAATTTAACGAAAGTTCCCCTCATTCGAGTTAAAGTTAATTTGTGTACGCCTGTTAAATTAAAGAGCGCGTTCGCTTTACGTAAGTAAATGTACTTACGTTTACTTCTATTGTGGTTCAGCCTTAACTTGATGCTGAATTTTCTTTTTAGATTTTCGAAAAAACTATTAACCAACAAACGTTTAAATTAAGCCAACAAACACCAACAATCGATATGTGCAATAAAAAATTAAAAAAGTAAAAGTGACCGGCCAACTTGATGGAGCTAAGCATCACTCTCTTTTCAGTTTTCAATAGTGACAAGGTGAACATTCAAAGGTAAAAGGTGCAGTTTCTAAGTAGTTTTTTTTTATTTAACTTATTTCAAAGTGTTCAACGTGCTAATTCGAGACATTCCAACTATTTTGAGTAAGCGCAAAAATCATCAATTATTGTGCAAGGTGTAAGTTAATTGTCAATTGAAATTAATTGAGCGTGAATTCTATACAACATACATTTGTCTTCGAAACCAATTTACATCGAGTCACAATATACCAATTACGGTATCGAGACTCAACATGTGATTGCATCTTTATTCAAAGGACCAGCAAGTGATTTATTTTTTGCAGCAAGGGTTACAAGGAGTGAAAAGGCTGGATAAATTACACTACTCTTCCCAGCAGTTATTCTTCTCTTTTGTTTTTAATTTCGTAAAATTAAGTGAAATCTTCCTGTAGAATTTAGTACCTTTAGTAGTAAAAATTTGCTGATTACATTTTTTGTAGATCTTAGTTTGTTTTTCATGTAAAGATTTAATATTTACATGATCATTGCGCAACTGAATTAGTATAACTTTAGTACTGTACTGACAATTTATTTTCTTGACGCAAAAAATTGTTATGGTCGTAGCATATTGCATATAGCAATATGTCACCACGGACTGAAGCGTGTAGGCCCGGCTTGTTGTCGACTACAGCATGAAACCAAAACGCGCCCCGACCGAGAGAAATGCTTCCTCAAGCTCGGTGTCATGTTCAGTGACAGGAGAAAAAGAAGAAGACTTTTTCCGGCGGTCATTTTTCTTGTCTTTGGGAAGAGTCTGGCTTGTGAAAAATGTGTGAAATGTGGAGACAAAAATTGTCCTAAATTTTTTTAAATAAAAAATTAAATGAATCGGGGAAAGTAACTAACTAAAAACCATACTGAGGTGACCAGTAGAAACCAGCGAAATTAAATAAAACGAGAAAAAGTAAAACAACTAAATTCGACAATATCCCAGTGGATAAGGAAAATAGACGGCGTGGGCGGTTTGTTTAAGGCGCCTAAGGAGATCGAGGCAATTCCATGAAACCAGCGCTAATTGTGAAGGAAATGAAAGAACCGAAAAGTAAAAGATAGGGCAACTGTGGAGCGACAGCAGGGATAAGGTCAGAGAATTCTTTTTCTAGGTTAGAATTGCATTTTGTCCAGCTAGGGCACGTTGTGCCCAGTACCCAGCTTATACAATTACGAAAATAAGGAGAATCCGACCCCTCCTAGTCCATTAACAAAACAAAAAAAAAACAAAAATTTAGCATACATATTGTCGTTTACTGCTTATCATTCGAATAGTCTGGCTGAAATCACTGAAGCATATTGATGATAAAGTCAGGGCACGTAAACTTCCACTACCGTCATTGACAGCGGAAAGCCTAAGGACTTCGAGTTTATTGCAAATCATAAAGTTTCATTCCACTTTGAATTCTGACTGGAACACTGCAAGGAGGCAGTCACCTGGTGCACTAATCATTATTAATACATAGACGGGAATTTGTTTGAACCAACGTCTGCAGGTGGGTGCATATCGCTGCTCCGTTTAACCGAGGTCAGACTCTAGAGATGATTAAGCGACTCATCAAGGATTTAATACAAAGGGTTGTTATGGTTAGTTCGTCCAATATAGCCAAATTCCAGCACAAGTTCTTTTTGGTTTTCACTAGTATGTAGGCTTTTGACCGTAAGATTTCATTAATACAGTATGGTACATATATACTTAGCTGGACATTAGGTTTTGGTTAGGTGAATTTTGCATGCACATATATATATATTTACGCTGAATTCTGTGCACATATGTATACATAACATTACCTGATATAAGATTTTTTTTTTATATTCGAATTTTGCTGGTACATATATATATTTACGTTAATTTTTTTTTCACCTATATATGTACTTACCTGACATAAGATTTTGATACTTGAATTTTGCATGCACATATCTATATATTTACGCTGAATTCTGTGCACATATGTATACATAACATTACCTGATATAAGATTTTTTTTATATTCGAATTTTGCTGGTACATATATATATTTACGTTAATTTTTTTTTCACCTATATATGTACTTACCTGACATAAGATTTTGATACTTGAATTTTGCTCATATATATTATATACTTACCTGACATAAGATTTTGATACTTGAATTTTGCTCATATATATTATATACTTACCTGACATAAACTTTAATATTTGAATTTTTGCTCACCTATATTCACTGTAACATAGGACTCTTTTAGTCGAATTTTGCCAATGTCAGGTGCGATAGCTCGGACCCAATACTATCCTTGAGTCAAGGCACCCAGGGCAACGATCCCGGAAAACTTGTACTATTTATTTCTTCCATACAGGCATTCACAGCGGCTGAAGCGCTTCAATCGTTGGAGAAGGAGTACTGTAAGTACGTTTGCATTTTAAGTATAGCTCGAGTTATCTGAGAAAAAAAAACAGGAAGATTTTCACTTTCTTTAAATCGACCCTGAGTCCCAATTCAAGTATGGGGTGGGTTTGAAATGATCGCCAAACACATTTAATCAGATATAATTGTGTAACAATAGAGAGATGTACCTTTCAAGTACCTTTAAGTACCTATAGGCCTATCTAATAAGTGCTACGGGGGTGAAATTAAGAAAAATTTTTAAAGAAAGGAATAAATGTAAATTTTGATTATAACGTAATGAAGTCTTAAAGTTTATCACTTCTCCCTCTCACTATCCTGGAGCCCTCTCGTATGAAGGTCGCTCGTTTATTCTCTTTCTACAGGTCAGCCAAAGGGACTTGGAAATAGTGCCCCCCAAGTCAAAGGGAGGATGGGGCAAGGCCAAGAAGGCATAACATCTGCGCCTTCAATTCAGCAGTAAGCAGGTAAGTGACGTAAAGGTCCCTTCAGGACCGAGTGTGTGCCGTTTTTTTGTAGTGCAGGCACGAAAATTTTTTTTGTCTATGGATGATGACATGCGGCAGGTATTTCGGGAACTCCCCCACACTCTCCGCCATCCTTAGCCGAGGTGCTAGCGTGCCGCCCTGTGCTATCGCTGTCATCAGGCGATCTGTCAGCTTATGCTGGCAGTTTGGACTTAACGTCCTGGTCAAGTCGCCTTCAACATACTTCCATAACAAAATGGCGCCCAACGTGGGGCCACCTCAGTTAGACTTCGGTGGTCTAAATATAAATTTTACTGGGGACTGAGACTTTGAGAGAGATGATCATCTGGTATCTGCCAGTTGATTGACCTCAAGTCTCACATCCAGTAGAAGATATAGGTGGACCTGAGTCTAATTGGTTTTGTGAAAATTTTTTTTGTAACGTAACGTAATATTTTGAAAGTTTTATTGGAAGTCTTTGATATTTTGAATTTTTGGATTAAAGTAAAGTAACGTTTTTTGAATTTAAGGAAAGTTTTTTGGAAGTTGAAATCCGGCTTTAGGTTTGACTTCGGTCAAGCCTCAAGCCTGAACAGTTGTTGAATTTTTTTGAAAGTTTTTTGAAATGTTTTTGGATGATCTTTCCCGCTGGCCTTCTGCCATGGAAATGGTAGGTGGCCTCACGAAATCTTTCGTTTGAGCTCTTGTGGGGACATGTCTCTGTTGGCCAACTGGCTGGACAGAGTTATGAATCTGCGAGACAACTTCTTGGCTTCCAGCTAATTAGTTGACCAGACTCATGACTCTGCCCGGCTAGCGAACTAGCTGGACACGACGATTCGGTGAGGAGAAGAGAACGAGTTCTCGGAGGATGGGATTGATGCTGGAGATCTTCAGTGATCAGGAGTTGGCATACTGCTAACTGCCTGGCTGAAGAATCTCTGGCAGCATTCTCAGCCTTTGATACCTCCGACTTTACTCTTCCCAGATTTCTGCAAGAGCTCCGACTTTTTCAATGCACACACTCACGTCACTTGCTTATATCTGTATTATGACCTTGGAAGAGAGAGAGCGACCTGACCTCTTATGTGGGAGTTAGCTTCGGGAGGTGAGGGAGAAATTGTCTGATCTTTGAAAATTGTTGAAACGTTTGACCTGTCTTTGCGATTTTTTTTTGGATTCTTCGTAGTTTGCAGAATTTATGAGAATTTAGTCGACGAAGTTATTGACGCTTCCTGACATCGGTTTTTGTTCTGGGGATTCAATCCTCATATTATCTCGATTTAAGAAGCTTAAATTAACTCTTCGAGTCCTTGTTTTGCAAAATTTATTTTTAAAAAAAAAAAAAAAAAAATTTCTTCGGACGCTTGGGAAGATATTTCCTTGGATCATAGTATCTCATCCCAACTTTCAAATTTAGTAGCTCGTTAGCTTCGATCCTGTTTGAGCCTGTGATCTCGATTTTTGACCTTTTTTTTTATTTCTCTGATATTCTTCTTCGAACCTTTGGTTTGCAAAACGTTTTCAATTTTGACTCACTATGGGTACAGTGAGAACGCCACCACCTGCGACAAACGGTATGTCAATGCTACCTGAACCATGCTCCATCTGTCGTGATGCAAGCTGGTCAGTCGAAAGGAAGCCTGTAATAACCAAATGTGAACACATTTTTCACCAGGCATGCCTGCAGCATTGGATAGGTGAACATGCTAGTTGTCCTAACTGTCGGTGCCATATTACACAACAAGACTTTATCGAATATACAGGTGCAATCCCAAAGAGACCGAAGAAGGTGAAGCCTGTGAAGTCTACTAAGCACGATGTGCCGAGCTTCAATCTGCCTACTTTCGACCTACCACCACCTAATAGACGCTCTTTGTCTCCAGGAATGTTCAATTTGCATTCCCGGACGTTCACTAATCCCAACTCACGGCAAGACAGTCCATTACCACCAGCCCAAGGCCACACCTCAGCTGCTACGGATGCGTTGCTGGCAGGCCTGCGCATTCAAATGAAAGACTTGGTACGTGAAGGTCTCGAACACAGCCTCAGTACATTACGGTCTGAGTTAGTAGATAGTGTCCGTCAGCAAGTAGCAGCCATGGTGCCACCAATAGATTTTTCACGTCCACCCCCGTCTATGGGTAATCCAAGAACGTCGAACGATTTTCCCAATACAAGGAGACAATCATTCCATAGACCGCCTTCAGCCTTTGGTCAGCCTATGCCAAACCTCGCTCCACCTCAACCAACACCGCCTATTCGTGTTCCTGCACATGTAGGACAGCGACGATCCGGAAGTCCCATCCGTAGATGGAACCTGACGTACAATGGAAATAACGCAGAGCTCCCGGTAGACGAATTCATTTTTAGAGTCGAAGCGCTCACGCACTCCGCTCTGGAAGGGGATTTCGATCTGCTGGTAAGGAACATGCTTACGTTATTAACAGGACCAGCTAAAGATTGGTACTGGTCAATATTGAGGAATAACCCTTTCCCAACTTGGGAATTCATCAAAATGGGATTGTCCATGGAATGGGGAGTGCCCAAGGATGATTTAAAAATACGATTACAGCTGATGTCTCGAAAGCAAAAACCTGGCGAAATATTCGCTATGTATCACCACCATTTAGTATTGCTGCGTGACCAGCTACAGACCGCCATGCCAGACCAAGAGTTTCTAGAGATTGTTAAATCCAATTTGTTGCCTGAGATCCAGGAAAAAATATGTTTGCACCCCACTTATACTATAGGACAGCTGAGATCGCTGGTTACTCGTATCCAAGCTACGCAGACACGCATTGCTACAGCTGGTAGTTGGAATCCGTACCGGAACCAACGAGTGCACGCAGTTGACAATTTTCAGAACTTGGACCCTGAACTGGCAGCAGCGACAGGCAGTGACCACGGCCTAGGTGAGCTATCGAGTATTTCAAACAAAAATGCTATTGTCTGCTGGAATTGTGATCAGTCTGGTCATTATTATCAAGATTGTAGACAGACGAGTCGAGTTGTGTTCTGCTATGGATGCGGACGCAAGAATGTTTTCAAGCCTGATTGCCGCTACTGCAGACAGAAAAACGAGAGACGGGTCGGGAATACCAACACCTCTTCCCGACCAGCGTCAACGTCGCAAGCAGCAACTGTAACGAACAAGGAGGAAAGCCCGCTCCATTAGTAGACACTCGTGATAACTCCCTAACGTGTCCTCTGATATCATTCAGTGACTCTGGTGATATCAGAAAAGCACCGGATTGTACAATTACTTCACTGGAAGAGGCGGAGAACTTGATGGATTTCTCTGCAGATCTTCAGGCTCCCATTTCCACTTCTGGGGAGCCCATGACAATACTAGACACTTCCTTAGAAGAGTCTTTACTCTTCGATGTCCCGTTGACACCTATAGCACGTGTAGCTGACAAGGTTACTGAGCAGGAGATTTGGCCTCCTGCCATTTCTATCTTAAAACGGCCACCAAGCTCTGATATGACGAGTGGGCGTGAGCCAGTTTTACATCCGCTGACGCCGTATCATACGCGTCTGCAGAGATACAGAGCAGCAAGAGACCGAATTTTCTCCTCAGTAGCAGAGTTAGCTGAGATTATGTTTCCCGACCGGGATATGAGACCGAAAAGGAAAAGATCAACCGTTCGTTGGCGAGAATACTGTCGACGAATGAAACTGGAAAGGAAAAAACTAGCACAGATTTCCGTGTCGATGCCAGACGACATTCGACCGTACGCAGAAGTAAAGCTGCTCGGGCGAACTGAGACTGGATTACTTGATAGTGGTGCCACTGTCAGTATTCTAGGCCAGGGAGCTCTCGAGAAGCTTGCTGAAGCAGAGGTTGAATGGAAGAAGTATCGGACACAGGTCCAAGTAGCTAATGGTGCCATGACGACTGTTCATGGTCATGTGAACTTGGACGTCACTTTCCGTGATAAGACCCAAAACGTGCGTTTTTACGTGGTTCCTGGGCTCACACAGGCACTATATCTGGGAATAGACTTCTGGCGCCTCTTTGGGTTAGCTCCGGATGTCCTAGGTATAGTCGCAGAAGTGAATCCAAGTGGGATAGCTACCTCTGACACCGATGGGCATATCCTTTCTAGTTTAGAACACCAACGCTTAGAGAGCACAAAACAGCTTTTCCCCTCTTTCGCCTCTTTAGGCCTGGGAAAAACATCATTGGTCACTCACAAGATTGATACGAATGACGCCGCCCCGATAAAACAGCGCTTTTATCCGATTTCCCCGGCAGTGCAAAGTTTGATGGATGCAGAATTAGAGCGAATGCTGTCACTGGGTGTGATAGAGGAGAGCCAGAGTCCTTGGAGCTCTCCAGTTGTTCTGGTAAGGAAGCCTGGAAAGGTCCGGCTTTGTTTTGACGCCAGGAAGGTCAACTCGGTTACAAAGAAGGACGCCTATCCGCTACCGCAGATAGACGCACTTCTGAGTCGACTTCCTCCGGCAAACTACATAACGAGCCTGGACCTGAAAGATGCATTCTGGCAGATCCCACTGGACACTGATTCCAGAGAGAAGACCGCTTTCACAGTACCTGGTCACCCTCTCTATCAGTACACAGTGATGCCATTCGGCCTATGCAACGCTCCCCAAACGATGTGCCGCCTCATGGATAAAGTCATTCCTTTCGATCTTCGTGAGAACGTTCTCGTCTATTTAGACGATTTATTAATTCTATCATCTGACTTTGACACTCATCTCATGCTGCTAGCCAGGGTAGCGGATTGTTTGAGGAAAGCTGGCCTTACTATAAACGTCGAGAAGAGCAAGTTTTGTATCAAGGAGACTAAATACCTGGGATTCATTGTAGGAAGGGGAGGTATGAGAACTGACCCTGACAAAATATCAGCCATAGTTGACTATCCGTCACCTAAAACTGTTCGGCAAGCCCGACGCCTACTAGGTATGGCAGGATGGTACAGACGGTTTATTCCGAACTATGCTGATTTGACTGCATCCATTACAGACACTTTGAAAAACCCGAGTCAGTTCAAATGGACATCTGAAGCCCAGACGTCTCTTGATCTACTCAAACAAAAACTTACTTCTGCTCCGTTGCTAGTGAGTCCAGACTTCACCAAACCGTTCGTCATCCAGTGCGATGCGAGCCAACAAGGTATTGGAGGAGTGTTGCTTCAGCTAGATGACGATGGCCACGAGAAGCCAATAGCCTACGTCTCGAAAAAGTTGAACTCCGCTCAACGAAATTACACCGTCACAGAGCAAGAATGCCTAGCTGCAGTCTTGAGCGTACAGAAGTTCCGGCCCTTCATAGAGCTTATGCCGTTCAAGATAGTGACGGATCACGCGAGCTTGAAATGGCTGATGTCTCAAAAGGACCTCAGCGGAAGACTTGCTCGGTGGAGTTTGAAGCTTCAGGGCTTCGACTTCACTATTGAACACAGGAAAGGAAGCCTGAACGTAGTCCCTGATGCGCTGTCACGCATTCATTGTGACAGCATGAACACAAACGAAGATCCTGGCCCGGAAGTTGACCTTAGTTCGCCATATTTCAATTCGTTGGAATATGAAGAACTGAGGCATAAGGTTAAAACGACTTCTGGCAAACTACCAGATCTTTGCGTCAGGGATGGCTTCGTTTATATTCGGACTGTTCCGAGAACAGGCGATCCGATCCAGGAGGAAGAAGCGTGGAAGCTTTGGATTCCACGTGGGCTTGTCACCGACGTCATTTCGAGAGCGCATGATCCGCCGCTAGCTTCACACGGAGGAATAGGGAAAACCCTAGAACGTCTGCGAAGACATCTGTACTGGCCACGAATGACAGTTGATGTCAGAAATTACGTAGCCGCCTGTGACGTGTGTAAAGAAACGAAGGCTCCTAATACTATTTTGCGACCACCGATGAAAGTCCAGTCTGTGATAGAACGACCATGGCAAAAGCTGTACGTCGATTTCTTAGGTCCATATCCTCGGTCAGTTAAAGGAAACGTCTGCATTCTGATAGTTCTTGACCACTTTTCTAAATTCCCACTTCTCAAACCTATGAGAAAAGCGTCTACGCTCAATGTATGCCAATTCATTGAGACTGAAGTGTTTCACGTGTTCGGAGTTCCGGAGACCATAGTCTCTGACAATGGAGTCCAGTTTTGCTCGGCTCAGTTCGCCAGACTACTGGAAAAGTATGGGGTAAAGCATATGCGAACGGCAGTTTACTCGCCGCAAGCAAACGCCTCAGAGCGAGTAAACCGGTCTCTGTTGTCAGGGATTAGGGCCTATATCCAGAAGGAACACACCAGATGGGATGAGAAACTGAGCCAAATAGCTAGTTCCCTCCGGAGCTCTTTCCATCAAGCTACTGGTTTCTCTCCCTATCGAACACTCTTCGGTCAACAAATGATAGAACATGGCAGCTCCTATTCCATCTTGAGGAGCATTGGAACTCTTAATGAGCCACTGAGAGTAGACGCAGAAGATAAAATGAGATTGATCCGTGCGAGAGTGCAGGAAAATTTACAACACGCATTCGAACAGGGTTCAAAAGCCTACAATCTCAGGGCAAAACCCGTCGAGTTCAAAGTTGGTCAGGAGGTATTTAGAAGGACTTTTGCCCAAAGCAATTTCCAACAGCAGACTAGTGCTAAACTGGGACGAAAATTTGTTAAATGTCGGGTTAGAGCCAAGAAAGGAAACTCACTATACGAACTTGAAGATCTGCGGGGAAAACTGTTAGGTGTCTATCACGCTAAAGACATCAAGCAGTGATCATCAGTATGAAAACATCGTCGATACTTATTGTCGTTTATTCCTGGTAGCCCTAAGAAGGCATCCAGCCAGCTTAACTGGTAAACTATAGGATATCACGAAGCCCTCCTATTGCCCCGTCAATGGTGGGTGATATACCTGTTGAAAGTCAATCTCATTATAGCACCCCTATCGCTTGTGAGTAGATAACCTTTTATAGTCCCTTCCGGATCGGCCTCATTAGGAGGAAAATTTTTCCTTGTCTGTCCAGCTGCAACATTTCGTTAATCGTCGGACATAGTAGTACTAGATCTATACCTGGTAGCCCTAAGAAGGCATCCAGCCAGCTTAACTGGTAAACTATAGGATATCACGAAGCCCTCCTATTGCCCCGTCAATGGTGGGTGATATACCTGTTGGAATCCATTCCCATATTCGGCTGTCAACATGTCACTACTTCGACGACGCCTTGGAGACACACCCTTGAACAATCGCAGCCTGAGATCAGGGTGAGAGGTTGCGCCGGGAAAGCTTAGCGATCAGTTCTTTAGGTTACTGATCGCGGGGCTTCCTCAGCATCTCGGTGAAGGAAGGCAGAGAGGCATCGACCGGCTGGATTTTTTGGGTTACCAGCTTGTCGATGTAGCTTTGGCTTCCCCACACGGAGAAGGATGTCGAAGTCTGATCGAAGACTGACGAGACTTCAAGGATGTGTCCTCGACGTGTCATCGGAAGTAGAGTCTGAGGATGAGGAAAGCATAGGGTCGTGGGACGTGACACACATTGAGCGCCCGCAGTGATGAGGCCTATGTGTAAGACCGGCTAGCTCAGTCGACCATTTTTCAGCGTCGTCTGAACCACGGGTGGCGCAGACCACTCTGCCCTGTTATGGTCGTAGCATATTGCATATAGCAATATGTCACCACGGACTGAAGCGTGTAGGCCCGGCTTGTTGTCGACTACAGCATGAAACCAAAACGCGCCCCGACCGAGAGAAATGCTTCCTCAAGCTCGGTGTCATGTTCAGTGACAGGAGAAAAAGAAGAAGACTTTTTCCGGCGGTCATTTTTCTTGTCTTTGGGAAGAGTCTGGCTTGTGAAAAATGTGTGAAATGTGGAGACAAAAATTGTCCTAAATTTTTTTAAATAAAAAATTAAATGAATCGGGGAAAGTAACTAACTAAAAACCATACTGAGGTGACCAGTAGAAACCAGCGAAATTAAATAAAACGAGAAAAAGTAAAACAACTAAATTCGACAATATCCCAGTGGATAAGGAAAATAGACGGCGTGGGCGGTTTGTTTAAGGCGCCTAAGGAGATCGAGGCAATTCCATGAAACCAGCGCTAATTGTGAAGGAAATGAAAGAACCGAAAAGTAAAAGATAGGGCAACTGTGGAGCGACAGCAGGGATAAGGTCAGAGAATTCTTTTTCTAGGTTAGAATTGCATTTTGTCCAGCTAGGGCACGTTGTGCCCAGTACCCAGCTTATACAATTACGAAAATAAGGAGAATCCGACCCCTCCTAGTCCATTAACAAAACAAAAAAAAAACAAAAATTTAGCATACATATTGTCGTTTACTGCTTATCATTCGAATAGTCTGGCTGAAATCACTGAAGCATATTGATGATAAAGTCAGGGCACGTAAACTTCCACTACCGTCATTGACAGCGGAAAGCCTAAGGACTTCGAGTTTATTGCAAATCATAAAGTTTCATTCCACTTTGAATTCTGACTGGAACACTGCAAGGAGGCAGTCACCTGGTGCACTAATCATTATTAATACATAGACGGGAATTTGTTTGAACCAACGTCTGCAGGTGGGTGCATATCGCTGCTCCGTTTAACCGAGGTCAGACTCTAGAGATGATTAAGCGACTCATCAAGGATTTAATACAAAGGGTTGTTATGGTTAGTTCGTCCAATATAGCCAAATTCCAGCACAAGTTCTTTTTGGTTTTCACTAGTATGTAGGCTTTTGACCGTAAGATTTCATTAATACAGTATGGTACATATATACTTAGCTGGACATTAGGTTTTGGTTAGGTGAATTTTGCATGCACATATATATATATTTACGCTGAATTCTGTGCACATATGTATACATAACATTACCTGATATAAGATTTTTTTTTTATATTCGAATTTTGCTGGTACATATATATATTTACGTTAATTTTTTTTTCACCTATATATGTACTTACCTGACATAAGATTTTGATACTTGAATTTTGCATGCACATATCTATATATTTACGCTGAATTCTGTGCACATATGTATACATAACATTACCTGATATAAGATTTTTTTTATATTCGAATTTTGCTGGTACATATATATATTTACGTTAATTTTTTTTTCACCTATATATGTACTTACCTGACATAAGATTTTGATACTTGAATTTTGCTCATATATATTATATACTTACCTGACATAAGATTTTGATACTTGAATTTTGCTCATATATATTATATACTTACCTGACATAAACTTTAATATTTGAATTTTTGCTCACCTATATTCACTGTAACATAGGACTCTTTTAGTCGAATTTTGCCAATGTCAGGTGCGATAGCTCGGACCCAATACTATCCTTGAGTCAAGGCACCCAGGGCAACGATCCCGGAAAACTTGTACTATTTATTTCTTCCATACAGGCATTCACAGCGGCTGAAGCGCTTCAATCGTTGGAGAAGGAGTACTGTAAGTACGTTTGCATTTTAAGTATAGCTCGAGTTATCTGAGAAAAAAAAACAGGAAGATTTTCACTTTCTTTAAATCGACCCTGAGTCCCAATTCAAGTATGGGGTGGGTTTGAAATGATCGCCAAACACATTTAATCAGATATAATTGTGTAACAATAGAGAGATGTACCTTTCAAGTACCTTTAAGTACCTATAGGCCTATCTAATAAGTGCTACGGGGGTGAAATTAAGAAAAATTTTTAAAGAAAGGAATAAATGTAAATTTTGATTATAACGTAATGAAGTCTTAAAGTTTATCACTTCTCCCTCTCACTATCCTGGAGCCCTCTCGTATGAAGGTCGCTCGTTTATTCTCTTTCTACAGGTCAGCCAAAGGGACTTGGAAATAGTGCCCCCCAAGTCAAAGGGAGGATGGGGCAAGGCCAAGAAGGCATAACATCTGCGCCTTCAATTCAGCAGTAAGCAGGTAAGTGACGTAAAGGTCCCTTCAGGACCGAGTGTGTGCCGTTTTTTTGTAGTGCAGGCACGAAAATTTTTTTTGTCTATGGATGATGACATGCGGCAGGTATTTCGGGAACTCCCCCACACTCTCCGCCATCCTTAGCCGAGGTGCTAGCGTGCCGCCCTGTGCTATCGCTGTCATCAGGCGATCTGTCAGCTTATGCTGGCAGTTTGGACTTAACGTCCTGGTCAAGTCGCCTTCAACATACTTCCATAACAAAATCTAAAGGTGAAGTAAAGCACGCATGTTTTTCTTTGCTCAGATCCGTCTCACATACCGTTACACGTTTCATCACATTCCAAGCAATCAATTGAGTTCACAGAACACGTTACGTGTTGTGAATTTGTGATACAGTTATTGGTTATATCAAAAACTGTGACTTAATTGAACACGCACACAATTAATTTGGTAATCATTTAAGGAACTACGCGAAGCAACATTACTGTTATTTCAAGTCTAAGCCAAGAGAAGGAAATTCCTTCCTTCCCTAAAGCTTCTTATGTGGGTTGGCCCTTAGGCATAGCCCACACAGTGGTGATTATTGGAACTTTTTATAGGTGAGAAGTATTCGGGGGTAAGAAAAGTCCGTGCTGCCCACTGACGTATAACGATGGACTGAGCGTATTATCATATTCTTATAAGAAAGCATGGCACAAGTTTTATAGTTTTCTCGTTCCTGCTATGGCAGAGTTGGAGCTATCAACATAAAGCATGGCTAACTGACCATTTTCTTATGCCATTCGGTATACCCAACGCTTATTTGGATAATAAATAAATTTTGAATTTGAATTTGATGTTTTTATGTTGGCTGCAGATGCAATCACCGCAGGAAGAATAAGGTAAAGATAGTGTTTTCCATGCTCCATCTCATTTGCCTATACGCAGGATTCAGGCACTGACATATATAATATGGACTGATTAACTTTTTATTTCATGTGGGCTCAGTTGTTAATGTCAAAAGCGTGCTGAAGGAAAAGCGATTATAATAAAAACTTTCGAATTTCTATTGCACATCTAATGAATATATTGCGTTTGGTAAAACAATTTTATTAGTAATTAACATATATAATTAATTTAAAAACAATTATTTCGTCAAAGCCACTTCTTTATTTATTGTTTACAGTTCTCTCTCAGTTGGTACTCGGTGCTTAGACCGAAAGAGTCAGCAATATAGAAGTGAGCCCACTTTTTACAATACATTTCTATGAACTTAGTCAGTCCATATGGATTCAGGTAAAAATAACCTTTTGAAAATTAAAGTCGACATGAGTTTAATTTCTTATAAGAATGCTTATAATGGCTGATTTACATTACTCGAACATTGCTAGAAAACATAGTAAGTAGTTTCCCCTTATCTGAAAATACTTTAGAACGATAAGGACAAGAGATAATCCAGCAAAACTTTACTGAGTTAAATGTCAAATTCCCCGACGAAGGAGATATTTTTACTGCCATAATTAGCCAGAAGTATATTTTATGGCAGTAAATTTTGCTATTATGGCAGCAAACTCATACATATAATTACAAGCGGGTACGAATAGAATTGTTTACACGCACACAAATTAAAAATATTTGAAGAAAGTCACAGCACATCAGCTGGAATGTTTCAAAGTTTACTAAAAAATTTTAAACATTTTTTAAAACACTTTTGAACATTTTTTTAACAAATTGTTAAAATTTTTTTTAAAAAATTGTTTATGAAGTTATTATAAATTTTTTTAAAAAATTTTTAAATATGGAATGTGTCAAAATTTTAAAGGGAATATTTTTTATTCTCTATTGTATTCTGTATCTGTATTGTTCTTCAAAATATTGCTTTTTTTATACGATTTTGAACTTCAGCATAAACGTCCAACTAATTTATGCAATAGACCAATTGATGAAATGCCACAGTACACAGTGCAAAGTCATTAGACCCCCTCACTGACTTTCTCAGTAAAATCGCATGTTCGAGTAATGTAAATCAGCCATAACGTAACCCCCGGAATATAATACAAGCCATGAAGTCGCCGAAGGCACCGACACATTACAAGGCATTAACGTGCCGGGTACAGCATGCAGTAAGAGCTCACTCTCACTGCTTTTTGTATACTCGTCATGGAGGAAAAACTAAAATTTCATCTTGAACACGTCCTAAAGCCCAA
The DNA here is from genome assembly GCA_963924295.1 of Dioctria rufipes. NCBI lineage: Eukaryota > Metazoa > Arthropoda > Insecta > Diptera > Asilidae > Dioctria > Dioctria rufipes. The sequence continues at coordinate 148,310,174 of OZ002743.1, read as the reverse complement.
AACTGTCGCTCCCACAGCAAAATGAAGTTAAAACAAATTGCAGCCAAATATGTTTTTTTTCTAATAGTTTAAAAAAACAATAGCATGTAGACCAAATTTACGGAAATTATAGCATTTGAACAAAATACAAGCAACTTTTATATGAAAAACTCCTTTAGTAAGACAAGGCAAGAAGACTGTGGATGTCGCCTGCTGACCGGCCCGCTGCTCTCTTTTTTCGACTTTGTTCATGGCTTGTATCTTGCGGGGGTTACGGGAGGCGACATCCACAGTCTTCTTGCCTTGTCTTACTGCAGGAGTTTTTCATATAAAAGTTGCTTGTATTTTGTTCAAACGCTATAACTTCTATAAATTTGTTGTACATGTAATGTTTTTTTTAAACTATTAGAAAGAAAACATATTTGGCTGCAATTTGTTTTAACTTCATTTTGCTGTAGGAGTGACAGTTTTGGGCCTTACGATCTGTTTAAGATGAAATTTTAGTTTTTCCTCCATGACGAGTATACAAAAAGCAATGAGAGTGAGCTCTTACTGCATGCTGTACCCGACACGTTAATGGCAGAAACACATCCAGGCCTCGAGGCTTTCTCGAGGTGTTGTCAAAATTTCCAACACGGGTTTTTAAATGATGCAACACAAAACCAAGCCAGCAGCTAGCCTCAAGGCCTAGCCGCAAAGCTCGCTTTGCTCAATGTTCGAAATTTTTCTCTCTCAGGCCTACTTCTGTCAACAGATGTACTAACAAAATTAAAATGACAGCACCGAGCCACAGTATATTGTACGGAGGCCGGTGGTATCATTTTGTTTTCATTTCTTTGAGGCAAGCCTTGAGGCGAGCTGCGAGGAGGCCTGAGGCTTGCTTGGATGTGTTTCTGCCTTAAGGCCTTTTATTGTTTCGGTGCCTTCGGTGACGTCATGATTTTTATTATATTCCGGGGGCTACGCATTAAGTCGCCGAAGGCACCGACACATTAAAAGGCCTTAACGTGCCGGGTACAGCATGCAGTAAGAGCTCACTCTTACTGCTTTTTGTATACTCGTTATGGAGGAAAAACTAAAATTTCATCTTAAACAGGTCCTAAAGCCCAAAACTGTCGCTCCCACAACAAAATGAAGTTAAAACAAATTGCAGCCAAATATGTTTTCTTTCCAATAGTTTAAAATAAAACAGCATGTAGAACAAATTTATGGAAATTATAGCGTTTGAACAAAATATAAGCAACTTTTATATGAAAAACTCCTGCAGTAAAACAAGGCAAGAAGACTGTGGATGTCGCCTGCTGACTGGCTCGCTGCTCTCTTTTTTGACTTTGTTAATGGCTTGTATATTCCAGGGGTTACGACTGAGCTATGCCATGGCCCACATAGGGGGTAGGATATTGCACTTTTTACGGGTGAAAAGTACTCGGGGGTAGGAAAAAGTCCGTGCTACCAAGTTTCGATTGGGAGTATGGGCAGCATACCAATACTACAGCAAGACGGTCATTTTGAAATTGCGAAATTTCTGAAATTTCTCAACGGACGGCTGTACAGATGTTTATTTGCGATTTGAGGTGATAATATAATAATTTAATAATCATTACGCGTTGTGAATTTGTAATACAGTAATTGCTTATATCAAAAACTGTGACTTAATTGAACACGCACACAATTAATTTCGGTAATCATATAAAGAACTAAGCGAAGCAACATTATTGTTCTGGCACGTCTAAGCCAAGGGAAGGAAATTAGTTCCTTCAGTAAAAACTTCTTGTGTGGGGTGGCCTTTAGAAGAAAGAAGATATGACTTGAATCTGATTGATAGATGACAAGTTTACATTGCGTCCGCGTAAAAGAACTTTGTGCGTTGCGGATAAAAAAGAATTTAATATTGGATTAAATTGCTTTTATATTTTAACAAATAACGAGGAGATTTTAAAATGTCTAAAATCAAAGTTTCAGCAGAATGGAAACGTCGTGTGAAAACAGAATATATAAAAATACGGCAACAAATGCGACATAAACGAGCCGATGGTGTTAAAGATGCTTGGACAAAAAATCGGTAGAGGAATAATAATTTTGCTAGGAAAATTATCTCGCTAATATTAACTTTCCCATAATTAGTAATAAAATGGTTAAAACACTTGACGAAGAGTATGATTTATGGTGCTCTACAAACGCTGTGTGGGATGTACAAGATGTGGAACCTCCGCATATCAATTGTATGAAAAAAGCAGAAGTTGTAACCAATGAAGGTATATCTTTCTATATATTTTTTAAACATGTTAATCTATTTTTTTTAAATTCTTTTAGGAGAATCTCAAACACTACCGATTCGCGTAATAAATGCAGTAACACCCATACCCACGATGTATACATGGGCGCCTACACAACAGAATTTTATGGTCGAGGATGAAACAGTATTGCACAATATTCCATACATGGGAGACGAAGTTTTAGATCAGGACGGTACATTCATTGAAGAATTAATTAAAAATTATGATGGTAAAGTTCATGGTGATAAGGATCCTTCCTTTATGGATGATCCAATTTTTGTGGAACTTGTCCATGCCCTAATGCAGTACTATACCAAGGAAAGTGAGTCTGCAGAACAGCGCGAACCTAGATCAAGAAGTGAAAAAGATGAAAAGGACAAAAAAGAATCAAAAGTTCCCAAGTCGAGCCCAGAAAATGAACCAGAATCCACACCGAAATTACCATTTCCACCTCCAATTATCTTTCATGCAATTAGTAATAATTTTCCGGATAAGGGAACACCAGAGGAACTAAAAGAAAAGTAAGTGAATTAAAGAAAATATATTCAAATTCAAAATATGTAGGTAGCAAAACTAGCTTAAAGTGCGTTGCAACATTTTGGTATTATTTGGCCTTTATAAAATTAACGTGTAACTGCTTTGTTAAGCTAGAGTCTGTCAGCAGCTCTAAGTTATTTATATCGTTAGATTAGAGAGTAAAAAACTATGGAAAATTAAGGGATGGAGGCTTGCGGTACTCAGCTCTCGAAATAACAGTAGGTTATGGATTGAGTTTTGGTGGAGCATATTGCTTTGTTCATTAAGATATCTATAGCAGAACAGATCATGTACGGATGGTTATCAGTATGCAAATTTTATCCGACTTTGAAAGTACAGACAATATGATTTAAGTATTTATGAAAGGAAAAACATTTTAGAAGAGCTCCATGGGGAACGTCTGTTTATTTGCTCTCGGTTCAGTCTTTTAAAATAATATATGAGAATGCTACCACATTTATACAAATAATGTACTACTGAGCAATCAAACGCTTCGCTTTACTGAAATGTAAAAAGCTCATTGATATAAGGGATCTCCATAACAAAAATATTTGAATGTAAGGTGTTTTTTACGAACACCGACTGATTATTACTATTATTGAGAAGGTCAATTGCTGGTAATATTATAGTCTTATTCTTTTCTATACGTCAGTTCTCGACTTACGACGGGGTTCGGTTCTGCAACTTCGGACGTAATTCGAGTCGAATTTCATACAAAAATAAACAATATAATTATATTAGACATGTATATCAAAATTAATAGTTTTTTTCTTCTGATTTTTAATTGTTTAATACATCAATCGCCAGAAGCGTCCAAGATATATATGAATATAATATATATTTGGCGAAAAGTTTAGAAAAGTGATACATTTGTGTAATTTTTTCGTCGTAATTGCGAATGGTCGTAAGTCGACGTGGTCGTAACTCGGGAACTGACTTTACAATTTTCTCAAATATATTATATGTACTTTCATTACAGATACATCGAACTAACAGAACGCCAAGATCCAGATCGTCCACCAGAATGTACTCCAAATATAGATGGTCCCAAAGCTGAAAGTGTTTCTCGAGAACAAACTCTACACTCCTTTCACACTCTGTTCTGTCGTCGTTGCTTTAAATACGATTGCTTTTTACACCGTGAGTATTTTTTTTTTTATCAAAAATGAAAACATAAAATTTTTAAAACTGGTTAAGTATAATAAAATTGTTTTCTTTTTCTTTTATTATCTTTTTAAAATTTATTGCTACAAAATAAATTGCAAACTAAAGGTCACCAAATAGCCGGTGAGTCGAAAGTTTTTAGACAGAACATTTAAAATAATTCAGTGCAAAAACTCAGTTCAAATAAAATTCAGACAACTAAAAATAACATTATCAAATCGCAACTTTTGACTAATTTTTTAACATATTCAATTTCATACGCCCATTTTTTTCACTTCTGGCGCACTTCGCACATTTGTTGGTCATATTCGTTTAATTTTCTAACTCTGGTTTTTCATCCCACCAATACGCATTTCATACAGAATTTTCATTTGTTAATATGTGCAGAAATTTACATTAAATCATTTTTCGGTAGGTACCGTTGGAATATTATAAAGTTCATTGTCTTGTTTAGTTTAGCGTTTAATAATTCCCGAACATTTGTAGATATAAAGCTCTTTGTTGTTTTTTTTACGGTGCTTGCTTATTACAACAACGTTTTATAATGATTAAGCTGTTGTCAACAGAATACTGAATCATTGGTGTAAGCTGAAAGGATTCGAAACTATCTCTGATGAACAATGAGCCACTGTGTAAAAACTTTCTAGAAAAGTACGTCTAAAAACTCATTAGCTTGCGTTGTTGTGTACGAAGAAGTATTGTTATGGTGACCAAGGAGCAGTACATACGTATCCAGATCGACTTAGAAAAAAATTATCATTTTCTTACCAACGGTTCGTAGTTTTTCACTTTGTTTGATTTGCTTCTATTATGCAGAATAACGTTTACTTTCTGGCAATATATAGTCAAATTTCGTCGAACGTTTGCTTTCTGGATTAAAGCAATATACAGCCAAATTTCGTCGCTTGAATATTTTGTCGACCAATCCATGCAAACCTTTCGTTATAATGCCATCAAATATCCATCGATAATAAACCTTATTTACCTGGGAAAGTAACCGTGTAAAATAGCTTTATTTTTAACTCAAATGCCTAAAGAGGACGCAGCAGGATGGTTGGTATCAATTGTCTAGTTTAATCTGTCCCAAAGATAATATTTAGTAGATACCCAGGTGTTATGACCTGGATACCAACCAGAGGTCTTGTGCTGTAAGTCGTAATAGAATCCGGATGTACTGAAAAGCCTGAGGTCCACGGAACTTTCTAACCTAATGTTGAGGATCTTGATAGACGTAACTCGAAATGAAGTTCAGGAGAGAACGCTGCTAGTAGGTTACTACTAGTAGCTGGAAATCGTATGGCAGCTCCTAGTGCACATGCAGTGCTGCTTGCATATGTGGAGTTAGAGAGTGAGATGCAGATATCGATTCTTGAAAACTTAATATGCGCAATGTGAATTGAAAGGAAAAGTTGTGAAGAGTTTCTGCACTCAGAGAGTTCCTTGAGAAATCCACAACCATATCCACCAATGATGATACCGTTCATTACGTCGGATTCTGGTAGAAATTCTTGAGTTTGAGAGTACATGTAACGGTAGAAACTGACCAGCTGAGCCAATGTCGAGCTGGCCCATGTATATAGACCGGTTCAATTTGACAAATTTAATTGGACTCGGTCTTGCATCTTGGGTGACCAGGCAGTTGACACTGTACAGTCAATTAGAGTCTGACCAGTAGCTTGAGTGATAGCCCATGCGCCTTTGCAGTCAGGCCGTTTGAGTCTTTTAAGCAGTCAGAGTCTGACCAATAGTATGGAGCATTAACGCCTTCTCCGAATACAACAGCGAGTGGTCGACTTCCTTTAGCTAGATTTGAAGAGGTGAGGAGATGATAGCTCCCAGCAAAGCCTTCCTTGTTCGCAAGTCAGCGATAGAGCTAAAAAGAAAATGAGAACAAGAAAGGGAACCGCTAACTGAGCGGGCATGAACATGTGTCTTCAATATTAAAGTTGAGAATCAAAAGTTCTGGCTTCAAAGTTCTTCGTATCGATCTCTTTTGTGATCCAAGTAAGAACAAAAAATTAAACGTTATAATTTTTCGTTTAGAACTCAACTTTTCTTTTACAAATCTGACGTAAAAACTAAATTCCCTGTTTTTTATTTCAAAAATACAAATTTCAGCCTACATATCTAAGATCTTCTACGCCCAGTAAGTATTACTAGCAAGAAGCTCCGAACAAAATAAATTGCCCGATTTACACGGTGATTGGTCATGCGTTCAGAGAAGTGCGGACAGAGACAGGGGTGTCGCCACAAATATGCTAGTAATACTCTGCACCAATAAGTAGATTTAAGCAATCAGGGCGGTCAGTCAAAAACTGGATCTGCTAGCTTAATGTTGCGAGGCATTTGTCATGTTGATGTATCAGTACACTGACCTGGTAGTTGGGGCAATATTTCCTTTAGAATGAATCTTTTTAATAGAACCTGTTCGCAAATTATTGCATCAGCATATTGGCGGGGTTGATGACATTTTATTTGGCCAATCTCTTGCATCCTTATGATAATTGGAACTCTGCCGAGACCCGATTATTCGTTGACAATTCTTTCCTTTACGAGAATCATCTGACATGCGGCGTCATGGGTAGCCAAGATTATTGTTGATAATTTTGATACTACTGTGTTTGGCAGTGTGTTTCCAGAAAACTTTGAAAATGAAGTATTAACTGTAGATCTCTAAGTTTATCAAGACATTCACCACTATTATGATCGTAATCTTACTTCAATTGACACGACTGTTTGAAATTCATAGGAACACATAACAAACGAAAGTAAAATCGACAACAGCAGACAGCAAAAACAGAGAAATGTGCGGGGAGCTCCTCTTTTTCTTAACGACAATTCTCACTGAATTCTCAGGTTTTTTCAGTTAAAAGCTGTCTATTCTTTTTTATTTCCTTTCCTACCTATGAATTTTACACAGTCGTGTCACTTAAAGTGAGGTGACAATCATAATAAGGGTAATTGTCCATATAAACGATGGAACATTCTGTCTAATTTTCCTATTAGTACGTGGAGCAGCAATAAGTACCAGTCATTTGTAACATTTTGAGGTTCTCAAGCTTTAACATTGCTTTCTTAGTAGTAACATGTAGCGATTTAAAAGTTGATGCTATTCTCTGTCTTTTGGTTGTGACAATAGCTCGTTCAACAATGTTGCGACATCTAGTATTTTGTGGAGTTGGGTGGCTGAACATCTCTTAGTGTGCTGGTGAATAGAGACTGCGCGCAGGATGGCGTGCTCTCCCCGGTACTCTGGTGTATATTCGTTTGCTTACTCATCGCGGTGCTGAAAAATGTGGGATTCTCATGTGAAGCGTATTCGGATGTCATCCCTCTGCTCATCTCCAGGCACAGCATAGCTGCTACCTAGGCATTCATGCAACGAGGCCACATTACTGCTGAGGACTGCTGCATCCGTCCTGATTTGATATTGAACCCTAAAAAGATCAGCTTGGTGCTTTTTTCCAGAAGACGTAAGCTTGGGCACTTTGTTCTTCCAAAGCTCTTTGGACACATTCTACAACTGTCTCGCTATGTCATGCATTTCGATGTCTACCTTGGCTCAAAGCTGACGTTGGGATTGCACATGGAGGGAAGAGTTAATGCGTCTATGAGGCGGTTTGCTCACTGTGAACCTTTGGCTGCACGTAGGGCTTGGAACTGAGTGTTATGCACTGTATGTACACCTGGATGTACACCTGGAGTTGTTGACAGCGCTGAGTGTCGGTACTGCTTGGAAGAGAGCCTGAGACATGCGAAGACTTTCTGTGTGCTTGTTCGGCCTTTTTCCAAAGCAGACTGGATACGCTTGGGTCTTCCCTCCTATCTGTGGATGAGCTGAAAAACTTACCTCATTAATTTAAACCTGATGCGCTTCATTGAGGACAGGAAGGTTTTGGCTAGTAGAATGGGCCGTCCTGGCCTCCGTGCTTAGGATCTCTCGTCCCTTTTGAATAAATAACAATAAAAATAAATTTAGTATTATCGTGTCTGGCCTTCAATATATCATATATATACATTTATATAATTTTCATTTGATACGATGAAGATATCGAATAAATTTTTTGCCTTCTCTGAAATTGGTTTTTAGATATCACTTTTTTTTCATCCACTCTTTGGTTTGTTGTGTACCATTTGTCTTAACAAGTCATCGAATTGGCATCAATTTAAGTAGTTGTTCTTTGGTAATTTCATCGCCATGTTATTGGTTGAAACATTGTGTTCACGAGCCTTGAGGGAATTTAGCCAATTCATCTGACAGTTTGATTATAATAGATTGCATTTGAAATTCTATATAATTTTTCCTTAAACTTCTTGCGCAAGGTGACGCGAGGATTCCCATCTCCTTGTCGTCGAATAATTCTATTAGAAAATTGTCAGAGTTAGCGGCTTATGAGCGAAAATTATCGTCGGCATCTGTACAAGGGTCGTTCAGATCATCTTGATTGAAGTCATTGCTATTCATGATATGAAATAGTGTGGACTGGAACTTCATCTTGTTGATATTTATTTTTCCTTAAGAAATGGAAAAATAGCACTAGTGGTGTTCTCATATTTTTGCTTATTTAACTGTGGTAGTAAGAAGAGGTAGGTCGTTTTCTGACATAAGGGTTTGACCTTTTACTTAGATTTGTCTCGATATTCTTATAATATCATTTAGTAGTCCTTCGCAAATTATAAATGGCTTAGTTGGTCAGAGTGATTGATTCTTATGATGGTTGAAATTCCAGAAATTATTTAAGCGTCGTAGTTTTCTTCCAAGTAGGGTTGGGATTTTCTGATTGGATGGTTCTTTCTTTAATTGAGTATGGGCAACTTGTTGGATGGTTTCTTTGGCTGCTTAAATTGGCCAATTCTTTCGTGGTGTCAATTACTTATTCGTCGTTTTTTTTTATTGGTGAGACTAGTGCGAGAAATGGTTTAAATTAAAACCTCCTTTGGTTATTGACTTTAAAATAATAATTGGCCTTTTATTTTACAATTTTTACTATCTGACGTCGAATGTAAGGCCGGGCGCCCACTGGAGTGGTGTGTGAGCAATGTGGCAGTGGCGTGGCGATTAAATGGTAAGTGAAAAAATTTAGTCCCGTAAAAACAAATAGAGTAGCGCACATTGAAATAGAGTGGCGATGGCGTGGCATTTGACAGTGGCGTGGCACCACTTGATTGCCACTAGTCTCCGACAAGTTTAATTTTCGAGTGGTAAGTGGCAGTGGATGCCACTTCTCCTTAGTTATTACTGTTGATGTTGAATTACTTAATCGATACGCTGCTTGCCATTTTGATGCGCGCTTAATAATATTAATACCAATCCGCCACCATTCTACTGCCACACCACTTTGTTGCCACATCGCACGCCAAAACCACGCCACTGCCACATTGCTCACACACCACTCCAGTGGGCGCCAGGCCTAACGTTCTTGTGTGGTGACCATAAGCGCCGACATACGAAAAAAAATATTTCATAGGAAATCTTTTTTATCAGTCATGTGATTAGTTATGTGTTTAAGTCTAATCACCTGTATTATTTTTTATTTATGTCACGGGGATACAATATTGCCAAAGTTATTCGATGTACCATTTTTTAACTTATTGAAATTAATTAATTAATTAAATACACTGTTAACATGTGACTTATTTCCATAAAAGGAAAAAGTATGGTGAAAGTTGTACCGATTTCCATAAAAGGAAAAAGTATGGTGAAAGTTGTACCGTAAGAAAAAATTGCTATTAGAATTTATTATTAATCATGAATAAATCACACATGGCATCAAATGTAGCTAGATACTGGTATTTATATCGTAACCACATAACATTCAAGATTACAGCTATAGAAGAATGAGGAAAAATATTATATGGGAAATGTACATATTATGAAAAACATCTCAAAAACTTTTGTTTACAATTTTACTTTACATTGTAGATTTTTTTTTCCAAGACCGTTCTTTCGCTAACATCTATAGTTTCCACTATAGTTAATTAATAATACTTATATATATTTATTTTTCTAAACTAAGAATAAAAAACAAAATTGACTTCATAATTCTTCCAACGGTATCTATTTCAATAATTCGTCGCAATCATAATTAACATTTAATCCCATCCAAAAAAGGAGCACATCATCATGTTTTTCAAAATTATTTGTAAAAGAAAAACTTTATAAATGTTTACTTAAATTTCTTTTAAATATTTTTCAATTTTTATCCTATGTAGACACATCAAATGGAAGTAGTCGAATGGGTAAATTGATGTTTAAGAAAAGATGTTAGATTTACATACATACATAGATAACTAAATATTCTAATGAGAAGGCTAATCTCATAATAAGACCAGTTCCTTTGAAAAAAAAAAAAAATACAAATACTATTAAATAATTTTTATAACAAAAAAATTAATAGCTTCTTTGCAAATATTATAATACATACTTAAAATAGCATTTATAACTTCTCTAAGCCGGCTGATGGGTTTTTTTACTTTAAAAGCTTAGAAATTTTCAGAACTATAATCTTAAAATAAAATTAAAGTTTTTAAATTTTAAGACAGAGACAGAGGGTAAATTGTAAATAGAAAATAATCTGAAATAGTAGTTATTAAAATTGTGGCTTAAATGTAATTTGTAATTTGAAAGTACTTTTGCATTCCGTTTTTCTTCATTCATAGTTATAATTCTACAAAAATCTGTACATACATAATACCCATGATATAAACAATAGCAAGGTATGGCCTTCTCAAAAGTATCAGCGCTATTTTATTTGTTTGGCTCATCACTTTGTGGAATTTTATGGAATCGAATTGCTTTTGAGGTATATTGATCGGACGACATGGTGAATTGTGCAGTTTTACGTTGCAATAGCAACACCCAGTTGAACATTTAGTAAAACAAGTATAAAAGCTAGAATTGGTCTAAGACCAATTCTTATGATACCCTAGATGAATGCCCGTGTGTAATTTCGTATAGTCACCTCTCTCAAATTTGCATGATTATTGAACTGGTTTTTCGCATATATTTCTAGAACGGTTCGTCGGACAGAAAAACTGATTATAAAAAATTTTGTAGGTATTCATATTCTGAAGAGCTTTTCGGTACAATAAAAACGTGTAGGACTGATCGTGTTTACAGTATACGTAAGTAACATAAATTTTTGTATAGCAGCAACAGGAAGGGGTTGCCCGATTGAGCCCATTTAAAAAAATATATATTTCCTATTTCTATGAAAAGACTAAATTTCAGCTCTTTACGTTGACGCGTTCTCAGGTAGTGTCCAAATATATGGTGAAAACGAAATTTTTGTATGACAACCCCACTAAAGAGTTACCCGATTTGTCCCATTTTTTTTTTTTTTTTTTAAAAGAAAGGCTACATTTTGCTCTACCAACATTATTTCTGTGTGTTACAAACGGAATGACAAATTTAATATACCCTATGATTTCATCTAGGGCATAAAAACATTATTAGTTTCTTTCTCTTTCTAAGTGTTAATCACTTTCAGGAAAAGTAAAACAGTGCTGCTGCGAAAGCAAAGATATTACCAATTAAAATATCCTTTTGCATTTGCTGATAAGAACTCATGAAATTGAAACAAATTAAATGTCCATCCACGGAGCGACCAGTTGACAGTTTGGGATAGCCATACCTTGCAAAATTTTTAGCCATACATAATACCCAGCTATCGATAGTTGTACTAACAAAATCAATAATAAGAATAGCCTGTAACTAAAGATCAATAACTCACTAATCCTTGCTCGTTTTTTTTAGCATAAATCAAAATTTTTTGGAACAGCAAATTGAAAATTCTTTGATGTTTTTTCTAAAAAGCAAGTCATAGCTGTCGCTTTTTCATATCGTTTACTGAATTATAAGTTTTGTTTTTATTCAGATACACACTGTCGATGAAAATATACATAGATTATTATTATTATAGGTGCTGGGGTGGTGGCCGGTGATCCGACTTCTAAGCACTGCGACCTAAAAGACTTTTTGCGCTACCGTCTTAACTTCAGTCCACGTTCGTCCCCTTTTGTTAGAAATGTTATTACTTCATTAAGTTAAGTTTACAAGACGCCTGATGGGGTTATGAATCTATTACCCAGAGATTGGAGTCTTGGCGAGCAAGTCCAACACATTCGCACAGTACATGCTCCGGAGATTTTCTCTCTTCGTTGCAGAATCGGCAGCTATCGTCTGTGGTTCTACCCATTTTCTTAAACATGCACTGGTATACTGCTGTCCACTTAACAGTATACGAGGTGCGAAAAAAAATACGGTGAATGGTTTTATTACAAACAAACAATTTAGTTTACATCAAATTTGAATTAATCTCTTTCATTGTACCCTCCTTGATTAGCGATGCACTTATTCTAATGTTGATTCCATGATTGATAGCATTCATGGGAGGCTGCTTTCGCTGCCGTGGCCCTCTAAATGTCGAAAAATGTGTCAAAACATTTTCCTTTTAGTGCAGTTCTTATTTTTGGGAAATGGAGAGCATGATGCTAAATCCGGAGAGTACGGTAGATGTAGATAGATAGGAAACTTTTTTTGGCGAAAAACTCGCGTATCAGCCAGGTGTGGCACGGGGTGTTGTCGTGATGAAGGAGAAAGCCAATGAACCATTTTTCTGACTTTGCACGGACCCATGCAAAATGTTCAGTTCTTCCATAAGCTCTCGAATAGTCAATCGCAATCGTCAATTTGCACGTTTTCGAGTGTTTTTGAAGTCGGAAGGACGTACCGACCGTTGCTCGACTTCAACCGACTAATTTCCGCTTTTACATCGCTCATACCACTTGTAGACAGTCTTCAGAGTCACCACATTATCGCCGTCCTAGAATTTATGAGCTTTTTTGCCACTTTTTTGCAATTTAAAACAAAACTTAATATTAATACGTTGTTCGAAATTCATGATGTCCGACAGACATGGTAAACATGACCGCACACTTCGTATTCTGGTAGCCGACTGACAAGTCACAACTTGTTCAAACTTAACACTGACTTTCTCAAAGAATCAGGCTATCAGACGGATAATTTCAAATGGATATAGCGTCAGCAATTGCTGCTATAAACATTCTACCGTATTTTTTATCACACTCCGAACATGAGATCGGTCTGGAAATTGTACATATGTAATTATTGAAGGCCTCTAATTTAATAACTTAAAAAAAAAAATCACTTTGGGGCGGCTGCTATGACGTAAATTTTCTTCAATATTTAATATCTTAAATTTAAGTCCGTCTGTCAGACCCTCAGAGCCACCAAAAAATGTCTGACAATGCTTATTGATGAATAACATGTTATTAAGTCAATTGTCTCTACATAGAAAAAAATAACCGTGCTAATATAAGGTGATTACATTTCATTAATTTATTTTTTGTCTGACTTTTATTAGAGGTTGGCTATTTAAATGTCTCCACCATAACGATACAAATTGTAACATTGTTTTGCTGAAAGGACGTGTCATGTCACTAGTTCTTAGACTATAAGAATTTGGTAACTATGAGTAAGAAACAAGCTCTTTTCCTTTGTACTATGAAAATTATTATATCTATCCTGTGATACCTTATTCTACTTTCAATCACATAAATAGCTTATATTATAAAATTGTTATGCGGTCAGCTTCAGCTAATTTTATATGAAGATTAGTTTATCTATGGTCTTAGATCTTGAACTTCAAGAATTATAGACTATAACCCTCGAGATGGCAAGTTTTGAGTCTACTAAAGAAGAAAAACGTTGCTACTATCAACAAGAGAGAAATAATCTCAATGAAGAGTAAGTCAGCAAAATGCTATGTCTTATTCTTGAATACTTATTCTATCTCCCGCAATGAATTCGTATCTAAAGAAATAATTCGCTGGTTAATTCCCATGTCCCGTCTCTTATTTTATGCAAATAACTATTAAAAAGTAAAAAATATATAAATTCTTGGATCATACAGTCCAGGTATTACAGGTGCTCTTCCAACACGGGAGCAATGGAAATTATGCTCCGGCTCTTGCCCCTCGACATTCATGGTAAATGTATAGCTGCAAAAACTACACTAAGACTGAAAGAGTCGGGTTGCTGGATAACAGCAGACCTTGGTCACAGCAGAACACTGAAGAATTGTTCGAAAGACTTTATACAGGGAGCTAAGGATTACATTGTTCCGATACTAGACTTTGAGAAAGGGTTCTCAACTAGCATTCCTAGTAGAGAGGAGTGGGATGGTAATCGCGTGGCAAATGACTCTGATATATGTGTCTTTACGGATGGTTCGAAATACTCAAATACAGGAATCATATCACATACCGGACCACTATAGTGTGTTCCAGGCGGAGGTCCTGGACATTTACAAAGCTGCTGCGTACAACTTATGACGTACCTACCGATTGAGTCATCAGAATTTGTATTGACAGACCAGCTGCAATCAAGGCTCTGGACCCGAGCACCATTAGATCGCGCTTAGTGCAATGGTGTCGCTGTTAGCTCGGAAAACTGGGTGCTAGCCACAGATTTATTTTCTGCTTGGTGCCTAGTCACAAGGATATACCTGGAAACGAGGCAACAGATGCTCCGGCGAGAAATGATTCCGCTATGAATATAATATGTCTAGCGAAGGAATCCATAGGACGGCCCCTAGAATCAGTGAAGAGGATTCTATATGTACTGGCCTGTAAGCTGGCAAATCGCCGATGTGGAGAACTGATCACATGGCCAATTTTAAAATATCTTTGGCCCGAGATTTGTCCTGTGAAACCTGAATCTCTGCTGAGGAGGAACCGGAATGATGTGCATAATCTTACTGCAGATATCACGGAACACTGCCTCTTTGGCAAATATGCAGAGCGCATGCAAGCTCCATACAATGACCTCTGCAGAAGCTGTATGGACGAGGAAGGGATTGAGAGCCTTCAGCAACTACTATGCGAATGCTCTAACCTTGGTAAGCATAAGAAGAATACGCTTGTAGCTACTTTTTTTTTGCAAACTGGGGGAATTAGCAGAGAAGGAGTTGGCTTGTAGCTGGTTTCAGCGCACCCCTAGATCTGAGTTATGTTTTCCAGGCAGGATCCAAAAAATGTGGTATAATAATGGACTATAGATGGTCTAAGTGAGACTGATCTGGTCGTTCATGCTTTTACGATGGCCGCCGCTCTAACCTAACCTGGAACCATAGAAACAAATTTCCTGTGAGAGCCACGATATTTTTTCTAAAAGATTTCTCGAATTGATTGTATTCTTAGTTAGTTTAGTAAAAAAATGTAATATACAACTGCCTTCCATAATCAAATTTTAGAATCGAACATCTTTCATATATAACTACGGTAATTTGAGAGTTGAAAACTTGACATCAACCACTTCAAAAAAATGTACAGAACAAATTCAAAGATAAAACTTACTTTTTCACTCACATGGAGTATTTTTACACTGCAAAAATATTGTAGAGTTTGACAATAAGAGCAATAACTTTGAATTATAATAAAATGAAAAATCCAAAAGATAATTTATGCTCATTATTTCATTATTTTATTTTCAAGTTCATTCGAAGCATTATACATGTAGTACAATGTTAATGACTACACCATCCCAAAAACCCAAAACAAACAGCCTTTTTTGTGGGTGAAATCTCCTCTTGACTTGACTATTGAGGTTTATCATCTCGCCAATTCGGTAATTGTGAAAAACTCACGACTTATACAATCGGCAGGCTTCAATTGTTGCGTTAAGTGGATCTAATAAAGATAAACATCTAAGTTTTTATGAAAAATTCAATCATCAATAGTTTTAACGTGTGTACCTATCCAAGATGAATTATTTTTAAGCAATACGATATATAAATGCCACAAAACTCACTTTTGAATAACAAACATGCCGATGTAGCAGTTCAAAGATTTATTACTTTTATTGGAAAACCCTATATGTAATCAATATAAAAAAATTTTTGCACTCGTTGGAAAATACTAGAATTATAGAAATCCCCCATTTTACAAGTTTTCTTATTGTGGCAATCTGAATAAACTCAAAATCTGGCTGGAAAATACGCTTGGTCTGAGTAGTATACTTCTTACTGGAAAAAATCTGTGTTGAACTTAAATGTCGTGGCTACAGAGCCGGACATGTGTTTTGACAAATGGATCAAACATGTACATATGTCGGGATAGGAGCTGCAGTATTTTATAAGCATAGATTCTAGTTAGAATTCATATTGAAAGTCGAGCTATAATCATTAGACTGTATTCAAACAAAATTAAATTGGACTTGGTCCAACGATATCGTAATAGTCTCTTAACTTATATACCTCTAATATGCTTACTTTCTGCTGTGTATCTGGTCACAGTAACGTACCAGAAAGCTAAGCAGCTGATGAACTATCTAGGAAATGGCTGTTCAGCGGAAGGATCCAAGATCATACCTTTAGAAACAATTAAGAGAATTCTAGACCTAATAGAGTGGCTGATTGTAGATGAAAGGAGCTAACACAAGCTGTGATCTTAAAAAATCTATGGTTGAGGAGTAATCATACAGACGTGCACAATATCATTTTCGACATTATTAAAAACTGCCTTTTGGCAAACATGCGATAGTCGTATGGACTTCGTTCAATAATCTTTGTAGAAATTGTATGTGCGAAGAGTAGAGACATTACATTATCAGCAATTAATCAATCTTCAGAACATGTTAATAAGGGCAATACTGTAGGAAAAATCTTCTCACTAGAAATTAATTGGCCCGAAGAAATTAATAGGTGAGAATAATTAGTTATTACTTCAGAAACAGAAGTCACAAGATGCCAAATCCGGACTTCACTAATAACTTTTGAAGCAGTTTATAGTTCGTGATGCGATTTGTGGTGGTGTATTGTCGTAATGCTCAAGAATTCGTCTTCTTAGTCGTGTTTCGCGCACTTTCTCAAGAACATTCGGTAAACAAATTATGATGCATCTACCATTCAGCATTAACCATACAATGATTCTTCAGGGGATTTTTAGTAACATGACACGTCCGAAGAATGATCCAGATCTTGCCAATTCTCCGTGCGCGCTTCACTTTGATTGGTTTATCCGCCTGGAAGGACCCACTATTACTACTACTGTCATTTATTTTCTGACTCAAATCAAGCAGTAAATCTAAGATTCATCATCTTTCACAAAGCAGAACTTTACTTTTACCGCGGCCTTGTTCGAATTTCTTGCACATTTTTCGGGAATTTTGGTGAATCATTTGTAGATTGGTGTCACCCCAAACCCGTCAATTTTGTTTGTTGGCGAAGCGATTAACCAAAAATGAACTTCATCACTGATGAAAATTGCTATTGACTTTCGAGACCTCTAAGGTACAACCAGTGAATTTGTGATGGAGCATATGTAAGTTGGCTTTCTTGCACATTTTTCGGGAATTTTGGTGAATCATTTGTAGATTGGTGTCACCCCAAACCCGTCAATTTTGTTTGTTGGCGAAGCGATTAACCAAAAATGAACTTCATCACTGATGAAAATTGGTATTGACTTTCGAGACCTCTAAGGTACAACCAGTGAATTTGTGATGGAGCATATGTAAGTTGGCTTTGGATCTTATATGAATGGAAAGCTCAAGACTTTTTTGCTAAGTTGACGTTCGAGAAAGTCTAACTTGTTGCGAACAGAGGAAAATCGATAGACAGCAAAATAATTCCTAATATATGGTTGCTATGTAATACTGTTAACATTAAATACTTATCTGGTGCATAGAAGGCTAATATTCCTATATTCTGCTGCAGACTACCATGGGAACGTTGTAATAATCGAACTATTGAGAATGCATGATTAGATCACTAAAAGACAACATGAACAAAATTATCCCATGGGGCTAAGCGAATTGATTCCATTGAGCTTAATACTTAACAAACCTAGAAATGTTTGCTATTTTTAAAGCACTCCCAAAACCTCATCCAATCCGTTTCTTCATATCCGACACTCATTTGTAAGCTTCACATCAAACTAAGCTTTGAGTATATAATTCTCACATCTGCGAATCGGGCATGGGCTGCATACACTGCACTAAGGCCCGCTATTGAATACAGCACAGTATAGGGCAAGGTAGCGATGGTTTTTGTGATATGTACCCACTAATAAAGTACCGATCGCATATTGCACAGAGCAGAAGTAGAGGCCTAGCCTTGCCTGCGTAGTTTGCGATCTACACACACAGTTTTTTATTCATCTGTCGTCTCTAGCTCATAGTGCAGTGTTACACGAACAGTCACATTGTTCGAATATGACAGAATTTCTACCCACTTACAAAAAGAGACGAATAACGGAAATAATTTTCCTGTATTCAATATGCGCTTTGTAACAGCAGGGGAATAGTTTTATTCTTTCACTGTCCATTTGACTATGTTGTGCTACGCTGTGTTTGCGTTGAATGTGCGGAGGGTCTAACTGTGCTAAACAAAGTTCAAAAGAAGACGCTTAGACTCATTACAACAAGGCCCATTTTTGACACTCCAGACTTATGAGCAATTGCTCATAGGTCTCAATCGGACGCTCTTATAAAGCTCAGTATTGGCCCCAACCCTCCTTGCCGGCTTCATGCAGTTCGTTCAGGAGGTGTGAGCCAAGGAATCTGTAACGCTTTCCTGAGAGAGCCGGACAATGACAAAGAAAGTGAGTCACCGTTTCGGCTTCCTCTCCGCAAACCCTGCATATGGGATCATCCACAAGTCTCATCCTGTAAAGGTGTTGACCCCTGCGGAAGGAGTGCCCAGTGAGAATTGACAATACGGTCCTTAGGGTTGGCTTGTTTAGTCTCAAAAGCTTATTGGGCTGATTTTACCCAATAGTTCATTTGTAGTTATATCCGAAGGGTCATCTAACCAAAAACGATTGTCCTGGGGCACAAAGGGAAATATTAGAGACAAGAAATGTTGGTGCAATCCCGATTGTGGAGGAATATTCCTCCGAGGCTGCATAAAACGAGCAAGCTTATCCGCCTTTTCGTTCCCGCTGATATTGCTGTGCCCTGGCTGCACAAGAACGAGTACACTGTGTTATTCCGAGAGAGGGAATTCAGGGTGGTTTTACAGTCCAATACTAGTTTGGATGTTGTAAAAGGTTTTGATGAAGCCTTGGCAGCTTTTTGACTGTCCGAGCAGATGGCAATCTCTGCAATCTGAGTTAAGGAGATACCTTCTCGCTTCAAGGATGGCCCTAACTTCCACCTGGAAACCCCTGACATGGCTTTCAATGTAAGGCTCCTCCACCTGATCCGGTGTTTTCTTCGAATTTGGAGTCATCTGTATAGATAACAGGGCTTGTTAATGGCTGAAGCACAGAGTATTGCCCTGGATGTAATTCTAGATTTAAAGTTGATTTTCAGCATAGTGTCGAGGAGGTGGTCGCAGTCCCTGTTGATGTCAGGTGCGATAAGCTGCTCGAATTCAAATATTCTGAAGTATCGACGTAATGTTGACTATCCTATCCTCTTCTATCGCTATATTCAGGGATACTGTCCCGAAGAGATAATTTGTTTGTCTAATACTCTTCCAGTGCGAAATACTCGTAATATAAAATACCGTGATTTTTTTTCTATTACGAACGGTAGAGAGCAGTTTGGGAAAATGTTAACTCATTTCCTTGTGATTTAAAACTCTCGAAAGAAATAATTAGTCATGTAGCCATTCCTGGCCTTTCACCCTTTTTGAAGATTGACACTGATTTTGTTTAGAGCATCGTTGGAACTTGTCGCCTTTTTTAAATCTGATTAGGGCCGCTTTTTAAGAGGAAACGTTATTTCGCTATGTCTTTCCAAGTGTTTAAGCTACAATTTGCTTGTAGCAAACGTAACAGAATAAGTTGGAAGTCGACATTTTGGGATGTAACTATCCATCACGTAATCAGTAAGATTTGTCGATCGGAATTGGGTTCCTTATGTGTTTTTATAAAATGGTAAAGAAACATTATTCTAAGTAACTTATATAAAAACTGGGCTCTTGTCAAATGAATTTTATTTGTAATCTCAATAATAGCTTTAAAAATAATTTCAAAACATTTTACAAAAAGATTAAATTAAAAATCGAAGCAATATTCTGAAAATTTCTTTGCTTAAAATCAAGAATTGCACAGAAGAGGAACCACACATTAACAATGCTTCGATAGTGTTTCTTCTTCTAAATCAAGCTGTCCATATTTAATAAAAATTTTCAAAACTTACTTATTTCGTTCATTGCACATTTGTTTTCTCCATCAATTAACACTCTTAACACAATTATTATTACTTTCCTTCCATCAAAAAAAAAAAAAACAAAAAAAAAACAAAGGTCTTCAAGCCTGTCATCCAGGACCTAATTTACAGAAGCGACGTTTTCCTGAACTGAAACCATTTACGGAGCCATGCGGAGCATCTTGTTATATTTTAATTGTAGGTTGATTTCATCACCATTATAGTGCTGACTTTATTAACGCTTAAGGTAAAACCATATTTTAGGAAGGAATGAAGGAAAAATTAGCTGCTGACAGCCAAAAAAAATCCTCTCCAATAGATTCAGGAAATGAAGCCAGTTCTGAGGATAGTAATGACAGTAACAGTCAATACAGCAAAGATTTTCAAGATAATAAAGATACTCCAGCATGTTCGGCAGCATCTGCAGAAATAACATCAATGATGGGTAGGTATACCTAGAAATTTATATTTTTCATTTGCTTTATTAACAGATCAAAAATAAAATTTAATTATACTTTCAGCTGGAATGATGAACACAACTGACACAAAATGTGATTGGACTGGAGCAGATCAATCTTTATTTCGGGCTCTACATAAAGTTTTCCTGAATAATTATTGTGCCATTGCTCAAGCTATGATGACAAAAACTTGCCAGCAAGTGTATGAATTTGGACAAAAAGAAGCTGCTGATATTCCATTTGAAGAGGTCCTTCAAGATTGTACTCCTCCAAGAAAGAAGAAGAAAAAGCATCGTCTTTGGTCTATGCATTGCCGAAAGATTCAATTGAAAAAAGATTCTGGATCAAATCACGTTTACAATTTTACTCCGTGCGATCATGCTGGACCATGTGACACATCTTGCTCATGCATTCAAGCTCAGAACTTTTGTGAGAAATTTTGTAATTGCAGTAGTGATTGTCAGAATCGATTCCCAGGATGTCGTTGCAAGGCTCAGTGCAACACAAAGCAATGCCCTTGCTACTTAGCTGTTCGGGAATGTGATCCTGATTTGTGCCAAACTTGCGGTGCAGATCAATTTAAATTAACAAAAATTACATGTAAAAATGTCAGCGTTCAGAGAGGACTACGTAAGTTGAATATTTATGAAAATAATATATATATTTTCAACTTAAAAAAAAAAATTAAAAAATTAAATTCTCTCCGATAGATAAGCATCTTTTGATGGCTCCTTCTGATGTTGCTGGTTGGGGAATATTCTTAAAGGAAAGTGCTCAGAAGAATGAATTTATTTCAGAATACTGTGGTGAAATAATAACACAGGACGAAGCTGACCGACGAGGAAAAGTTTATGATAAATACATGTGCAGCTTTCTGTTTAATCTAAATAATGATTTTGTCGTTGATGCTACTCGCAAGGGAAACAAAATTCGTTTTGCTAATCATTCAATAAATCCGAATTGTTACGCTAAAGTTATGATGGTAAATGGTGATCACAGGATTGGAATTTTTGCAAAGCGCGCTATTCAGCCGGGAGAAGAATTATTCTTTGACTATCGATATGGACCCACAGAGCAGCTAAAATTTGTTGGAATCGAGAGGGAAATGGAATTTCTGTGAAGAGTTATTTTTTTTATGGTTTGACGAAGCTTATTTTATTCATGTTTTAGTTTATTAAGAAATAAATATTTTTTTAAAGGTATTGGCAGATAATGTTAAACATTTCACACTGATGAAATAGTTTTGTAAAGATATTTTAAATATAGATAACGAAAAAAAATTATCTCACAAAATATTTATGGGAATTGCTCGATAGATTTTAATATGAACTTTTTATCTCTTTAATGTTTTTTGCTTCGTTTTATAGATTTTAATATTTAATTTGAAAATATACAGTAAGGGTTAAAGTTGTGGTTTCAAGCAGCAACGTTTTAGGATCCCCATGGAACCTGGCGCCCAATCAATCTTACAGTGGCTAGTAAAGTCAGTAGAGTACCAAGATCCATCCGTGTTTTGTTTGAAATTGTTCTTATACCTCCGACCTTATGAACCCGGGGCGCTTTCATGAAGACCCCGTTGTTACATAAATGGCGCCCAACGTGGGGCCGCTTATCGGCCAGGATTAGCAATCCTCCGACCTGAACCAAGCTCTCTTGGTTAGGTGGTGAGCAACTTGGATTTTTAGTAAATTATTTGGTCTTTGTTGACTTCGGTCACAGAACCTTTCTGTATATTCGAGGACGGGCTGGTGGGCAGTAGCCCAAAATCAGATGTGGCGTTCCGCCGTAGGAATTTAGTGAATTGTTGAGTATATTTATTGCGATGGAATTTTTTGCTTGTTTTGCATTAGTCCACTTTCTCTTCTGAGGGAATCTGGTTGGATTCAGTCTGGTTAAGTTGCAATCAGTTTGAGAACAACATAGGGAAATGCTAGTACATAATATGGCGACTGTGGGTATAACTAATTTCAAAGGTTGGTTTAATTGTTTTATACTGCGGTTCTGTATACGTGTATTTGATGCTATTATAGCAATTAACTCCGAGTGGCTAAGGAAAACAATTGTAACGAGTAGCGACGAGGGTTGAGCATCAATTATTGTGAGTCGCTTTACATAACTGGCACCCATCGTGGGGCCGCGTATCGGCCAGTGTTAGCAATCCTCCGACCTGAACCTGGTGGTGAGCCATTTGGATTTTTAGTTTTACAATTTCTTTTATTTTTATTTATTTTTTTGATTTGGTCTTCGCTGACTTCGGGCACAGACACTTTCTCTATATTCGAGGACGCCGTACGAATGTAGTGAATTGTTGAGTATATTTATTGCGATGAAATTTTTTGTAGTTTTGCATTAGTCCCCTTTCTCTTCTGAGGGAATCTGGTTAAGTTACAATCAGTTTGAGAACAACATCGGAAATGCGAGTACATAATATGACGACTCAGGGTATAAATTATTTAAAGGGTTGGTTTAATTGTTCTATACCGCGGTTCTGGATACATGTATTTGATTCTAATATAACAATTAACGCTGACTGGCTAAGTATAACCCTTGTAACGAGTAACGACGAGGGTTGACCATCAATTATTGTTGGTCGCCTTACATAGTCGATCAAGGTCATTGAATCTAGTGGTCGCCGAGCTTAATAAAGGCGCCCACGTTCGAAAAAAAAATTGTTTTGTGCTTAATTTACGGCGCTGTTATCTGAATGGTATTCTGCAAAGAGTGGTGCTACCAGCTTGCTGTCGTCAAGGCTTAACTAAGCTTCTCTTAGTTAAGGGGTGATTCTCGTAATTAAAAGAAATTTTATTTTCCTTCTTTTGACGCCATACCTTATAATTATGTTAGCAACTCATGATGTACATACACAGGGCGCTTCGGGCCAACGCTTGTGCGGCATACTCCTACCATTGGTTAAGCCTAGGTCTTCGTTGTAGTTGTGGAAATTCTCCGTGAACGGGGAAAATTCTTCTTGTTATTTAGTTCTAAAAGGAGATATGACATAACGTCAAGGGTCCCGGAATTTGGGTAAAGTTGGCTATTCTAAGATGTAGTTACTGAGCACACGGACATAGTCGGATTAAATGGAGGTGGATATTGCTGATACAGATAGAGCCAGGTGCTTAAATTCGAATCTGCCAAGGCAGCATCTTTCGGCGGTGTTTTGTCTGAGTGGTCTTGGCTAATTTCCTCTGACGCGACTACAAATCCTTCGGGAAGTTAGACCGGCCGATGGGTGGTCTCATTGCCGTGCCTTCCTGAAAAACAGAATCGTAGGCGATTAAATAGTGGATTAAGTGGTCTTGTCCAGATCTCGTTTATGACAGGCTTGTGAAGTTCAATTCCTCCCCCGCAGCTCACCTAAGAAGATTAATCTCGAGAATTCACTGTTAGTAGAAGAGGTGTTATGGTCGTAGCGTATTGCATATAGCAATATGCTACACGAATTACTGAAGCGTGTAGGCCGGCTGCGTCAAGCATAAAAAAAATGAACGCACCCCGACCGAGAGAGATGCATTTCCTCAGCCTTAGTAGGACATGTTGGTGGAAGGAAAGAAAGAAGAAGACAACCGACTCATTTTGGCAAACCTTTCACCGTGAACGCGTCAAAAAAAATATATTCGAAAACTGTCCAAAGCCATCGGCAAGGAATTCCATCCATACTTTAAGTCTAAAAGATTTTTATCCTTACTATTATTAAGATTTCAATTAGAAAAAAATATTTTCTTCGTTAGCAGAAGAAATCCGCCACCTGCATGGGAGTGCGAAGTTTAGATAACCCCACTAATTGCAAGTTAATTTCCGCATGGAGAACCCTTCCCGACTGGTCTGAAGTTGATCAACCTATCATACTTTTGGAGAACAAAACAGCGTTCGCGGAAGATAGTAGTTCAGGGAACGGCAAGGAATATTATCCCTCATCGAAAGCTGCAATAAAAACTTTATTCATCACTGGTTTGTGGGAGTTCGGGTGCTCTCCGTTACCCGGAAGAAAGGTGAATAATTCTTAGCGAGGACATTCGAACGAAGCGTAAAATTAGATTAGATTACAAATCTGAAGTTTTTCAACATCTCAATGGCGCTGAAGCTGATGTTAAATTGGATGCTAATACACAGACTGGAGAAGGAACTTGATATAAAGTGAATTTTATGACATATCCCAGTATCATTCATGGAAATGGCCCAAGTAATGTCAACGTAAGTTCATTTGCAAACTACCTTGCTGGGACTTTTACTGGAGGCGAGTGCAAAATTTATGAAGAACATAAAATTAGTTTAAATTATTTTAGAAGAACTAAACTTACCAATTGTCACACTTGCAATTTTCATAGAGAGAGTAGTTCCTTTCTTTAAAGAGTTTTTGGAGAAAACTTTATCTAAGTTGTGGCCTTGTCAATGAGCGTACGAAATCGTTCTCGTATATTTTACTTGCCACGAGATTAGGCAATTGTGAGACATTTACAGCAGTTGACTTTATGTGATGTGACTGTGAAAAGATATTCATTTTATATTTGTTGTTCTCACACTCTACCACAAGATGTTCGTGCAGTGATTTTACAAGACAGACAATTGCATTATAAAGTGTATATAATTATACCTGTTTAGGGCACTCAAAATAAAATTAGGGCAAGTGGCAAACATGTCATGTAAATGGTAGTAGCCGTTGAATTATTCTCGAATGGAAAAACATTGGATTTTCTCTTAAAACGACTATGTTTACTTGGATCTCCTCCAATGACGGGACGCTGGACAACTGAAGGATTCTCCTGTTCCTCTGTACCTTTATTGACACATATTTTCTAATATATATTTAGAAATTTCAATCCAGTCAAAGCAAATAGGAAACACACCATAACCTCAATTCATTAACAACTTTGTCCCAAAGATAGAAAATGTGTTTCTGGGAAATTATTTCCATGAAAGACTACGCCAAGTGTTGATAATGAGAGAAAACGTAGTTATATTTAGATATGAAATGTATAGATCTAAGCTAAAGTGAGTGACGGTAGTAGCAAAATGGACAAAGCAGGATCAGATTCGGATTACTCTGATTCTTCAGAGAGTGCTTCTTAGACAAGTTCAGGATCAATTGCAAACAAAAATATATTTTTATATAAAATTTGTATAGAAAGCGACATTGGCTTTTAGTTCAGTATATCAACATCCTGCTTTGTACCATTTCGAACTCTGTTTAAAGAAAAAAAAGGGGGTTAATTTCGTCAAGATATACATATATATACTTTAGATACGAGTGCCGCGGGGCAATTTCATTTTAAATTAACCGTATTATTTTGTTGTGATAGGACCTACTAAGCACAAGCCGAGGCTGAATTTCAGTTTAATTTTCTAACTTAGGTGGCGGATGATGAAGCTTCATCAGGCCGTGGAATTTTCACCGTGAGTATTATTGAGATTATATATTTCTTTTGGTATACGCATGCTTCGGCTTCAATAATTAATTAATTCTTTTTCTGTAACTATATATATATTTTCGATTTAATAATAGTATTTACATAACTATACAGCTAATCTAGTGTAACTATATATATATATCCTCGATTTAATAATAATATTTACGTAACTATACATCTAATCTAATGGAGTCTTTGTCCGTGTATACTTTGGATAATAATTTTTCTTACTGACTCTATATATAAAGGGTTTTCCAATAAGAGGTATTATTTTAATTAGCCCGCTATTTCGGTAGATGTCACTTTTGGAGCTGTCATTTTTTGACATTTTACAAGTAGAAACTACGCCATTAATAAAAATGGAACGATACACGATTCAACAACGCATTGAAATTATTAAAATTCACTATAAAAATGGTGAAAATGTGGCAGAGACGGTTCGTAAAACTCGAACATTTTTGGGTCGTCGTGAAGCACCTTGTCGGACCGCAATACAGAAATTGATAGAAAAATTCCAGCTGTCGGGACAAGTTAGTGATGTGAGAGAATAAAACCCGTGCACGTCGCTCAAGAACAGCCGAGAATATTGCTGCTGTAGCCGAACGTGTTGAAAAAAACCCAGGTTTGTCCATTCCTCGCCGTTCTTTGGAATTAGGCATTCCACAAACGTCATTACACCGTATTTTCCATAAAGATTTGGGTCTTAAGGCATAAAGTTCAGTTAACACAAGAACTCAAGCCGGCCGATCATCAACAACGTCGAGTCTTTGCTGATTGGGTCCTTGAAATGCATGAAAATGATCCGGACTTCCATCGAAAACTCATCTTGAGTGATGAGGCCCATATCCACCTCGATGGCTTCGTCAACAAGCAAAATTGTCGCATCTGGGGCTCGGAAAACCCAAGAGTTATTGTTGAAAAGCCTCTCTATCCTCAACGTGTGACTGTTTGGTGCGGTTTATGGTCCCGCGGGGTCATTGGACCTTACTTTTTCGAAAATGAGGCTGGAATTGGATGGTATTGATCTGGACAACGTTTACTTTCAGCAAGACGGCGCTACGTGCCATACAAGCAATGAAACCATTGATCTTTTACGGGAAAAGTTTCCGAACCGTGTTATCTCTCGAAGAGGTGATCACAATTGGCCACCGAGATCTTGTGACTTAACACTTTGCGTCTTCTTCCTTTGGCGCCACGTGAAAGAGAAGGTCTACGCCAACAGCATAGCGTCGATTCAAGACCTCAAAGATGGAATTCGTGAGGCTATCGAGGACATAGGGCAGCCACTTTGCGATTTGGTTATGGAAAATTTCATGAAAAGGATTGGTCCTGTAGGCGTGGTCGTGGTGGTCATTTGGTTGATGTTATTTTCCATTATTAACGGCATACCTTCCTCTTTATAATGAAATAAAGATCCGATCATTTATCTCAAAAAATGGCATTTTTCTTTGAATATCAAAAGAACACCTCTTATTGGAAAACCCTTTATATATATATATACCTACCTTTAATGATGTACATACTTACCCGTATCTAGTAATAAGGGCCTTACGTAGAATTTTCTTTTATTGACATTCTTTTTCTATAACTATATATATATTTTCGATTTAATAGCATATTTACGTAACTATACAGCTAATTTAGTAAAATCCTTGTCCGTGTATATTTTGGGGAAAATTTTTTTTAGCTGACTATATATATCTATATACATACTTAATGCTATACGCTTATGTAGTTTTATAATTCAATGGTGTTCTTACATATATGCCTTTTTATTGTACTCACTTTGAATTAATGAGATTTTTTGTTTTGTATACGAATGTATATATCTTTTTCTGTACTTACCTAGTGCTATACGGCTATATGTTTTTATGTATTATGTTTGACGGCAGCGGCAGGTTTTTTGGTGGAACCCTTCCACACTCCGCCAATAGCTGAGGCGACTAGCGTGCCGCCCAGCAGTCTACGCTGCCCGTCGAATGATCTGTCAGCTCATGCTGACAGTCGGGACTTTACGTCCCAAGCCAATCACTCTACATAAGGTCTGTTCGCGTACTCAGTTTTGGGACAATGCATTGCAATGAATTTGCACGAACTTACACATTTTCCGTTCGTTTACTTTCTCGTGCACACAAAATTACACGAGTTTTGCATACGTCACAGCTTCCCCTCTCGCATGAATTTACCCGAAGTTTTTAGTTACTGCACAATTCTTGCAAGGAAAATTGACAGCTGTCATAGGAAACGTTTATTTTTGGAATTTTCTGAAAAGTTTTTAAATCGCAATCAAAATGTCAAATGAAGATAGGTTAAGTATTCAATACTCTCATGGGACTTTTCAAGACTGCAACAAGTTAAAAAAAAAAAAAATAAAGCAATACTCATTCGTAAATGTTATTCCACACTTCTTCTTGTTTTTCACGAAGTTGCATGAAAAGCGTTCGTTTACTTTTTCATGCATTTTACATTCTTCCCCCACCACACGAGTAAGTTTTTAACCAGAAAATTTTTGCACGAGAAGTACGCAAACAGACCTATAGTTACATAACAGAGGGATGGTTCCATGCTTGGGAGTTTGTCCAGAGCTTATCCCGTCTCCTCTGGAGTCCCGTGAAGCAAGGAATGGAGGGGTGCGCAACTCTTTTATGTAATTGAATTTTTTTCTCTATTAATTAATAAATAAAAAGATTACTCTTTTGGACTTTTTACCGGGTTAAACTTAATTTTGTTCAAGGAAAAATTTTTTGGGATTCTCCGGTATATAGCAAAAGCTAAAAAATGTTCTAATTTGTTATTTCATAACACAACCCATTAATTTTTCGTGACAAGTTTCAAGTCTTGGTT
This sequence comes from Dioctria rufipes, assembly GCA_963924295.1. Lineage (NCBI taxonomy): Eukaryota > Metazoa > Arthropoda > Insecta > Diptera > Asilidae > Dioctria > Dioctria rufipes. The sequence continues at coordinate 148,281,331 of OZ002743.1, read as the reverse complement.
TGACTCATCAACAGGTCCCAAATAGCGAAATTGGGTGATTTGAAAAACAAATGAAAAAAATTAAAAAAAGAAGAAAGAAATGAAAAGTTTGAGAAAAATAGAAAAAACAATTTTTTTTTATTAAAAAAATTTAAAATTTTTTTAAAGAAACAGATTCATTCGAAGCGAATCGAACCTGTATACGCTACGCAGTGGGCTGAAAAATAAAGAAGAAAAGGAAGAAGAAGAAGCGTTTCGTGTCAGCAGAATACCTTACACTCATCGGTGCAGCTTGGTTTTCTGCCTGCTGCAGACGCTTGAAAATAGATCAAACTGATCTCTTCTCATATAAACTCGAATAAATTCTGTGTGAATTATAAGAGGAAAAAACAGTCCTAAAGAAGTCCAGGAGGAAAAATAAATAAAAAGATGACTCTTTTGGACTTCTTACCGGGTTAAACTTAATTTTGTTCAAGAAAGAATTTTTTGGGATTCTCCGGTATATAGCAAAAGCTAAAAAATGTTCTAATTTGTTATTTCATCACACAACCCATTAATTTTTGGTGACAAGTTTCAAGTCTTGGTTTGACTCATCAACAGATCCCAAATAGCGAAATTGGGTGATTTGAAAAACAAATGAAAAAAATGAAAAAAGAAGAAAGAAAATTGCACTCTCCAGATCTAGTCCCTGCGGAAACTAGTTTTTCCAAGGGGGGAGGGATGTGATGGCCCAATTCATACGGAAGATTCTTCCAGCAGCCAAAGGCATTACAGCGAAATAGTCAGCAATTTCTAAACAATAACCTCGCATGGTATTGTTCTGCAACTGTCGGTTGTTTTGCTGATTAGCTCAACAGCTGGCTGCGATGAGCGCTTAGTGAAGCAATCGACGATTACAATAATAATTAACCTCGCATGGTAATTATTATGTAAAGCGATTGTTTACTACTAAGCGACTCAGGTGCTGCAACCAGTAGGACAAACGACAAGGTTGTTGTCTTTTGTTTACATCGGCGTTGTGAGTAAAGTTTACTTCCGAATATTGAGGCATAAAAGACCAATGACTGGTCTGGCGAGTGCCGTATATGCTGTTACCAAATTCTTATAAAATTTTACCACTATCTATTTTTAGATATTATAGGATATGCTTTCATCTAGAACAGATTTGTGAAAATAGTTCTCGGAGAATTTACTTTCATCTAGAATAAAAATCTATAGCTCGGTTTGGGTACATATGAATTTATATAAGGTTTATAAGGAAATGCAGTTACCAGATTCTCATAAAATTTTCTTCCACCTGTAAGATTATATATGGAGCATACTGTTACCAGAAATCTTCTTATTTAATGTTTACTCGCAGCTAATTATAATCTCCTATACCACTTGCACTACTCATCATCCTAGTGATTTTTTTAGTCAACATTACAACTTACACTGTCCACTCTCCCACTACAATCTTCATTAAATTTATTGACAAGACTTGTTAATTCACTTTATGATACACTTTTATTAATAGTAAGAAAATTATGCTCCCCACATCAGTATTACGATTATAAAATTACCATATTCTTATCAGCTTCGTGTGAACTATTTTTTAGATATCGAAGCGGAATCAAGGTCAAATGGTAGCGTCTAAGACCGGACACCGCCGGTTTCAAAGGGTACCCAAGAGCAGAAACTTTCGGTTAAGGTGATGCCAGAAGTCAAGGACAAATTCCTGCCTCCAAGATCACGTGTCAAATACATATAAATAATAGTTTCATAACTAGTTTTCCAGTTGATGTTTTGCTCTTTACCAAAACAGACCGCTGTTTCTTGGCAAGTTTATTACGCAATAATTTCAACATGAGTTCTAAGGACACTACAAACCTCCTAAAGTCTACGGAAGAAAATCGTAAAGAATATTCATATAAGTCTCAGTCTACATCTATGAAAACGGCGCTTTCCAGAAATAAAGAAGAACTCTAAGGAAATAAAGAAGAGCTCTAAGGACACTACAAACCTTCTAAAGCCTACGGATGAAAGGAGTAAAGAATATTCATATAAAGCTCAGTCTGCATCTATGAAAACGGCGCTTTCCAGAAATAAAGAAGAACGTTTTTCATCCAAACACGAGTCGACTGTCCACTTCAAACAGCTCGAAAAATCAAGATATTCCAACAAAGAGCGCAAAAAGTAAAGATGGAGAGATGTTATTTGTGAAAATTATGCACAACGAACCTAAGCCACGTGGTCTAAGGACAAAGAATATTCATTATGAGGACCAGTCTACATCAATGAAATCTTGGCTTTCCTGAACTAAAGAAAAAAGACTTTAGACTTAAGCTATAATGTAATCAAAATAAATTATTTCAATAGGTAAATGAAACTATAACTATGCATAATATATTCTTTATTTGCAATATATATCTTAAGGAAAGATTTAGACTATAGTATAATTAAAACAAATTATTTCAGTAAATGGCATGATAACCATAATACAATTTTTATTTACAATACATGTTTTAGACTAGACTTAATATATTTTCTGCGGCACACGCCGCTTAAGAGTGCTAATTGAAATAAGAATGATCATTGCTCACATCATGTGTCGCTTTCAGCCAAAGTTGTTGTTTGCAGATTAAGTGAACCTACTTTCCTTATGTAATCCATTGGTATCACTTTTGATATATATCATGAAGCTTTCTTAATCATAATATGAAATATCCATTAAACAAAAATTTCTATACATACTGCCTGTTGGTTAATCTTAAGCATAAAAATTTGCTAATAACACTTCTATTGCTTACTCACAGCTCCCATAAAACTTTCACTACTCAACATGCCATATTAGATCAATATCATACTGCCACCTTCTTTCATCAAAGCTTTAATTTAACACACTCTTAGATATCATGGTAAGAAATTACTATACCCATCCCAATATTACCATGTTCTTAACAGTTTCGCATAACTATGTATAGATATCAGCATCAATCGATAAAGCTTACATTAAATGGCATGAATTTTCATCAAAACACAATTATTGCATTAAAAAGACGTTTTATAATTACATGAAAAAAAGTTTAATTCAATAAATCTATAACTATAATGCAAATTACTTCAATAAATGGAACTATAACTACAATACAGTTTTTTTATTTATAATACACTAGACTTAGGCCATATGTTTTCTGTGGCTGCTCCTTGTTGCTCTGATGGAATGGAGTAATGTCCCCATAGTAGAGTATCCATTGTGCTATTAACATTTAATTCTATGGTTGGGCTTTCTTAATTCGTTTTCTATTATTTTTCTCGCATTTAGGAATATGTGATGATAATTTTTCGGCGGAATAAAAATAGAACAAACATGTTTTGTATTTTGTTTCGATACAAGGCGTGAAAGATTTTTAATCCAACAGAAATGATATCTATGTTATTACTTTCATCATCATCATTATCATCAGCATCATGCTGGTCATAGTTATTGTTATGGAATTATGAAGAGTGACTGGCTTGGACGTAAAGTCCAGACTGTCAGCATAAGCTGACAGATCACTCGACGGACAGCGTTTACTGCAGGGCGGTACGCTACCACGCCACGGCTCATTGGCGGAGAGTGTGGGGAGGTTCCACGAAAAACCTGCCGCTGCCGTCAGCTTTCATGTGAGAGGGCGCCAGGATAATGAAGGAGGAATTAAAACTTTCAACGATTCATGCTCTCGTTATAATTGCAAATGTTTCTAATAAAAATTATAACTTTTCCAAGATTTTGTTTTCTTTGTAGTACTTAGTTTAGATCTAAAAAAAATATTTCTTTGTTTAACTAACTTTCAAAATTTCATTAAATAAACTTGCTTTGCTTTAGGTATATCATGTATAACAATTTTTGCACTTTTCATATGATTTTATTTAAGTGTTTTCTTTTTCTTAGTAATGTTCATCTAGAGCCTTACGTGTGTTAGCGATTTATAATAATATTTAAATAATTCGTCTTAGTTTGTATTTAGTACCTTTTCTTTTCTATAGATATTTATAGCACAGCAATGGCTATAGAAATGTAAACTTTCACTTATTGGATAGCTAACTAAATTAAAATGGTCCTTCTTGCTATTTGTATTCCTCTTATGAATATCATTAAAAAAAATTATCGATAATACTTTTAAATTTACAAAAAAAAAAACCTTAACTTAAATCTTGTGACATTTTGAAGAAAAAGAATTTTGATTCATTTGATAATATCATTCTTTTTGTGATAACTTCGTTTGATTTTGTTTGGTTTTTTACTTCCTAGGTAAATCTTATTAAATTTTTGTGGAGGTTTTATAAAAATAAAAAAATGACAATCGATTTAGAGTTTGCAATTATTGGTAACGCAAAACCTTGAAGACAAAAAAATTGTGAATTTGTGATTAAATTCTCATCCTGTAAGTTGAATCTTACAATCTCGCTTATATACATACGTATTGGATGTTAGGGAGTAATTTATGCTTTCCGCATTTGTTATCTAGTGTGCATAACTTCATTTAGGCCCTGGTTGAGACGAGTTGAATATTTTTCTGATCGACTGTAAATTATTTGTTGATCTCAGTTTGACATAAGTTATGTATTCAAGCTGGTAATCATGAAAAACATCCTTGAAATTTTTGTCTAATTTCAAATCAAGTTCCGAGCCTTGTGCGAGCACACAAAATGTGTATGTATGTGATTTATATAATAATGTAAAAGTATAATACGAGTGAAAACTACTCCTAAAAGTGATGATATTCGACATAAAGTGCTCGGAAAAGAGGTCACAAGATACAAACAGGCATCTCAAATACAAATTGTTGCTTGCATTTGGTACTATTGTTGCATGTGCCTATAATCATTGTCCAGTCAAATCAAATAGTACAACTCTATCACCATATTTGAGTCTAGAACGTTTAACAGGAGTTCTCATTTATATTCGTATCTGCCCACTCCATATCTATCACAAAATTGGTTGCACACTTTTGCACAATAGTTATTTCGTTTCTTATGGGCATGGCCAAATTGCGGCTCTTTGAATGAGTGAATGCGGCTCTCGAAAAGAAATGAAAAAATAAATAATACATATTTAATAATTTATTCAAATTGCTATAAAATTGGAAGTAATACATATGTATAATGTTTAATATAATATGATTTAATAAAATCAATTATTATATTGGTGTATATTTTGTGCTCTTAATCGAAAATGTCTACGAGTGGGATAATTCCCGTAATTTTATATATGTAGTTGTGTTTGGACTCACTTGAGATTTTCGGTCTTATGCGAAAACCTTTGTTATTCTTTAATAGAGGTTTTAAAGCCAAAAATGAAGAAATGAGTATGCGAAAAAGGCTATTAGCGCAAATACAGGCTTAACATACAAATCTTAAATGACGAAAATTTAACATAGGCTACCCCCTAGTTTAAAGCAATTTTTATTTAATTTTCATACTTTCATTTTCATCGGTTTTCGTGCAAATGTACTTTTTATTGCAAGTGCGCACCATATTTTCCGTTGCGCTGCTTCAACATAACTTTGCATTGTATGAGTGTTAAAATGTCAAAACCAAATGCCTGCAATCCCCAAACCTAGCATTACAAGGCAAAGATAAAGTTATTACTGATCTTTTTCAAACTGTTCTAAGTTTTATTAAAAAAATTGAGCTTTTTAAACGCTATTTGAATGCAAAAATGTTCAATTACTTTTCTCGTCTGAAGACAAGACTCTCTAAAATTGATGAAAAAAAACTGAGTGAATACGACAGTAAATTAGGAGAATTATTAAAAGAATTTCACTTCCGATTTCTTGTATGCCGTTAATAATGGAAAATAACATCAGCCAAATGACCACCACGACTACGCCTTCAGGACCATATACTTTTCATGAAATTTTCCATAACCAAATCGCAAAGTGGCTGCCCTATGTCCTCGATAACCTCACGAGTTCCATCTTTGAGGTCTTGAATCGACGCTGGGCTGTCGGCGTAGACCTTCTCTATCACGTGGCCACAAAAGAAGCAGTCGCAAGGTGTTAAGTCACAAGATCTCGGTGGCCAATTGTGATCACCTTTTCGAGAGATAACACGGTCCGGAAACTTTTCCCGTAAAAGATCAATGGTTTCGTTTCTTGTAGCGCCGTCTTGTTGAAAGCAAACGTTGTCCAGCTCAATACCATCCAATTCCGGCCATAAAAAATCATTATTCATCGGTCGATAGCGCAATCCATTCACCGTAACTGTTGCTCCAGCCTCATTTTCGAAAAAGTAAGGTCCAATGACCCCACGGGACCATTAACCGCACCAAACAGTCACACGTTGAGGATAGAGAGGCTTTTCAACAATAAATCTTGGGTTTTTCGAGCCCCAGATGGGACAATTTTGCTTGTTAACGAAGCCATCGAGGTGGAGATGGGCCTCATCACTCAAGATGAGTTTTCAATGGAATTCCGGATCCTTTTCATGCATTTCAGGCACCCAATCAACAAAGACTCGACGTTGTTGATGATCGGCCGGCTTGAGTTCTTGTGTTAACTGAACTTTATAAGCCTTAAGACCCAAATCTCTATGCAAAATACAGTGTACTGACGTTTGTGGAATGCCTAATTCCAAAGAACGACGAGGAATGGACAAACCTGGGTTTTCTTCAACACTTTCGGCTACAGCAGCAATATTCTCGGCTGTTCTTGAGCGACGTGCACGGGTTTTATTCTTCACATCACTAACTTGTCCCGACAGCTCGAATTTTTCTACCAATTTCAGTATTGCGGTCCGACAAGGTGCTTCACGACGACCCAAAAATGTTCGAGTTTTACGAACCGTCGCTGCCACATTTTCACCATTTTTATAGTGAATTTTAATAATTTCAATGCGTTGTTGAATCGTGTATCGTTCCAGTTTTATTAATGGCGTAGTTTCTGCTTGTCAAATGTCAAAAAATGACAGCTCCAAAAGTGACATCTACCGAAATAGCGGGCTAATTAAAATAACACCTCTTATTGGAAAACCCTTTAGTATCACCATCAAAATACCCTAATTTAAGGAAAGCTGCTAGCAGATTACTGTCCATATTCGGCACAACATATTGTTGTGAGTCACTTTTTTCAACATTGAAGTTTATAAAATCAAAGCTCCGTTCACAACTCACAAATGAGCATTTAACGGAATTAATTCGTACCGCGCTTACTAACTATGAACCCAATTTCAGAAAATGCTCGGCTAAGTTACAAACACACATGCCATCTACCAGCAAACAATAGCTTAACTTAAATATATGTATGCATATGTTTGAAGACGTATTCAAAAAAATAAAAATTCCATGCAAACTAATAGTTTATTTTTATGTTGGCTCCCGTCACGACAGATTATTGGTATTCGGCTCTTCTAGGAGTGAAGCTTGGCCACCCCAAACTAAAGAAAAGGAGTCTGAACAAAAATCTTAAGTATCAAAGCTAAAGCGATTAATAGCTAATTTATAACTTACTCCAGAGAAGAGAATGACTTCGGACGTACATACATGGTTAAGGCGCGCCACTTGATGCCAGCAGGAGTATTTACAGCAGATAATGTGAACTCCGGTTATGACGATGAAGTGCTAATTCTTTGTGGTGTAGTGTACGATTGTTTCGTTCAAATATTTGGACAAATAGTCAATCACCATACGGGTTAAGGCAAAAATCCCAGACAATGCACTACATTGAAGCGCTCAAACATTGATGGTTATCCGTTGCCCTTAATGAACTTACATCCGTTTTGATGACTTTGGAGTCGCGATCATAAGAACATAAGCACTTTCTACGACACTTTTCTTTTTGCAGAATTGCTGAGTACCTGTTCCAACAATCTAGAACTAGGTGATGAGACCGATGCGACAGCTGCTGTAATTCCAGCTGCATTGCCTATAAATTTATACTCCTATGCAGGTGGCTGATTTCCTAATAGGGAGAATATTTTTACTAATGTGAATTTGGATGCGAGTAGGGAATAAAAGTATTTTTAACTTACGTTTGGGGTTAATTTTTGGCCCGATGTATTCGGAAACTTTCCGGCTTTATTTCTTGAACTGTGCACTGCGCGGACGACATGACAAGACACGCTCGTCTTCTTCTTCCTTTTCCACCTCAGCATGTCATACTGAGCTTGAGGAAACGCATCTCTCTCGGTCGGGGTGCGTTCAAGTTTTCTGCTATGGACAGCAGCCAGCCGGCATACACGCTTCAGTATGTCATGTAGGATATTGCTATATGCAATACGCTACGACCATAACAGGGCAGAGTGGTCTGCGCCACCCCTGGTTCAGACAACGCTGAAAAATGGTCGACTGAGCTAGCCGGTCTTAAACATAGGCCTCATCGCTGCGGGCGCTCAATGTGTGTCTCGACCCAAGACCCAATGCGTAGTCCTCATCACTCGTGCTATATTACGACGTTGCTCTACTTTCCCGATGACGTATCGAGGACACATCCCTGAAGTCTCGTCGGTCTTCGATCGGACTTCGACATCCTTCTCAGTGTGGGAAGCCAAAGTTACATTTACAAGCTGGTAACCCAAAAAACCAGCCGGTCGATATCTCTCTGCCTTCCCTCACCGAGATGCTGAGGGAGCCCCGCGATCAGTAACCTAAAGAAATGATCGCTAAGCTTTCCCGGCACAACATCTCCTCCGATCTCTGACCGGCGACTGTTCAAGGGTGTGTCTCCAAGGCGTCGTCGAAGTAGTGACATGCTGACAGCCGTATACAGGAATGGATTCCAACAGGTATATCACCCACCATTGACGGGGCAATAGGAGGGCTTCGCGATATCCTATAGTTTACCAGTGAAGCTGGCTGGATGCCTTCTTAGGGCTACCAGGAATAAACGAGACAGTCGATAAATGACGCTTTGAGACTGGATATCACTGCCTGATGTCTGTGGCGTGATAGACTCCTAGTAGTTTCCCCTGCAGATCTTCACGTTGGGCGCCATTTTGTTATGGAAGTATGTTGAGAGTGAATGGTCAGGACGTGAAGTCCAAACTGCCAGCCTAAGCTGACAGATCACTCGATGACAGCGATAGCACAGGGCGGCATGCTAGCACCTCGGTTAAGGGTGGCGGAGAGTGTGGGGAGGTTCCCGAAAATACCTGCCGCTGTCACCACCCATAATCAAAAAAAAATCTTCATGCCTACTTGAACGAACTTACGTCACTTACCTATGCTCCATTGAAGGCGCAGATGGCATGCCTTCCTGCCAAGCCCCATCCTCCCATCGACTTTGGGTGGCACAATCGTCCAAAGTCCCTTTGTTGACCTATAGAAAGAGAGAGACTAGGCAAGCCTAGACGACCCCGGTCTCATGCGATAGAGGGCTCCGGGATGTGAAGGAAAAAGTAAAAACTCAGCCAATCATGTTCACGTTATAATAGCAAGTGTTTCCTTCTTACAAAAAATTGCTATTGATTCCTATAATTAGTTTAATTTTAAATCGCCGCAACGTTCATGGCAAGACTCATTGCATATGTTTAATTTTGCTTTTCACATTAAAACAAATAAAGCTAAGATTAATGAACTTCCTAGGATAATAATAGAGTAAAGATAAATATCATTTAAAGAAAATGATTCCATATAAAAATATCTCGATCTTGCCCTGCAGCCATAATTCATAAATTTCGGCTTTTAATTTCAGACTAACTTATCGTAAGAAATGTTTCAAAATGTATGTACATAAATGTTTGGATGATAATGCATTTTTTTTTCTTATCTACCCTTAACTAAACGAGAGAAATTAAATATTAAAATTCTTTTATATAAATGTGTATGCCAGTTTCATAGTCTCAAAAATATGCCGCGATGTGAGGTGATAATCTAACATATACGTACGATGCGAGACGGAAAATGAATGAGAATATATTGTTAGCTGAGATTCAAAGTAAGTAAAGAAGAAGTAACTTGCGCACACAAATCCCCAACCTTAACTTGCTTTGTGTATGTGGGTGCAGAATCACTCTTAAATATTAAAATTTAGTTAAGTTTAATTGATTGTAAGATGACATAACTTTGAGGTAAGTATCTAATTTAACAGGAACGTATGTACGTATTTCATGTGAGCATTACTGTATTCAATGATTCAAGATAATACCTAATATGCAGATATAAATGAAGAAGAATCTTTAAAGCTTTTCATTATTTTCTCGATTTTGAGACAATGAATGCATGTATGTATATTTTCCTTTATAATAACAGGTGCAGCCTGTGTACGCAGAGTGATAATTTGAACTCCCGAAAATGCTATTTGTATATTTGCTATGATTTACAAAAAAAAAAATCTTAAGCTATATTTATTTAAAATGATCTTTGCTGCACATTTAATAATTGGTTCCGTGTTTTTGTTGTTTTTTTTTTCTTTGTTATTCTATTATTAAATTACTTGCTAATGGTACTTAGCTGTATTGCCGCTGCAATTTACCCTTCTGTAAAGAGATGTTCTGAAGTTTTAATACTATTTCCGCGTTTACTTCCTAACATTTTTTGTTGCTTGTTCTAGAGATTCTTGGTAGAAGAGATTATTTGATTCTCCAGGTAGAGATTCTTTTGTTTTATCTATATGCTATGTTAGTCCGAGTACTATTTTAAATGCTGATTTTGCTCCCAGTTTTATTTGTTGCAGCTGTTGCTGGTGAATATACTGTACTAAATGGTGTAGAATTATGGAAGAATTTTGAACAGGTAATCCAGTTCGCACTACGGCTGCCAACTCTTCGAGCGGTAGAAACTTGTGCATGAATCGCCATAAAACAGGCATCCATGAGTTCAACAGGGTTTTGCAGTGTACTTACTGTCGAGATATTTCGGAATATGTCGGCTGGAAGTGTACGAAAAATTTTCTCATGAGGGATGGATTTCCACCGATGCCGTTGAAATTTTATGATTTGGTTGTCTTCAACTTTTCACGTCCTTTCACTTTCACGTTTTTGACAAGACCAAACGATTGTCTTCTACTTACTTGTCTTCAACGACATGTCACTTGAGCTTGAGTAAAGCACTTCTCCCAGTCAAGGTGCGTTCGCCGACATACACGCTACAGTACGTGTAGCATATTGCTATATACAATACGCTACGACCATAACAGGGCAGAGGGGTCTGCGCCACCCATGGTTCAGACAACGCTGAAAAATGGTCGACTGAGCTAGCCGGTCTTAAACATAGGCCTCATCACTGCGGGCGCTCAATGTGTGTCTCGACCCACGACCCACTGCATATTCCTCATCACTCGGGCTCTACTTGATCGATGAAGCATCGAGGACACATCACCGAAGTCTCGTCAGTCCGTGACCAGACTTCGACATCCTTCTCCATGTGGGAAGCCAAAGGTACATCGACAAGCTGGTAACCCAAAAAATCTAACCGGTCGATGCCTCTCTGCCCTCCTTCACCGAGCTGCTGAGGAAGCCCCGCGATCAGTAACCTAAAGAACTGATCATTAAGCTTTCCCGGCTCAACATCTCACTCTGATCTCCGACTGGCGATTGTTCAGGGGTGTGTCTCCCAGGCGTCGTTGAAGTAGTGACATGCTGACAGCCTTATCCAGGAATGGATTTCAACAGGTATATCACCCACCATTGACGGGGCAATAGGAGGGCTTCGCGATATCCTATAGTTTACCAGTGAAGCTGGCCGGATGCCTTCTTAGGGCTACCAGGAATAAACGACAATAGGTATAGGCGGTGTTCTCACAATGATGGTCACTGCTTGATGTCTTTGGCGTGATAGACACCTAACAGTTTTCCCCGCAGATCCTCAAGCTCGTATAGGGAATTTCCTTTCTTGGCTCTGACTCGACATTTGACAAATTTCGGTCCCAGTTTTGCACTGGTCTGCTGCTGGAAATTGCTTTGGGCAAAATTCCGTCTAAATACCTCTTGACCAACTTTGAACTGGACAGGACTCGCCCTGAGATTGTAGGCTCGTGAACCCTGTTCGAATGCGTGGTGTAAGTTTTCCTGCACTCTCGCACGGATCAATCTCATTTTGTCTTCTGCGTCTACTCTCAATGGCTCATTAAGAGTTCCAAGGCTCCTCAGATGGAATAGGAGCTGCCATGTTCAATCATTTGTTGACCGAAGAGTGTTCGATAGGGAGAGAAACCAGTAGCTTGATGGAAAGAGCTCCTGAGGGAACTAGCTACATGGCTTAGTTTCTCATCCCATCTCGTGTGTTCCTTCTTGATATATGCTCTAATCCCCGACAATAGAGACCTATTTACTCGCTCTGAGGCGTTTGCTTGCGGCGAGTAAACTGCCGTTCGCATGTGCTTCACCCCATATTTTTCCAGTAATCTGTTGAACTGAGTCGAGCAAAACTGGACTCCATTGTCCGAGACGATCATTTCCGGGACTCCGAACGCGTGAAACACTTCAGTCTCAATGAATTGGCATACATTGAGCGTAGACGCTCTTCTCATAGGTTTGAGAAGTGAAAATTTAGAAAAGTGGTCAAGAACTATTAAGATGCAGACGTTTCCTTTTACTGACCGAGGATATGGACCTAGAAAATCAATGTACAGCTTTTGCCATGGTCGTTCTGTCTCAGACTGGACTCTTATAGGTGGTCGCAAAATAGTATTAGGAGCCTTTGTTTCCTTACATACGTCACAGGCCCCTACGTAGTTTCTGACATCAACTGTCATTCTTGGCCAGTACAGATGTCTTGGCAGACGTTCCAGACGTGTTTTCCCTATACCTCCGTGTGAAGCCAGCGGCGGATCATGAGCCCTTGAAATGACGTCGTTGACAAGCCCTCGTGGAATCCAAAGCTTCCAAGCTTCTTCTTCCTGAATAGGATCGCCTGTTCTCGGAGCAGTCCGGATATAAACGAAGTCATCCCTGACGCAAAGATCTGGTAGTTTGCCAGAAGTCGTTTTAACCTTATGCCTCAATTCCTCATATTCCAGCGAGTTGAAATATGGCGAACTAAGGTCAACTTCCGGGCCAGGATCTTCGTTTGTGTTCAGGATGTCACAATGAATGCGTGACAGCGCATCAGGGACGACGTTCAGGCTTCCTTTCCTGTGCTCAATAGTGAAGTCGAAGCCCTGAAGCTTCAAACTCCATCGCGCAAGCCTACCGCTGAGGCCTTTTGAGACATCAGCCATTTCAAGCTCGCATGATCAGTCAGTATTTTAAACGGCAAAAGTTCTATGAAGGGCCGGAACTTCTGCACGCTCAGGAGTGCAGCCAAGCATTCTTGCTCTGTGACGGTGTAATTTCTTTGTGCTGAGTTCAACTTTTTCGAGACGTAGGCTATTGGCTTCTGTGGCCATCGTCATCTAGTTGAAACAGCACTCCTCCAATACCTTGTTGGCTCGCATCGCACTGGATAACGAACGGTTTGGTGAAGTCTGGATTCACTAGCAACGGAGCAGAAGTAAGTTTCTTCTTTAATAGATCAAGAGACGTCTGGGCTTCAGGTGTCCATTTGAACTGACTCGGGTTTCTCAAAGTGTCTGTAATGGAGGCAGTCACATCAGCATAGTTCGGGATGAACCGTCTATACCATCCCGCCATACCTAGTAGGCGTCGGGCTTGCCGAACAGTTTTAGGTGACGGATAGTCAACTATGGCTGAAATTTTGTCAGGGTCAGTTCTCATACCTCCCCTTCCTACAATGAATCCCAAGTATTTAGTCTCCTTGATACAAAATTTACTCTTCTCGACGTTGATAGTAAGGCCAGCTTTCCTCAAACATTCCGCTACACGGGCTAGCAGCGTGAGATGAGTATCGAAGTCTGAAGACAGAATTAATAAATCGTCTAGATAGACGAGAACGTTCTCACGAAGATCGAAAGGAATGACTTTATCCATGAGGCGACACATAGTTTGTGAAGCGTTACATAGGCCGAATGGCATCACCGTGTACTGTTAGAGAGAATGACCAGGTACTGTGAAAGCGGTCTTCTCTCTGGAATCAGCGTCCAGTTGGATCTGCCAGAATGCGTCTTTCAGGTCCAGGCTCGTTATGTAATTTGCCGGAGGAAGTCTACTAAGAAGTGCGTCTATCTGCGGTAGCGGATAGGCATCCTTCTTAGTAACAGAGTTGACCTTCCTGGCGTCAAAACAAAGCCGGACCTTTCCAGGCTTCCTTACCAGAACAACCGGAGAGCTCTAAGGACTCTGGCTCTCCTCTATCACACCCAGTGATAGCATTCGTTCTAATTCAGCATCCATCAAACTTTGCACTGCCGGCGAGATCGGATAAAAGCGCTGTTTTATCGGGGCGGCGTAATTCGTTTCAATCCTGTGAGTGACCAGTGATGTTTTCCCAAGGCCTAACGAGGCGAAAGAGGGGAAAAGCTGTTTTGTGGCTTCTAAGCGTTGCTGATCGAAACTAGAAAGGATGTGGCAGTCGGTGTCAGAGGTAGCTATTCCACTTGAATTCACTTCTGCGACTATACCCAGGACATCTGGAGCCAACCCAAATAGACGCCGGAAGTCCATTCCTAGATATAGTGCCTGTGTGAGCCCAGAAACCACGTAAAAACTCACGTTTTGGCTCTTATCACGGAAAGTGACATCCAGTCGTCATGGCACCATTAGCTACTTGGACCTGTGTGCGATACCTCTTCCATTCAACATCTGCTTCGGCAAGCTTCTCGAGAGTACCCTGGCCTAGAATACTGACAGTGGCACCACTATCAAGTAATCCATTCTCAGTTCGCCCGAGCAGCTTTACTTCGGCGTACGGTCGAATGTCGTCTGGCATCGACACGGAAATCTGTGCCAGTTTTTTCCTTTCTTGTTTCATTCGTCGATAGTATTCCCGCCAACGAACAGTTGATCGTTTTCTTTTCGGTCTCATATCCCGATCTGGAAACATTATTTCAGCTAACTCCGCAACTGAGGAGAAGATTCGGTCTCTGGCTGCTTTGTATTTCTGCAGACGCGTATGATACGGCGTCAGCGGATGTAAAACTGGCTCACGCCCACTCGTCATATCAGAGCTTGGTGGTCGTTTCAACACAGAAATGACAGGAGGCCAGATCTCTTGCTCAGTAGCCTTGTTAACTACACGTGCTATAAGTGTCAACGGGACATCGAAGATTAAAGACTCTTCTAGAGAAGTGTCTAGCAATGTCATGGGCTCCCCAGAAGTGGAAATGGGAGCTTGAAGATCTGCGGAGAAGTCCATTAAGTTCTCCGCCTCTGCCAGTGAAGTAATTGTACAATCCGTTGCTTTTCTTATATCACCAGAGTCACTGAATGATATCAGAGGACATGTTAGGGAGTTATCACGAGTGTCTACTAATGGAGCGGGCTTTCCTCCTTGTTCAAGGCTGGAATTGGAGGGTTCGTTACAGTTGCTGCTTGCGACGTTGACGCTGGTCGGGAAGAGGTGTTGGTATTCCCGACCCGTCTCTCGTTTTTCTGTCTGCAGTAGCGGCAATCAGGCTTGAAAACATTCTTGCGTCCGCATCCATAGCAGAACACAACTCGACTCTCTTGTCTACAATCTTGATAATAATGACCGGACTGGTTATAATTCCAGCATACAATAGCGTTTTTGGCTGAGATGCTCGATACGTCACCTAGGCTGTGGTCACTGCCTGTCGCTGCTGCCAGTTCAGGGTCCAAGTTCTGAAAATTGTCAACTTCGTGCACTCGTTGGTTCCGGTAAGGATTCCAACTACCAGCTGTAGCGATACGTGTCTGCGTAGCTTAGATACGCGTAACCAGCGATCTCAGCTGTCCTATAGTATCAGTGGGGTGCAAACATATTTTTTCCTGAATCTCAGGCAGCAAATTGGATTTAAAAATCTCTAGAAACTCTTGGTCTGACATGGCGGTCTGTAGCTGGTCACGCAGCAATACTAAATGGTGGTGCTACATAGCGAATATTTCGCCAGATCTTTGCTTTCGAGACATAAGTTGTAATCGTATTTTTAAATCATCCTTGGGCACTCCCCATTCCATGGACAATCCCGTTTTGATGAATTCCCAAGTTGGAAAAGGGTTATTCCTCAGTATTGACCAGTACCAATCTTTAGCTGGTCCTGTTAATAACGTAAGCATGTTCCTTACCAGCAGATCGAAATCCCCTTCCAGAGCGGAGTGCGTGAGCGCTTCGACTCTAAAAATGAATTCGTCTACCGAGAGCTCTGCGTTATTTCCATTGTACGTCAGGTTCCATCTACGGATGGGACTTCCGGATCATCGCTGTCCTACATGTGCAGGAACACGAACAGGTGGTGTTGGTTGAGGTGGAGCGAGGTTTGGCATAGGCTGGTCAAAGGCCGAAGGCGGTCTATGGAATGATTGTCTCCTCGTATTGGGAAAATCGTTCGACGTTCTTGGATTACCCATAGACGGGGGCGGTCTAGGGAAATCCCTTGGTGGCATTGCAGCTGTGATCTGTTGGTGAATATTATCTACGAGCTCAATCCGCAAGACATTGAGGCTCTGTTCGAGACCTTCGCGTACCAAGTCTTTCATTTGAATGCGCAGGCCTGCCAGCAACGCATCCGTAGCAGCTGAGGTGTGGCCTTGGGCTGGTGGTAATGGACTGTCTTGCCGTGAGTTGGGATTAGTGAACGTCCGGGAATGCAAATTGAGCATTCCTGGAGACAAAGAGCGTCTATTAGGTGGTGGTAGGTCGAAAGTAGGCAGATTGAAGCTCTGCACGTCGTGCTTAGTAGACTTCACAGGCTTCACCTTCTTCGGTCTCTTTGGGATTGCACCTGTGTATTCGATAAAGTCTTGTTGTGTAATATGGCACCGACAGTTAGGAAAACTAGCATGTTCACCTATCCAATGCTGCAGGCATGCCTGGTGAAAAATGTGTTCACATATGGTTATTACAGGCTTCCTTTCGACTGACCAGCTTGCATCACGACAGATGGCGCATGGTTCAGGTAGCATTGACATACCGTTTGTCGCAGGTGGTGGCGTTCTTACTGTAGCCATAGTGAGTCAAAATTGAGAACGTTTTGCAAACCAAAGGTTCGAAGGAGAATGTCAGAGAAATTTAAAAAGTCAAAAATCGAGATCAACAGGCTCAAACAGGATCGAAGCTAACGAGCTACTAAATTTATTAGCGCGTACCTTGTAACTAAAAATAACCAAACGTAGCTAACTAAATTCAAGAAGATAATTATTATCGCTAAAATGTTATATACAACAGTTACATACTCGTAACATAAGAATCCATTGTTGGTATGTAATATGTGTATATGCAATAAGCAACGAAAAACCTTCGGATATAGGAAAATATTGTATATTCCTAT